>OY756218.1:22442500-23642500 GCA_963576875.1 Acrobasis repandana | reverse complement strand
ATTAGAGACGCAAGATCCAAAGGCCATTTACCGTTGTGGTGGGCGAGAAGATGAAAAATGAATCAAAATATTAATGGCTAATGCTAGCCTCAAAAATACTTCTTTATTGCACCAACTGAATATTACAAGAATTAAAAGTAAGTTAATTTAAATTAGAGGACAAATTTATAGATCAAGTAAAGGAGAAAGTTGACGCCGTGTCGTATAGGGAGGTCAAAAGGATGGCTCAAGAGAGACATAGAAACTAGTTACTCGTAGTAAACTCGTACTAAACGTAGTTCTTAAATTATAGATAGATACAGGATAAAGGCGGGCTTATCACTAAAGCAATCACTTCCAGTACCAGCCAACCTTTGGGTTAATATGGACTACTAACAGAAATAGAGTTAGAGTTGGAAACATATTCTTTTGCGTTTTCCTACTCCTCTTTTCCTTCTATCTTTCCATCAATTATTGTTTTAAGGCGATTAGAGTCCTCAATGGCCTTGGACGTTTGGGCTCCCCACCCTGCGCCATTACCTCACACCCTGCACGGAAACACCAATCAAAGAATACACGGGCGTAGGTCGGTACAGAAGCGCACTCCATACATTACTGCCTATAACTTGAGCTTGAATTGATAAATAACATCTTCTTCTTCGTCTAAGCGCGTTCCCATTTGCATCCTCAGCTGTGCTGCTTAGGAACCCGGGGTGCGCTTTCCCGCTTTTTCTACCCCAAATATAACATGCATGTCAATGGTCACCCAAGGATGCCAAAGACCTTGCAAAATGGAGAAGAAATAGCCGGAACAGTTTTAATGATTTGGCTATAGTTTAACGACTGGCCGCTTGCCTGACGTCAACCCTCTTTGGGAATGTATTTGTGCGAAAAGTTTACAACCGGCCGCCGCCTGACGTTTCTGCATGCATTTTCAATGCTTTCTTAGCCGCTTCTATCTGCTAAGACTTTTGAGGCATTTTGATCTCAAATTAAGTACATTAAAGTAATTAAATGTCATCAAACGTCCAAATACGCGAAATAATAAAATATTACTTAATCTATACTAATATTATAAAGCGGAAGAGTTTGTTTGTTTAAACGCGCTAATCTCAGGTACTAATGGTCCGATTTGAAAAATTCTTTTTTTGTTGGGTAGCCCATTTATAGAGGAAGGCTTTAGGCTATATAACATTACGTTCCGACAACCACGCGGACGAAGTCGCAGGCACAGCTAGTATATAATATACAAACAAAGTAAATCGTACACTAGTAGATTATACAGTACTGAGTACATAGGTACATAGCGTCCATGCGCAAACCAAACTACAACACAATCGTATCGTATCGTCTGACTACTCTGACTGCACTACTCTCTGACCTAGTCTAAACACACATACAAAGAAAAAACACGCGTGATCCCTCATAAAAAGTTGGTAGCGAGTGACACAGCCTTCCCGTACGAATGCCAGCGAACGACTGCCGCCCGCGCCCGCGCAGGGCACCTCTGCAACTACACATTTGGAATTTCAATGTTTCAATATATTTTACAAGAAAACATTGTTTGATTAACAAAAGCAATGTTGCATTTAAAGAATAGGGGATTTTTTATTTTTTAATGTAAAAATATTCTCATATATTCAATTCAAATAATAATTCGATGCCCCGTAGTTTTTTTTTTACTTTACCATACAAAGTCATAAAGAAAAAACAAATGTTCCAAATGTAGTCCTGGAACTAATGTTTCATATATATTTTTTTCAAAATTTTCTGGTGGTCAGTAAATGAGGAGTAGGCTTGACAAAATGACCAATTAACGAGAATTGAGGGATCTAATCGCCTTAAAGATACGAAATACAATGACCCTTAGAATAGCTTTAACAGACTATAAAAAGATTGTCAAACGACCTCAGCAACGGTCTAAGTGGCTGGATGGAAGTACAAGAAAAGAAACATTAGTGGAACTCTTACCTGAACTGCAGGCACAGTCTCCAGCGAGCGGTGGTGGTGATCCTGCTTGGCGCGACGCTCCAGAGCGTAGCTGCTCTGAGGCACGCTCCTGACCGGAGAACTGGAGACCATCAGCTGGGAGACTGCCGTCACGGTCTTCAGCTGGGCTGTGGTGGCGGGTTCTGGAGACGTGACTGGCTCTTCATGGTGCGCTGTAAGTAAAATAAATATTATTAGGTATACTATAGAATCACAACTGTTTTTTAGGGTTCCGTAGCCAAATGGCAAAAAACGGATCCCTTATGGATTCGTCATGTCTGTCTGTCCGTCCGTATGTCACAGCCACTTTTTTCCGAAACTATATGAACTATATTGTTGAAACTTGGTAAGTAGATGTATTCTGTGAACCGCATTAAGATTTTTATACAAAAATAGAAAAAAAAACAATAAATTTTGGGGTTCCCCATGCTTAGAACTGAAACTCAATATTCTTTTTTATCAAACCCATACGTGTGGGTATCATCTATGGATAGGTCTTCAAAAATGATATTATGGTTTTTAACATCATTTTTTCTAAAATGAATAGTTTGCGCGAGAGACACTTCCAAAGTGGTCAAATGTTAAGACTAAGACTCTATCTCTTGAACCGTAATAGCAGTTACTAGACACTTTTACCGATTATGTATTACTGTGGCCGCTTGAACAACAAATAGGTACTAAAAATAAGATAAAGAGGGGTCGTCAAGCGTTTTGAAACATTGTACGGACGGAGGAACGGAAGCCTTCATCTACGAGTCCGACTGGCACTTGACCGGTTTTTTAGTTAAGTAGCGATTCTTACAAAACTCACTGATCTCGGATAAATTGGCAAACGGTGTGTAATTCTTTATTCGCACGGTTTTCGGCATCTTTAGATGAACATTTGGAGAACAAATATCCAGAGCGTACACCCCGAGCTCTGAAGGCTGAAGCAGTACCGCTAAGGATACAACTGCGGGATTGCGCTGCTTAAATTATAAAAGTTATATGATTCTATTAAATGTTTTTCTTTTTTAGGGTTCCATACCCGAAGGGTGCAAACGGGACCCTATTACTGTGAATCCGCTGTCTGTCTGTCCGTCTGTCACAGGGCTCTATCTCTTGAACCGTAATAGCTAGACACCTGAAATTTTCACCGATTATGTATTACTATGGCCGCTATAATAACAAATACTAAAAATAAGATAAAGTCAATATTTAAAGGGGGTCGTCATACAAGAAACGTGTTTCTTCAGCGTTTTAAAACATTGTACGTTGGTACGGAATCCTTCATGTACGAATCTGACTCGCACTTGCCCGTTTATTTATCTATTTAAATATACACCAAATAGCTATATTACGCAAGAGAAACACCATATTCTTGTTTCTTCATTTGCTTATCTATCTCCTTACATTTGTATCTATTAAACTTAGATATAAAACTAACAGGAGTCCACAGTCATCAAATAGCGATAAAATAATAATTTATACCAAGTACAGGCAAAGAAATAAGTGCTTCTTATAATTACGATCATAATGAAGTGCATTCCTCGTTATCAGCTAGAAGCTAAGGCTAGAAGCTTTAATATCCTGATCACGCTGCACGTGCCGTCAACACCGGCATCTGGACAGGCGTATCTACCACCGTATCAGCCGATCAGCGGTACTGGGCCTACGAGTTACAGGGGCCCCGAACATGTGTAAGCTACTTCCACATTTAAGAGATCAAATGGTCACTAGAAAGTCATGATATTTGCCTTCACTCAAACCAATTATGGTGATTGAAAATAAACGTACATAAGTAGAAAGAAACTAAGAAGTACAAGACTAGTGAGGATAGAACTCGTGCCTTACATACGCACAGCTAATGGCCGCTTTGCCACCAAACCCTCATTGCCTGGGTTACAGGAGATAAAAAGTCACGAAATAGTGTCACTTGTCATTTATCACATATATTTTCAACGTGATTTTAGATTTTTAATGCAGAAAAACTGATATTAAGAGCGCTATTTCACTTCAAATATCTATGACGTCACGGTTTTGTATTTCATACAAATCCCATAGAAAATGTTTGTTTTGACATTTAGAAGAAAGTGACTGATTTGACATATTGTCATCTAGCGGATTCCCGGAACATTGTATAATCAAAATTCTTAGGCCTCCCCTTTCTAATTAGAATCAGTTAAAAATAATAATAATAAAGCTTTATTTATTCCATACAATTTTTACATTTATATTTACACTGTTAGCCTTCAAATGTATTTAAAAAGAATTTTAATAATTTATAAGCATTAGTTATTTTTTAAGTCATAAACATAACATAATAATTAATAATAAAATATAATAAAGAAATGTTGATTTTACTAGATTTAATTTGAACCAGTTATGTCAAGGCAATTATTTGCCTCTCATCCATGTATGTATGTATGCATTTCCAATATCGTCATACATAAATGGTCATATGTATGATAAAGAAGCCTGTATTGTAAGTTGTAAGTAATAGGCGTTTTTACATACAGGGCAGATCTCTAGTGCAGCTTACGCCACTACATCTGGACCAACCGGCCTCACAAATTGTACCCGTGGGAATTTTATTACCATTATCGACGGCCAACGGCTAATTTTCCCACTCATTAAGCTAGATTCCTTGGAGTAAAGTAGAAGTCTTTGATTAGTCAGCTTTACGTACGTGGTCAGGTTGCTTTTAGCATAAAATAATTTCATCTCAGAAGTGGTACTGAACACTGTCCGTCCATGCCATATATTATAAACAATAGTAAAACAATTGCAATAACAAATTAAAGCCACTTCGTACACGCGTATTTTATTAGGTCTCAACAACTAAATTAGTGGGTCTAAAATTAGGGCGCCAACGGTTGTTTTAACAGTTCCGAATAGATAGACGGAACGATATGTCCGTCTGTCCGTCCGCGGCTTAGTTCAAAGACCTAGTACTCGAAAGCTGTAATTTTGCATGGGTAGGGTATACTATAGAGGCTGTGATAGAGGTATTACGAATGCTGACCTGGAGCAAGTCGTAACAATTTTGTTATAAATTATTTATTATTATTCGTGTGCGTAAGTGTCCGTGGCAAACACTGGTGTCAGATTTTTCAAGCTGCCTAAAGGCATCTGACATAGCTTGACGACTGCCATACAATGCTGACAGCCGGAACTAACAGCTTTACGTGCCTTCCGAAGCACGGAGGAGCTCGAGACATTTTTATGCCACTTTTGGTCACTCATCCAAGTGTGGACCACGCCCAGTGATGCTTAAAAAGCGCATGCGCTAGTGATGCGTACTTCCACCGAGCTACCGAGCTCCTCAGTATTTTTTTTTTGTTTTATATAAGTATTTATAAGGCGTATCGAGTAAAAAGGGGCAAGTAATCGACCATGTTAGTTTTCTTTATATCTATATTTAACTTATCGGTATATAGTATGAATTCTCTTCCATTCGTCTCTCTCGTCCACCAACTGTTTCAATTTTAACTTATATCTTTCTACACCGTCCCTATTTTACCCACTTATAGTATCCTAGATCAATTAGTTCACAACCAGTCCGCTTCCTTAATTCTCAGAGCTGCAAGTCTGGCCAGTCCGCTTTTATTACCTTTATTCTTAGAGTGAGACTGCCTTTGACATAGAGCCGACGGGAGGCAGTTTCTGCCTTGCTTACCTATTTATTTGATAACTTCTTAGAAAAGATCACTGCCCTGCCGACATTGGAGATTTTTATCTATTGAACAAGCGAGCGAAACGAGCTGAGCTTCCACTAAGCTTCTACCAGCGTTTGTTAGTTCAGTCTATTTGCCCAAATGATTTGCACACTTTGTCGCGCGGCGGCCCAACAGAAGCGTCATTAAAGACGCCGCTCGTGCTGCACGTTCGCAGGGTACATATGCGCGTCGCACCTTTTTTGTTTAAAATTATATTAATTCAAATAAACGAATGGTAAAACAATATATTTATTATTTTCATATAGTTTCCAAAATTGCTTGTGTGTTTACTAAACCATTTGACGAACAACCTGTATGTTCAACGACAACTTGGGTACTAAAACTTCCTGAGAATTGTTAACTCAGTAGATAAGACCAATAGATAAATTTGAATTGAAACAAAATCAGATTATGAATAAGCGAGATAATGGTAGAGATTGTAAAAATGGTCGCGAGTTCACAGTT
The DNA here is from genome assembly GCA_963576875.1 of Acrobasis repandana. Lineage (NCBI taxonomy): Eukaryota > Metazoa > Arthropoda > Insecta > Lepidoptera > Pyralidae > Acrobasis > Acrobasis repandana. The sequence continues at coordinate 23,636,369 of OY756218.1, read as the reverse complement.
TAGGGTAAAGATGTACGTACACGTACAGTCAGCAGCAACATGTCACCTAATAAAATTAAACATTGGTAAATGCTTTTATTTGGTGATGTTGTTTGTTTATTTGTCCTATTTTTCTGTGATTTTCGGCACGGTAAGTCGGCACATAAGTTGAACCAATTATGGCGGTGCTGCGCAGGTATAATTAGGGTTGGGACACAGCTGTCAACACGGAACAGAACTATTCTATGCTGTTATCCTTTTCTGTCGCTTAAAAGTGTCATTTGCTATAGCGAGAGAGAGCAACGGAACGCTTCAGCATGGCCGGTGCTGAAGCGTTCCGTTACTCTCTCTCTCGCTTTAGCAAATGACTGTTCAGAGCAACAGGAAAGGATAGTAGAATAGGAAAGTGCCGTTCCATGCTGACAGATATGTCCCAACCCTAAGATAGAGAAAGCTATGCTTAGAGGCAAAAGTGTGCGCAGTAATCGCCATTTTGGTTCAACTTATGTGCCGGGTATTGTAATAGTTTCTTTCCTATTTGCTATCCGAACAGACAGTCATCTTTTTATATTCTGTAAAACCACTCCTTTACCACCGCTTGTATGTCAGTACTTTATTCAAAAGTATTTGCACGATTACCTGTACTTACATTTGCATCACAAATATGTTCTTATAATATCTTCTGGCTGTCTCCGGATGGTTATGTAAATACCGCGGGGTCGCTTTGAAGTGGAGGCTGTGCCGCGAGTCGCGCGCGAAACATTGCTAGGCCCTGTTTATTGGATATCAATGGCAAAATACCTGGCAATTAACACATTAGCTGAGGTTTATTTATGGGGTTTTCACATATCAAGTTTATTCTAAACCTCCATCTTGAAGCTCTATCTTTAGGACTAAGCCTGATATCCACCGTGGCTTTGCACCAACTTTTATTTTTTACGAATTACGGTGGAATAAGATTTGGATATCCATTATTGAAATATAAAGTGAACAGTTAATAGGAGAACTGGGCATGAAGATCATGTTTTGATATAAGTAGGAATTAGACATACTTTTCGTCAAGAATTTATGAATTAGCGGTTATTAGATTATTTTCCTGCATTTCGATGATATGATTATCTTCCCCAACAAGGTGTATGGTCTTCTTGATGACAACTGATTAGCTTGTGGATGTCTGCTGAAACATCATAGGGAGCGCGGCTGTGTTGTGGACAATAAAGAAAACGCTTCATCCCCTGTGGCTCGATGGCTCAATGGTAGGTAGGTATTTGTTGGATAAGAAGAGTTTCAGTTCTGAATGTTGAATTCCTTACGTTTGTTATTCGGCGGAGTGGTAGATTAGTCTCTCATCTCCTTAAATAGTTGTTCTTTTTCTCTAATAGGTTCTTTCTCCATCATCATCTTTGTATATAAGTGTATGTATGTGTATTATAGGTATATTATCTACACTAATATTATAAAGAGGAAAGATTTGTACCTATTTTTGTATGTTTGTAATGAATAGGCTCAAAAAGTACTGGGCCGATTTAATAATTTTTTCACCGTTGGAAAGCTACACTATTCCCGAGTGACATAGGCTATGTGTGTACCACGGGCGAAGCCGGGGTGGACTGCTAGTGTATATACAGGCTGACTTTTAAACCACCAGCCAAATTTTTGAAGCAAGTTCAGTCCATGATACTGAACTACTTTCTATAAAAAAAGTTATTAAAAATCCATGAAAATTTTTCGTCCTCCCATAGAAAATTCGTTTGACTGAGCGCTGATTTGTATGAAAAGGCGATTTTTTATTTTAGTTTTTCGTTAATTGTTTTTATGGAAAGTAGTTCAGTATCATGGACTGAACTTGCTCCAAAAATTTGGCTGATGGTTTAAAAGTCAGCCTGTATATGCAAGTATGTATGTTTAGGGTTACAGGTATATTATATTGTTTCTTCAGTTTATATTAGATTTGTAGTGATTGTAGGTATATTATTTATGTTATATCGTATAAGTATATTTATAAATTAACTGTAATACTTTATAATATTTATTTTTGCGCCGCAACTGATTTTATCTGTTTATCCCTATGGGATATTTACTGGGATTATTTACTGGGAGAGAACGCTATTAGCGTTAAGTCCGCCAATTGTAAAGAATTATTATTGTGGACCAATAAAGTTTTAATAAATAAATAAATAAATATAAGTAGACCTGTCTGTACGCGTCCGGTGGCGGCGATAGAATCAGAATCATTTATTCGCCTATAACATGGTAAGTACATAAATATAGATAGGTGACGTTAGCGTTGGAGACGAACCTTATCAATGAAAATTTATAGGTCGCCTCTATCTATATATATCATAAGGTACTATTTTCTTACGTTTGTTGTTCGGTGAAGTAGGTCTCGGCGGCGTAGTGGCTCTATGCGCGTGCGGTGGCGGCGACAGGCGGCGCGCGTGTGCGGGCGCGGGCGTGGCGCTGGCGCTCGAGACGCGCACGCGCAGCGCCCGCGCGCCCGCCACGCCGCCGCACCACGCCGCCTCCTCCGATGGCCGGCAGCCGCTCGATGGTCTGGAGACAATAGAAGATAAATAAATAAACAAATAACAGTAAGGCGATTCCTCCACTGGCAACGCGCCATGCCGCGGTGCGCGGTATCTGCCGCGTTTTTAGTAGGTTAGACTAGGCGTGTTTTAAAAACTGAGTTACTTGCATACTATGTTAAAATCTGTCGCCCCGCGCTCCGCGACGGTGCGCGGTGCAGTGGGATCACCGCCTAACTTTACAAGTATCTAACGCTGAATCTGAGTTGCTAATGACTTACTATAAATCGATTTGTCTTAACAAACTTTTGGGGCCTAACAAAATATACTGAAACTATTTTATGAGTGAATTTAGTCCATGATTCTGAACAACTTTCCCCAGAAGCATATACTCGTATCTAGAATATACCAAAATAATTTTTGGCCTCATAAACAAGTTGACTGATCAGCTGTTTCCGAGTTTCTATGGAAAGCAAAAATTTCAATAATTTCGATATGTGTTCCGTAGGGAAAGTTGTTCAGTATCATGAACTGAATCTACCCTTCAAATATGTACTTTGTTAGACGTTACAGATATTTTAGCGCCATTCAACTCAAAAAATACTAAAAAAACTACTTGCTGTAAAAACCATCACCTGTCTCCTCGTCAAAAGATCCGTTTTTTGGATGTTCCCAAATGTCCAAAACGAATGGCATAACCAGCCGTGTCGGAAGAACGTTACGTTCCGTTCCACGTAAAGAAACTATCTATCTATCGTAAAATAAAGAAGCATCGAATGAATGCGCAATTGATGGATATGTAATACACATATAATACATACATTCTTCCATGCTGATATTGAAGAAAAGAAAAAGTTGGTTGTCTGTAAAGTCGGTTTACGGACGGTAGTTTGACGTGGCAACGTCAAACATTCTCTCTCTCGTTCGTGCCGCGCTCTCGCTTGCGGAACGCGACAATGAGCGTAACGGGACAATGACGTCATCTTTTTCGTGCATGCAGCCCGTAGTATCGAGTTATTAGACGTTGTCACGTCAAAAACGAAGAATGTACCAGCTGCTTCTCATGCCGCGCAGATTGTGAAAACCGATCGAGGGAATGCGTGAGAATCTAAATCAGTTTTATAGGTGATGCGGCTAGCAACCCATCACTATTTTGATACCCTTTTTCCATCTTAACGCCCACCATTACCCTAAAAGTGGCTTTAGGGTCTTAACCCTCTATGCTCTATCTACCCCGCTCCCTAACGGTCTGTCTCTACAGAGACATGACAATGTATCTGTATAATAACATTGTAACCATAAAAATAACATCTCTTTGAATGGTAAATTGTAATACGTAGTATACTAAAATCAGGTTTTTATAATGTACGCGCTTCCAACGTTTGAAGGCTGCGTTTCAACCAGAGATTTTCGAGGTTTAGGCTTAGTCCGCCTTTTGAACCACATGGCTCTAGATAAAGTCCAAGCAACATGTGCATTTATCGGTTCTTTACAAACGTTTAAAAGCAACTAAGCGCCAGCATAGGAGCTCGGTGGCCCGGCGGGAGTAAGGATGACTAGTGCTTTCGCAAGTTAAGCTACACTGGATGTGGTCCGCACTTGGATGGGTGATCACGAGTGGCATAAAAGTTTCTCGAATTTCTTCGTGCTTCGGAATGGTCTAAGTTGTCATATTTATATCGTATGTCAGACCTTTTGATTCTTTGATTCTTGGTGCCAAGATCAAAAATCAGTTCCGTTGCATGCACGGAAAGTATGACATCCAAAGGTGTTGCCAGTGATGTCCATCGATTAGGATCATGGTCGCTTCACTCGTCGGCCACTTGGTCACGCAGTTACGATCTCGATACTGGGAGGCTGGAGACAAGCCGCAGGGGATAGTTGTCGTATTTACATAGCCGTGAGCATTTGCGTGTTGTCATAATTACGCTAGTGCAGTTGTAATAGGTATGTATTAGAGTTATATTCGCCATGCTTATTTGTGATTTTACGCTATAATCCAAATGTTAAGAGTCTCCTTACCCCAGACAAAATCCGAGTTTCCCATACAAACGTAGTCTACATTTTATTTTGAAACGACATGTCAGATTTTGGTAAAAAATTGTAACTATGAGGAAATTGCATTATCTAGCGTTATAATTGGTTTTCAAAGTAAAATATGAACTTGAAAGAAAATATAGTACATTATATTATTTTTGACCATCATTATGGAAAAGGTTTACACCCTTATATTTTCTTTCAAGTTCATATTTTGACTGTGAAACCAATTACAACCCCAGATATATATGCAATTTCTTTAAAGTTAAAATTTTTTACCGAAATCTGACATGTCGTTTCAAAATAAAACGTAGACTACGTTTGTATGGGAAAGTCTAGGGTAAAGGGATTCTTAAGCATTCATCATTATCATATCAGCCACAGGAAGTCCACTGCTGGACATAGGCCTCCCCCAAGGATTTCCAAAACGACCGATCGGAAGCGGCCTGCATCCAGCGTTTCCCTGCAACCTTGCTCAGGTCGTCTGACCACCTAGCAGGTGGGTGTCCTACGCTGCGCTTGCCGATACGTGGCCGTCATTCGAGAACCTTTCTGCCCCATCGGCCATCGGTTCTTCGCGCTATGTGCCCCGCCCACTGCTACTTCAATGAGCTAATCCGCTGGGCTATGTTTGTGACCTTAGTTTTTCTACGTTCTAAATGTTAAGCATTATCGTCTGCCAAACTCTATCCCTTCATCTGGGGTCGGCACAGTATGTCTGTTGCTTCTACGTTCTGCTATTCCCCGTCAGTCTTTCGCATTCTATCTCTTTTTTGGTCCTCATATTATGCGATTTTGTTACATTCTTTGCTCCTCTAACAACCCAAATCATGACGTGACCCTAGTAAATTTAGAATGGGGTCGAAGAAGATAAGGAATTGTGTGTGAAATCAGATACAAATGAGGAATATGAAAATCATTATGGAGGACAAGACCTGCTATTTGATCTAGTCTAATGTTGTATGACGTTTGACCGCCGAACGATCAACATCTGGTTTTGTGCCTGAGGATGCCTCGTGTGTAACACGTGTTGTGAGTATAAGACCAAATGACTGGTTGCGGAGAGTCGACGCACACAAAGTAATCTAGATCAATAATTAGCATGTCACTTTTAATTCTGCAAAGTAGCATCTGAACCTTATCTATCGGAGGACTTATGGAAGGAGTAGACCTAAATAAGAATATAGGAAATAGACGAAGAGGCAACAATATTGTATTGTTAAATGTCTTAAATGTTATGATAACTAGAAAGGGGGACAGTTGAGTGATAAAATGCATAAAAAGCGTAAACAAAGCGCGACTAAACAGGAAAGCGTGACCGTGACGAGGTGGTGGACAGCCGGCTCCAATCTGATTCCAAGCCTTTGGGATAGCTGTACACCTGATACTGACATAAGAAGATATTTATATAGCATTTCTTACCAGGAGATCTAAGATCTCGCAAGATCTAAACGCCATGCTTAGATCGACGATTGATTGATGAAGAATTGTTGTAAATCATTTGACGTTTGATGACCTCCGTGGCGTACTGGTACTGGTTAACACACCTATCCCCAACTCTGCAGGGGCTTCTGGGTTCTATCCCCAGCCAGGGCCAGGGCAAGTTAGGTAATGGCCCTTTTCAAACTGTCCTGGGTCTTGGGTGTTTATCTAGAGGTATAATATCTATGTTTTTATTATAAATATAGTAATAACATGTTTAAACTTATATTGGGGCTAGTTCAATTAGTGTGATTTGTCCCTATATATTTATTTATTTAACGCCTAAAATTTCGAGATTTTGGTTCTGATCCAAATAACACATAGGTACTTGTATGGTGTTTTACTGACAAATACTTAATATAGGTTTGTGATTACACAAACAGGCAAGGGGCAACTGAAACGTGCAAGTGTCACTAGTGTAAAAAATATATTTAATAAACTTGCCTCGAATGTACTAGGTCTCTGATAGGCCGTAGTCGATGGCAGTCCACCCACGTCTTAACTCACATGGGAAATTCTACTAATAAAAAAATCTCAGTCGATAGTTAACCAACTGAAAACTAGTTACAAGACATTTTTCCGCATGGCACCTCTTGAAGATTGATATGCAAATTGCTCGGACTTGTCTAAAGGTCATCACATGCATATCGATCAAGCGTAAATGTCAAATATAACACAATAATTGCAGGCTAACATGTGCCGATTAACACGTCCCAATACATCATGCAAGTGACGTAAGAGCGTATACAGTCTGTTGGGATGATCGCAGTGAAAGCGTAGAATCAGAATGTTTGTTGAATGAAGTTAGGATTAGCAGAACGAATGTTATAAATATAGGATTATAAGATTAAGGAAGGTTGTGTAACGAGTGTGAGAGAACGCTGAAATTATTCAGCGTTCTCTCACACTCGTTCCAGAATAGTTCCAGAGTGGGAACTTGTGACCTCTCAGTGAAAATTGTACTAAGCCGTAACGTAATTAAAATTTTTGTAATTTAATGTAAGTCAGATAAAATACGCGTACAATATTTCTGAATAATTTATCTAGTGGGCAAATAGAAAATTTCAGTCATCATGCCTATTACTGCTATGAATGTGTTTTAATCCTACATTAGTTTGGATCGCTATATGTATTTTATAAACCTCAGATTAAGAAGAAATAATACAGATCTGTGTTATACACGCTTAAGGAAACTGGGTATTAAGTAAACTGATCGCCCCTGTCCCTTGATATGCCATTCAAAATTAGGGCAAAACCCATTATCCTAAATAATATTTATGCCTACTGAAATATGTAGTATGCCAAAAACAATTATCTCAAAATATTATTATAACAAAAAAAAAATTCAAATTAAATTAGGACAAAAAGTTTGCCGGAACAAAGGGATCCTATAATAATAATACCTAAATAATTAGCCTTGAATTACAATGTTAGTAACCGTAATTAATTTATTACAATGCCTTTTTCTTTGTGTCTTATTTTAATTCTGTTTTGGGGTTGCTTTTCTAACACTTCATCTCTTTTATTGAGGGTGTGTACTAAATTATTGAAACAAGTTAAAAATAGTTGTATGAACACGAAGCAGAAATGATGATTATGATAATAATGAGTGCGGAAAATGGACGAGTTAAAATAAGCACATAGTTATGTAACTAATCTTGTTTACTTACAAAACCAGATGGTGATTATGTGAGGCAATATATTTTTTACCGCGAAAAACGTAAAGCAGAAGAGCTTGTTAAGTCAACGTGTATTTGTTAGTTTTAAGGCCGTACCTGAATTTTCCGGGGTCCAGTGCTGCCCTCATTTTAAATAAATCATTTCAAAGAAAACGGAGACATCATTTAAAATTTTGCTACTACCAAGTCCTAGATAACCCTTCAAAGTACTGTTTACAGTTTATAATGAGAACGTTAAGCTTTCTTTAAAATGAATTATTTTAAATGGGGGCAGCACTGGACCCCGTGAAATTCAGGTACGGCCTTAAGACTTCCGTGCCTAATAAAGCCAATAGGTAAGCCTCTTATATCTGTATGCCTGTATGCCTGAGCAGTATCTTACTCGTATCTTAAACAGTTGACATTTTTATTTCTGTTGGCACTATAACAATAAACAAGTACTTATTTAAAAATACTTTTTAAAACAAACTTTTATCTGGAACAATGAAAAGTTTACCTTGTGATCTAGAGATCGTGGGTTCAAATCTGTGACATGTAAAAACAAGTCAAAAGATTAGTAAAATTGTGAAAACATAGTGAGAGAGAGGATATTATACTTCTATAAAAAAAGACCACTTTAGAATAGTGTTAGACATCCTTGTATGATGGTACGGAATCGGCAGTGTACGAGCCCGACTCGCATTTGGTCAGTATTATATATAAATAAATATAAATATATAAGGACAAATCACACTGATTAAGCTAGCCCCAGCTAAGCTAGTTTTTTTTTTAAACTTGTGTTATGGGATACTAACTCAACGATAGTATATTTTTTATGATAAATACATATATAGATAAACACCCAAGACCCAGGACAATTTGAAAAAGGCCATTTCCCAACTTGCCCTGGCTGGGGATCAAACCCAGAACCTCCGGAATAGCGGTGTAGCGTGTTAACCATTACGCCACGGAGGTTATCATATACATATATATAGTATATATATGCATAACGTTTTTGCAGAGTAGTCTGATTGAGATGATGATTATGTCAAGCCATATACTTTTTTACATTACGTCAAACGAGCTACCGCAAATGGCAAGTGGCCTAGGGGGCTCGCTAACATTTACTTAAAGGCAATTTCATTTTGAACCATTTGCTCTTCACGCATGCAGGGTGTTTAAATAAAGAAAACATTGCTGATAATATTGTTTAACCTGCTCTTCTTAAATTAGTTTTATTGTATAAAGCGACTGATTTAAGGAGTACAGTTTTTTCCGTCAATGTCGTAAAAATAACAATAAGCCATTTTTTAAGACAAGAGTTTTATTTGTTTATTAATAAGAAGCAATTTTTTGCACCTCTATCGATCTGGATTTTGAATATGGTATTATGTTGTATAAATATAAAAATAATTATGCAAAGTTTACGAGGTGATTGCTATGTGGGATGTGGATTCGACGATCATTGTCCCGATAGCCGTTGAATTTTCAGGGGTCCAGTTCTGCCCCGTTTGAAATAAATTATTTAAAAGAAAACGGAGATATCATTTAATAATATAAAATATACTACCATAGTTTCGTAAGTTCTGTACTATACTAACACTAAATGGACGTTTGTCTGAATAAATAAATTTTTATTTTATTTCTATTTAGTTAAAAATTTGTAATTCAAACTATTTTATGAACTACTGGTTACAGTTTAAAGTGAGAACGTGAAGCTTTGCTTCGCACATTTGCGAAAAACGGCCACTTTTTGCAAATGTCCGAAGAAAGCTTCAAATGAGGGGGGACATCATTGGACCCCAGAAAATTCAAGTATGGCCTTAAGACTCTCTCGCTAGATAGCTGGGTCAAGGGTCAGATTTAGAAGGCAGTTTTATAATATGTTTATATTTTGTACTGTTTTATATTTTACTTTATAAAAATCCTTACCTAGGTAATTAAATAAATAAAGTGAATATAAGTACATATTACTATAACGTCTAACAAAATATACTGAAAATAATTTAAGGGTAGATCCAGTATATGATTATGGAACACTTTCCCTAAGGAATAAAGGAACTGATACAAAAATATGAAAAAAAAAAGTTTGCTATCCATTGATACTCGGATCAGCTGATCGATCAATTTGACGGCCAAAATTATTTTCCATATTTCGATATTTCGATTCAATGTTCCTTGGGGAAAGTTGTTCAGAATCATGGACTGAATTCAGCCTTAAAATAGTTTCAGTATATTTTGTTAGTCACGGTCACAAAACACAATTATTATAATACTAGCTGTGCCCGCGACTTCGTTCGCGTGGTTGTCGGAACGTAATGTTATATAGCCTAAAGCCTTCCTCTATAAATGGACTACCCAACAAAAAAAGAATTTTTCAAATCGGACCATTAGTTCCTGAGATTAGCGCGTTTAAACAAACAAACAAACAAACAAACTCTTCCGCTTTATAATATTAGTATAGATACAGGGTGTATATTATAATAATTGTGTTTTGTAACCGTCATTTTCCGCAAACTCGTTGATGTCTTTTATATGAAAGTAACTATACGTTTTTTGTAACAGGCTTTTTGTATACAAATATGCTATATATGTAAATATATTTCGAAGCATAAATATCAACGGAACGATAGAGCACCTAGACATTTTATTTTAGGAATAACTGCGGTTGCAAAAAATGCGATTTTCCGAAGTCGCGACATCGCATAAGGCACGCCGCTGCTGAGATCACACTTTTTGCTGCTTTGCATAACGGTGGCTAGACCACCTGTCGGTGAATTGACACGCCTGTTACGGATAAAGGATAAAAAGATAAAGCTTAGTGAGGCTTTTAACACTCAGTTTGATTATTTATAAAAAGTCTTGCAGCCTTGGGCTCTGTCAGAAATAAAACAAATCCCAAAATGCTCTGTCTGCCCCATTAGAGATAAAGACGTGATATTGTATGTGTAGAAAGATAGTCAGCAATAAAATCATATTTATTAATTTCCTTCCGGCCGCCCACGCGGTGGACCGGACGAAAAAGGCTCTAAACTTTATTACCGAGCACCTCCGATAAGATCGTGTTGTAAACAAGAACGAAAGTTACACAACTTGAAATTTTGCTAAGTTCTCTTAAACCCGTTAGCCTGATGAATGCCCTGAGCGAGTATTCATTACAATCTAGCTTAACAGGATTTATTATTGACAGGTGATATAATGTTAGAATGGAGCTAATTGTGTAACATCTATATAAATAAAAATGAATTGTTGTTCGTTAGTCTGCTTAAAACTCGAGAACGACTGAACCGATTTGGCTAATTTTGGTCTTGAAATGTTTGTCGTAGTCCAGGGAAGGTTTAAACGGTGAGAAAATATGGGAAAAGGAACGGGAACGGGCGAAACAAAGTTCGCCGGGTCAGCTAGTTATATAATATTTATACTGTGTAAATAGAAATATATAAAAAAATAAGTTATCACAATATAGAATAACTACATGAAGAACAAAGAAATGATGGATGTATTGAAAGTATAAGCAGAAATTTAAAATTAGAAATAGAAAATCTTTATTTGCAGCATAAAATACATGAAATTACATTGAATATACTTACTTTCAGCATTATGTCAAGGCTTTCTGAGACCAAGATGCTGGTTTTTCAGAGGAACCAGTTGAATAAATAGAAAAAAAAACTTATAATGCACTAGTTAAAATTTATAATGTAAATTGTATGGTCTAAGCGTAAAATAAAATAAGAATAGATATGATGTCCAATCTTTTCCAGGCAATATCAAATAAAACAAGAGTGACTTACGACCCGTGTTAAAACAACCATAACAACAATTATTTTAATAAAATAATGGTTGTTATAGTTGTTAACACAGTACAGCTGATTAAGTGTTTCATTGCTTATCAAGTACATACCTCTTAAGATTACGTTTAAAGAAGTAAACAGATTTTAAATTTCTAATTGGAGGTGGTAGGTTGTTCTAACATTTTGTGGCAGCATAACGAAAACTGCCACGAAATGCATCTGTACTGTGCTGTACGGTACTAAACAAATAGGTGCGATTTAGTTCTGCCCTGTTTAAACTTTAATTTATTGTAACGATAAGACAGTAGGCCACTCTGCATTATTCCAAAAAAAAAAATACGAGTATTATCAAGGACGGATCTCAAAAAGTGATAAAGGTTACAGAAATGGTATTATGCAGTCTTTGAAGCACGAAGGAGTTATAAGAATCAATCAGAGTGATCAAGAAAGTAAGAGGTAAAGATTTTATTTTGATTTTTCCACTAAATTGCGTTATAAATGGCTTTGTCCAAGAAGTCAGGCACTTGCGCCACTGGCACAAAAATTAAAAAGAGTATTTCATACCAAAGCCCTGCAGTCACTCAAACTGTTGTGAGATGAGGTGAACGAGGGAGAGAGCCATGGCACAACTTTCTTGGCATCTCCCAGTACTTGTAACATATTTCAAACCTACTTGAGGTATCGTAACTTTAGGAAGTATATTTACCAGAGCAACAAAACGCGGAGTTTGTAAACATTGCGTCAGAGATGAGACGAGAGTGGATGTCACACACGCGTGAACACAATGCGGTGCTAGGGCTGCGACCCAGTAGTGAATGCACATCATTGTGATATAGTGATGACAGTTAATAAGTAATGAATATAATTGAAAACTGCATGTAAATATTTGTGTACTCGTATCATCTATTATTCATTGTCTGCTACATTTACAAAATCATTAAATAAGATTTAGTCATACCTTTAAAAATAACATTTAATTACTATACTGGGACTTACTCGTAGGTATAAAAATATAATTTGACGAAAGTTATACGCTTAAGCAGCAGTATTAAGACGTTTTAATGCTTTTAAGCATGATAGAAATGCAATCAAACTTTTAGCATAATACGAATAGGTACGAGTATATTACAACGCGGGTCACTTGACTCTAACAAAAAAATTTCATGGATCCCTAAATCGAAAGATGGTGGTGGTGGGTTAGTCGAAAAAGAAAATTGATTCCCACTTTACATGTACTTAAATTTTAAAAAAACATTTTTTTTTCAAGATTTTATTTTGCCGCTTTGGCGGCGTGAGCAAATTACAGCTTTTTAGTACTTTATTTCCAAATTCAAGTCGAGCTTAGGGATCACGAAATCAATCAGCGGATGGATCAATATATTTATTGTTGCTTTTGTTTTACTATCGCTCATTCGTTACTGTCTTTTGTCTCTTTGGCGTATAACGACTGCCGGAGCGTATGTTCAAACCGTCAAGTAAAGTATGTGTGAATGAATTATTCGTATTAGTCACTGCCGGCTAAAACTGGCAGTGATGGTTCAAAACAACTTCCAATAATTATAAAATCAATAAAATCAGCACCTAATAATAACGAAACTTAAGATAACACTATCAAGCCAACATTTCCGATTACAATTTCTGACAACCCTATACAGGAACTGCTACCGTGTATAATTTTTTATCAAAATTAGTTGTTATGCCGTCGGAATACGGCCTTTGTTCCTGTGATGATATATTTAAAACCTGTAACAATTTGCCACGTCCTTGATGGCCCTTCATGGGTTTTAATTTGTTTTGTAGTTTATTTTTAGATTTTCATCTACTTATTTTATCTCTCGTCATTTAAGCGCATTCCCGATTGTATCCGACCGAAGCCGTGCTGCTAAGGAGCCTCAGGTACGTTTTCCAGCATTTCCACAGATCTCCTCCTTCTTCTTCTTCGTCGAAGCGCGTTCCCAGTTGCATCTTTAGCTGTGCTACTTTGGAGACCGGGGTGCGCTTTCACGCTTTTTCTTCTCCAAATATAACATGCATGTCAGTGGTCACCCAAAGATGCCAAAGACCTTGCGAAATGGAGAAGAAAAAGCCGGAAGAGTGTAAATGATTTGGCTATAGTTTTACGACCGGCCGCCTGCCTGACGTCTACCCTCTTTGGGAATGTATTTGTGCGAAAAGTTTTATAACTGGCTGCCGCCCGACGTTAACCCTTCTTGGGTGCAATTTAGCAATTGTAGCACGAGATGTTAGTGCTTAGTCCTTCCTTATCCTTTAGTCGCCTCTTACGACATCCATAGGAAGAGATGGGGTGGTCCTATTCTTACCCGGAACCACACGGGGTAGCTTTCAAGGATGTGAATAAGAAAAATCAATTAATTTTTGAGCTGTGTGTTTACACAGCAACATCGTTTGATTGGTTACAGTAGTTTAAGTAATTATTGATTTGGCTCTGCGTCTATTTACTTAAATCAATTAGTACGTATCTAAAGTACTTTAAGACAAGAAACTAGGACCAATGCTAATTTAAATGTAAAATTTTGGACTAAATAGCTGGACTGAAAATGTTAATTGTCTAAATATACGCAATGTCCATAAGGTTGAAGAGCTCAGTGGTCTGTTGGAAGTACGCATTTCCAGAGCTTTTGCAAGTTAAGCAATCCCGGACGTGCTCCGTACTTGGATGAATGACCACAAGTGGCAAGGAATTTTGTCGAGTTTTTCCGTGCTTCGAAAAGCACGTTAAGCCTTATTTAAAAAAAAAGAATACATTATTTTGGTATGTTTTTATTATGCGTCTTCGACGTAATATGTTGTATAACTACTTGTCTGAACGTGAGTTAATTGTAGGCACGTTACCGTCTGTCGAGATTTTTAACTACCGGTTTATTATAAGATTAATTAGACTGCATTTACACGCCCTTTCCGCATATAATATCATATTCTACTGTCTATCTTTGCTTTTAATTATATATCCACGACTACTTATAATTATATGTTATCTTACAGCGTTTGGTAAGAAAGTAACCATAATTTGTTAAATGATATCTACGAGTATCTATCAATACATCTTCTATATCTATATACAATATCTTCTATAGGTATAATATGATCGCTATCTGTACAGTACATGCATGAAAGATATGTAAGAAAAAATATTATTGGTGGCCTTTATCAACGCAAAAGAACCCAAAACAATAATTGTTATTTTTTTTTTTATCTGTGCGTCTGTGCGCGCTAATCTCTAAAACGGTGTATTGTGGTAAGCTTCACTTAAAATTAGTCTTTTAGTTAGTAAGTTAGTTTTAAGACAAATTGTGGAGAAAAATAAATAAACATTTATTATACATACATATGATGATAATGATATGATATGATGATGAATTAAATCAAACCGCCCGTGTGGTTCCGGGTTAGAATAGGACCACTCCATCTCTTCCTGTGGATGTCGTAAGAGGCGACTAAAAGACTAAGCACAAACATCTCGTGCTACAATTGCATTCCCAAATAGGGTTGACGTCAGGCAGGCGGCCGGTCGTAAAACTATAGCCAAATCATTTAATCTGTTCCCACTAATTCTTCTCCAGTTTGCAAGGTCTTTGGTATCCTTGGGTGACCATTGACATGCATGTTATATTTGGAGATGAAAATTTGGAAAAGCGGGGAAGCACACCCCGGGCTCCGAAGCAGCACAGCTGAGGATGCGCGCGCGAGGAGAAGCGCTTAGACGAAGAAAAACATGAATCAAATCATAAATAAAAAAATTATATATCAAATGTTATAAATATTTTAATCAATAAGCATTTTTTATAAAGTCCACTAAAACAAGTCGTGGGCAACAGGTACTCGTAATAACGTTAGAAAAATGTGGCTATTTTTGGTTAGCGCATTACCGGTTGCAACCTTCACTATGCTGCTTTAGAGCCCGGAATCATCTTACCGGATTTTTTTCTCCAAAGTAAAGTGAGAAGAAAAATGCGGAACCGAATTAATTTGCGGCTATTTGGAGAACATCATGTCTAATTGTTTCCAATAGATGCAAATTCCCAAGGAAGCGTACAACAAAAACTTGCGAATCAGATAGAACAAAGGATGTTGGTGTTAACGCAGTCAATCTAGATTCTACTATGTTCGCATGATGTTCGTGTTTGTAAGATAATAAGGTTTACAATGGTATAACAGTGGTGTGATGATATCTGACAAAGTGGCAGAAGCTCGCACGAGTTCGTCGACCAGGTGTGATGGTATCGGAAGAACAATTAACACGCGGCTTCCAGCTGGAAATGTTCAGAATACGCCTTTGTCGTTATGTAAGGCATTAATTATTTTTTAGCGATGAACATGCAACCCATTATAATTTATAAAGAGGCTAGGAAAATAATTTGAACAATGGTGATACCTACACTAGACATAATTACAACAGTTCTGTATATCGTTTCAACAGTATCATCATACAATAGCAAGTTCAGTCCATGACACTGAACGGTATTTTTCAAACTGTCCTGGGTCTTGGATGTGTATCTATATACAGACTGACTTTTTTTTTATCCACCGGCAAATATTTTGCAGCAAGTACTGAACTACTTTCTATTAAAAAGTTATTAAAATCGATAAAAACTTTTCGCTCTCAGCCAAACGGATTTTGTATGGGAGGACGAAAAATTTAAATATTTTTTTTCTGTTTTTCCTAAAGGCCGACTATTAAGTCCACTTTTTGTACCATTGTGGTCAATAAAGATTTAATGAATAAAATATCATATACTGAACTTGCTCCAAAAATTTTTACGCTGGATAAAAAGTCAGCCTGTATATAGATAAACAAAGTATAAAATATTATTTTGTTGAGTTAGTATCCCATAATACAAGTTTAAAACTTACTTTGGGGCTAGCTTAAAGTGTAATTTGTCTGTATGATCAGTATGATTATATTTACTTAAATGATATTTATATATATATATATATATATATATATATATCTTGCGTTGATCGTATAAATAGATCGAAGAAATGGATAACCACCTGTCTGCCCCTAGGGATAAAGACATGGTAGTATATATATCAAATAAAACATTAACGAACGAAACGAGTAAGTATACTAAATTACACAGTAATCTATTAATCCTTTACAATAATATTAGTAAAACATTTTATGATTCTATATCCTCCATACGGATCACCATTACTTACCCCGCACATGTTGACCAATAAACAGACTTTATTAATATACAATTTTATGGGCCTTAATCTAACAACATTAAAGAAGGCCATATAACTTTACTCCCGGCATCAATTTCAGCTTGTGTTCCCATCAGTTCCTCAATAGACAATTGGTGATTAACAGCTCTTGATACAGTAAAACTTAAGTAGAACCTATATTATTACAGAGTTCATGGAAACGAGGTCAAATAGTCTCTATTATAACTGCTTTTATAAGCAGGAAAGAAAAGACTTAGAATGTTTCAGCAGCTTATTTTCCCGCATAGATCGTTAAAGTAGATCAAGGGAATAGGCAATCCTATATCATTAGCTCTATTTTTGAATCCTTTTTTGCCATCTTCACACCCTCACCCTGTCTACCCCATTAGCGATGAAAACGTGATAATGTGTATTTATTTCTATAGAAGTTAAGTTACATACCGTTTTCTCCAATTCTGGATGAAGCTCCAATCGCAATGTTCATCCTCGTCCAAGACAGTGGCTTCGTGATGATCAGAACTGCCTCCTCCGTGAACCAACTCGACTAGCTGCCGAGCTCTTTCAAAATTCCCCTCAAACTCCACGACCAAAAACCCATCGGAACTCATCGTCTCAAAAATTTCTTTTTTATACGTCGCATCATTTATCGTCACTACTTCAGAAGATTCTTTAGGATCTTCTGACTTGACTTCAGCGTAAATAGCCTCTGGCACTTGTACTTCAGAAATCATTTGAATTCCCCCACCCTTGTCAACCTCTTTGCTCAGTCCCAAATTTGAAGTCTCGTCCAAAAGACGGTTGGCATAAATAGCTTCTTCCTTTTGAGGAGCTTCCTCGTTCTGCTTCAATTCATCCTTCTTTTGTTCATTGTGTTTCCGAATGATCGAGTCACCAAAGTAAATGACCACTTTGTTATTATTTTGAGTGATTTTATTTGATAACCCATTTTCGCAAATAGGCTGATTAGACTTCTTGGTCTTCTCCTGGGACAGCCTCTGAGCAAGTTCCTCGTAGCAAGGTGGACGGTTGCTGTAAATCTTTTTCTCCGTCACGGACCCTTTGTTGTTTTCTTCTTTCTTCTTTTCAACACTTTGATACACTGGAGGTCTACAACAATCATCATATTGTGGATTCCAGGGTCTAGGTTCACTGTAGATGTGTTCCTCAGGGGACGATGTTTGGGGTAACGGAATATACTTTTCGTGCGTATTTTTAGGGTTGGAAGCGTCACTTTTCTTGAAATTCAAAACGCTGCGTCGCGCTTTTGATTCTGAGGCATCACTGTTAATTTTTTTCGAACGCGAATTGCCTAAGATTTTGAAAAGGGGTTTATGATCCTGCGGCTTCACTCGATCCGTGCTGGGGGCGCGGCGCATTCCGAATGGGCCGACGTCTTCCTCAGACGGATGCGGGTATAGTTGCTCGCAGCTGGTTGACTTATGCGTGTTGATCCTTTTAGTCACGACAGGTTCTTTATTTTGCCAATGTCTGACGGATAGCCTAGCGGCACCTCGGATGAACTTCATAGGCTCCCAGGCCTCGGCTTTTTTGAGTATGAAGTTGTCACACATGCTGTGCTTGGGGGGTTTGCGTGCATCGGCGGCGCGACAAGACTGCAGCTCGCGGCAAAGGAAGCACGTGCAACGCGCTGGGCACAGCATATCGGCGCGCGCGTGCCGCTCGCACTGAGTCCCCACTGCCGCGGAGCCTTCGCACCAGCCATTGTTACGCCCCGCTATGTTACCTTTCAACTGCGCGACATAGTCTTTAATTAACCTTTGTTTTATCACATTTCTTATCTACGATTAAATTACACTGTTTTCACGACTTTCTAATCGGTCTATTTATCGTCGTCGTATGACAAATGACTTTCAGTCTCTGTAAATTTGTAATAGACCTTTTTGAACCGTAAAATATTTCACAGGGATGCGTGCTTACGAAAATCAAACTAAACTCTCAAAACACACAAAAATATAACACTTGGGTTTGGAATCACAAAAAAAAAACTAATCAATTGAATAAACACCTATACCTGTAGGTATGCAAACCACGGCCATTAAAATTTGAAAGTGAGAGCCATAAGTAAACTATTTTAAATTTTAACACAATAGAAGCACTTTAGATTTCAGCAGCCCATTCGGCTCAGATTTTTAGGGCAATTGGACTAACTGTAAGGACTTCCCTTTTCCATAATGATAATTGCACCCCTCATAAAACATGGATGCCCATCGATACACGTGAGATCTGCGGAGGTGAACGGAACCATAACTCCGGCTAAATATAGAGCACTCTTCAGAGAGGGTTATAATTGAATCGGAGAGGACGGTCGATATTAATTACAAAGAGTAGAGAAGTAAGGCTCACGTACCTACATGTAGACAGAAATAAAATCCATTTCAATTTTATGTCTAAATAATTCCTAGCCTTACCCAATGGTTTGTATAATTTTATATTGAATATGTTGATTTATCATCATCCCCATTCAAGCCATAATAAGTCCATTAAGTATTGGACATTGATTGTTTTAGGAAATCCTCGGAGATTTCCCAAAACCACCGATTAGAAGCGGCCTGATTTATATATGAAGACCACTGGAATGCATCACGCACGTGCGATTCAGTGGTGGTTTACATAATTTCAGTGCGCATTGCAGCACTGGAATTAATATTAACCAGCCATTGTGTGAATTGTGATTTCCGTATAAAATTGACAGAGATGAAAAAATTAAGGCGAGTTGCAAACTGGCACTGATAAACTCTTAAATTACAAGAAGAGGAGGTTTCACGTCTGTGGCCGTTTAAACATTCAGTCACCATGTCTTCTTTTTTGCGTGTCGATGGATTCTCCCATGTCTCTTTATTAGCCCAGTAGGCTGATAAAATATACTATTATACTATAGGTATACTCGTATTATACGACAGCGTTATCATTAGCCACAAGTAAATCTTCCAGTGCACAGGTGGTAGGGCACCCGGGGCAGAAAAGCAGGTGCGCCATAGTCTGTGGGTACTGTGGGGAGGAACCACACTCGCACACGTTCCGTGAGCTATAAATCACCTTACATCTGGACAGAAGCTCTCACACAACGGCCGCTACTCGGGTTCGAAGTCTTTTGAGTGACTTCCAAGCAGGCCGGCACCCACCAGGTGGGTTCTAGCGATAACACCTAAGAGGAGCTTTATTTCTGTATGTTATATACTCTATGGCTATAGCAGGGCATTGGATTAAATTAGTTTCCTGCGATTGGAGCAATAAATCATATTTGCTTGTAATAATAGCCTGAATGAACAGCAACAGCTCTAGGACCCTATAATCTAGTGTCGCCAGTGTCCTTATCAGATAATGGTCGTAGAATTTGTAATCGTATTCATTGTTTAGGAGCTAATTTGTTGGCGATTCAATTAAGTGACTGCAATATTTTGAACTGGACAATCTAGCACTAAAACTCAACTAGAACAAGCTGTTTTTGTAGTATGCACGAGTATGTTTTGCGATATCTAAAAAAGAGTAGGATCCCCTTAATTTTCTCCTAATTTTCAATTTTAGTTGTTGTAAATTACTTTATCGTAATTTTTTTGTAAATAGTTTTTTTTTTTTTTTTTTTTATTAGAAATTTGAGTGCGTTTGACCTCTATCTAGCCTGATGGGAAGCTAAGATGAGGTCTAAGGTGTATCATGCAGACTCAAAAAATGCCTGTTCACTCTTGCCTTGAAAATCCCTAAATTATATGTATGGGGAAACATCGACGCAGGGAGGGAATTCCACACCTTAGCGGTTCGCACAATGAAGGAGGAGGCGAATCGAGAGGTACGATGAGGAGGAATATCGACCACAAATGGGTGGAATCCCTGTCCACGTCGTGTTGTCCGATGGTGGAATGGTGCAGGGGGAATTAAATTATGTAATTCCTGCTGTTTGACATAATGATTTTGCTCATAATGTTTCTGTAGTCATAATCTTCAACTTCATTATTTTTTTATGGCTGCGTAGAGACGCAAGTTCCTGTCAGCCCCATAAGGGATAAAGACGTGATAGTGTATTTATATATTTATAACGATGCCAGTGGTACGTTGACTGCAAATAATGATGAAATTACTGGTTGCAGTGGCGATTTACATAGACATATCGATGTCCCGTTAGATGTCGGCGGCAGCGCTACCTATCATTACGGACGCTTCAATAGCGATGATAAGTGAGACTACCTGTTGTCAGACCTATTTTGGCATATAAATACTAAAAAGATTATTTTAAAGTAAATGAAAATAAAAATTTTTTGACATATTTTATCTATGACATAAAATAACATATTATGTCTCACAATATAACACCAAATACCAGATAAATCAGAAAAACTGGTCAAGTGCGAGTCGGACTCGTACATGAAGGGTTCCATACCTCCGTACAATGTTTTATAATGCTTTTTTTAGTATTTGTTGTTATCACGGCGACAGTAATACATAATCAGTGAAATTTTAAAGTGTCTCGCTATTACAGTTCACGAGATAGAGCCCTGAGACAGACGGACGGACAGACGGACAGACAACGGAGTCTCAGTAGTAGGGTCCCATTGGCACCCTTTAGGGATGGTACCCTACAATGAAAACAAAGTCGTCCGTACAGAAGTCAGTACAAGATACACGTCTCCATTGATGGACGCGGTCAGCCCTCGGAGAAATTTAGAAGCGAGCTTTTGGTGAAATAAAATTTAGAAGACAGCAAGTTATTTTATTAAGGTGAATATAGAAGCAATAGGCCTTGAAGTGGCGCCCTCATTCGAAATAAATTGTTAACTCGTAAATATGGTGATAATTTTCATATTGCTAATTGTCAGGCACTAGATAGCCCTTTAATTTATTTTAAGAAATGCCGTTGAAACTATTATTGGTTAAATTATTATAATTATTGTTATTAAAAGTGGCCACTTTTGGCGGAGACAAGTTTTAAAGCTAGACGGACTAATTTAAATACATTCAACGGTGGTTCATAAAATAATTTAAAGAACTGGCTCAGCACTCAGCACTGTGCTAAGTGCTGAGCCAGTTATTTATTTTAAAAAAAACATTCAAAAGCAAGCTTTTATCTAAAACAATAAACTAAAAAGTTCCTCAAGACGAATCAATTAAGCCCAAACTCGGTGAGGTTATGTTGTTTTAGATGCCGTGACCACCTTCATCTTCACTTCATCATAAGATCATTGGTACCATAATATTGCATTATCTCCAACTTTACATAAGAATGTGAAGTTTTAGCTCTATATAGCTCTATATAATAATTGGAAGTGGGTCTACTTAAGCTTGCAAGATTTGATTACGGACACAGACAACGGGACAGGTGAAACTAATTAAAAGCTTGTAAAAATATGATTGATGAAACTTTTTTATTGCTCTGATTAAAATACTTACAACTTTTTTTTTATTATTGAATCGCTATCCAATAGGTACCTGCTATGTTGAACGGAAACCGGAAAGTACTGGAATGTCTATATCCGAGCTTCTCGGATGACAAGGTGATTAGTGTCGCACGAACACCGCAAACTGTACACAGCAGTACCTTAACGGACTTCTAAAACTTGACATGGATACTCGGTTCCATTTAATGGTGATGACATTGATACACAACGAATTTTTTCACTTTGTCTTTTTTTGACGACCTCCTTGGCGTACTGTTTAACACGCTAGTCCACCACTCCGGAGGTAGTGAGTTCAATCCCCAGCGAAAAAAAAGGTGGATAATGACCTTTTTCAAATTGTTCTGGGTCTTAAGAGGAAATCGATGGGCCGTATTATCCATACAAGCGTAGTCCCTTGATGCTTGTCGCGGATCGTGCCAGTAGAGCAATGATTTTTGCCCAAAAACTCTATGGATATATTGGCATGTACTCATGTTTCCTTTTTTTTCATAATTTGATATTTAAAAAGATACGAACCTCCATAAACCTATAAAGTTGTTAAGATTTTCCTCCATGTTTAAACATCTCGCAAACAAATTTGACGACATAATATGACAAAAAGAAAACAGGAACACAGCCATAGCATTTTTTAACATTGTAATGAAAAAGAAATTAAATCGGTATAGTTTTGAAGGAGAAATAACGTTTGTTTAAACCTATCTTAGGATTGGTTCTGGTCTACCCTTTAGTTTGCGGAGGTCAGACGGCAGTCGCCCTGTGTAAAAACCAGTAACCTCGTCAAGTCACCTAGGTACCCCGGACCCCGGACTCTGAAGCGTTACCGCTAAGGATGCATCCGGGAATACGTGAGGATAATGATGGATAATACATATACTTACTTCTTTTTATTTAAGAGCTTAGTGGCTCTTGTCGGTGGAGTATGCGCCAAATATACTTACTATCATGTCTTAATCCCTTATGGGAGGAAGACAGATAATTTTGGCTTTTGCGGCTCTAAGCAGACAGAGCCCAGGGCCGCAAGGCTTAAAGGCCACTTTTAGCATGATGGTAGGTAAGAGTATCAACATGATTCGCACTTCCGCCCATTTCCTTAATCGGCTTTTACGCTCTGCTGGTACATTCTAAGTTTTTCTTTTCTCCCAGACCAACATGGAAATTATATTTGATTATAAGCTGGCGAAGCTGGCCCAATATTGTTAATTTCAATACAAGTTTTCATATTTCATTTGCCCCGTAGAGGTAATGAATGGGCTACAGAGGCTAAGTACTTAAGCAGTACTTCATTATAGCAGCAGTACCTAGCTGATATACGGCGACCTCTGCCTCGCAGTAGGGGCCCATTAACGTTGCTTGTAAATACGTTAACAACATTGTATTATGAAAATTTATAAGTAGTAGGTTTGTCTGTACTGAACTGAACACACCTCTTTTATTAAGACAAATCTTTCTTCTTTTAAAAACTAATGGTTCTGTGAAAACGTAGACCTCGCGAGCCCTTATAATTATGCAATAACCGACACTTTCCCCTTTCCCCTTAACAAAGTTATTAACTCGTGTGCCAATTTTCGTCAAAATCGGTTGAAAAATGCGACTTGTAGGTGGAAACAGATAGACGGGCAAAAGCATTTTTAGGGTTCCGTAGCCAAATGGCAAAAAACGGAACCCTTATGGATTCACATGTCTGTCTGTCCGTCCGTATGTCACAGTCACTTTTTTCGAAACTATAGGAACTATACTGTTGAAACTTGGTAAGTAGATGTATTCTGTAAACCGCATTAAGTGTTTCACACAAAAATAGAAAAAAAAAAATTTTGGGGTTCCCCATACTTAGAACTGAAACTCAAAAATTTTTTTTCATCAAATCCATACGTGTGATCTATGGAAAGGTCCATATAGGGAGATCTATGGAAAGGTCTTCAAAAATGATATTGAGGTTTCTTATATCATTTTTTTCTAAACTGAATAGTTTGCGCGAAAGACATTTTCAAAGGGGTAAAATGTGTCCCCCCCCTGTAACTTCTAAAATAAGAGAATGATAAAACTAAAAAAAAATATATGATATACATTACCATGCAAACTTCCACCGAAAATTGGTTTGAACGAGATCTAGTAAGTAGTTTTTTTAATACGTCATAAATCGTAAACTGTAATTTACCTTAAAGTTAAAAATTAATGGGGGTCGTCATACAAGAAACGTATTTGTTTAGCGTTTTAAAACATTGTACGGAGGTACGGAACCCTTCATGTACGAGTCCGACTCGCACTTGCCCGTTTATTTGACCAATCTACAAACTGAAAACTGAAACGCTTCGCTCGCTCGGTGAATAATGGGTTTCTGCGACAGAATTAGGAAACCAAGCAAACAAAGGGCAAAGGTACCCAGGAAGGTATTTCTGGGTACTATTGTCACAATAATCTCACAACTATTTAAACTGAAAACCGTGTTAAGTGGAGAAGAAAAAGCTGAAAAGTGCATCTCGGGTTGGAACCCTTAGCTGTGCTTTCTAAAGCAACACAGATAAGGGTTCCAACTTCCAACCCGGGAAGGAATGCAAGTGGGAATGCTCTAAGATAAGTGAGAGATTTTCTTTTTACCAACTTTTATATTAGGTTGCCATTTTTGTTTGTTTATTGGGTCAAATCTTGCAAGTTCAATTTAAGCCTTTTCCCGGTTTCCCTGAGATAAGATTTTGTATTGTATTATATTGATGACAATGCAATATTATTAGAACAAAAAGCTGATCTGATGGTATAAATAAAACGATGCAACCCCATTAACGATCAAGTTTGGGCTTATTACGATGATAAGTACTTAGATCTCACGATAAAAGCTTGTTCGAAAAACTTATTTATTTTCAAACATTTTCTTCTATTATGTTTAACTTTTCTTTTTATTTATTCAGTAGGTACCTAGCTATACTTTAAGAGCTATGAATTCTAAGGGATTATTTATAACAGTCACGGATATAACGGACCACGGGGTTTTAATTAATTTAAAATATATGGCTTGTAAATTATACAACACTGTATTACAAGATGTTCACCATCCAATTTCACTTCATAATAGTCCATTAAATACAGTCGTTCCCACGTGGGCAAAAAATTAAAATGCAATGACTTTCGTTGCATAAAACACAGGTATTGTTCTTGGTAAGCAGCCACAATTAGCGTTCCCATCCCAGGGCGCGGAGAAAGTCCTGCAATTCAAGTTTACTCAGCATTGTTGGTGCAGAAAACGACAGCGGGTTTGATGGATTGTTGATTTAGATGCAAAAATACAATGCGAATAATAAGATAAGTGCCTACAGAGCCCTTTGTCCAGAATATCCTATGTAGGTACTTATCTTAACAAAAAAGAGCGGGATGGAACTATTTAGTCCTTCGCGCTTATAAACCTTATCTGGGTTTATCAAGGCTGCCATGATACGGGTGCAGGTTTTAACATAGGGTCAAATAAAATTTACAGGTTGCACGTCACTGCTTTACCTTAGTAAAGCAGTGACGTGCAACCTGTAAATTTGTTAATCTTAATTAATTAGACTAAGATTATATTTAAATCAAAATAGTACAAGGGACGCCCTGAAAGCACACAGCAAACATTACTGTAAGGGCCACAAGATGCCATTTAATAAAACAGAATTTTTTTTTGGTATTTGCTTTTTGGAGATTTCAATATAAAAATTGTAAGTATTGAAATAATTGCACGCTAAAAACAATCTACATGCTAGTAAATAAACTACGTAGAAGGTACTCAGTGAATCTTGAAAAAAAAGAGGATGGGTGTCGTGGTGCACCCGGTGGAAACAAAGTTCCTTTCTGCAAAATATAAAGCTTTGTAAACACTTAACTTAAATTTAATTTATTGATGTTTTCTAAAAAAAACAATTTAAAAATAATTTCCAGACGCCATCTTGGATTCTAAAAAAAGTTTTTAGACCACAACCTGCGAGAAGGAAATTCATTTCAAAATCAGTATAATATGATAAGGTACATAGGTACGTCATTGCTCTTTGAATATGATGATAGGAGCTAAACAACTCTCCCCTTCAAACATGCATAATTTATTTCAAAATAAACTTCAGTTCGGTAGATTACATTTTTACACTTTTGTAATATTTTCGTAATCCGACATTCTAATACCGAAAGTGCCGTGAGAGCATTTCGTCTTGTTTTTATTGCATATCGGTGTCTCGGTGTCTCGGTGTGTCGTACAAAACAAATACGAAATCGATTCGCCGCGATTATCACGTTGGTTTTGAGGCTTTGTGCCTAGATAGCGATTGTGTAAGACGAGAGGTGAGAAAAGTTTGGTTTTTAGAGAATCTGTTTAATTAACGTCAATAATTAGGTATATTTTAGATCTCCCATGGTAGTCTGGATAGAATAAAAAAAACTCTAAAAGAAATAGATGTATGATTCCATTCGTACAAAAATGAAAAAACGGAACCCTTATAGGATCACTCGTGCGTCTGTATGTCTGTCCGTTCGTCTGTCACAGCCAGTTTGCTCCAAACCTGTACTGTACCAAATCAGGCGAAATTTGGTAGGATGGTGTAATCCTATGACCCAAACACAAATGTGCAAAGTAAATAAATATTTTTTTTAAAATAAGGGTCATTTTCGGGGCACTGGAAATTAAAAAAAGTTTTGCATACCTTTCTGTGTCATATATCAAATAAAAGGGCTCGTAATGAGAATCTCAAATATACTTTTTATTGTTGCAAAATAAATAGTTTTGATTTTATTCATGAAAGAAGACGAAAATTGACTATTCCCCCCCCCCCCCCTGATCTCCGAAACTACTGAGCCTAAAATTTTGAAAAATATACAAAATATAGTTCATTGCTTGTAGATTACAGGAAAACCTATAAGACTTCAATTAATTGTACGGAATCCTCTCCACGCGAGTTCAACTCGCACTTGGCCGGATTATATTTTTTACTTTTTGGTCTAGGTATATTGAATTTACAGTGGCGCCACATATCCTATAACCAACGGATTCACCGTTACCTCATTTGTCAAGGTATCATTCATATCATAGATAGAAGATACGAGGAAACACAATAACATACATACCTACACATATAGTGATGAAACACATAACCCTCCTTTCGGCTTAGTCGACATAGTCGGTTAAAGACAAAGATCATTTATGAAGAATGCTAACTAATTAGACTTTTGTTCTAGTCTCCCAACCACAGGTATTAAAACGTAATGAATACTTTTAGTAGGTATTTCCTGATATTCCGCCGCTTCCTACCGCGTATTCTAACACTGTACCTAACTGTTATTCTGCCAAATCTGACACATTGTTTTTGAGAAAGAAAGTTGCGTTCAGATAAAAACCGCTCGCGAGAACGTTAATTACGACTTGTGTAATGAATGAAGCGGGCCTATTCTGAATACATTTGTATTCAGAATAGGCCCGCTTAACATTACATATCATACGTATGTAACAAACGTTCGCGCTAAGTTTGCCGCTGACTGGACGGACGCGCATTCCACGGACCGGTAAGATACAAACTTTGTTAAAAGGTCTATAAGCATTATATGCTTTTCAAACACAAACTTTAAAAATATGCATCGTTTTTATACACAAACTTAAAAAAATATGAGTATGGTGAACTGAATTATAGGCACTTTAAGCATAACGTTCGCAATTTTTTTTAGTTATTTTCTTACTGTGGTATCATAAAGTGAGATTAATAAAGGTAAGTATAAAAATTAATTTTAAAATAAGTAAATCGATGTGAGAATCGGGCTGCTTGTCTAGAATACGCCTGTGCCTCTCAGTCAAAGAAACTGTAAACTACAGATCATAAATCTTTACCTATGAACTTTTGCTATAAACTTGTTCTCATGCCTCCATTGTGAAGAAGGCATCTGTTTGTTCTTGATTATTAGCTTCCGAATATATTAAGGAAAATGAATTTATTGCCCTAAAATCCTATAAAGGAAAAGTTTGGAAAATACTTATTAATTCAGCAACTCTTTTGGCTTATATTAAAAATAAATAAAAAATGGGAATCAGTACAGGGCAGGTACATCGACTACAAAGGATAGATTCCTAAGTTTACGCTCATTCCATTGTTCAACATTCTACAACTTGCACTGGGGGATAAGCAGGTAGGAGATACACTCATTTTTTTTTCAATTCAATTCAATTCAAAATATCTTTATTATTATAGGATATTTATAATATCTCTTAATAATAGTCACTTTGTTTTGCACAAATGTTGACGTCAAATCGTTACTTACAGCTAAGTTTACGAGTATGCCGCTTCCTAGGCGCAAGTGCAGAACGTCCAGACTAGCACGGAAGCACTTGGAGTGGAAAATTTTAAATTTTTAATACTATTAAAACTTTAACCTCAGTTCTGTGCTTTAACCAAAGATCAATCTCAGGAATAGGAAGACATGAGATTCCACAAACAGCCAATTAGCCGAAATGTCCCTCGGCAAGTCGCCCAAGCCAGTCCGACCATGTTTTTTTCATGCCCGAACCGGCAACTGCAAATGACTATATAATACCCCGGGGCGACTCGGAATTATTCCATTCTTGCGATAATTGCGTTATAATAACTATCAGGTTTGTTTGAGCATGCGCGTGAGTTTGTACGAGTACTTTTTAGTGAGTGTTCGGTTCAGGTGCGATACATTGTTACGACGTAAATACGAGTACAACACAAAATTCAAAGATTGTGTGCTTGTACCTACTTCTTTCAGAGCAATTAGTATCCAAATTTGTATAAAAGCAGAAAGAGTATGGTTAAGGACACCGACACGTAAAAAATATCTTGCTGACTTGAGATACATATAGGTATACTATCATGTCCAGAGCATTTTGGGTTTTGAGACTTTAGGCAAACAGAGCCCAGGGCCATTTTTGCCAAATGTGGCCACATTTGGAAAAAATGCAAACTATAGCTTAACGTTAAACTGTAAATGTATGAACCACATAGTTTGAAGGGTTATTTAGGTTTTACTAGCTCAAAATTTTAAATGATATCTCCGATTCCTTACAAATAATTTATTTCAAATGGGGGCAGCACTGCACTCCGTGTATCGTCTTAAAACATGTTTGTTATTTTCGCCCATTACCTCGATAGGCTTCTACGATCTGCCCGGATAGAGGAGCAGCTGGTACATTCTAAGTTTTTTTTCCATGCCAGCTTGGAAGAGATGTCTTGTTGATTTGCAATACACAAACACTCCCAACTAATGACGTATTCTTGTACGTCACGGGAAGAGCACCTTGTATTATTATACCATGGTATTTACCTTCTAGGCTTCGGTCGCAGGATCTCGTGCGGCGCGGGCTGCCTTCGAGGCGTCCAGGCGGCGCAGGCGCACACCCGCTCTAGCGGCTCACCTCCGCCCCCGCCCCCGCTCAGCGCCGCAGCCTCCGCGCGGCCCGTGCACGCATCTTCACTGCAACAAGAGATAATGCTCTTTATTTTATCAAGACATTTCTCTGAATTTTTAACATTTTATGTTCGTCAACATCATCAGGTCTTTTTTGTCTCCACTAAAGGAGCTCGACCCTCTCTGTGCTACCATAGCCATATATTAGCTAGAGCAGCCAGAGGATTTGGCCTACACTCTCCACGCTGGCCAGACGGGTTGGAGAGGTCTCACTGATGTTTAGCTTGTGTTTCCTAAGTTGCCTTCTACGACACCCACAGGAAGACCTGTAGTGGTCCTATTCTACTCTGCCGGGAACCACACGGCATCATTGGTACGTAATAAATACGCGGGTACATTTGGTACGTTATAAATTTACAAAATGACCTCTCCAAGCCGGCTGGCCAGCGTGGAGAGTGTAGGCTAAATCCTCTAACTGCTCTGGCTGTATATGTCTGTAGTAGTACAGAGAGGGTCGGGCTTCTGCAGTAAAGTTCTAAAATAAGACCTGATGTTGATGATGATGAAATGTACGTATCTTGACATTTCTGTGTACAAATTTTTAAGAGGGACCCGCGCCATGTTCAAGACAGTTTTTGTCTTAAAGGTAATCAGTATAATAAGCTTTGAATTTACTGTCAGACATATCACGGACGGTTGAGAGATCATTTATTTATTAAAATATTTATTGACCAAAATGGTACAAAAGGTGAACTTAACGCTAATGCATTCTCTACCAGTCAACCTTTAGGAAAAACAAAAATTATTTAATTGCGATAGGCGCTTTAAAGATGTACTTAATAATTTACTATTTACTATTTAAGTATACTTAAATACATTCATATAATACACTTAATACATATAAATACTTATATAAATACATATATATACTACAAATGTTTTAAGACTAATTCTGCTGCAAAAATTTTAAAGAAAGGTGCGTGTGAAATTTCTTCTTAAATAAGTATCTGTTTGAGATACTTTTGATGTCATCAGGTAAGGCATTCCAGAGTCGCGTAACTTGAAGAGTAAAAGAGTTAGACATAAATTCAGACCGAAATAACGGAAGATAAATTTGAAGAGTATGACTGGAGCGAAGCTCACGGTCATGGCTTTCAGACTGATATTTAAATTTGGTTTTCATATATTGGGGAGAAAGAGGGTTCTTAAGTAGGTATAGAGAAAAGAGTACAGACCATTCTCTGTTGTCGGCGCTGACGAACAGGAAGTCAGTTTAGCTTAGATCGGAAAGAAGATATGTGGTCATATTTACGAAGGCAGAAGATAAAGCGAATGCAATTATTAATGAGACGATCTAGCTTATCAAGAAGATCTGCATTTACCATATCAAGACGTGTTGGCAACTAGCCCATTGGCCAAGAAGAAACCTCGTTTCTCCAGTAATAGGTTACAACTTATGATCAGGGTGGTCTCGGAAGCCGCGCCTGCTCGATGCAGCGTGACGCGTACAATGCCGGGAACCGAACTTCAAGCCTGGCTGCCGTCGCGACCCACTACACACTGGACATTTCTCTTTCGGTGCCAATGTTATGCGGAAATGGCGATCGCGGAATTAATATGCTAGTTGCATTACTACTGGTGTCAGATTGTTGTTTGTTAAAGGCATCCAGACATAGCTTGACAAACTCTTGCTCTGGCCATCTTCAATATTGATAATGTCACCAACATCGCTTTCAACTGTGCCTTAAGCTAGGTACAATTGAGTGAACTATGATGCTTACCTTCTTTTTTATCAGCCTGCAGTCCACTGCTAGGCTAAAGGTCTCTACCAATTATGGGAGGATTTCCGTCGTAAAGTCGTTGCTCAGAGGACGCTGATGCCCGTTCTCTGTTACCTATATCTCCCTTAGTCGCCTCTTACGACACCCGTTGGAGAGGGAAGGGGTGTTGTAGGTTTGTGTTGTGGTAATTTTTAGTAACAAAGAAAATTCTATTCAGAGGTGCTTAAAATAAATAGGGATGATGACTGGGTCAGAAAAGTATCCGTCAGTCAGTAGTCCGTTAGTTAGATTAACCAATTTTTTAACCGAGCAATGAAGAACGGTTTTGTGTTAAACAGTTCATCGGACAAGATTATTTCGGCTTATTGTGGTGAGCTCAAATAATGTACCCATATTTTTCAGTTTATCAAAAAAGTAAAAATTCACAAAGATACAGAGTATCTAAGTTCCAGTGTGAGGGCTTGTTGTGACGTCACCAATGTGTAAAAATCGTACGAAAGCGTGACGTCATGCGAAATTTAAATGCGCTGTATCTTCGTCATTTATTGTTTCTCAGAGAAAAGAAAAAATACGTGTACAATATTTTTTAATTGTCTAACCGATGAGCCTAAAATAATTTTTCAGTCATCATGTCTATTGCCGTTATGAGACTTAACTTATCCGCTTATGTGTTACTGCTGAGCCATCAGGGTCAGGACTAAAAAATGATCGTAGACTCTTTTGCAATATCCCGATAAACAGTAGAAAAACCTCTCAAAACTGGTCAAGATCCTAGATAGTTAAAGATAAGACTGAAGACATGAAGTTTGATAAAATCACCGACGCCAACGTGATCCATTAAAGTAATAAAGTGTTTGACTAATAACATCCGTCGGTAGATTTTCTGTAACTAATATTTATAATATGGAGAGATATGAAATGAGGTTTATCACTATGAAACCTGTGATGAAACTGACAAAGCTCGACGACTTGGTTCGGTCAGACTCGGTTGACTATAGTCGGGTAAATGCCTCGATCTACGATAGCTACGATTTACCGGATTTACGATTTAACGGATGCGTGTATATGAATGTTTCTATGGCTGTGTATCAATTTTGCTGCCATTGTATGGAGTTTCAGAGCCAGCGACCTATAATACTATGAAAGCATAATGAAAAGACCCCATGTAAGTTCAAGTAGGAGGTACTTAAATACTACATCTTGTTTTCCGCCAATACGGTTTCTGACTCGGTTACTACACGCTAATCAGCGGCTGTAGTAAGAAGCTGCGTCATGCCATAGCGGACATTGGCCGACGTTGACGCTGCGTCATGCGACAGTCATTTTATATTAATTATGCGCGTTAATAATGTTGAATTTACTGTTCACTCATAGTATTATAGTTCTCTATTAGGTACTTATCTTAGGGCCTGGCCGGGCCAGCGCTAGCACCGGTTTTATTTACAAATATGAATGGAGCTTCATACATAACTCACAGGACCGTCGACACTAACATATTATAAGTGGGAATTTAATCCGGCTTTCAAACCAAAAAGGCTCAAAACTGGGCACCTAGATAGCATTATTTATTTATTTATTTTACTCTTTATTGCACGCAATTTAACAAATTAGACACAAATAATAGAGATAAATTTTAGCATACAAAAGGCGGCCTTATCGCACAGCAATCTCTTCCAGGCAACCTTAGGGTAGTATGGATACAAAAGAAATTTAGATACATATAATACATACTTATATAAAAAAAAATTACATATATATATATATATATAATATAAATAAGATTATTATTACCTGGATAAACACATGGTGTACTTTTTATCCTGAAAAATGTTGGGTTCCCGTGGGAATATTAAATAATATTTGAACACCCGGGCCACCGCAACAATTAGTGACATAAATAAACCTACAACACAATTTTCATAACTCGATGGGGACCGGCTGCCTGTATCCCACTGCTGGGAATAGGCCCCCCTCAGTGCATGCCAACTACCTCGGTCCTGAGACCTAAATTGAATTATTCCACTACTTATAAAAACTTTCTAGATTAACTAGACTAGCTGTTTACTATAATGAACTACATACTTATGTATTTTTACCCGACTACGGTGAAGATAAAAGGAGGGTCATGTGTTTCGACCGCCACTATGTATGTATGTTTGTTCATGATCTATTTTCATGTTTGTTTGATATGATTATTCCGGGTTCGATTCCCAGCTAGGGAAAGTTGGAAAATGGCCTTTTTCAAATTGTCCTGGGTCTTGGGTGTTTATCTATATATGTATTTATCATAAAATATAGTATCGTTGAGTTAGTATCCCATAACATAAGTTTAAAACTTACTTATTATGATTTGTTCTTACATATATTTATTTATTATGATCATATCTTGAAAGATATTCATAATGACAAATTAGGTAGGTATCGTTAGGGTCAGTTCACACCGAGACGCGACGCGACGCGACGTAGCGCGCACGTGAAAGAAATATAGAACTTGTTTACTAGACAAAAAGAGTGAGAGCCCGCTGCGCCCCGCTATGCATCGCTACGCAGCGCGGCAAAGCGGGCTGTCGCTGAAATCAGTATCTTTTCGCTTGTAAACAAATTATATATTTCTTCCAAAGTGCGCGCTACGTCCCGTCGCATCGCGTCGCGGTGGGAACTGACCCTTAGGCGTCTTGGCTTTCCGCTGGTTATGTGATGTTACAGTAAATATACGGTGTCGCCAGTGTCGCCCTCTATAAGCCATATAGTAATGAACTAACAAACAAAATAATCGAATCATATCATGTGAGGTATCAAATGGGCTTTAAAAGCAAATTTAAAAAATATGCACATATTATTGCACGCCTCATAAGCGAAGCGCATGAGGTAGTGCTCTACTCTCGCCTTACAAAAATCAGGTGATTTTTTTAACTAAATGTGTCTCTATTTATTTTCTATCGCACTTGTACAATAATATTTACACATAAATGTCAAGGAAAAACACTAGTTTCAACACTTATGACATTTTTAAAAGACATTTTGCCTTTTAAATAAATAAAAACAATGTTTAATAAAATCATTTTGTGGACGTCCGTGTGTCTGTATGTATGGAAACTGGCGTGGTCACGATAACTCCCGAAAAACTTATCTGATCAAGTCCATTTTTTTTTATACGCTTCAGTATTATCCAAAACTAAGTCCTTTCGAAGATCACGGTCTAATTCAATGTAGTTTAATTTAAATTGTTAAAAATGAGATTATGAGGCGTGCACTTTTGGATTTTCCAAACTATTAGCTTTTGCTCCCAGCTGTGATCGCATTTTCCGTAGTCAGGTATTGCAGATACAAATACACCATCACGTCAATATCTCCAGCGGGCTAGACAGGCATAGGATCGTGAGAACCAAAGGCCACATTTAGTGTGATAGTTGTTAGTACAGTATCTACCATTAATACCAAGAAGGTATTAATGTCCTTGTAGAATTCGCAGAGGTGCGAGGCCCGTAATCAACGTAATCACGCCAATTTGGGAGCCGGCATGTCCGCAATGTGTGGTTAATGTCCTGAGTGAATCCACTGTGATTCAAAATCCATGCTCATGTTTTGAAAGAATTTAAGGTTATAATAACGCCTAAAGGAGGTCGCCATACAAGAAACGTGTTTTTCAGCATTTTAAACTCTATCTTTATAATGGCATTAAGTAGATACTTGAAATTTACACCGATTTATGTACTATTACTATGGCCGCTATAACAATAAATACTAAAAATGAGATAAAGATAAAAATTAAAGGGGGTCGTCATACAAGAAACGTGTTTTGTCAGCGTTATTAACGTATTGTGGCCGCTATAACAACAGATATCTAATAAAAATATAATAAGTCGTCGTACAAGAAACAGTGTATTTTTCAGTGCTTTAAAACTTGTTCTGAGGCAGGTTCGGAATCCTTCATCTACGAGTCCGACTCGCACTTGACCGGTTTTTTTATAGTCGCCACTGCAGGAGAACGAACCTCTTTGTTCAACCTCAACCAAGCCATTCTTGGCAAGAGTAGCCAGAGGCTTTGGCCTACACTCTCCACGTTGGCCAGACGGGTTGAAGAGGACTCATTGATGTTTATTAAACTTTTTCGAGCCCCTCCGTGCTTCGAAAGACACGTAAAACCGTTCCGGCTGTCATCAATGTATGGCAGTCGTCAAGCTATGTCAGATGCCTTTCGGCAGCTTGAAAAATCTGACTCCAGTGTTGGCCACATACACATACGAAAAACAAAGAAAACAAACCAAATAGGTATCAAGACAAAGTCATTCCAAAGAGTTTATTCAATGTAGAGCAAGCTCCTGAGTTAAAGAAGAAGAAGGATAAATATATCACTTATTGAAGGTCATAATTTTTTTTACGAAATACATAAGTACCTATACTTTTGCACATACCGTTTAGAAACCGTCATATAAGTAACACTTCCTAACCATTTATAAGTCAATGGTGTTCGCGGTCGTCGCCCCTGCTTTCCACACATTGCAATGCGCCACGTGTGCAATAACACAATGCGTCCCTGTGCGGCACAACGGGCTCTGTCTGGGGGATACGTGGTGCGATCTGACCTGAATAGACCCATCCACTTGATGGCACCGGACATACTCCATAAATCAGATGAGTTGACCTGAATCACAGCTCTGACCAGCGAACTACTTAATACTATGGATGAAGAACTTACCAACTTCGTGGAAGGGACATTCCCGTAATAAATCGTACCACGGGCTATACTAGATGATCACTAAAGTATAGGTAATGAAATTAAAATAACAGTCAATAATCCAAAAAAACGACGATTCGACATTCCCATCCAAATCACCCGCGGCTGCAAACTTTTGTATGGAAATGCCGAATTTTTTTTTGTTTTTCGGCTGTAATTTTAACTTCTTAATACTATAATGATCTAGTATAGACCGTGGTTCAATTTATTGCGGGTAAGTCCCTTCCACGTTGTATAAAATGAATGTAGCATGATGCAGCGTCTACGGTCAGCCAATATCCGCTATGACGCAGCCTCATACAGCAGCCGCTGATTGGTCCAGCAATTGACATGAAGTAATTTCAGTAACAGTTTTTGCGGAAACGAGATGTAAGTAGTTTTTAAGTATCGTCTACTTGAATGTTTTTTTTATGGGATAACTTTTTGCGTTGGTTATGCTTGAATAATATTATACTCGTAGTTCGCTGGCTCTGAAATTTCTTACAATGCTAGCTAAAATTAATACACAGCCATAGATACATTTATATACACGCATCCGTTATTAAGTCAAACGTAGAGCTACCTTAGATTCGTCCACTCGGCAAGATGCCGCCTTCGCCGGGCTCCGGCAGACGTGGTAAGGATATGCGTGCCAATGGTCTTACTACGAAGGATGCTTAAGACCGAGCGAAGTGGAGAAGTTAAATCGGGTAAGCGGACCTCGGTCTTCACAGCATTACAGTTTGGGGATGCAACTGGGAATACGCAAAGATGAGAGAGAGACTGAGGATCGTAATCTCACGGGAGGGTCGAGCTTCAGTTAAAAACGTTTGTTACCTACCTAAATGAATATTGTACCTAAATAAAGTACCTACTAACCTGAATCTATCCTACAGGTCAGTTATCTTGACCTCCTCTGTTTTATTTCTTTGTTCATTGTAAAGAGTTAAAGGCACTAGTGTCAGAATACCAGTGTCGGCCACTAACAAATTCGACAGTCAAAAGTTCTACTCACATCAACATACCTTTGTAAAACTTGAAATTGGGGCTAATTTCAAGTTCCTTTCTCAATATTAGATGAAATTGAAGCTTAATGTGAAGTGACAAAAGCTCAAATTGGAGTAAAAGTCTTCGTCCTTCGTTTAAGATCATTAAATCGGGAGCTGTAGCCGTCGTCGCGTGTCATCAATCAAAGGCGAGCATCACAACCTGATACTTTGTGTTGGTGTGAACAAGCTACCGTTCATTTGGAGTAAGCGAGCCTTCTTCGCCGTTTTGAGGTTTTGCATACCTACCCATGTATTTTTTGTTTACCACTAAGAAGGCAAAATGGATGCACAGCTGGTCCGAGTAAGTGTTTATATAGTAATGCAATAATCATCATCCTAACCTTTTCCCTATTTGGGGTCGACTCTATATGTCAACTCCCTCCATCGTTTTCTATCATTCACGATCCGCTTCAGCATACACACATTCCCCCATGTTATTCTAGGTCGTCCTCCATCTCTGTGGCCATGGCCATCCACCTTCAAGTTAACCATTTTATTATCCAGATGTTCGGCATCCCGCTTCTTGACATGACATGATGTTAAACCGTCGCTTTTTAACTTCTCTACAATCGGTGCTACCTTTAAATTTCCTCTTATATATTAATTCCTGATCTTATCCATCTTCGTCACCCCACGTGTATGTGCACCCCATATGCAGCATGAGGATGACTGTACCTTATTAACTTGCGGATGGAAACATTGCGGGAAAAAAATAAATATATAAATACCTAAATAAATAAAAAAGTACTTAAATAAATTAAGCTTATTTACAATAAACAAAAACTTAACTAAATTAAAAACTAAACTATTAAATTAATAGATACATAATTAGAATGAATTAGGAAGACCAAGAAGGTCGTTCATGGATGAAGTAAAAGTTGACCTAGCCTAAAATAGGGAGATATGGCAAATACTAGTTCTAAATTTTTTGATTGAATTATAGATTTGTGTTGTAGTCTCGGGAATAAAATATTATATAACAAAGAAGTATTAAAATTGTAGCTTGTTTTACTATTTTAGCGCATTTGAAAATTTGACAGAAAACGTGTATTTGAGTATGACCGAGGATATGTACCATATTACATTTTTTTTTAACACACGGTCGTGTATTCCGTGGTGTCATTGCCACGTCTGACTGTGGTGGCTACGCCCTGTGTCACACTTCCTCACATGAAGTGATGCGTGTCTTCTCTCACGCCTGCTCGGCAAGCGTCCCGCATCGCCCCCCTCGTTACGACAATTTGTCCAATTGTTTATTGTTCCCGAGATAAATGCGAGTTCGATGACATCTGAGCCAGCTATGCACTCAATCAAGTTGCAACTAGAATTTAAAATCAATTGTATGTATTTGTATACAGACATATTTTTTATTGTTTATATCAATGGTATACGCATATAGGTATACAAAGGATAGACAAAGGTGAACATTGAACTAAAAGTTGCATACCTACACAAAAATAATTTAACTCTTTTTGGAATACTCACTCACACAAAAATAATTTAACTCTTTTTGAAATACTCACTAGACACAATATTTTTTTTAATAAAAAATCTTGCTCCATCTTTGGTCACAGGCACAGAAAAGCTACAAACGCATTATTTGTTGAAAAAATGAAACATTTTTTGGTTTAAAACCTGAACTACTGAACCAATTACGATAAAATTTCTATGTGACCAATCTGGAAGTTATTAAAATTTTATAAATCGGTTTATAAAAGACGAAGTTCTGAGGTAACAAATGAGTAACAAACATAAAAACACAGCCGGCATGATAACCTACAGTTGAAAATCGAGGAAACCCCAAAAGTTGAGAATACTATCTACTTAAATGAATTCTGTACCTTAATAAAGAAACTGAATCTATTCATTAGGTCAGTTTATCATGCCCTTTTTTGCCAGTTGAAAGACACTGGTGTCAGAACACCAGTGTTGGCCACTTACAAATTGGACAGAAAAAAGTTCTACACTACACTCAATCTCATTTCTAAACTACAAATCGGTACGAGTACGGTTACATTTTGACAATGACTTATAAATAAAATAATAGGTAGGTATATAGTCTATATGCTACTTATTTGTGTCCACCTAGTGTCCACCCTATCATTTCGACAATTTGTCCAATTGGTAATTGTTTCCGAGGATAAATAATGCGAGTTCGATGACATCTGAACCACTAGAAAGACATAACTAGCTATTTGGATGATACAATAGAAGTTGACCCCCAGTCGCTTTCCTTCACTGTAATGTGACATTACCTAAAATTATAAAAATAAGTGTGTTATTATGCTTTTAAATCATTTTATGGAAATGAGACGATGTCTATAAATTAAGTTGCCTAATTTTTTTTCCATGAAATTTTAGTACTACCTACCTAATCTATACTAATATTATAAAGCGGAAGAGTTTGTTTGTTTGTTTAAACGCGCTAATCTCAGGAACTAATGGTCCGATTTGAAAAATTCTTTTTTTGTTGGATAGTCCATTTATAGAGGAAGGCTTTAGGCTATATAACATTCCGACAACCACGCGAACGAAGTCGCGGGCACAGCTAGTGGTTTATATAGCCCAATAGTTTAAAAGTGATTAAATTTTTTACAAATGTTACCTACAAAGATGTATTCGACGAACTCCGTGGCATAATGATTAAGACGCTAAACCGCCACTGCGGCGGTCCTTTGTTCGATCTCCAGCCAGGGCAAGATGGAAAATGGTCTTTTTCAAACTATCCTGGATAATATACAAGTTTAAACTTACTTTGGGGCTGGCTCAATCAGTGTGAATTATCCTTATATATTTATTTAGTCTGCCTTCAACTATGGAAAATGCAATTAATTAACCATAACAACAGACTCAAGTAAGCGTCTCCATTTCAGCAATAATGCTTTCGTAGACTATCCGTCTGTCCGGCTGTTCTTCTCTGCAGGTCGCAATTTTCAACCGATTCTCGTGAATTTTTGTGGGCACGTTCAATAATTATATGGACTTTTTTGTTCGATTCAGTTTTTGGTAATTTTTCGTGCTAACTTCTTATTATATCCAATCTACCCATCTATATTAAGGGGCTCTCTTGTTAGTGGAGTATGAATATGTTTAACATGCGGATGCTATTGGTTGATAGAAACTGTTAATATATGTGTAATTTATATAAATAAACAAATGAATTCTCGTCTATTTGTCTCTCTCATACGCCAGTACTTCGCTGTACGACACGACTACGTTCACCTTCTGATTTATCAGTTTCATATAGCTATGCCTCGGTCTTTTTGACCCAAAAGTGGATTTCTTCTTTGTGGATCTTTTCTTCAACAAGTCTTTATAAAATCGTCGTGTCTTAGCAGATGACCTAACATATTTCCTTGTCTATTCTCTATTATATCAATAATGCACCTTTTCTCTCCTACTCTTATAAGGACCACTTCATTTGTAATTTTTTTAACCCATTGCAGCTTTACCGATTATATCCAAATGATGCGTTTATTCCTAAAGTCAAGGAATTCATTAAATGTTTAACATTTCGAGATAAACATAATAAACGTGTACAGTTGCATGCGATGGCTCAGGGCAGTGTGCTGGGCTCCATACTTATCCAGAGTCCATATCCATCCATCCTAAGCATACACCAGCGAGGTAATGCCGAACATAAAATATCATTAACAAAATTAACAAAGTAAACCTGTCTTTATTTATTTACCTCCTTAAGTTCTGAGAATTTTTTAGGCCGGCGATGTAGGTTTTGATATGGTTTTCGTAAGTATACACATATTTCAGGAGATTCTCAGTAAATAAATAAATAAAAAAATAATTCCATGTTGCGTAAACCTCATTGGACTGCCTAAGAGGATTTTTTAAAGTAATCTCATTGTTTTTAAAAACATACAGTGTGTCCCACATATAAATATTTCGAAGCGTTTGTGGAATAAATCTTGGTACTCATAGAAACACTTAAGAAACCAGAAGAGTTTGAAACTTATACTCTATCACGTCCTAATTACTAAGGGGGTAGACATTAGAGCCTAAGGTCACAAGACTCAAAAGCCTATAAGCGTGATGATTGGAATTAAAATAGAATCCTAATGAAATACTAGTCGCACCACCTATTAACTTCTTCTCAGCTGCGCTCTTGTCGGTGGAGTGCTTTCCAAGTCTCCACTCTTTTCTCTGCTAACTTCTCTATTGACATAATTCGGATTTTCGCCATTCGGCTTTTACGATGTTCACGTAAGGGAACGGAAAGGGAAGCAGCTGGTATATTCTATGTTTTTTTCTTTTTTCTAGATCAGCATGGAAGAAACACACTTGGTTTGTATGTACTTAAATGATAAGATAAAATAATCGATATAACTTAAGTAGGTTACGCCATAAAATTAGTAAGCCATCTGTTTTATCATTCGAAATATTATAAACCGGGACGCCGGTGTATTGGATGTCAGGATCGAGATTCAAGAGCCTGAAGAGCTTTAAGCTCATTAATCGAACCGATCCGATCGGAACAATCCGAATCAATTACCAAACTAAGGATCGATAGCAGATGGACCTGGTACTATTATAACCACACGTTATGGGTTTCAAAATTTTTCCACATTTATGCTTTGGGGTTTGGGGTGGACCTAAAAAACCTACTAAGTTAGTTATAAAACTAACTAAAAAGATTGGGTCTAACTGATAACAGTAAGACCCAAACTTCGATATAAATATCGTTGAATAACGAAATTTTATCAACAATCACGAATACAAACATTCCAAGCAATAAAAGGAAATTATGTAAGTAAGTAAGTTAGGTACCTATTTCTAACATATTCCTACAATAACACCGAATTCTACGTCTTATATAGGATCTAACAAAATATACTGAAAATATTTAGAGGGTGAATTCAATCCATGATACTGAACAACTCTCTCCAAGGAAAATATAGCTAAATATGAAAAAAATGCTTTCCATACAAACTCGGATCCGCTGATCGGAATTTGTATGGAATAATAATTGTTGGCCTCCCATAAAAATTAAAAAAATTGCAGAAAAAGATTTCGAGAAGTTATTACAAAATATGGACACAATTTTCAAACAGCAATTAAACTTAAAATAAATACAAATAAAACAAAAACTTTAATAGTATAAAACTGGATCAAAAAAAGAGAATACAAATTAAAGTTTTAAAGTTGAATAACTTTAAAACCCTAACTGAAAATCACTTTCTTACTTCTGTTTAGTTGCTCATCTCTTTCCCCTACTATTTCTTCCATCTTTCTGCTTAAAATCATTATGTTCAGATTTGTTTACATTATTGTGATATTTATTTATTTGTATGTATATATATGTATATATATATATTCATTTATTTATAAACCTATATCTATTTTTTTATATGTTATATATTTTGTATAAGTATTTTAATATCTTTTGGTTATATTTATCTTACTCATATACTTCGCACTCCTTCTCTTTATGGTTGCCTGTAAGAGATTGCTTCGGCGATAAGGCCGCCTCTTTTACCTTATTTATTTATAAGTTTCGTGAACTTTGTAATTTTTAATGTTTTTTATTTGGTGCAATAAAGATTTTTGTATTGTATTGTATTGTATTTTATAAAACTAAATAATGAAATAGTAGAGCAAGTAGATAAGTTTGAATACCTAGGAAATATAATTCATGAAAACGCAAAATGTTCACAGGATATAAAACAAAGAATCAGTATAGCTAAGAATACTTTCAAAACTAGAAAAGATATATTTTGCTCCAATATTAGTAAAAAAGTAAGAATAACATTTATAAAGATATTTATTTGAAGTATAGCTTTATATGGATGTGAAACGTGGACAATGAGGGAGAAGGACAGAGAAAGAATAGAAGTATTCGAGATGTGGTGCTGGAGGAGAATGGAGAAAATAAGCTGGATGGATGGAATAAGCAATGAGAAGGTGCTAGAAAGAGTGGGAGAGATAAGAAGATGATTGGACATCTAATAAGACATGTCAATCTGTTCAGAATAATAGTAGAAGGAAAAATAAAAGGGAGACGAGGAAGGGGAAGGCCAAGGATGAAATTTTTCCAACAAATTAAGGAAGGGTTAGGAGTAAGGTCCTACCAAGACATTAAAAAGATGGCAGAGAGAAGAGAGGAATGGAGGCATCTCCACTTAATTCTACCGACAAGAGCAAGCTCTTAAATTAAAGAAGAAGAATACAAATCTGATCAGCGAATCCGAGTTTGTATGGGAAGCCAAAAATTATTTTTCATATTTCTATACCTATACTGCCTATACATAAATATTGGGGTAAATTGTTCAGTATCGTCTATGGTATCGTGGACTGAATCCACCCGTAAAATAGTTTCAGTAGGTATGTTTTGTTAGACGTTATATGTATATTTCAGATCATCTATTAACTATCTATAAAGGCCCATTTACACGGTGCAAGTTTCTTGCCTGTTGAAATTAAATTGAAGCAATAGAAAACTTACATGGTCTAAACAGAACGTCAGCCATACAAATCATTTATTGCTTCAATAAAATTGTATGCAACAGGCAAGAAACTTGCACTGTGTAAATGGGCCTTTATTATTATCATCGTCGTCAATTTTCAACTTTATTTTGTATAGATACTCGTATCAAATATTGTATCTTTTAAATTCCTTTAAAGTACCAGCTATCAGTCCCTTAAAACACCAACAGCTACACATTAACTGCCTATAGATGGCAACATTCTGAAACATTCTACACTGAGTACACGACCGTCTTTCCAAATTAGTCCGCTCTCCGTTTTTGTCCGTCGCCCGGGTGTCCGCGCTGTCCGCCGTCTGCGCACAGCGTGGACCCCGCCTCTACCTGACAGCCCGGAATGCAAAAGGCACAAAAACCTGTGTAGATTTATGCATCCCTTTTGGGCGGGAGCTTGTTCAATCGGTTAATTTCACTACGCATAAAATGTTAGGCATCTTTTGTTGCATAATCAACGTTAAGTATTACAATAAATTCTTGTCATGACTGTCACTAGCCGTAATTATGGTCTGCAAAGCAAACACTGTTCTATTTTTCATGATAGTTTGATAGGTACTTAAGTAAAAAATAATAAATAAGATTCTCAAAAAATCCTTACTATGAAGGGCGAGCCTTAAAAAATAGTACATAAGTATTACATTCATAATTTATATAAGTATATGGGCAAGAATCTAAATCATATCCATATTTTCCACCTTCATGCCCACCATCACGCTAAAAGTGGCCTGGGCCTTGCCGCCCTAGGCTCTGTCTGCCCCGTTAGGGATTGTGTACGTATTCAAATTATAACGCCTGTTTCCCATGAGGGTAGTTTTAAAAATATTCTTCTTCTCTTCTTCTTCATCTTAGCGCGTTCCCGGTTGCATCCTCAGCTGTGCTACTCCGGAGCCCGGGGTGCGCTTTCCCGCTTTTTCTTCTTCAAATATAACATGCACGTCAATGGTCACCCAAGGATCCCAAAGACCTTGCGAAGTGGAGAAGAAATTACCGGAACAGTCAAAATTATTCGGCTGTAATTTTACGACCGGCCGCCTGCCTGACGTTAACCCTCTTTGGGAATGCAATTGTAGCACGAGAATCTACAGGAAGAGATGGAGTGGTCCTATTCTGACTCGGAACCACATTCATGCCCACCATCACGTGGGTTCACAATTGGCAAAACTGTGCGTGTTTTTGAAAAATCACTGTTATTAAACTACTACAGTTTATTCCTTAAAAAAATTACATAAAAATCTTAAGGATTTTCTACAGACACCCACCCAGACAAACACGATTAAGCATTTTTGGCTCGATAGAAAAAAATCACAAACATACCTCTAAATTTGGCTAAATTTGCCTTTATAATACGTATTACTATTTTATAAAATCACCTTTTTATACGAAAATTATACCAAAAAATGTATTATCTAAATATCTATCCGTTTTGGCTAC
This sequence comes from Acrobasis repandana, assembly GCA_963576875.1. NCBI lineage: Eukaryota > Metazoa > Arthropoda > Insecta > Lepidoptera > Pyralidae > Acrobasis > Acrobasis repandana. The sequence goes on along the minus strand of OY756218.1, from coordinate 23,591,459 downwards.
AGAAAAAATTATAAATATAATACAAAAAAAAAAAAAAAAACACTGCGAAATATCGTCGAGCACGGCTCCGGCCCTTCCTTCGCTCTCGACGAATATTTCACTGTGTTTTATTTAGTTTTTTTTTTTAAATTGTGAACCCACGTCACCTTAAAATTGTATGCGATCCAATACGCACCCGTTGTGGATATGCCTCGCGTTCTTCGGGAGCGTCTCGAGAGGAATTCCGCGTGTTCCAGAGGGGATAACTATGCAAATGGCCGTACTGTACTTTTAAGGTGGCTAATTTTTGCTACATATCACTGAATTTTGATCTCATTGGTTGCCATTCTACATTTTAAAGTCTGCACTACAAGAAGTTTACACTCCTTGATAAGACACCTGATGATGATTTATCCTTGCTCGTACTTTAGAAGCTATAGTAAAGCTTTCTGTTTTGTTTTTACAAGCTTTTATACCAGCTTTTATTTATTATATATTCATTATTTTTTCATTATATTTTTTTGTTGTTGTTTTATTAAATGTTTTTTGCTTGCAAGTTAAATTTGAGCCACTTTCCGGTTTTTGATTGAGATGAAAATTTGTATGCTGATGTAAATCAGATGACAATGCAATATTATTATGACAAGAAGCTGATCTGATGATAGAGCCGGAAGGTGGCTATAGGAACCCTGTAATAAGTAAGTCCGCCAATTGTAAGACAATTTGATTGTGGAACAATAAAGTTTAAAAATAAATAATTAATAAATCCATCTAGTTTGGGCTTACTACTTCGCCTCTTAATTTAATCAAAATAAAAGCTTGTAAGGATAAATGTTATATTTCAAAAAACTTATTTCTCTCTGTAAAATTACTAAATTTTTTAATTAAGAATGATGATCAGTTTTTTTTTAGATTGCAGTCAAAAGGTCCCTCTATCTTATCTTTTCAATCAAATTTTTTTTCTTTAAGGTGAAGGTATAGGCAAATGACCATGAAGTGGCGCCCTCATTTGAAATAAATTGTTAACTCGTAAATATGGAGATAATTTCCATATTACTCTTCGTCATGCACTAGATAGCCCTTTAAATTATTTTATAAACCACCGTTGAAAGTATTTACATTAGTCCGTCTAGCTTTAAAACTTGCCTCCGCCAAAAGTGGCCACGGCAAGTTTTAAAGCTAGACGGATCACCAATAATAGTTTTAACGGCAGTTCATAAAATAATTTAAAGGAAATTATCACCATATTTACGAGTTAACAATTTATTTCACACTTCAAGGCCATTTGCCTATATCTTTACCTTAATCAATATATAAAAATAGGATACAAAGTACAGAAATATGACACAAAGGAGTTTTCATCATCATCATCATTTCAGCCGCATAACGTCCACTGCTGGACATAGGCCACTCCCAAGGATTTCCAAAACGACCAATCTTGAGCGGCCTGCGTGCAGCGCTTTCCAGCGACCTTGGTCAGGTCGTCAAAGGAGTTTTATCGCATAGCAAACTCTTCCAACCCTTTGGGTATACAATATACATACATATATAGTAGCCATCTAAAATACGAAAATTAAAAAAACGATCAATATAAAAAAAAAGTCACCTTTCAATCCTATCAAAAAAAGTATATCAATCATATATTTTGGATATTAACAACGATGATTTATACAAGCTTTATTTAGGTTCCTACCTGTTTATACGTAAATTAGACCCACTTCCCATTATCACAGGTACCAATGACCTGATCTCATGATAAGGCCGGCCGGAAGGTGGCCAGGGCATCTCTGTGACAAAACAATATAACCCCACCGAGTTTAATCTCAATTGCTTCGTCATGAGGAGCACGTAAAACTTTTTAGTTCATTGCTTTAGATGCAAGCTTGTTTTTGAAAATATTCTTTAAATAATTACTTCTTAAGAATATAAATATAAGTTAAAAGTCATGACACGTATCTTGTCTTGGGCCAAATGGTTTCATGGAATGTGGATGATAGCAGCTCATCTCTGAACAGGTGCATTAGCCAGCCGGCTCCTAAATATAATGCATGCACGTGTTTTTGTCTTCGCTTTTGTGGTGGTTATTAATTTTGAATTTTTATTTCTAAAAAGATTGAATTTGTTTCCATTCTAAAGGTATTTAGGAAGGCAGGATTGATATAATATTCCGTAAAATTTCTACGTTATTTATTTTTCTAAGAAATATAAATTACGTAAGAAGCCTACGTAATAGGTTAAGGTCACATACTTGTGACACTTACCAATAGGTTTATTTTACAATAAAAGACATCCAAGTTGGGTCTGGAAGTTAAGAAAAAGCTTAGAATATACCAGCTTCTCTTCCCGCGCAGAAAATTCTAATCATGTCAATGGGCTATGCGACTAGCAACCCATCACTATTTTGATTCCTTTTCCATCTTCTCGCCCACCATAACGCTAGGTCTTTGGATCTTGCGTCTGCTTAGGGCCGCAAAATCTAAAACGCTCTCTGCTCTGTTAGGTACGTGATAATGTATGTTATATAGAAACATAAGAAAGAATGTGTTAGAAGTTTACTTAGAACTAGAAATAATTAAAAAAGGAAAAGGATAAAGACTCTGTGACTTTAAAGCTTGGTGCGACTGCTTTAGACGAAGATAATAAAGTCGAATCTAAAGTTAGTAAATAGGTAACGGAAAACAATGAAAAAGAGATAAGCGCCATTTTGGTAAACACGTGCTTAACTTAAATACCTATTTATTATAACCATAACTGGAACATTCAACGTGTAACTTCAGTTTTATCGGAGATTCACTCCAAAATTATTTATAAGCCACTTCAGTTAATGGAATAACATTCGTTAGTACTCGAGCATACAGCTTGATAATGCCAATTTAACTGAGTAATCTGCAGGCCGCCTCTTAAATCTAACCTTTCCAATCATCCTTCAAAGGAATATACTCTTTATCAGTCTGTTAATAGATTTGAAAATGTGTTTGGCTATGGATGCTTTGCATATGTCATAAGAATCGTGCGCAGGCGTCGAGTCGTGACGTTTGGATGCAACTCGACGGCTGATGCATGTGAGGTAGCCACGATAACTTATTTTGTGGACTTGGTATTTTAAACGTCATCTGTATCTTGGTTGTCCGCGATCGCTTTCGGATTTGAATCTTATGTGAATTTCTATTTAATTTTATTATTATTTAAAATTTAGAAACAATACATAAAAAATAAGGAAAACATAGTACTTAGGTGCTACTTATTTCTTAAGAAATTTCTCCCAGTAGACTTGCGAGAGGAAATGGGAAGAAAGAGGTAATTGGCGTGTACCTACAATACAAAACGAAATAAATAAATAGACAAGATACATACCTACATAAACATACATATATATACTTACATAAATATATAAAAAAAATAAAATGCGTTTATTTCAGACCAGTTATGTCCATAGTTTGTTAAAAATAATACAAAACTTTAAAACCTAAATAAATAAATATATATTCATAAAGCATATATGTATATTCACAAAGCATATATATTCTATTCTATTTTTTTATACGTTCGATTGTAAACGATTAACTAATGTGTCTATTTTAGCAGAACCAAAGTTGTTTTTTTTTAATTTTCCCTTTGAAAGAACATTTACAGGATTTGTTTATGGAGATCTGAGACACTACACTAGGACTACCAATTTGCTCAAGTGATGTACGGCAGCAGCAGTTATGGTATTTCATCATAATCATCATCACATCTTTTTTTAATCTCCACTGCAGGAGCACGACCCTCTCTGTACTACCAGAGCCATACTTGACCAGAGCAGCCAGAGGTTATAGTATAATTTGTAAAGTACTATTATCTTGCTCTGTCTAGTGTTGTTTTGGCTAGTTCACGGTCTATAGTCTAATGATTTATGTAATTTATTAAAATGGCGATACAAAACAGTTGCAATATTTGACATTAAAAATATCAGCGACAGGAAGTCTGGATATTGGCCTCCCGCAAGGATTTTTAAAACGACTGATCTGTAGGTAAAGATCACATAAACTTAAGAAATGCCTCATAAAAACATATAAGTATACATGTAAGTACATAGAGTATGCTCTTTACGGATATGAGGCATGAACAAGGAGGCTCGAAAACGTCTAGAGGCTTTTAAAATGTGGTCACGTGGTTTTGGACTTATGCGACACGATAAGTTCATCAAAAACATCATGGCGGGAAAGATTTATTAACTTTTCTTTATCTTTAAATATGTAATTTCTTTTATTTTTTTTTTAAATAAACTTGTTATTCATAAAAAAAAACTCAGGAAAGATTGAGGTAAGAAGAGGAAAAGGAAGGCCAAGAAGATATTCATATAGGTATCCAATTTTCCGTAATATTCCCTACAAATACGGAAACGTTCCCAAATTCTTAAATTTCCCGGGAAAGTTCCCAATTTCCCGGGAGTTAGGGAACGTTCCCGGGGAATTTGGGAACGTTCCCGGGAAAGGCACATCACTAAGCCAAGAACATATTTCTTAAATATCTTGGTTGGTTCCTACCATTTCTACCTAATTATTCAAAGGACAGGTATGTAAATAACTAACGATATGAAGGAATGAATTTGTTTACAACAAAACTTAAGGAACTGACGTCCTATTGTGCAGATTGTGTGTTTGACATCAGCTTTACTCATAAACTACCGCTAAGCTGGCCATAACTTAAAGGTCCAGCTTTCAGTCCACCAGATTTACAACATTTGCCCACAATGCGTGAAAAGGAACCACATGCAAAATATTGCACAACCATATGTTGAATCCCGTTTGCATCCCGTAAACCTTCAGTGTCAGTGTTTCTAAAGGTAACCTTTGACACGTCGGTGTACGAGTATGGTCGGCGTTGACCCTCGAGCTCTCTTTACAAAAGTATAAAGATACCAAATTATTAGCACGTCTTTATTCCTAACGGGGTAGGCAGAATATTGGCCGCAAGATCCAAAGACCAGAGGAAAAGATCAAAATAGTAAACGACGGGTTGCTCGCCGTCATTGTCAAAATACGTGATAATACAAAGTGGAAGGGACATATGATACTTGTACCCGTAATAAATCGAACCACGACCTATACTTAGTCATTATAGTACAATGAAATTAAAATAACAGTCGAAAAACAAAATTGACATTCCTATACAAATTGCCCAACCGGCTGCACACTTTTGCATGGAAATGCTGAATTTTTTTTTGTTCTTTGGCTGTTATTTTAATTTCATTACACTATAATGATCTCGTATAGATCGTGGTTTGATTTATTACGGGTATGTCCCTTTCAAGTTGTATATCTTAAAATATTTTTTTTTACTTTTTGCTCTGGTCCTAAGTGGTCTACGTGAAGCCAATGGACAGACAACGGTGTAGGAGTATTTATAGATAATTTCAGTTGAGCCACTGCAATTTCCAGCTGTTGTCAGTTTGAGCCTAGATTTAAATGGGAATCCACCTACTAAATGCTCCTGGTGAGTCTGTCAGTAAGTGGTTTACGCCAAGCCAATGGACAGACAACGGTTAAGTGGATTTATGGATGATGTCAGTAGAACCACTGCATTATCCAGCTATTGCGCTGCTGCATTCTCCAGCTGTAATTTTATTTCCGTTGTAATTTTGAGCCTAGATTTCAGGCTATATTTCTACAAAATATTCTTGGTAAGTCTATCAGTAAGTGGTCTACGTCAAGCCAAATGGAGAGACAACGGTGTAAGTGGATTTATGGATTATGTCAGTGGAGCCGCTGTTGGCATTCTGACTATTGTCAGTCGAGGCTAGATTTAATGGGAATTCAGGCTATATACTAAATGTTTATTAAATATGAGCTTTTCCTATAGCTGCACTGCTTTCAACAAAAATATTTTTTTTATTACTATTATACAGAAAAATAATCGAACAGTTACATTTTTTTAAGTTATTTACTTTTGATACAGAATATTTTCCACATTTCTTGATAAACAAATATTATTTTTAAATAGCATTTTTATATTTTTAATTTCAACCACAAGTGTGATAGTTTTATAAAAATATTAAAGAATTAATCTTATCGCGGCAAGTTGATGGTACTGCCATTAATCCCTTCTGAATTATTCCTCACATAGTACATAGTATAATTTCATTTATTAATAATTTAATTTTAGTTTTCAAGTTCATAGATAAATTTGAAAGCAGCAATTCCTGTAATTTGTGTTTATGGCTATTTTAATGACTAGTTCCGGTAAAATTCTGTGCAAGTACTGTATTTTGTAAGAGAGTATTGTCGAAGTTATTATGATATTTGGTTTATCAACTTATTGTTTTTAAACCATCTAACCTCTATTTTTGGTACCAGCTGAAAATCAGCGCTGAGGTTCCTACACCACAGCACGAAGCTGAGCTGGCCACCTTTTCGGCATTCATAAGGTATAGTCTAGTTATGTAAGTTATATTCTGTAAATTGCTTGCCGAATAAAGTTTTTCTTTCTTTCTTTCTTTCTTTCTTTTATTATAAATCTAGCCAGAGGTAACTCCTTTAAAATAATACATTTATTGTGTTTGGTCAGGAGTTTTGATTTCTAGCCCTGCAACATTTTACAATAGTACCTACCTAATTATTTACATCTCTGGCTGGGTCGCCCGCACTGGCTGTCTGCTCGAAGGTTGACAATGACAGGCAGACACAGCTCGGCCTAGTTGCGATTTCACAATCAACTAACCAGAATCAAATATCCTTTACAATACAAATCGCTAGATATGTTCGTCCAACATCTTTTCGTGCAAGGGCGAAGACAAAATGAAGCATGATGCAGCTGTTTCCGACTGAGACTAGACTTTCAGACTAACTAGACTATCACAATAATATAATAAATATCGCCACAGAATACGTATAATATTAATACTCTAATCTATAGCGATCAAATTTTAAAAATAAAGTGGTCCAGAGAGACCAAACTTACCATTTTATTTTTAAAATCTTATTTCATAACTTTTATTCGTAGACTCATTCATCATTTTCCCTCTGTAGGGAGGGAAAATTACGGCACATTATTAGACATGATGAGATTTTCAAAGTAATATGGGCGAGCGGAGGGGGAAGAAGGAAGAAGAGGCACAGGAAGACCAAGAAAAGTTTTGAACTTAGCACGAACCTTTTGTTTGTTTGAGGCAAACGTTTCAAAGAAGTTACATTGCTAACAGTTTTCTTATGTAGTTCAAGCCCTATACCAACACTAGCCATTGTTATTAGAAAGTTGGAAACTGCACCTGAGGTAACAGCGCAGCCCTCCTGTTAACACCTTACTCTACAATAGTGCTAACTGATCAACTACCTACTGCAAAATGCACGGATGCGGTAATTTTACCACTTATCTGTAACGGGCTAAGATATTGACTAATGTGTAATACATCCTCATTTTCGATTAGATAGAATTATGGGATTCATTATCAAAATTACATGATGTAGGCTTAGCGAATTTTAAGCTCCTCTGGTGGATACATTTATGTGGTAAGACATTTGAAGTTGTACTTTGGACGAATTCGGACATTTGCGGAAAACCAAAAAAGTGAGATGCGGCCTAGCTGACGGTGAGTAGTTATGGTAATCTGTAGACACTTAAGAGCGTAACCTGGTTATTGACCCTAATTAAAAAAAAATACACGGTCTTTTTTCGATGCTATATAGTAAGTAATTAGTCTTTCAGGAAAGCCGTGGCAAGGAGCCCATTTAGGCAACCTAAATACTGTATATGATTGCTTGTATACCTATTTACCCAGGATTTCAATGCCAGACAATAGAGATAATAGAGCTGTCACCCTGAGCTTGGTCGCCATATATAAGATACTTAGTATTTAAGCCTTGTGAATATTGATCATATTTTTAACTGACTTCAAAAATAGAGGAGGTTATCAATTCGACTAGTTCTTTTTATGTATATTTGTTACGCGATATCTTTGCCAATTGTGAACTGATTTTGATGATTCTTTTTTTATTTGAAAGCCTTTACTACCAAGTTGGTCCCATTTTAATTTGCTAAAGATATTGAATAAAACATAGCGGCCATAATATTATATTTTACCAACTTGTTTATACCTATGTTTGACAAATAAATGATTTCTTTCTTTCTATGATGAAGAACTTTGGAGATATGGAAGTAACTCCTAAAAAAATTGAAGTCAGTTTTTTTTGTTAAAAGTTTAATTATTTAAGTTGTTGGCACGTCTACTGCACATAAAATCAACTAGAGTTTAATATTCAAGAACTCTTAAAGCTATAATGGCTTTTTTATATAAATACCGACTTATTTATCTTTCGATTTATGTCTACTTTATGTTAAGGATGTAGGTATTTATTCAGAGATATTATCTAACTCCTGCGTATGAGATTCTATCTACACAAGTCAACAAACCTTGACTCCTCTTCCATGCCTATACCTGCGTGTGTCGTAAATAGTCACATGGGCGACCCAGCTTCGCTCGACGAAAACATCAAGAAAAGAGGTTCTTTGAAAATGAAACCTAGTTAGTTAGATTTTACATCCCCGAAACCATGCATACTAAATCTGTATCGAAATCCTCAATAAATACATAAACCTACCTACATATAAGATTTGCTTGTTTAAAGTGATAAGATTATTTCATTACCAAAACCTTATCTGTTGGTCAATCAATATTCTAAGACGAAATAAGTTTGTCGCCATATACCTACCTATGCAAGTCATACCGAATTTACTTTAAAATAAATGTTGACATTGAATTATATTGATTTAAATTATCCAATAACTTTGTTGAAATTATCATTTTTGGCGTCGAATGCCTTCATTCATGCCAGCTAGATTTCACCATTTCTTACTGTTGTTTCATTTAAATATTCCTGTATTCAAGTCCATAAAAGCTCTTACAAAACCACTTCGCTCTTCGACCGCGCAATTCAAAATTCAATTAACCGACATCGCTTCAACAGCGTAAATTACGCTTTTTATCGTAAGTATTAATGCAGCGAGCAGAAATTTCTTATTATTGTTTCCACAATGGGCTATGAAGTTTACCTCGCCATCCATCCCGGGGTGCTGCTGCCCAGTGAGCGAGGGTTTGGGTTCCAGTCACTGTCACTGCACGGCACGGCACTAAACTTTTACTTTTCGGGCGCAGGGGCCTGCGGAACACACGACCGACACTGCCTCGGCCCGCGCTCGCCTCTCCTATAAATTCTTTACAAGACTCGTGCCTGCGCCAGGCCCTGTACAGTCGAGCGCATAACACAAGCCCTTAAATTAAATCCTTCGTCCTTTTTTGGTTCATAGTTTTTTTGCAAAGAAAACATGATTGTAATTTGCTCTTAAATGTGGAGTGCCTGTAGGACTATTCATTATTAGTTTACCTACTTAATTCTTATTTATTTTCTTGTTTTAGGATTTACTCGTTATGCAATGATATGTTTTTAGTACATAAATATCTAAGTATTTCTTTCTTTCTGTGAATTGTTAGTCTATTTTAATTAATCAATTTTGGAGTATTCAGAAGAGTAAGCTTACCAATTACTCTTCTGACTTCTTAGGATAGTACCCTGAGGAACATCATTACAATATGAATATTTGCATATTATAAGCAATGACCGAGTAGCAACACAATATCTTGATAAAAGGCATGATGTATTCGGCAAAACATATAAAAAGCTCATAACCAAGGCAATTCCCAAAAAATTTAACCTAACAGTTCATAATAGTCATGGCGACTTTAACAAAAGCCTGAGCGAATCCAATTGCCAAATCGAATATCAGAAATATAACAATTTATATGCTATCACAATTATTTCAACACGTGGGTTTTTTAATTAAAAATTAAGCGTAAGATTGTACTTCTCGGCGCGCGCGCAGCCTCCGGTCGTCGCTCGGGCAACCAGTTAGACCGCATGCCCCTCCCCGCCGCACACTTGTCCCAAACTGGATACTCCCCCAGCCAAAAATCAACCGTAACCAAACTGAGTAACACCCAAACTGTTGAAACAACTTCAGGCAAGAATATCCTTTTTAAATTGAGGGGTATATCACTGCTATTTCGTACGAGACATGCCATACAGGGTTCTCTGGACACGAGCCGCTGTCTGCGCCAAATTGAACCTTATCCTCGACGAGTAAGGTCGAGATATGCAGCATAGTTGCGGAGGAGGAATGCACCTGCCTGCTACCGGGCGCAATCATTGCAGCTACAACAATAATATTTACTGAGATTCGTTAAATACGAGCACTAGGACACGTGGTTTCCGTTTTACACGCTTTTTATTCTAATTCGAGCTAGAAAGTGTTATCTGCTTCATGTAGCTATGCCTATATCTTTCTGGTCCTCTTTTCCCTTCTATCTATCTTTCAATGATAGTTTTTATGAAATCATGGTGTTGTACCTATCAGATAAAATAAATAAATATATAAGGACAAATCACACTAATTGAGCTAGCCTCAAATTAAGTTTTAAACTTGTGTTATGGGATACTAACTTAATGATACTATATTTTATAGTAAATACATATATACCTAGATAAACACCCAAGACCCAGGAAAATTTGAAAAAGGCCATTTTCCAACTTGCCCTGCCTGGGGATTGAACCCAGAACCTCCGGATTGGCGAAGTAGCGTGTTCACCATTACACCACGGATGGCCTTACATCTTCCTTGTCTATTCGATATTATGTCTAGAATGCACATATTCTTTCCTACCCTGTTCAGGACTCTTCTTTCTCATGCCAAAAGAGAAAAATGGAAGAGAATTCAAAAAAAAAACGGAAAGGAGCTTTCCAGTTTTTCCTTCTACACTTCGCACGGTCTTGAGCATCCTTGGTTGTAAGACCATTGTCAAGTCCACCAATTGTTTATTGAGGAAAAATTAAGATTTTTAGAATAAATTATTAAAAACTGATTAATTCCTGTGCGATATCTTGCAATCGATTGCGTCTATGGTAAGCATATACCTCTTTCAGATAACTGACAAAAGAGGAAAAATTAATCACAACATTATCTCTAATGTCAATTAGACATTGCCAACCATCCAACAAAACAAACTTGACAAAAATGGATTTTTATTAAAAATATTAAAATGGCCAAACGCCATGGACGGTACAGTTGTCCATAACCCAACTTATTCAATGGTGGCAAAGTTCACAGAAGATCAGAGATGCCTCCACGAGCCCGAGGTACCTACACACCTGTGGTATACACTCTAATTACGCTGCTTTACACGAATTCCTAGCTGATTGTATTGTATATAACGTCTAACCAAATATACTGAAACTATTTTAAGGGTGGATTCAGTCAGTGATACTGAACAACTTTCCCCAAGGAACATATGTCGAAAAATGAAAAATAATTTTTGGCTTTCCGTACAAACTCGGATCAGCTGATCGGTCAACTTGTATGGGAGGTCAAAATTATTTTTCATATTTCGGTACCTATATGTTTCTTGGGGAAAGTTGTTCAATATCATGGACTGAATCCACCCTTAAAATAGTTTCAGTATATTTTGTTAGACCCTGTATACACGATGATTACTTTGCAGAAATTTTTTAATACACGTAAAATTTCCGCGATGTAGGTATATCCAGGCTTAGCTTTGGCTGGGAGCTTTAGCCAACATGTATGCTAGCTCTTGTGTAGCGAAAGACGATACGTAGGTATACCTACTAGGTCCATTTGACGAGCTGTCACACTCCAAGCCCCAAGACGACCTCCCTGACGTATTGGTTAAGATTACAGTCTTCGACCGTGGGAAGTTTTGATTGAACACCCGAATCTGTATTTTCTATTTACACATACGCATTGCGCTGTATTGTACATGCACCCTGAAGACGAATTAAGACGAATTCAGAAGCGCAGCGCCTTATCAGCGTTTTCGTCCCCATATTTATTTGAGAATTTCGGAGAACTTTAAATTTTTCTATCCTTTTACAAAAGACAAATTATTTTTATTTATTTAATTTACGTGTTTAAGCATGAATCAATCTTTATATATGTGTATTTTTTTACTCAGACGTATGCGCAAGAACTCAGACGACCTATTCGCTTATATTTTCTTTAAAGTTTGACCTTTTTTACAAATTTTTTGAATGAATTAAAATAAAAAAATATTTAAATCTTCTCATTAACTTTTTAGGATTTTCCTTTGTCTTTATTTCTATGTAATTTATACACAACTTCATGTTTTAAATTCCGTGACAAACAACAATGACATGAACGTCGCGCACCGCAAAAAATCGAAATACGTCTCAGGTTATTTGGAATTAAACAAACTATTACAATGAAAATCAATAAATTGTCTCATTCACACTTTAATTTAACATATCTTAACATATTGTTACTAAGATAGTTTGGCTCCAATCAGCTCCGAAAAAGCAGTCAAAATCACAAAAAAATAAGAGCCGTTTTCAAACTGTCCTGGGTCATGCTATTATTTATCTAGACCGTAGAGATAAGATAAGATAAAACTTCTTTATTGCACTAACTATAAGAAGAAGATATACAAGTTAACTTAAGGCGGAATACGAAGAGACTCTGAGGGGAGGAGGTGCGGGCGGATTCGCAAAGCACCCCGCATTACCCGCATGCTTATACATATCTCGTTTGACTGTGAAGCGGGAGGCAGGGAATGAACGCGGAATGATGCAGATTGTAGATTTAATCGGTTTTTATGAATTATTTTAATAACTATTTTTTTGTATCAAAAATGCAGAAGACGGGACCTTCGGAATCACAATACTAATATTTTTAAGTAAAAATATTTTTTCCTAAATTTATATTTTTAGTTTTGGAAGAAAAATAATTTTAAGATATCACTTCTTAATTTTTTTTTAAATGGTACCTATATTGATTTATTTTAAAATTTTAAGAACATTGTGAAGTATCCGAACAAGCGTACAACAAATGTTTTAACGCTTAGAATCACTTCAGGTCAAAGTTCTAGTGAACAGAAATACATGAAGTTTCGACAGTTCTCTTCGTATTCCGCCTTAAAATATACTTTTAAGTATAAAGTCGGATTCCACGAAATTATTTTTTATTTTAATTTAGTATTTTAATTTCCATTTTATTTATTTAGTTTTAATTTAGTTACTTGTTAGTTTTACGTTGTATTCTTAGTTTGTCACTATTTTAATATGTTTTTATTTATAACAAAATATAATATCTTCGAGTTCATCTCATCATCATCTTCCTCGCCTTCTCCATATTTGGGGTCGGCTCTGTATGTCAACTTTCCAACGTTTTCTATCATTTACCATATCTGTACTAGCCCCCCTCTTCATCATGTCCCGCTTAACACATTTCCCCCACGTCTTTCTGGGTCGTCCTCTATCTCTGTGGCCATCCACCTTAAAGTTAACCATTTTATTAGCGAGATGTTCGGCATCCCGCCTTTTGATATCACCGTACCATGATAAAAGATGGCTTTTTAACTTCTCTACAATCGGTGCCACCTCCTCCCTCTTATATATTCATTCCTGATCTTATCCATCTTCGTCACCCCACACATCCACCTAAGCATCCGCATTTCTGCTACGTAACTTGTTAACATGTTCTTCTTTTTTCTTCGTAGCCCAACAATTCCCCCCCCCCATACAGCAAAGCAGGTCTTATTACTATACTACTGTCTCTTATATATCTTTTCCTTGTTTAATGAAATTTCTTTATCACTATCTACTCGTATCTAGGTATTTATTTCTCTCTCTCTGCCAATGCTATGTGATACCAGTGATGACTTATGGCTCTGAAACGTGGTCCCTTACTACTATGGGCACAGAGTAATACCTAATACGAGTATACTACGTCTATAAGTCTCATAAAAAGGAAGGTAAGTCGCTCAACGCGCTATGGAGAGCGCTATGCTCGGTGTTTCTCTACGTGATCGAATCAGAACTGAGGAAATTCGTAAGTAGGATTTATTCTCCTACTTACGAATTCCTCATTTCAGAGTCACTGATATGGCCCAGCGGATTAGCTCGTTGAAGTGGCAGTGGGCGGGAAACATAGCGCGACGAACCGATGGCCGATGGGGCAGAAAGGTTCTGTAATGGCCACACTAATGGCACCACATAGTGGCAAGCGAAGCGTAGGACACCTACTCACAAGGTGGTCACATGATCTGAATAAGGTCGCTGGAAAGCGCTGGACGCAGGCCGCTCTAAATCGGTCATTTTGGAAATCCTTGGTAGAGGCCTGTGTCCAGCAGTGGACGTTATGAGGCTGTAATGACGATGATGATCATCTATTTTTTTAAGCCTAGTGCACATCCTTTGCACGGGTCTTTTGTGTTCTTGAAAACAGCTAAGTATATCTACCTAGGTAGTGAACTTGCGCCACAACGTAGGTATATAGGTACATTTTCTAAATTGACAATAACTAGAATATTTACCCCAAAAAGAAATTGGTCTGAGGAGGATTGTCCGAGCAACAAAGTGGGTAGATAATATTAAAGAAAAAAAATTATAAAACTGTCCCATCTTACCCTTACCACTTGGATAAAACCAATCAGCGTATGTTTTTAAAGGAACTTTCTGCCACGTACGACAGAACTGTGGAATCAATTTCGCAGCCTTACCATGTGAATTAAACTGCAGCGTTGTTCCCGAACCGATACGACCGACATTGAAACGTTCAAAAACGAGTCTATATATTCCTGAAAGGCCGGTAACGCTCTTGTTACACCCCTAGTGTTGAAGTTGTCCAATGTCCATGGGCAGCGGTAATCACTTACCATCAGGTGGCTTGTTCATTTGCCGTCGTATAACATAAAAAAATCTAATTACAGGAGACTCAGGCGGCGGTAGCGGCGCGTCAGCGTGGTTGCCTATCATCGGAGGGATAGCTGTCCTGGCCGGCCTGCTGGGCTTTCTCGTTAAGCTGCTGTTGGGACGCCGCCAGAACGGCTGCCCCGTCAAAATAGACCCCAATAAGAGGAGGTGGCCTCTTGAGAAAAAATCCTGGTTTAAATAACACTTGTTTATGAAATGCCAGCAGTCATTTTGTATTGTGCTGGCAGTAGAGATCTTGAAAAAATTGTCGGATTTTAAATAATTAAAAGGTTTCATGGCGTGCCTGTAATTTTCTTAAATCTTTCTCTCACATTTTTAGTTGCATCCTCAGCTGTAGGTACCTAATGCTGCGAAGCCCACGGGGTCCGCTTTCCGGCTTTTTCTTCTACACTTCGCATACTTGGCTGTAAGATTATTGGCACGCATCGCATAAGTATCATCCTTAATGACGTCAAGCGTGCAAAAGATATAACTCGGTGGCCCAGCGTAAGTACGCATTTAATAATGCGTACTTGACAAGAGGTCTCATATCTCATATTTGTTTACTTGTTACTTTAGCTATTTCCACTCTAGTGTACGAAGTAGATACATTTAATAAGTACTTAGTATATCTATGGACCAATATATATAAATAAATGGGAAAAGGTAAGAATAAGCGTTGCGGCTAGCTAACCCATCACTATTTTGATTTCTAGCTTTTTCCATTTTCACGTTAAAAGTGTCCCTTAGGGTCTTGTGGCCCGCTCTGGCTGCTTGCGGCTCGCACGACCCAAAATGCTTTCTTTGCCCCAAGGGATAAAGACGTGATGGTGTAATAAAATTATAATAACGAAATGTCAATGGTTGTTAAAACAGCACATGTTGAAAATGGTGCAGTGAATATACCTATTGCTCTTAAAGATCTGTATCTGTATCTGATCTGTTGACTAGACAAAAAATATCCAACAAAATATAGGTACTGAAACTATTTTAATGGTGGATTCAGTCCCATGATACTGAAGAACTTTGCCCAAGGAACATATATCGAAATATGAACAAATAATTTTTAGCCGATCAGCTGATCCGAGTTTGTATGGAAAGCCAAAAATTATTTTTAAATCATTTATATGCGAATTCGAATGAAGCCGTGTTCTTCCCGGCAGGTAGAATGGGACCACTCGTCAAGTTTGGGCGGAAATCTGAATCATATCAAAAGGGGATGCGGTTAGCAACCCATCACTATTATGATTTCCTTTTACTACCTTCATGCCCACCATCACGCTGAGAGTTGCCTGGGACTTAACAACCTAGGCTCTGTCTGCCCCGTTAGGGATAAAGACTTGATAGTGTATATAGTATTCCCGTGGATGTCGTAGAAGGCGAATTAGGAAACAGAAGCTAAACAAAGCAATAAACATCAATGAGAGACCTCTCCAACCCGTCTCGCCAGCGTGGAGTGTAAGCCAAATCCTTTGACTTCTCTGGCTAATATATGGCTCTGGTAGTACAGAGGGTCGTGCTCCTGCAGTGGAGACTAAAAGAGACTTGATGATTATATGCCAATCTATGCATGAATAAATGGACTTATTATGTTGTATTGTATACTATATCTATATTTATTGCTAATAAAATATAACTTATCTTAAAAAGGAACAAGAAAACAATCACGAAATAAACGAGCCAATTTAATACATGATATTGTATTTGGAACAATGTCTCTCTTACCGCAATATAATATAAATTAGCTTGGTGACGTCACTGATACAAAATATATACCTAATTAACTTATGTATAGGTACATCGATCGCCCCTACTACGATAGACCATCGCCGCCGAAACGAACAAAATTCAAAATATTGGTATAATAATTCTATTTCCAATGCGCAAATTTGTACAACAATATGATTTGTTTGTTCCCGGTTAGTAACATGGTTTCATTTAACCTTTCATTGTTATTATAACTTAACGGGAATACAGAGTGCCGTTAGGAAAGTGTTACTTAACGGGTATACGGAGTGCCGTTAAGACAGTGTTACGCATTGGGAATATTAGTGCAATAAGTAACACTGGCACACATCGGGAATGTTTCCCCTTACGTAACAGTGTTACTAATCGGGAACAAACGCAATGATTACATTCCCCGATAAAATACATCGTTACGTCCTTATCCTTTATAGAAAAAGGGAATCAAAATAGTGATGGCTAGCCGCGTCACCTATTTACATGATTCAGATTCTCTATCTCATTCCCCGATCGGATTTTACGATTTGCGCGGGAAGAGAAGCAGCTGCTACATTTTAAGTTTTTTATTTTTATTTTCTCCCAGACTAGCATGGCAGAAAACGGTGATGTACTAAATCATATTTTTGACCTTCCATGCTAACTTATTTGTTCTATGCTAGCTAACTGTTTCCGACGGAATGTAATCGGTATCATAGACTAACTTGCTGTCAAAATGTACGCAGTAGGAAAAATATCCAGTATGTGTTAATTTTGGAAATCCTTTGGGAAAGCCTATGTCCAGCAGTAGGTTTCCTGTGTCATCCACATACACATAATGATAATAGAGATGAATAAAAATACATTACACCATAAAATAAAATCTCAGAGGAAAATTAAATATTATAATTAAACATTACGAATACATTTAAAATGCATTGATTTTTACAACACGGCCGTAAAATGTATCATGTAATACTTTTTAGGGGTTTTTAGGCATTTAAGATTCAATACTAAAGTAAATTAAATAATGAAATAAGAAATGGTGAAAAAATACCACGTGAGCGAGATTTGAACTCGCGACCTTGGTCTACGACTATGCTCTTACCAACTGAGCTATCACACGTTTAACCCCGCGCGCCGATTTTTTTTCACAATTTCTTATTTCATTATTTAATTTGATGTATCATGTAATGTGATAATAAATTGATTTATACATTCTGTACCAGTAAAGGCTAACCACTAACTTAAGAGACCTCACCATAATACTCCGTTAAGTACCTACTTAAATATCAAATTGCTTGCACAAATTAAAAATATCATAAATAATTTATTCTTATGATTCGTGGCGCCATGTCAGGTCTTTAATTTTAGTGGTTAGCGTTTACTTTAATTCTTAAATAATGGTTACATTCACAATACAATATTCTGGTGAAAACTGATCCAAGTTGAAACTCCACGCCTAAGGTCTCTTAGACGACATCGCGACATAGCGGCCACGGTCGGCGAACTGTGTCGCGAGTTGTCGCTCGACAGAACTATTTGCCCTTCCGCATTTCATAATGACATATGTATAAATATTTCTAAAATAGTATGTCAACTTATTTATTTCCACACGGTTTTCTGACACATCAACTTTGGAGATCAAAAAGATGGTGCGCTCACCCCGGGCACTGAAGAAGTGCATAGGAACAAAACTAACGCGTTTACGGTTTACGATTAAATAATTCAAAGACATCACTGGATCTGAAGCCTAAGATGATACACTATTACAAATAGATATGGTAAGAGCGCATAAGGCTTGAAACTACGCCAAGCAGACTCCCGCGACGGGTTCAGTCCGTCAGTCACAAACCCTACGTGCGATAGAGATAGCTGAAACCGTCGCGGGTCACGTGTCTCTGTTGCACGTAGTTTGTGACAGAGACGGACTGAATCCGTTGCGGGGAGACCCGCTTAACGCAGTTTCAAGCCTAGGACGAAGCAAATGTAACCATTAAGTTTAGAATGTCCCTTAGTCATTACAAATATTTTGTAAATAATACTATTTTAAACATACATAAATACAAATCCGATATTACTTTGAATATATTACCAATTTATATTTTGCATACATAAATGTTCTATCTACATTATTATTACACAGTATTTTTACCAATGATTCAATTTGTTCATTTGAAAATAAAAATGGGAAGTTCTTATTCATAATTTTTATAAAAAAATTGCGCGTTAAACTTTCGTAATTTATTTTAGAATATTAACAAGCCAATTTATTGATGTATGATAGCAAGCAGCATCGCATATAAAATCCAGTCAACTTATAACAAATAAGAATAGTAAATTTATACACCAAGAGCAGTGAACGCTAAAAGCTAACCAAGCTACCGATTTAAGAAGTGCCGATTTTTCAGAAAAAGTCATTTAATAAAAATATGTTAATATAAATCTACCAATTTAAAAAGTGTAGACTTTTAATGATATTTACTGAAAAATCGGCACTTCTTAAATCGGCAGCTTGTATCATGGACGAGCAAATACTAGAGGACTGACAACCTTCATACTTTGAATCGTAAGCAGCAACTAATTTAAAAGAAGGTAGTTTCGTAGTGGTGCCGCTTAATTTCGAAAAGATGGCGGTATAAGCGTTCATTTTGTACGAACAAGCACCACCTCTGATTTTTCGTAGATACCGTCAGCCTAAGTACCTAGCATCCATTGTATGACTAGCGGGCGAGATAGTAGTAACATCCAAAACTAATACAGGATTTTGGCTTTTTAGCATAGTACTTTTTTTGGTTTGTTCCCGTTGAGTCACACCAAGTTTAATACTACTGCTGCTTAATACACATTGCAACTGCCATTTTTCCCAATTAGTCACACTGTTACTAATCGGCACTCTGTATTCCCGTTGAGTCACAGTAATTAAATAAATTTCATAAAAAGGTTGTCAGCCCTCTTGACCATTACCTTGACATGCTTCTAGTTAATAAGGAAACCCATACTACGTGACCCTTCGGTGACCATCCTTAGTATACGCCAACCCCCCCCCCCCCCCCCCCCCCAGTTTTCACGTACTTATTCATAAATATGGTTTTAAACCATTTTTGCAAAGTAATAGTTTTTATTTTTGCCGCGTGAAGCCAAAACAAAATATTATCATGATCAAAGATCAAGAAGAAAAATTTCATTAAATGCATGTGTTAAAAACGCACTACAGCGCGCTATAATTTGATTATAGCTCAGATTTCCTTAGAGGATTCGACTACGTGACGAAGACTTAAGCCCCTTTTTTGAGACCAAGAGTGGTATTTTGAAGACCCCCCTCCCCTTTAAAAGGGTCAAGTAGTATGAGTAAGTTCCCTCTGATTTAACAAGTGCAGAAGATTTAGAATTTTAGACGTAAAAAATCGGTCAGTGAACTACTGGCAAAGAAACAAAGTACAAACGAAATTTTGTTTTTCTTTCTAAGTGACTAAAGAAATTATCAATATTTTGAAGGATACAGAGATCGCTCACTAAAGATTTGACAGATTATCGATATAAATAAAGATGATGAATGATATGAGGAGTCGTCCCGACGGCGACGCTAAGTACTACTTTAGTGGCGGATGATGGCTGACGTCCGCTGCCTGTTCACAAATCCACTTCAAACAAAACCTGGAACGACACATTTATCATTGTTATACCGGTTCTAACAAAATATACTGAAACTATTATATGGGTGGATTCAGTCCATGATACTGAAAAACTTTCCCCAAAGAATATACAGGCTGACTTTTTAAACACTGTCCAAATTTCTGGAGCAAGTCCAGTAACGTTCTATAAAAAAATTAATAAAAATGTTTCGTCCTCTCATACAAATCAGCACTCAGACGGACGGATTTTGTATGAGAAAAAAACTTTTATCGATTTTTAATAACTTTTTGTAGAAAATAGTTCAGTATCATGGATTTAACTTGCTCCAAAAATTTGGACAGTGTGTAAAAGTCACCCTGTATATATCAAAATATGAATAATAATTTTTGGCCTCCCATACAAGTTGACTGATCAGCTGATCCGAGTTTCTATACAAAGGCAAAAAATATATTTTATAGGCTGGTACAGACGAAAAAAGTTGAGTTTTACCCCGTGTGGTTCCGGGTTAGAATAGGACCACTCCATCTCTTCTTGTGGATGTCGTAAGAGGCGACTAAAGGACTAAGCACAAACATCTCGTGCTACAATTGCATTCTAAAGGAGGGTTAACGTCGTCGGGCTGCGGCCGTTTTGTAAAACTTTTCGCACAAATACATTCCCAGAAGGTTGACGTCAGGCAGGCGGCAGGCCGTAAAAATTTAAATTGTTCCGGCTATTACTTCTCTACTTCGCAAGGTCTTTGTCATCCTTGGGTGACCATTGACATGCATGTTATATTTGGAAAAGAGAAAGCGGGAAAGCGCACCCCGGGCTCCGAAGCAGCACAGCTGAAGATGCAACCGGGAACGCGCTTGGATGAAGAAGAAAACAGACGACAAGTTTATTTGCTAGGCAAATTAAAACACCCCCCCGACTGTCAAGATCGCCATCTAGTGGTAGCGGAACTATCAATACGACTTAATATCCGTAGCGCCATCTTTATATTTGCTAGAGAAAGCCCTGACTTTCAAGCATTAATACCCAGTAGGTTTTAAACGGCTGAACCGATTTCTATCAAACATAGCCAAGAATCACACACCACAAGAGCAAGGAAACTTGCTTTCACGTAAAAAAAACCGCATCAAAATCGATCCATCTGTTCGAGCGCTACGATGCCACAGACAGACAAACAAACCGACAGACATTAACGTCAAACTAATAACGGGGAATGGGGACGCATATTGCAAGGGACCTTAGGAGATTCCGTTCTGTATGAAATAATCTTACTTATTTATTTAATTTCATATACTAATAATAAGATATACTACTTACATATACTACATACACTAAGAACTATCTGACAGTTTTAAAAAAAAAAGTGCCTTCACCTGTTTTTTAAATGAAAATTATTAATTTCTGTGGTAAGTAAGGTAAAAAATTAAACAACGATGATGTTTGATGTTGATGATATTTAAGTATTTCGCTCACACACAACTGTCAAACTTACTTACTCCCTCATTCATACTCGATTTACCATTCATTCTGTTCCTTTCTTTCGCAGTAACGTTCCTTTCCCTTACACATATAAATAGCAAATAGTGCAGTTATAGAATATAACGTTTCTATTTGCGTTTATAACACACGCGTGTTTTATGAGCTGCTTTATATATCTAAAACCGGTGAAATTAGATTCACATTACGAAAAAGTGTGTTGAAAACAAGTTACCTAAGTGTGGTGTTATTTCCTGGCCTGCAGCGCGTTGGAGAGCCAGTCCATGGCCTGGTCGAGCCCCTCCCCGCGCACGGCGCTGGCCTTGAAGATCTGGAAGGTGCGGTCGCGCAGCGCGTCCAGCCCCAGCGCCTGGTGCACCTCCGCCACCGTCAGACAGCCCGCCATGTCCTGCTTGTTGGCTAGCACCACTAGGATCGCATTCGCTAGCTCATCTTCCTGGAAACATCATCATTTGTTTATTTAATTTTAACACTTTATTGTTCCAAAGTAAAAATATACTTACTTTTGACAAATGGACTTAATGCTAAGAGCATTTTCTTCCAGTCAAGGCTGGTTTTACAGTGACGCTTACCGTTTGTCCGGCTGGTAAGCGCAGCCCTAAAGCCATACAAAAAAATTAAAATTCTGCGGTTCACTATGTAACAATCCCTTGACACTCATAGCTCGTGGCCCGCCACGCGTACCAACCGCGCTGGCGAACGCGTCGCTATAAAACCAGCCTAAATAAATATTCATGATTAGGATTTTTTTTAGTCTCTACTGCAGGAGTACGACGCTCCCGATTTAATGGTCTTAAACGAAGGACGAAGGCTTTTACTCCAATTTTAGCTTTTGCCACTTCACATTAAGCTTCAATTTCATCTAATATTGAGAAAGGAAGGCGTTAATTTCAAGTTTTACAAAGATATGTCGATCTGTTGAGTAGAACTTTTGACTGTCGAATCTGTTACTTTACCTACACAGGTATTTTAATACCAATGTCTTTTCAGCTGGCATTGTATGGAGTTTCAGAGCCAGCAAACTACTCATACTCATCATCAGGTCTTTTTGTCTCCACTGCAGGAGCACAACTCTCTCTGTACTGCCAGAGCCATATACCTATTAGCCAGAGCAGTCAGAGTATTTGGCTTACACTCTCCATGCTAACCAGACGGATTGTAGAGGTCTCATTTATGTTTATAAGCTTTGTTTAGCTTGTGTTTCCTAAGTCGCCTTCTACGACATCCACAGAAGACTTGGAGTGGTCCTAATCTACTATGCCGGGAACCACACGGCTTCGGCCTCGAAACGTACATTTCCAGTATTCGAAACACAAACATGTAACCCAAACCGATCAATGGAGAAAGTTGAGATGTAGAATTACTTTGGCTCGTGTTCAACCTACGAAATTCTTTTTCATCTATCTATTCGAAAAACAATGTCTTAATCCCAAAAGCAACTGGAACTTTTTTCAAAAGAAAATCTTATGGAATTAAAACAAATTTGAAAACTGAACATGATAAAATTAAAAATAATATTAATATGTATATTCAAAATACCTATAAAACTATTGTATGGCTTCCTACACTTTAAATTGATTTTCAACTTCATTGTAATCGTGGGTAGTATAGTGTTAGGTGACACAAGCAAGCCTAATGTGTGTAAAGGGAATAGAAAATGATGGAGAAATTCAGCATGTGGGGTTGAACACGTGATAGCTCAGTTGGTTAGAGCATTAATTTTAGATCAAGCTTGCGATTTCAAGTCCCACTCACGTGGTATTTTTTCACCATTTCTTATTTCTATAAAATTATTAAAAAGTTTGGTCTCTCATTCATTATGCCAAAATTTGCTGCATTATAGTAGAAATACCTGTTGTCCGTAGAATTATTGCTGGCAAAGTTAAATGGTAGATCATTATTTGACTTTTCTGCAGGTATCTTAAATTTTTTAATTTATTAAACAAATAAACTATACAAGATACTTACTCTTAACATATGCACCAGCTCATCTTTAGATATTCCTATTCTATCTCGGTCTGCCGAGTCTACGACATATATAATTGCATCTGTGTTGCCGTAGTAACATCGCCAATAAGGCCTGAAATTACACAATAAAATGAAATTAGAGAATTTTTAATTACAAGGAATATTTTTTAATAGCACTAAACCAGCAATAGAAAATCATTGTTTTTGTAAGTATAAAACAAGGTTACTGAATAAAAGAAATCTTCTTCATATGGCTTTCCCGGTTGCATCCTCAGCTGTGCCGCTTAGGTGGCAAATATAAAAAGCATGTCAATGGTTGTCCACGGATGCTGAAGACCATGCGGAATCGAGAAGAAACAGCCGGAACAGTTGGGCAATAGTTTTGCAACCAACAGATTTGTGCGAAAAGTTATAGAACTGGCCACCAGTCAACCCTACCTGGGAATGCCGTTGTATCATGACATGTTAGTGCTTATTCCTTTAGTCGCCTTTGATGACATCCACAGGAAAAGATGGGGTGGTCTTATTCTGGGCCAGAAGCCATATGGCCAAAAAATGTTATTATATTGTTATTTTATTAAAACTAATGTGAAATATTTAAATTCATAATTTAAAACAGTTCACTCGGAAATAGAAATTAAAATCCCTTATATACTAAAGAAGCATGAATGGACACAGATTGTTGGACCAGAAGGGTAATGTAGTGGCGACCATGGGCCAATGAGAAAGGTACAGGACACTTAGCACTGTGTTGGGTGGATGATATTAAGCATTACACAGGCTGCGACTGCATGCAGGTGGCAAGGGAGAGACACAAATGGAATGATATGGAAGAGGCCTATATCCTGCAAAGAATAACATAAACGCTGCTATGGATGGATGTATACTAGATAATCATCTTAGTATAAAATTTCTCCAAACATATATTTTTTTATCATTTTAGATAGTAATTTCAAGAATCTACCAAAAAAGTAAACTACAACTCAAAAATATGTACTTATACATAAAAATATTAATGTTTACATATAATGTTGCAACTATGAAAACAAGAATAGTAATAAAAAACATAACCTAATGATTCTGTACCTTATACTGGTCTGTCCTCCCAAATCCCACACTTGGAACTTGAGGTTTTTGTACGTTACTTGCTCCACGTTGAAGCCAATTGTGGGTATTGTGGTCACCACCTCACCGACTTGCAGTTTGTACAGAATAGTAGTCTTCCCGGCGCCGTCCAAACCCAGGATCAAAATCCTCATTTCCCTAGCCCCTAGCAACCCCCTAAAGTAACTAAATAGGCCACCTGCAATAGCACAGTAATGTAAAGTAGTATTAAACATTTAGTAAGTAATAAAAACCATTTACGACGGATAATTCACTTACCCATTTTCTGATAAGCCTAGCCTAAATTAAATTTTTGACTTTACACCTAAGGAATGGTTTTGAATCCCTGTCCGAACATCCACAGATAACAGAGGTAATTTACGGTTTCTTTTACAATGCTTTTCTATATTTATTAACTCTTTTAAGGATAAATATTTCACATTTTACTCAAAATTAGACAGAAATCATATTGTTTGACGTGTAAGCAAGCACTCAAAAAAATGTTGCCAGTTGTAGTTTGGAATTATCTACTAGTATAGCATCTGATCATCTGCTGTCTGAATGGATTGACGGACATACGAACGACGTACGTCTGTGACGTACGTACCAGCGTACCCTACAAAGCTGTCTGTGATTATCTAGTTCACTTTGAAATTGATACTAGATATTTAATTTGTACAAAATAATTTATTATAATATTATACTAATATTTGTGGCCTAATATGTTATTTGCCGTGTGGTTCTCGGCAGAGTAGAATAGGACCACTCCAAGTCTTCCCGTGGATGTCGTAAAAGGCGACGTAGGTGAACAAAACTTAAACACCAGTGAGACCTCTCCAACCCCGGGCCAGCGTGGAGAGTGTAGGCCAAATCCTCTGACTGCTCTGGGTAATATATGGCTCTCGTAGTACAGAGAGGGTCATGCTCCTGCAGTGGAGACTGAAAAAGACCTGATGATGATGATGATGTTATGTTATGTCTAAATTAAGTTTATTTATTATAAATATTTTTTAAACGTTTTAAAAAAATACTATATACAAAGTTTTTGTGTTTTGGTAACATTGTTACTATTTGTTTTTTCATCTCAGAGTGGGTAATGGAAATGCCTGTAAAAGACTTTCTAAACTCTATTATAAAAATTGGACATTAGAATGATTTATTGTTTTTTCATTAATAAATACCTACATAATTATTATTGCAAGGACTCCCAAAAACCTGGGGAGTATTTGGATTTGGTGCCTTTAAAAATGAATGTAGCAATGTTTCCAATAGTCATATTTCTAGCAGTGACGAAATTCATTAATTTGCTTTGAACGCATGTTAAGTATTGTATTATAAAACAGCACGAACCTTTTTTGTGAGGTCTAATCTAACATTCGTACAGATTTACATCCTTTATTTTCTATGCTCGTCACATAAATGGTAGGTAGCCTAGATGATAGGTACTTACTTGCGACTTGAAAGTCTGAAAATGTGGTATCAGCTACTCCTTCCATGCCACATCTAACCGGTGGCGCCGGGGAGTGAGACACAGATGATTGGCCGCCCGTAATATCTGGCCCCTGTAGGCCCAGGCCTTATGGAAAATCCGCCACTGCTAAGTGTAAGTGGCCAACACTAGTGTCAAATTTTGGAAGCTGCCGACATAGGATAATTAAGGACCCCTCTAATAAATGATAAAAGCCAGGACCAACAGCTTAAGATGCCTTCCAAAGCACAGAAGAGCTACCTATTTATGCCACTTGTGTTCACAAATCCAAGAGCAGACCACTCGCATCGCATAGCATACGTACACCCGCCCCGCCGATCCATGGAGCTCATGTAGGATAGCTCCTTATCAAAAATAAAAATAAAAATGGCGTTTTTTAAGAGTATCCTTTCTTGCTCTTTCCTTTTTAGAATAATAGGGCATCAAAATAAAAGATTTTAGAGGATTACAAAAATACCTATATATACAACGTACCTAACTATATGTTTACAATAGTTTACATGTAATTTGGGATGAGAAATGCATACTTATAAACAACATAGGTATACCTAACTTCACTCATCCGAGCGTGTTCCCGATCGCATCGTTAAGGATGCGATCGGGAACACGCCTTAAGGCCGTATCTGAATTTTCCGGGGTCCAGTGCTGCCCCTATTTAAAATAAATAATTTCAAAGAAAACGGAGACATCATTTAAAATTTTGCTACTACCAAGTTCTAGATAACCCTTCAAAGTATTTTATGAACAGTTTACAGTTTAAAGTGAGAACGTTAAGCTTTACTACGCACATTTGCGAAAAACGGCCACTTTTGGTAAAGTGCGCTCTAAGCTTTACTAGCTTAACGTTCTCATTATAAACTGTAAACAGTAGTTCATAAAATACTTTGAAGGGTTACCTAGGATTTGGTAGTAGCAAATTTTTAAATAATGTCTCCTTTTTCTTGGAAATGATTTATTTTAAATGGAGGCAGCACTAGACCCAGGAAAATTAAGGTACGGCCTCAACTGCTGTACTATATCTTTTAGAAAAAAATTACGCAGGCGGCTTTTTTGTGTTTTTTTTAATATTAAATTAATGCATACGGGAATTAACGCGAAACGTACCTTTTTTTATTTATTTATTTTGCTGACGTTTCGTTCGGGTTTCACCGAACGTGGTCCCAGCTTGACTGAAACAGCGATGACGCCTACGCCTCCCCCTGCCCGGTGTAAATAAATAAATAAATAAAAGGTATGTTTCGCGTTAATTCCCGTATGCATTAATTTAATAATAATGCAACGCTATAGTTTAAAAGTTTTTTTAAATAATTTAATACCTGTTTCAACTAAACATTTCCTAGAAAATCTTTGACGAAAAGTCATTTAGATTAGGTACTTACGAGTACCTATCTATAATTAACCTAACGAAAAAAATTACAAGGTGCGTGCGTTGGCCTTGAATCAGGTCTATATTTAGTACCTAGTAGTCTGATGAAATTACCCGCCGATAATATAAGGTAACGTTATCTGGCGTCTTTATCACTGTGTCAACTCGAGCCCCCATGACGTCACTCATTCATCTTGGAAAATGTGGCGAAAGATGTGTTGGAAGCTCAGTATAATTACCTTCCTACCTAAAAAATTAATAAGGATACGCGGTTCCCCAGGCTCAACATCATGCCTAGCTGAAAGATCTTATTCCGATTGTTGCGGTCGAGCTTGTCACCTCTCTCCTGCTACAGGCTGAAATAATTGCTTTTCAAGTAAGTACCTACCCCAAGTACCTGAGACTTATGATAGTTAACTATGTAGGTGAGTACTTGGTACTAGAACTTATTCTGTGGTAGTGTGTCAAGTGATTGATAGTCTTATATTACCACAGAATAGATACTAATACTCCGTACACAAGTCTCACTCAGCAAAGAAATTCAAAGAAATATCTACTCAATGTTGTTAGGGTTTGAACACAAAACTGCGATGCGACGCGATGCGAATTCGCAACGCAGAAAATTGCGACACGAATTGCTGCGATGCGATTTCGTGCGGCAAGACGTCTCCCAGGGTGACCATTCCTTCGACGACCGTCAACCGTACTGAACGTCTTTTGAAAACTAAGTCCTGACATGGATCATAAAATGAAGTGTGCACTTTTGTTATTGCGGAAAAAGAAACAAAGAAGATTTTGGGTTCATCCATTTATTAGATACTATTATGAATCCCGGTGGGAACTATTTTGATCTAAAATATGAAGCAGTTTATGTAATATTAAAATATGAAGCAGTATAAGTAACTGTTACGCAGAAAATATCATTTTGTCAATGGTTTTCTTATCATTTCAACAAAAATATATTTTTTTTCGCTTTTCGATATTGGTTTTTATGGAAAGTAGTTCAGTATCACGAACTGAACTTGCACCAAAAAGGTTATGCGTTAGATACCAGTAACCCTGTATAGTATGTGACGCTGTCCCAGAGCGGAATAAAAGGGAGTCACCAAGTGTGACGTAATATCGCAAGAATTTGCGATGCGAATCAATTCGCAAGTTCTTGCGATGCGTCGTGCGAGCTCGCAGGTTTTTGCGGTGCGACGTCGCACCGCAGTTTTATGTACGAGCCCTTTGTGATACGATTTAATTTAGCTCACGTCAGAACTCAGCACCTTTTTGTATAGATACCTAGACATCTATTGCAAGCCAATTTCATCCTTATGACTCTGGACAAACGATTCGTATAACTGAATTTACCACCCGGAGGGGCCGCCTGCGCGCATAGTAATAATGTAGGTACATTTTCGATACCTAAACGGGGAGTGACACAGGCCTGGTATTACCAATTTACCACAGAATAAATAAGACTAAAGTAGTATTACAGGTCACGCCAAACTTCTAGATCGCTCTGAAGTTGAGACGATTCGCGTCGCAGTAGTAAAATATAGATACCCATAGCAGATAGAATTTGCTTTATTTTTGTTTATTGTGTATATATCATATCTACATTCTTGCAATCATTCTGAAAAAAATATTATTGTGGTAAATATTCTATCCCTGTTTGTAACCTGAGTGAGGCAACTTCAGAGTGATCTAGAAGTTTGGCGCGACCTGTACCTATGTATAACTACTATTACTCCCGTATAAATATACCATCAGTGTAAGCCACAGTAAGCTCTGACACAAAATTACCTACTCGCATAGCGATATCAACAAACAAGTGGAAATTTTCAGGCAACTGGTGCACAACTTTGTATACCTATCTTAGAGTTTATAATATATACAAATTAAATAAAGATGTTCAAAAGCTATAAATCACTGATGTTAAAATTAAATAAGATGTAGTAAGGAGTTGGAGAGCCGCCAGCCGCGCCAGACGACGTGGCGACTTCTATTCATGCCTGACAGCTGAGCCAAGTGGGCATGAGTAGGTATACCTTCTCGTAGTAACTGAAAATAGATTTCATTATGAAAGTCCGTACCAAGTAGTTATATAAGTAATAGAGGAAGAGCCTGCGTGGGGCAAAGTAGGTACAGTTATGTTGTAAAGGCCAAAGTTTCTCTATAAATAGGTTCAAGTAAACAGCTGAAACAGGTAAGTACAATTCCCAAATATCTATGAAAGTTGGCGTTTTGGCTTTGGTAGATATCAGGTATAGGTCGCGTCACGTAAAAAGAACGCTGGCGGTCAAGCTGCGCATTAGGCTATTTATCGATCTATTTAATGAATATTATACCTAACATATTTTTCAATGTACCTACCAATAGCCAATTATACCAACCCGCGAGTGAAAATAATACAATAGGCCTAGTACCTTCGTGCGCGAGTGTACCCATGCGCAAACACACCCCTTCTACTTTTTTCCAGCCTTCTTTTTACACGACGCGATCTATAGTAATCTTGCACCAAATTGGGCCACTATAATTTTTATTTATTTATTTAATATTTATTGCACAATAATCTAACGATTATAATACAAAAGGTAAAACTTAATGCTAAGCATTGTCTACCAGTTCACCTTAGGGACGTAGCAGAAAAGGTAGTAAATGGGGTGCAAGTTTAAATAATACTTATATAATAAATTTAATAAAGAAAGAAGAGTGTTATATACAAATAATAAAACATATATAATTCGTATAGTTACATAAGATATATACATTATACATATATTCATATATAAATTACATTAATCCAAATACATATTTACATACTTAAAATAAACTTACATAAATATGAATACATAAGCATAAAATAAATATACTTACTTAAATTATTGCAGCAAAGCTTTTCCGCGATAGTGTCGAATTACCAGCATTTTGAAGTGATCCCGCGTCTGTGCTCTCATGATGTTATCGGGAAGGGCATTCCAAAGTCGTACAGCCGTGACGGCAAAAGAATTTGAGAGAAATCCAGTACGGTGAGAAGGAATATTAAGAGTTAGTTTGTCGGAAGAGCGCAGTACCCTGTCATGATTAGAGCATAGAAGCTGGAATTGAGACGTTAAGTAGTTAGGGGCAGAAAGATTTTATAGTATACTATGAAGTTGACATAAAATGTGAAGGTCTCTGCGTTGTCGGATGGTAAGCCATTTAAGCTCAGAACGAAAAAAGGAGATGTGGTCATATTTGCGAAGGCAATATATGAACCTAATGCAATTATTTAGAAGACGATCGAGTTTGTTGAGATGTTCCTCTCTGGTGTACAGGTAACACACATCAGCATGATCAATGATAGGAGACTGGACCAGCATTAGTTTGGTTTTGAAGGGGAGAAAGTTTTTAAGGAGGTTTAAATGATGCATTGAAGCATAGACCTTGCGACTCACCTCAGCAATTTGTGTATCCCAGTTCAATGCATTATCTATATGGAGACCCAAGTCTTTAACTGAATTAGAGAAAGGGACGATATTGCCATTATACACTACATGTGCCATCGAACTGAAATCCAATTTTGGAAGTTGTCGCGTGCTCCCTATAATAATAGCCTTGCACTTAGTTGGGTTAACAGCAACACCATAGCTTTCCGACCAGTCTCTTATGAGGTCAAGATTAGAATTTAGTAAAGCTATGGCATCGTTAATTTATAAGTATATTTATTATGTCATAGATAAAGCTTAATATTTATTATGTATTAAATTATTATTAATAATGTTACAAATCACATCGCACATTGCCTTTCATGACTGTAATTTCTTCAATACAAAAATTCGAGAGTGTGGTAGACAGTCTACGCAGACAAATTCGCTGGCAAAAGCAAGCTTATAATAATCTTGATAGTGTACAAATTGCACAATTAGGTAAACTAACGATTAAAGACCACATAGCTCCACACTGAGTCAGTTGTTATGTCGAAGTCATTGACGGGTTAAAAAAAACCGAATCAACAAAGCCGGCGAAAATAACCGTCTTCTTGAATTATCCCGTGAATCATTGTTGCGAAATGTTCATGACTCCTGAAATAAAGGTGAGGATAGCGGATGAGGTACCTACACAACACAGCCACGTGTGGCTATGGGAATATCTATATAAGAACCAACCACTTTTGTCTCAAGCCGGCGCCAGGCCTGTGTCACTCCCCGTTTAAGTATCGAAAATTTACCTACATTATTACTATGCGCGCAGAGGGACCCTCCGGGTGGTAAATTCAGTTATACGAATCGTTTGTCCAGAGTAATAAGAATGGAATTGGCTTGCAATGGATGTCTAGGTATTTATACGAAAAGGTGCTGAGTTCTGACGTGAGCTAAATTAAACCATATCGCTAGCCACATTGAGCAGATATTTCTTTGAACTTCTTTGCTGAGTGAGACTTATGTACGTTAGTATTATTTATTCTGTGCCGGCACGCACGATCAGCTATGTTTTTACAAGATTTTTGTAAATTGATTGGATCAAATCTTGCAAGTTTTTGAGCCACTTCCCGCTTTTCGATTGAGATGAAACGTTGTATGCAAATGTAAATCAGATGACAATGCGATATTATTATAACAAGAGCTGATCTGATGATGGATCCGCAAGGTACCTTAATAGGAACCCGGAATAGAACGATGCAACCCTATCTCGTTTAGGCTTATTACATTTGTCTTAATAGGTAGGTCTTATTAGGCCACACAATAAGCTTGTAATACAAAAAAAAAAAAATTAGGTATAACTACACTGGCCATAATTTAGAAAGTTTCTCTTGGAAATAGGGACCTTTCAGGGAACTTTCTGTAAAAGATACACGTACAAAATAAATCAGGTTATATTTTATCCAAGTATTTTATTATTTGTCCTTAGCGGAAGTATGTAGGAGTGTAGGTCACAGCCTAGCTAGCTACAGCTAGTAGTATTGTAGGCCAAATTAGTTCTAAATAATAAAATGACACAAAGTAGGTACTTAGGTAACTAAAACGACAACATAATGTATTCTATGTTTTAAATTGCTTCTAGAACCCATCCACTCCACTTTACAGAGTGGTACCGTATCAACTAGTATCAAGCATACATCAAATTTAGCTCAAGAAAAAAAAAGTTAGCCTTGTGGCACTTAGAAAACAGTCGAGTATTTCATATTTGTGTCTAGTTTGGAAGCGATATCGACAAATTTTGTCTTACTAGTGTCAAAGAAAGGCCGTGAAGTTAGTTTCAGTTTGATTGTCTCGTCATAAGCTCGATCTTTTTTAGGGTTCCGTACCCAAAGGGTGCAAACGGGACCCTATTACTGAGACTCCGCTGTCTGTCCGTCTGTCCGTCTGTCACAGGGCTCTATCTCTTGAACCGTAATAGCTAGACACTTCAAATTTTCACCGATTATGTATTACTATGTGGCCACTATAACAACAAATACTAAAAACAAAAAGCAGTTAAAAATTAAAGGGAGTCGTCATACAAAAAACGTGTTTTTAGCGCTTTAAAACATTGTACGGAGGTACGGAACCCTTCATGTACAAGTCCGACTCGCACTTGCCCGTTTTTTTTATTTTCTTATTCTTAGGTTTAATCAATAATAATAGCTATTAGGTGCTGACTCAATATAAAAAAAAACAATGCCTGAATTATTTCTAAGTCTGACCTCAATATTCCTTGGGGAAAGCCCAATTGGAATGCCTTAGCTAAAGAATGATGGCAAATGATTCAGTCAGGCCGTATCGAAATGAGTTTAAGATGAAGAGGTGGGCTTTACCGACGTCCGCTTCAGCATCCGCTTCAGATCTCCACGGAAGATTAGCTGCTAATGAGTGAAGGTATCTGATGATGCAGAGGAATTGATGGTTGATTCATAATGGGAAATGCTTGAGGTTCCTAACTACTGATTCGATTCTTACAATACGTAGTTGGTCACGTGACATATTGCTAACTGCTGGTGAAAATCGGTGGTTTGGTGGGAGTACGCATTATTAGCACTTTAGCAAGTTAGTACTTGGATGGGCGACCACAAGTGACAAAAAATATCAAGCCGCTGGGCCCGGCTGTCATTATTGTAGCAATCATCATCATGTTCGAACATAAAAATTTAAGCCGTCTTATTTACGCGGACTACTAACCGTCTAAAACAAGACGACCTCTCGCAGTATGTCATCTCTTTTGTCACTGTCAACTTTATTTGCATAAATAATTGACTAAGCGAGCGAAGCGAGTGAGGTCTCTAAATCGAGTTGGGGGCAAAAACACATTGTTTGTATGTATGTTTGTACCGCGATAACTGCCGAACCGATGGTCCGATTTTGATGAAATTTGGTAGGCATGTAGGAAATATCAATAGAATTTTCAAGTTCGTTGGGCATCAAAATCGGTTTAGTCGTTTTTGAAATATCAATAAAAACGCGAATAATAATCGCGAGGTCTAAGTTCGCGGCGAACTACTAGTTAAACCAAGTCCTAAAGTTAATCTACTTTCAAAGGAAATATATATGCGTGTAGATGAGACGTATTCCGGATGGGTTTCAGATATACCTAACTCCATAGTTAAGGTATATCTGTAACCCATCCGGGTTGCTTTACATGCGTAAGCTCTAAAAATATGTAAGCACACCCGCTGAAATATCGAACTTTGCGATGATGAGTCAGGAGTTTAGAACTTACTTTTCTATTCTCAATTCATCACCTGGGGCCGTCCACAGGGATTACGTATAGGACTGGGTTAAAAATAAATTATTCTGAACATACTGATAAGAAAATAAAAAGTCACAAAATAATGCTACTTGTCATTGATCACATCGGTTTGAAATATGAAATCTAATGCCGTTTGATCAAACATGATTTGCCCGAAAACCTTTACTCGATTGATGTGACCACTATAGTTGGCACATCAATGCATCAAAATCTCTAACGATTACAATAGGTAAACGCGTTTCCTCGAAATATCGTAAGAACAAATCGTTTTAAACACTAACCCTCATATTCATAAAAATTAACAAATCTATTTTAAACGTGATTTTAGATTTTTTTATGCAGTAAAACTAATATTAATCCATTTTGAACATGATTTTAAACTATGCAGAAAACCTGTTTGACTCTTAGAAACTATTACGTCCGATATTTTCATACAAATCCCATAGAAAATGTTTGTTTTGTAGTTGAAAACCAGCTGATTATAACTTCACGCACAATTTCGCCTTTTTAAACCCAATGTCATACTTTTTTCCGTACTTTCACGTTTGGCTTGACGCTTATCGCGTAATATATGGATGCCCCTCAACAGGCTCCAAGTTGCGCGTATATAATTCGTGTCTTCTTCTTCTTCTGGAGTCGAAAGGCTATTTATTAATTTAATTAAATCAAAAATTTCGTGTCGATGACGAAAGGTGCGAAGTGGTTGGTATCAACTTAGTCATAGAAGCCTGGGGCACATCCTATTCTACGAACGGTATAAAACGACATTCCTAAGCTTTAAAAAGCGTCTTAGAACTTTTAGTTGCGCTTTTATTGCTAATATCTGTCTAGTCTTATAACGTCTAGTGCGAATTGATTTTGCGAGGAAAGGGTCCTGAAGTTTATTTAACTTAATTAAAGCATTTTCATTGGATAACACACGATACGCTTCAATAAAAAAACACTTTCTTAGTGCCGCAAAAATTCTAGTAACTAGATAGTTGGACGTTTTTAATTCAGGTAGTTACCTCTAAATGATAATAATTGATGTTCCCTTTTTGCTTTCTGAAATATCCTTCAACAATAGGTATAGTGCCCAAAAGTCAAATCAAATAAGAATTTTTACTCTACAAACATATAAAAATAATACTTACTTCATTTTATAATCCAATTGTGAGGATGGCCCGTCAGTGTAATGAGATTGCGAATACTAACCCTGAATTTGATGTTTTTGATCCCAAACTTGCCTCATACACTAAAACTTTAAAGAAGATCTTGTATGATTAAAATTTGAAGTGTATACATATTTAATAGGTAAGAGTTTGTATATTTTTATTTTACTTATTTTCTCTTAGATTGTAAGAACACCTCTTTTATTATTTCATGTACTCACATGTTTTGGATTGCAACCAGTTTTAATGTTTTTGTATGTTTCTTTTTGTGTAGTTTTGTAATAGTTGTAATCTGTTTTGTGTGATAACAAAATAAAAATAAAATAAAATAAAATAAATATTGATAACTTTCTGCGAGCTCTTTTTTTGAAAGCAAAAGAAAGAAAAATTCATTTCTTACTCCAGCTTCAGTTTCAAGTTTTGGAAAAACAAGCTGATAGATAGAAATGAGCATGAGCCGAAACCGACACTAGTCTTTTATAGGTTCAACGCCAGTGAAATAGATTTGCTTAGTTAGTGCATTAAAAAAACGTTTTTATAAAATAACTCTACCTAAGATAAAGCTCAAGTAAAAAATAGGAGAAGCTCTTCCATGCTGGTCTGGGAAAAGAAAAACTTCTAATGAAATGGTAAAAAATGTACCATCTGCTTTTCTTCCCGCGCAGATCGTAAAATCCAATCAAGAATTTGAATCATGTTATCACGCTAAACGCCTTTAGTTAGGTCTTACGGCCCTGTGCTCTGTCTACCCCTTTAGAGATAAAGACGTGAAAAAATAACTTTATCTATAAAATAAAAATGTTACCGCATGGCGATGGCACGTGTTTTAACTTTAACATGCAGTCACGGGACGGAGGCGTGGGCAAGTCATGTTTAGTTTTAATTTATTATTTGTCTGTGACGTCACGACGTATGACGTCGTTTCCATGTATGGTGCGGGCTGTGGGTACACTGTGACGTTGCGTGCGAAGTTGTGCTCTTGTTTGTACAGATGCAGGAGATGCGTAGTACAAATACATAGGATGCCATGTAGTATAGCCACAATGATAGTTATGTAATAATAGAGCCGGCCATATACAGTTATTTTGCTCTAGGGATATATAAAAAAATTAAAAATGTAGTGAAACTTTTTCTCCTAGAATGGAATTCCAACCCACACTGTCTGTACCATCAGTGTAACTACAATGTCGTGACTTCGAATCACCCTGAAGAAATAAAACAAATAAAGAGCAAAGATATTAGCCGACAAATGCATACTTACCAAAAATCTCCAAATTAAATGCAACCGCCCGCTACCGGTCGATGGCAGATGTAAGTTGTAACTAAGCTATCATCATCCAAGCGTATAATATCCCGGTTGCATCGTCAGCGATTACGCTTCAGAGCCCGAGGTCCGCTACCTAACCTAGGTGATTTGACGAGGTTACTGGTTTTTACACAGGGCGACCGCCATCGGACCTCCGCAAAAAGTTAGATGGCGTTCGGGATCAAACAGCTTTACGTGCCTTCCGAAGCACGGAATCATCT
Organism: Acrobasis repandana; assembly: GCA_963576875.1. Taxonomy (NCBI): domain Eukaryota; kingdom Metazoa; phylum Arthropoda; class Insecta; order Lepidoptera; family Pyralidae; genus Acrobasis; species Acrobasis repandana. The sequence goes on along the minus strand of OY756218.1, from coordinate 23,554,580 downwards.
TTCTTTTCGGATAATCAGGTGATTTAACCCTGAAATATCCTTTTTTTTTTTAACGCGGAGAAAATCCCTTCGGATACCTTACCGGTTACGGGACACCGGTAAGGTTATATGTTTGAATAATATCAAAATGAACGGTACGGAGCTTAAATTGTCCAAGGAGGTAAAATATCTAGGCGTTACGTTAGATAAAGAACTGACTTGGAACATACATGTTAATAATATAATAACGAAGGCCACTAGAGTATTGAACATGTGTCGGAATACCTATGGTAAAACATGGGGCCTAAAACCTTATATTTTACGTTATATATATGAGATGATGGTAAGGCCAATTTTGACCTACGGGGCACTCGTGTGGTGGCCCAAGGTAAGACAGGTAACTTGTAGAAATGACCTCAGAAAGTTCCAGCGATTGGCATGCTGTGCAATAGCTGGGGCGTTCTCTACAACACCGACCGCATCCATGGAGATCATCCTTGGACTGCCACCACTATATCTATACGTGCAAGGCGAAGCCTGTAAAGCACTCTACAGGCTAACTACAGCTGGTCTGTGGAACAGGCACGCACCAAGGACAAGGCATACGCGAATGGAGACGACGCATGAGCTCGAAAGGATGTTGGACATGGGAAGCGATAAGATGCTCCCTGTGTACAACTTCAAGAGAAATTATAAGATATATGTCCCTACAAGGGAGGAATGGAAAGAAGAGCTTCGACCTTCAAATCGAGATTGCTTGACCTGGTACACGGATGGCTCGAAGACCAACCATGGAACAGGAGCGGGCATCTTTTCAAAGGACAAACAACTGTATCAGAGCATGGGGCAGTATGCTACCGTTTTTCAAGCAGAAACATATGCGGTAACTGTATGTGCTAAAATGAATTTAGAAGGAGGCCTAAAGAACCGCCAAATCTATATTCTGACAGACAGCCAGGCAACCCTCGCGGCCCTTAGTTCCAGCAGGATCGGCTCCAGACTGGTCTGGGATGGAGTGCGTGCCCTAAATCAGCTGGGCAGGCACAACAAACTGGTGCTGGTCTGGGTGCCGGGTCATGTTGGCATCGAGGGAAACGAGAAAGCTGATGAGCTGGCAAGGGAAGGGTCAAGTAACACGCCTATAGGCCCCGAACCCTTCTTAGGACCATCATATGGAATGGTTACTAATGCCATAAACGCCTATGTCAGCATGAGACACAAGGCTGAATGGAGTGATATAAGTGGACACACCCACTCCAAAGAGACACTCGGCGAGAATTTTGCCAAGTGGTACAAACGGTTAAATAAATTTAACAGAAAACAGGCAAGAACTCTATTGGGAGCATTGACTGGACACTACCACAATCGCAGTCATCTCTTTAAAATGAGACTTGTTGATAGCCCAAAATGTCGGGCATGTGAGGATTCAGAGGAGACAATGAGACACATCATGTGTAGCTGCGACTCGATGGCTGGTAAGCGCATGGACCTCTTCGGATCAGCATATCCTAAGCTAGAGGACTACAGGCACTACGCACCAGGTGATATTCTGAAGCTTATGCAGTCCTTCTTCAGAAATCCCGAGGCGGGTGAGTAAGGCAAGGGGGTAAGTACAATATAACCCAAAGGTTCGACGTGCTTCCCATCGTGGACCCCAATGCAAGATAAGATAAGGTTATGTGGTGTTGCCACTGAAAACTCCGCGGTGTCACCTCTCAGCCGCTATCGGCCGGGGCCGTGTGCTTCTCTTGCTCCACAGCCCCGGCGCGGCCGGCCGCTACCTCAGCGGCCCCGGCTCGCCAACGGCCTCACGGCACCCTCTGCTGAATCAGAGGGGCCGGAGAAACCGTCGCGTTGGCCTCTCGGCCCGACAAGAACAGGCGCACACGCACACGCGCCTGCCTTCCACTCCGGAGGGCTGTCCGTTGGACGATGGAATCCCGTTTCCACCGTCCAACCAGCCCTCATAATTTGGGACCTGCAGAAGCAGGCCCTGCCCCAGTCCACCTGACGGTGACCGGGGCCCACCAAGCCGGCCGCAGGGGATAGGGAGAACGGCAACGTAACACCGACACTCATCTTCCCCTGCGGCCCCGCCGTTGCCGTGCCAAGCGCCACGGCCGCGCTTGGTCGCGGAGGATAGGGCTAGCGGCAACGACACACCGACACTCCTCTTCCCCCGCGACCCTTACCACGGCTGTGAGAGTAGGGAGTTAACCCCCTTCTCTCACAGCCAGGCCATTCCCACCAGGAATGGCCTCCTCCGGGCCCGGGGAGGCCTCAGCTCACCCGGGCAATGGGTTCCTCTTAGCTTCCCAGCGGATGCCCTAGGCAGCATCCGCAGGTACTGAGCCCCCCCATCGCGACAAGATGAAAACCCGAGCGGGGGGGAGCCTGAAAGATCCTAACCAGACTGGAAACAACTTTTCACAAAGTATTTTTGCTAGTGGGATTTGAACCCATAACCTCCGGATCACAAGCCAAACGACTGGACCACGGAGGCCGTCGTAAGTTGTAACTAAGCCATATATGTAACAAAAACGAATTTAAAGGTCAAGTGATCAACTTAATTTTATGACTTCCTGTGACTCGATATACGAAAGTTTTTATCGCCATTTTTAGGGTTCCCTACCCAAAGGGTGTAAACGAGACCCTATTACTGAGACTCCGCTGTCTGTCCGTCTGTCACAGGGCTCTATCTCTTGAACCGCAATAGCTAGATACTTGAAATTTTCACCGATTATGTATTACTGTGGCCGCTGTTGCAACAAATACTGAAAATAAAAAAAATAAAAAAATTAAAGGGGGTCATCATACAAGAAACGTGTTTTTTTTTCAGCGTTTTTAACTTGATCTTTATAATGGCATTAACTAGATACTTGAATTTTTCACCGATTATGTATTACTATGACCACCATAACAAATACTAAAAATAAGATGAAGTTAAAAATTAAAGGGGTGGAGAAGGAAAAGCCGGAAAGCAGATTAGCAGACCACAGGCTTCACAGCAATACAGCTGATGATGCAACTGGGAAAATGCTGAGATGAGAGAGGGCAGCAGGATGGTAGGAAAACCAATTTAGCGGAACAAACATTTATATATTACGTTAATCACAGTTCACTCTATCTTTAGAGTAAATTAGAGAGATAAGGCTATTTATAGACCAGTTGATGAATGGAAAAAGGTGTAAAAGGCGGATGTAGAGTAAAAATATACTTAGTAAGTAAGCTTGATAAGGTTGTATGACGAACATGTACATTGTACACGTCGTATCGTATGATAACAGGGCGCGGATTAAAAAAAGGTTGAGGTCCCGGCCTCCCGAAAATCGGCCAAATGCGAGTAGGAGACTGCACTTTGGGGAGTGTGCGCAGGAATTGCACAATTTAATTACCCCTGCACCATTCCACCATCGGACAACACGACGTGGACAGGGATTCCACCCATTTGTGGTTGATATTTCTCCCCATCGTACCTCCCGTTTCGCCTCCTCCTTCATTGTGCGAACCGCTAAGATGTGGAATTCCCTACCTGCGTCGATGTTTCCCCATACGTATGATTTAGGGATTTTCAAGGCAAGAGTGAATAGGCATTTTTTGAGTCTGCGTGTTACACCTTAGACCTCATCTTAGCTTTCCATCAGGCTAGATAGAGGCCAACGCACTCAAATCACTAATAAAAAAAAGGAGTATGAAGAGTTCATACTCCTACTCGCATTTGGCCGATTTTCGGGCTCATGATCCTGACCTGATTGAATTCCTGACCAATACTTTGTACAGTGCATGGTATAATATTATGCTTCACCTGGTATTCTCTTCCCGTGACAGCTGGGTAACGTGATTGGCCCAAGAATACGTCATCAGTTGAGAGTGTTGCCACTGTGTGTGATTTAATTACCAGATCAAAATGCATTTTTTAACTTAACAAACCAATTATGAACTAATAATTAAATATTATAAATTTATTACAAAATTAAATAGATGACTCACAAGAAATAAGCTAAAATTAAATAGTAAGGTTAATTAGTATTTTATTTTATTTTTTATTTCTATCTAATCAAGAATATCCTTAGATAAATTGGTGGAAAGAACAATCAGTGGTGGTAACTAATATCGTGACATTCGTGACGTAGTCTTGGCCCGTCGCGATAAGAGAATACCATGTTTTATTATACCATGGTACAGTGTACAGTTCCACGTGGGCAAAGCCGTGGGTAGGTTAGCCTATCGACCACAATAGACCATGAAAATGTGATGTTAAAAGTCTATTAGGGGCGTGGACCCACCGATCCCACTGGTTTTCACCACCACTTTATTCAGCAGTGGACGTCAAGTGAATCAAAGACTTAAAGATGATTATTTACTTAAGTAGTAGGAGTAGAAGGGAAATTCTCACAAATAGCATGACACGTCAAGTATGGTTCCAAGGTTTGAATTAGAGATGCGCCGACTGCAAGTTTTACCGAGTAACCGAATACCTACCTACCAACCAAGTTTTACTCGGTTTGATGTTTGCCAAACCGAGTACTCTGCCTAAACTATGCCGAATAACTCGGTTTAATCTGTTTAAAAGGCGACTTCATCAAAAGTGTTTTTAGTTTTATTTGAGCGAAATGGTTTAAATAGCCGTTTTCAATATACATATAACCAGATTAAAGGCGAGGTTTTTGTAATTTTAATTACTTGTAATAAAGTTCTCAGCCAGCTAAAGCTACATCTTAACAGCATTTTAAAAACTAACTTATGTATGCTCATTATTTTTTTAAATAAATACTCTTTGTTGAGGCTTCACCTACACTTAAAAACACCGCGTAGTTTTGCGACCTCTTCAAATCTTGTATGCGTTCCCGCGAGTGACATTTATTATTTTTCTACCTACATTTTTTTGTTCTTCCCCTTGAGATGTACGTGTGAAACCATTACAAGCTATTCCTGTTGTAAATTCTAAAATAAAGCAAGAAGTCGACTATCTGGAGTTTAATTCAAGAATCCAAGTCAAGATACTCATTTGCAATATATGCAGCTAAAGCATATACACTCTTGTTTTTATTATAATGTATCCAAGATGATATTATTTTATTCAAACCTAATATACCTACTATACTCATTATTTGAACAGAGTTATTCGGGTACGTACGACTAATTAAAATACGATGAATACCGAGTATAAAACGATTACGCGGCCCATCCCTAGCTCCAATGTCTTTGAAATGTGTGAAAAGTAAGCCTTCCCTACTCAAACCACATTGTTAGGCAATATACCCAGAACTAGATCATTTACATGCCGAAACTGACGTAAGTAAGTATATACATATAATAATCACGTGAAGTGATGTGCGTAAGTAGTAAAATAAATATATTTGAAGCTATATCTTAAGTTAACACATAATATATCTACCTATATACCTACGGTTGGTGATTCATACCAAGGAGGGTTCAGTTTAGAATTCTGTTTGAAATTCGAATATCAGAAGGCACCTCAATCCTCGAGGATTCTTGGCGGGAGATCCGGCAACTGGAACCGTTGCCGGTGACCTCATACGCAATATTTCTCGATTTCCTCCGTGTTTTGCAAAGCACGTTAAGGCCGTACCTAAATTTTCCGGGGTCCAGTGCTGCCCCCATTTAAAATGAATCATTTCAAAGAAAACGGAAACATCATTTAAAATTCTGCTACTACCAAGTCCTAGATATCCCTTCAAAGTATTTTATGAACTACTGCTTACAGTTTAAAGTGAGAACGTTAAGCTTTACTACGCACATTTGCGAAAAACGGCCACTTTTGGCTAATGTGCGTAGTAAAGCTTAACGTTCTCATTATAAACTGTAAACAGTAGTTCATAAAATACTTTGAAGGGTTATCTAGGACTTGGTAGTTGCAAAATTTTAAATGATGTCTTCGTTTTCTTTGAAATGATTTATTTAAAATGGGGGCAGCACTGGACCCCGGAAAATTTAGGTACGGCCATACTTGAATTTTCCGGGGTCCGGTGCTAAGTGTAAATCAATTATTTGAAAGGAAACGGAGATATCATTTAAAATTTTGTTTATACCAAGCCCTAGATAATCCTTCAAACTATTTTATCAACATGTTTACAGTTTAAAGTGAGATCCTGAACCTTTTCTTCGCACATTTGCCAAAAGTGGCCGTTTTTCGCAAATCGTCAAACTATATCTGATGCTTTAGGCAGCTCGAAAAATCGGAAAAGAAAACTGGTACTTACGACTAATTTAGTAGGTCTAGTCCGCATTTGGAATATTGTTCCCATCTCTGGGCTGGGTACCTAAATAGTTAATACCAACTTCTTCCTTTTGACCGTATTCAAAATTGCGCAACTCGTAGGTATAATCGACGATGAGACTCTCGTCGGCCGTAGAGCCAGAGGATGTAGGGATGTTACATCGTTTATCGCATTTATCCTGGGGAGTTCTCTGAAGAATTGTTCCGACTTAATACCTGCTGCAAACTTTCACCACCACACCACCCGCCAGCAATTAAAATTCCATCCACATCACTTGGATTGGCAATCAACCACCGTACGTTCTATATCTTCCTTAAAGGCCGGTAACGCTCTTGTTATACCCCTGATGTTGCAGTTGTCCATGGGCAGCGTTAATCACTTACCATCAGGTGACCCACCTGTTCGCTTGCCGCCCAATAACATAAAAAAGGTCTTACGTTTTTAGTGTTGGTTCTATACCTAACTAGGCACTCAAATTTCTAATTAAAAAAAAAAAATCTTGCTACCTTTTCTACTCGTAATAATAAGTACTTACTCTACTGTTTACTTGAGCCGCGTGGTTCGACAGAGTAGAATAGGACCACCTCAAGTCTTCCCGTGGATGTCGTAGAAGGCGACTTAGGAAACACAAGCTAAACAAAGCCCATAAACATCAATGAGACCTCGCCAACCTGTCTGGTCAGTGTGGAGAGTGTAGGCCAAATCCTCTGACTGCTGTAGTGCCTGTGGCATATGGCTCTGGTAGTACAGAGAAGGTCGTGCTCCTGCAGTGGAGACTAAAAAGGACCTAATGATGATGATGATGTATCCAATACTTGACCTATTTTGATAACCTTTTAGGTACATTAAGTATATGGCCTTCTAGGTATATAAAGTACCTACCTTCTACTTATATTAATTTACGTAAAAAGTGGGTAAGTACATTACGGCCTTTTGTTTTTGTGCTCTCGCTGCATTTAGTCATAAAATCACACCATACCATAACGCACAGAGAACTTAACTTTATTCTCGTGTATTAAAGTTTATTTTGGAATATTTATGGTAATTCTTATCAATACCATCATGGAATTGGGGAAGCCCACAGATAAAGAATCCGGATTTAAAATTTATCAGAGCATTTTATCTCACACTTTATGGCTCATAATTTAGCAAAGTGCCTAAATAAATTCATTTAAATATTACTATAATTGGGATTTAGTGTATATTTGCCTACCTATTTCTTTGATCATAAGTTAATCACAACCGAGTTAATGTTAACTTATAGTTTTATTTCTTGAGCCAAACTGATCTTTTCTCCTTAGTCTTTTGGGAGGCTAGCTTGAGGATACAGACAGACCCAATTACCAAATTAGTAGTTTTTAAGAAATACATAAAAATGAAGTTACCTATGCGTTTGTTTGTCAGCTATCTACTTAATTCTTAACCTTCTAATTCTACATTTAAGAGTAAACTCTTGCCGGTGTCAATCTAAGAGACGCACTCAATGACGATTTTAGGCAGAGATAAAGGAGTGGTTTTCCATTCCCTTCGCCATTTCACACACTTGTAAACTTAATAGTGATAGTATGCAGGACTCAGGTTCAGGTTGATTCCTTTTTCCACCTTCTCGCCCACCATCACGCTAAAAGTGGCCTTAGAGTCTTACGGCCCTGGGCTCTATTTACTTAGAGCCACAAGACCCCAAATACTCTGTCTGCCCCATTAGGGATAAAAACGTAATATTGCATAGTGTGACGACGATTCGACCCTTTTGCCCCGCGCTCACTGGCGCGGCCTCCTCAGGGGGATTGCGCCTCTGCCATCATCCCGTTGCCACCTGAAATAAGCGCCGCCCAAGCAGTGACGCCTGACCAGAACCCCCAGGACTAAGAAGACTTGCCGTGGCCGCCACGGCCACACCCAGTGACCCGCCTGTAGTTGCAGGCGGCGGAAGCAAATCGCTGAAGAGGACCACAATCCTGAGCAGTAGCCCCGCTTCCACTGAAAGGCGGAGGTAGAGAAGAACCCATGACTGCTCTGGCTCTCACTCACCGAACGAAGCATAGAAGCGGTCTATAGCGACTCGGACGGGCCAGCCCATTCATGCTACTAAAAACTGAGTTTTGCCCGTGGCGTGGCTCTACCACAACTATGAGTACAATGTCTGTAATCTACTACTACTGAGCTGATTTTCATATAATTTTCACCAACATGTAGAACATTTCACTGGTTCACATCTACAACGCAAAGCCAAGTAAAGGCGGTTGGCTAGTTTAAGATAAATGACCGTGCGTAGTCGGGGCGAGTCATTAGTAGTTTATTTACTGAGAACGCCGCTGCGTTACCGCGTATGATGTCATGGAGTCCGTAACTTGGTTTGCGGATCTTCGTCCGACCTACGGCTCGCCACGCTACGTTACCCATCATACAAGTTAAACTTTAATCTATACTATATTATATAGAGTTATTACCACAGATCTGTTTTACTGTCTAAACTTCTAAGTCCATTATTTACAGCTCAGAGTTACAATCATATGTAACATTTTACGCTAAAAATAATCAAGAATTTCAAACATTTATTAAGATTTATCAGTCTTTAGAAACGTTTTATGTCAGTTTTCAAAGTACTCACTTCCACTGCTGAAAACGCACCGTATGTGTTTTCCTCTTTGGAAAAACACACACGTTGCATTTTTCAGCAGTGGAAGTGTACTTTAACTTAGGTTAGGTTTTTAACTTAGGTGTTGAGATTTACATGTTTATTAAAAATAGTTTCAAAAATTTACAAATCACTGGCACCTGCCAAACGCAACTATTTTTAAAACAATTAATAAAGTCTGATAAGACCTACAGTTTTAATTCGATCTAGAAGAAGCTTTTAGTAGCATCTCGAAGCTTTTGATCCAGTTTGGAGTCATGAGATCACGAGTACAGTTCTGTGTTCCTCAGACATCAATTGTCCAGTTCAGTGATCTCACAAACCATGTCATAAACTGACTCACTAGTATTTTTATTTGTGACGGCTAATTATCTGGTTCAAATCACGCAAATGATATCACTCGTACAAAAAGTGAAGGCATGTAACATGTTCGAACTTAATGACTCTACTAAAAGGGCGAACTAATCAAAACTTTTCCAGTTACCTAATTCGCTCGCTTTCACCTATTTCTTTACATATTCTAATTACAAGTCTTATATGAAAGACAGTTTTTCATAAGACTTGCAATTCAAATTGATTTTAAGTCTTATATGAATAACATATTATTTTTATATACTAATCTTCTTCCCCAAACTCATTAGTTAAACATTCCTCTCAAATACTAGCCGGTTGACTGGAAGAGATCCCTATATAGGATAAGTCCGCCGTTGTATGTTTACTTTTCTGTTTTTGTATCAGCTTCTCTTTTGTGTACAGTAAATCTTTATAAACAAACAAACTAAATCTCTGGTGTCTAGAAATCAAAGCAAATTACTTAACATCAAACGAATAATTTAAGATTGCAACAATAATTTTTTTCGAGCTTTGACAAGGTTTTTGCTTTGATATTATTTCATGCCTTTGCACTCATCATTATTTTGATTACTTTTTCCACCTTCTCGCCCAGTTAAAACGCTAAGAAGGGCCTTAGGATCTTGCGGCCCAGGGCTCTGTCTGCTTAGAGCCGCAAGACCCAAAATACTCTGTCTGCCCATTAGAAATAAAGACGTGAAAATGTGTACGTTACACTGAATTTTATGAGGCTGAAGGATTTTCGAACGATGACCTGGTACCTATTGCCAATGGTATTACAACTATGGATGCTCAACACAGAGCGAAGTGGAGAAGGGAAAGCCGGAAAGCGGACCCCGGGCCAGCCTTACAGCTGAGGATGCAACTGGGAATGCGCTGAGATGAGAAAGAGAGAGAGAGAGATAGAGACCTCGTACCTATTGGCAAGTGCAGCATAAGAAATTCACCTAGAAGGTCATCATTCTTGAGGTCCTAGAAAACGTTGGATGCCGGAACTTGAAACTTTTTCGGGATAGGCCTATGTCTAGCATTGGAAGTCGATTGTGCAGCTCAGTATCGGCGTTAGGGTAGGGCACGGTTGGGCGACCGCCCAGGGTGCCAGACACAAAGGAGTGATAGGGGGCGTTTTTGGGCAAGGGGGGTCACAGGTAATAATAAATATATAAATAGCGGCTGGTTAATGGCGGCAACTCCTACACTCTTATTTGTATGCATCACTGTCATCACCACGTCTTGCAAGATGTCCCAACTCAATTTGCGTTCTTTTACTCGCTTTCCAGCATCTTGAACTTTAGTTTTTTGCCGAATAACTGTGTTGGGAACTCGATCTTCATTACTACCCGCGTATAAAATCGACGAGCTCGGTGGCACGGCGGGAGTACGCATTACTAGCGCTAGCAAGTTAAGTGACACCGGTCGTGGTCTCGCACTTGATGGGTGACCAAAAGGTGCATAAAAATATCTCGAGCTTCTCCGTGATTCAGAAGGCATATTTAGTCATTGGTTTCAGCTGTCATCAAGCTGTCAGATATGCCTTTAGCTAAAAAGAATTGACACGTTGTGCCCATGTTGTCCACTTACTTACACGAAAAACAAACAACAAGACAGAACGGGATAGGTCGCTAAAACTCCAGACAAAAGTATAACAAAACGCCAAAACAATAAACAAAATGCCAAGTTTACTCAAACCAAAAGCACGAATATAATTATAGAATGATAAAACTTTCCTAGTTCTACCTGAGATAGCATATTACTATATAAAAAGACATCGTCAAAACAAACCTAACCTTCGATAAGGGGCACGCCTCACTCGCTTGCTACAACCGTGATCCACATAATTTTATCTCGCTTTTTAATAGCTTTACCTGTATGTTTGTATGTTTTTTTGTAACGGAATTTTCGAACGCAATTTTCACCCGCTTCAAAACGTCAGATATTTCAAAAATTTGCGCACCTATCTAGGCCGATAACAATAAGTTTGTCCCATTATTCTATATCAGTTTTTTCAATAAAAAAAGTAAAAATCCCGCTTTCAAAGTAGTACAACGAACTAAAAAATTAAAAATAAATTACTAAAAAAACAAACTTAAAAATAAAGTTTTGATCAGACCTCGTCAACAAGTAATTATTTAAAAATATTTTTAAAAACAAGCTTTTATCTAGAACAATGAACTAAAATGTTTTAAGTGCTCTTCAAGACGAATCATTTGAGCCTAAACTCGGTGGGGTTATGTTATTTTATCACAGAGATCCGTAGCCATCTTCCGGCTTCATGAGATCTCCTCTTTGGTACAACTTACATAAGTATTTGAAGTTTCAGCTCAATCGAATAATAGGAATTAGGTCTAATTTAGCTTGCAAGATTTTATCACGGACACACAGACAACGGGACAGGTAAAACTAAATAGGTAAAAGCTTGAAAGAAGGGTGAAGTGAAAAAATAATGTCCTATAATGCACCCCAAGTTTTTATTTAACAAAGGCATTCATTTTCTTTAAACTAAAATTTATTATTTTTCCACTTCATGACGTTATAAACAAATAGATGTGCAAGATTTGAAAAATATTTGCATGTAGAGATCTACTTTTACATTAGTAGACTAAACACGTCAACTGATTAAGTACCAACAATATGAAATAACGCTGCCATGTGGCTTCCGGCCTAGAATAGGACCACTCCATCACTTCCTGTGGATGTCGTAAGAGGCGACTAAATGACTAAGCACAACCATCTCGTGCTAAAACTACATTCCCAAGGAGCGTTGACGTCGGGCGGCGGCCAGTTTTAAAACATTTTGCACAAATGCATTCCTAAAGCCGTGTAGTTCCCGGCAGAGTAGAATAGGACCACTCCAAGTCTTCCTGTGGATGTCGTAGAAGGTGACTTAGAAAACACAAGCTAAACAAACCTTATAAACATCTACTTATAAGACCTCTCCAACTCGTCTGACCAGCGTGGAGAGTGTAGGCCAAATCCTCTGACTGCTCTAAGCTGGATAATATATGGCTCTGTTAGTAAGAACAGAGAGGGTCGTGCTCCTGCAGTAAAGACTAATACGTCGTCAGGCGGGTGGTAAAACTATAGCCAAATCATCAAAACTGTTCCGGCAATTTCTTCTCGATTTTGCTAGTAACTATTTATTTACAAAATTCATGTACACAACATACAAACAAAGGAACGTACAAAGTAAGAAAATAGAGTACATAGGTACTGCTTATTTCATAAGAAATCTCTTCCAGCAGAATTAATTTGTGATTTCGCTTGGTCTTTGACATCCTTGAGTAACTCAACATATTAGAAATAAATTATTTGAAAGGAAACGGAGATATCAATTAAAATTTTGTACCATACGGCTCAAGATAACCCTTCAAAGTTTATAGTTTAAGGGGATACTTGAATTTTCCGTGCTGCCCCCATTTGAAATAAATCATTTCAAAGGAAACAGAGATATCATTTGAAATTTTGTCTTTGTGAAGCTGTAGATAAATCTTCAAACTATTTTAAGACTACATGTTTACAGTTTAAAGTGAGAACGGCTTTTCTACGCATTTTTGCCAAAAATGGGCATTTTCCGCAAAAATGCTAAGAAAAGCTTAACGTTCACACTTTTAATTGTAATCAAGTTTAAAATGTAGCTTTTGGCGGAAAATTCCTATGTTGTTGCGGTGTTCCCGAATTATAATGGAAATTACCTAGTGTGATAGAAAAAACTAGCAAAACAGAGTTTTGCCGGCTTTTAGCTTGGCTCTACCACAACAAAAAGTGTGTGCGCTCGCGTGCTCTACACATGCGTGCCAGACTCGTACATGAAGGGTTCCGTACCTCCATACAATGTTTTAAAACGTTGAAAAAACACATTTCTTGTATGACGACCCCTTTAATTTCTAACTTATCTTATTTTTAGTTTATCTTAATTGTTGTTATAGCGGCTACAGTAATACATTCGGTGAAAATTCCAAGTGTCTGCTATACGGTTCAAGAGATAGAGCCCTGTGACAGACTGACGGGCCGAGGGACGGACAGCGGAGTCTCAGTTCTAAGGTCCGGTTCCGTACCCTTTTAGTACGGAACCCAAAAAAAATATGAAATTGAAAGTAGCACTTTACCCAACTGATAAGATAGTGGTGCGACTCTGACATGTGACATGACGAATATCAAGTGACTCAGACACAGGTACATGTAATTGAATTGAATATAGACATTTATTAACCCGAGATAACCTTAGAGGACAAAGTGTTGCTGTCTGGGAATGGTAAAGAAATTAAAATAAATCTATTTGTTCTGAATGTCTCTATGATTGTATAGTATCTTCTTCTTCTTATAAGCGCATTCCCGGTGTTCTGCTTCGGAGCCCGGGGTGCGCTTTCCTGCTTTTTCTTATCCAAACATATGTCAATGGTCACCCAAGGATGCCAAAGACCTTACAAAATGGAGAAGAAATAGCCGTTAACAGTTTAAATGATTTGGCTATAGTTTTACAACCAGCCGCCTGCCTGACGTCAACCCTTTTTAGGAATGTATTTGTGCAAATAGTTTTACAACCGGCCGCCGCCTGACGTTAACCCTCCTTGGGAATGCAATTGCTGCCTTATGCTTAGTCCTTTAGTCGCCTCTTACGTTGTGGTATATCTGTCAGTATCTATAATCAGATATCTTGATATTACGAAAACGTAATAATAGGGAATCGGTATAAAGTAAAAGAAAGACCAAGAAAGACGTGAAAAGAATGCGTGAGATCGGATATGGGGGAATGGGGGGGAGGGGGGTAGTCTACGGAGATGACGAAGGACAGAAGATTATGGAGGAGTTGACATACAGAGGTGACCCCAAATGGAAAAGGCGAGAAGAGAAGTAGGATAATGGAATCGATATTTGTTTATTCTGTTACTTAAAGATAAAAGATAAATTTATTTTCCAAACATGTGTTACAAGTTACAAGTTATTCACGTTCCGTTTCGTCCAATCATGTTTACCATCACTGGTGTGCAAATTAATTCAGAAAGTCTATCATCTATCATACATATTTCTATAAAAATATACTAAATCTATGAATCTATTTACCTATAGTTTAAGACAGTAATTTTACAATTTATCAGATAAAAAATCTTTAATACTATAATAACACTTATCTGTCAAAAAAAGCTGTTGCCAGCAAAGGGACAACACCGGTGTGGGCGACTCAGGGGTGTCGAGAGGTGTGTTGCACTTTTTTTTTTATTTATTCATCACAGGGTGTACACATCGCACACACGCTTTCTCCGAAGTTACTCGCGGAGTGATGCCCTTGCACACTTCCACCCCAGAGCAACTGATTGCTCTTACGACTCCTCTCTGCACGGCCGATTAATTTATTTATTACCTTTGTGTATTACTTTTTGAGATCGTAAAAACTCACACTTATTCAAAGCACTAATTGACTACGAATAAGAAGCGTGGTGACTCAAGTCACGTATCGAGATATTTACGATGTGACACACACAAAGCAACTTCCGACGTCATTCTGTCACGCGTTACTATAACTGACTTTAACGATACTTTCTCACGAGTAACGGGAACTGTCGACGTTTGATAAATTCAATTGAATCCCTGGCAGCCCTTGTAAGAGATAAAGACGTGATTAATAAATATGTCGGTATGTAAAATTCAATGTTAAATATGTTCAGGTATTATTTCAGGCAGTTGTGTAAAGCGGAATCACTATTTGGTAACGCAGGGTATATCTACGTGACTCATGTCCTCGTGGTATCTTGGCAGTCACGCAAGCTTAACGTGTTGAGCACGAGTTAGATTATATAGCTGCCCAAGTGGCAGAAAAATTGTATGCAAATGGACAACTAATAAAAAGAACATACTCGTACATATAGAAGAGTTGCAAGTTAATAAAAGCTTGTTATAAAGTATTTTGACCTGATTGATTTGAATACACGTGGTATGGAAGCACATGGTATCCCACAACGTGATGAAATTACACCAAATGTAAAATCGCGGTGAATCGGGTCACGAGATTTATCATATTTTTGATCAAGAGCAGTTTTGCACGCGTTTTTTTAACAGTTTAATCCTGCAAGTGTGTTTCTCACAAGTAATTGATTCGAAAACTATTCCAGGTATTTTTTACATGATAATATTCTTCTTCTTGTATTTAAGAGCCGCGCTCTTATCGGTGGAGTGCTTTCCATGTTTCTCTTTTCTCCGTTAAGTTCATAACATCCTTAATATAATAAATATTAAATAAATAAATAAATATATAGCGACAAATCACAATGATTGGGCTAGCCCCAAAGTAAGTTCGAGACTTGTGTTATGGGATACTAACTCAACGATACTATATTTTATAACAAATACATATATAGATAAACATCCAAGACCCAGGCCAATCTGAAAAAGATCATTTTCCATCTTGACCTGACCGGGGATCGAACCCGGGACCTCCGGTGTGGCGGACTGGCGTGTTAACCACTACACCACGGAGGTCGTCAATGAAAAATATGCTTGAAATGCGTGTACTATGTGATGAGAAAATCGTCGGGGTGATTCGAAGTCACGATAGCACAATTGGTAGTGCACTCACGGCGTTAACGTGAGGGACGTGGGTTCGAATCCCACTCGTGGCGGATTTTTTCATTACATATTTTCAATTTGGATCCTTAATATGTTTTCACATTTTATTTTTCTCTTATTGATCAAAATCTTCTGTGTTTTCCTACTCCTATTTTGTTCCTTCTAACTTTCCTTCATTGATTGTTTTAAAGAACGCATCGTGTCGTAGTAGATAACCAAATATTTCCCTCCTCTATTCTCTAGGGTAAAACCCGAATAGTTGCTCCACTTTTTGAAATTACTTTATATCTCTTTGTACAAAAAGCAAGATACGTTATTTGTCAAACGGGTAGGCACTTTGGTTTATTATCTTCAAATTAATAAAAGGAATAAACATTATCTTTGATTTTTCCTGAGTATTGGCGATTTTTGCGGGCCTCTAAATTTTGCCTATTCTATGTAAATTACGTTTAGGATAGATTATAGTCGAGAAAGAGGACATCTATCCCGCAAAAACTTTTATCGCACCTAGCCATCCCATGCAATCACACAGAGACATGCAACACGGTCAACTTAGTTGTAGATGCAGAGTCTCTAGATAGATAAATTTAATAACATGTGTTTCATTTGCGAAACTAGAGTAATCGCAATCAAGGCAACTATACCCCCGGGGCGACTATCCGGGTTTTACCCTATGCCTTTTCTCTCCCAAGGTCTCTAAAATAGCAATTTTAAATAAGAGTAATGTGCAGATTAAAAGTGTAGGACTTTAGCTGTTACATAATTAAGTATTATGTTGTTACATTTGTAAAGCGGCTAGTCACTGAAATAGATTTCCAGAGGAATATCTCTCTCGCATATTCGCCTTTCATGACAAACGTGGGAAAGGGATGGGGTGGTGAATTATATTCAAATCTGCTGTCGCCACGCGGCAAAGGTAGCTCACATCGTATTTCCATTCCAAGGTTAAATAAAGGCCATGTTTGCTCTGAATCAAAAGTCATGATAATGTAAGACAATGCAGCACGTGTTACTCCTCCACGTGACGTCGAAATGGAGGTCAATGTTCTTATCAGATCGTCTGGTCACCCCCGTTGCTACGCGACGTCGGTTACGTAACGTTTCACATATATTTATGTAAGAAAACTGACTTGAATCGACTTGTATGGACATGTATATTGACGGTGTATATCGCTATCGTAGAAACCTACAGGAAAACTAATCATCGCCTATGTGACTTTGGTTCCTTGCAGCAATTTTTTTTCTGGTACGTAAAATTTTGGCCTCACCCGTGTGATTCCGGGTTAGAATAGGACCACTCCATCTCTTCCTATGGATGTCGTAAGAGGCGACTAAATGACTAAGCACAACCATCTCGCGCTACAAATGCATTCCCAAGGAGGGTTAACATCGGGCAGCGGCCGGTTATAAAACTTTTCGCACAAATACATTCCCAAAGAGGGTTGACGTCAGGCAGGCGGCCGGTTGTAAATCTATAGCCAAATCATTTAAAGTGTTCCGGCTATTTCTTCTCAATTTTAAAAGGTTTTTGGCATCCTTGGGTGACCATTGACATGCATATTATATATGGAGAAAAAAAAGCGGGAAAGCGCACCCCTGGCTCCGAAGCAGCACAGCTGAAGATGCAACAGGAAATGCGCTTAGACGAAGAAGAAGGTAAAATTTTGGCCTGTTTAGTATTTTTCCTTTCTGAAAACTCATGTACGAGTCTATTGTTGGGTAATTTTCCGAAAATTTTTAAAATATTGAAATTTTTCAACAAAAAAATTGCGGTTTGCGGGCTATGCCGCAGGCAATAATTATTATATACTTCTCACACCATGAGAATCTCTGAGGAGGACCCACTAGGAGTTCCCGAGCAGCCGATTTCACGCCGCTGACCGCCAAACTGTGCTGGTGAAAGGTTGACTGACGTACGAGCATTCCAGATAGATATCACTGACGTCGGATGACGGATATTGCAATAGGAGGAAACTTATGGAGTTTTTGGCGGGAAGTCAAGTTGATTTTAGTGGACTTTATAATATGAAATTGGTGTTGTTTGGTGTTATAAATGCTCATGCTCATGAACAATGTGTAAAATAGTTGAAGTGGACAGTCATAGTACGACTGTAGTGATATTTGTTTTGCGGACTGTGTGGGCGTCTTCGGGCGTCGTCCGCCACTCAGTCGTCTATGAAAACCAGTGGACTCGTACAGATTTGTCGCTAGAAGCTCCCTTGAAGCAGTCAAAGGCCTACACCACTCTTATAATGTAACTTGTTAGGATTAGGTTAGGTTAGGATTAGGAATAAAGAACAAAATTAAAGATAGGCTATAAAGGACTTGTATCCAGAGCCGTAAAATTATTTAATAAAAAAAAAGGAACCTTATGAGGTAAGGCTATATATACTATACTTATTTATACATGCTTATTATAAATATTAAAAGTCCTTATTAATATGTGATAAACGGGTAACGCATGTAAAAAGTTAGCTACTGGCACATGTTTCGACCTCATCCGGAGGCCTTCCTCAGGGCGACTGTGACTTGCGATGCGTACACGAAGACGTCCTAAGCCGCACTTTTCATTGAGTACGGATGAGGTTGAAACGAAAAATTTTGGCCAGTAGCTGAATTTTAACGTGTTACAGGTCGCGTCACGTAAAAAGAACGCTGGCTGTCAAGCTGCGCATTAGGCTATTTATCGATCTACATAATGAATATTATACCTAATATATTTTTCAATGTACCTACCAATAGTCAATTATACCAAGCCGCGAGTAAAAATAATACAATAGGCCTAGTACCGTCGTGCGCGAGTGTATCCATGCAAACACACCCCCTCTACTTTCTTCCAGCGTTCCTTTTACATGACGCGACCTATACCCATGTATCGCATATAAATAGAGTTTACTTTATTTCCAACGAACCTTCAGCCCTTCAGGCAAAACATGGGTGTTGCAGCACCCAAAATTGCCATAACCCCTAGCACGCCCAAAGCCGAGGTTTCCCCCTTGGGAGCCCTTTGCGCTGTTGCTAGTAGTATATAAATATAGGAAGCCGGGCCTTTGGCCCGCTCCTCAAACCTTGTCCGGTGGAGTAGGATATGCCGTCTGAGGCAACCTATAAAAAAAAATTCCAACGAAAAAGATGTGTTGCAGTCACGATGGTGTAACCGCAACGCTGGTTTTCATTGCACCTTATCATCGGTACAATTTGTACATTTGGTACTAGTTGAATAGATCAGTGTCATTTGTACCATCAATGGCACTGCCCAATGGCACGGTGGTCGGGAGTGTTTTTTTATTTAATAAGGTAGGTATATTATACGACAATACATCGTAGAGTTGGCCTGATAGCAGTTGGCCAAGAGCTCTCGTAAGTATAAGAAGATATCTAGGAATGATAGTTAAGGCCGTACCTAAATTTTCCGGGGTCCAGTGCTGCCCCCATTATAAATAAATCATTTCAAAGAAAACGGAGACATCATTTAAAATTTTGCAACGCACATTTGCGAAAAACGGCCACTTTTGGCAAATGTGCGTAGTAAAGCTTAACGTTCTCATTATAAACTGTAAACAGTAGTTCATAAAATACTTTGAAGGATTATCTAGGACTTGATAGTTGCAAAATTTTAAATGATGTCTCCGTTTTCTTTGAAATGATTTATTTTAAATGGGGGCAGCACTGGACCTCGGAAAATTCAGGTACGGCCTTAATGAAATAGGAATGCGTCAAACAACATCATACAGCGACCATCAGAGCATGTGGCTGCTGGTTGCTTCTAATTAATGAGGCAAATACTGAGGCTCCGATGTTAGGTAATGTTGTTGAGCCCTTTGATGATATTCATGTTTATGTGTGTGGTTTTACAATTAATATGGAACTGGCCAAATGTCATAAGGTTTTTAGTTACTAATGTAACAGTTGTGTGTTTGACCATACTTAACAATCCATTCCAGTCAGTCGAACGTTACGACAATTATGAATTGAAATAGGTGTCAAGATGTAAGAACACCGGCGCCAAAAGATGACTTACATTTAAACAATTCGAAACTTGTAAGCCGGATCACCGATCAGATATTAATTTCGAGGTATTGCGTCTGCGCAGCTTTTCCTTAATTTTGAACAAAGGTCATTGCCTTGGCGACATTGCGAGGCCGTATTACGAATACACGCACGTGCTAAACTACACATCGCAGATAACCGCAGATCACGATTGCGTGATAAGGTGTGATTCAATCCTATAAAATGTTCCAAAAATCTAAATCTGAAATTATAAATGACAACGTGTAGTGTGAGTCACATGAGAGGTAAATAGTTATATATGTTATTATACGATATACTTATAAAAATTCGTAGATTCAAAAGATAACACCAAAAAGACCGAGGTAGCTGACAGGCATTGACTACTATTCCCAGCGATAATGATCAGTGCCGGATCAAGCAAGCGCGGGGCCCATAGCAAATTCTATCGAGGGGCCGCTGGTCCGCTATGGGGAACTCGGTGGCTCAACGGGAGCATTACTAACACTTTTTAACCCAACGCAAAAAGAGGGGTGTTATAAATTTGACAATTTGTGTGTCTGTCTGTGTCATCGTAGCTCCTAAATGAATGTACCGATTATGATTTTTTTTTTAATTTTAAAGCTGACGTGATCTTTGCTAGTATATTCTATACTTACAATGGGATTGGTGATGATAAGTGGCATAAAATATATCGAGCTTCCTCCATGCTTCGGAAGACACATTAGCCGTTGGTCTGGCTGTCATCATTAGATGGTAGTTGTCAAGCTACATATTTTCCTTTGGGCAGCTTGAAGCTGACAACAGTGATGGCTATTGGCCTCTTGGCGCGGGGCCCGTAGAAATTGCTACTCTTGCTACGTGGTAAATCCGGTACTGATGATGTTGATAAAGTTATCCAATATTTGTTTAGGTAATATTAAAGAAGAATTATTATTTAGGCTTCTTAAACCTATTTAAACCAAATACTCAACGGGCCATACACCTAGCGCAAGACCGTGCACTGTGGCAAACCATAGCGAGGAGAGCTGCTCAAGATGGTCACGACCTTCAGACATAAGCATACAATTATGAAGAAGAAACCTATTTATCTATGAATTAAGGTATAAAAGAGAATAATTTATGTGTTGCAAAAGGTTTTTTATTGGTTTTATATATGAGTCAGTTTGACTTTTGCCAAAGCCCTCCCTATTATAGCAAGGAATAGAAATTCAAGGGAGGGCTTTGGAATCTATTGGTGAAATTTGGTCCTCCGATTACATAAGTATTATACCCTGGCTATTTTCGAATATGGTGACTGACTGTATGCGTTTAATTACTAATTCAGGCTTTATTCAAGGCTTCGTTCGTGTGCCTTGAGATGGCTGGTGTACCCCAACTTTGCTGCAAAGGTCCTCACATAATATACGGATGTCCTAAGCGCTTAATCTAACAAAGTTTTTATTGCTAACCGCATAATAATATTTGGCCAGTTCCATCAATTATAAAACCACACATACACATAAACATCAATATCATCAAAGGGCTCAACAACATTACTTAACATCGGATCCTTAGTATTTGCCTCATTAATTAGAAGCAACCAGCAACCACATGCTCTGATGGTCGCTGTATGGTTTGTATGATGTTGTGTGACGCAACTGGGTCAAGGATGTAAGCTCTAACTGGAGGAACCGCGGACATCAAAGGTGTGAGTAATATTTTTGGAGATGTCCGCCGTCTTGCCTCATAGGTTGGTACTTGGAAATTTTCGTGATAATAAAGAAACAGATGGTTTGGATGACGAGTTTTGACGAGGATATTATATCACACAGATACGATGTTTTAGATTTATATTAATAAGTAGGTACTCGTAAGTACTAGTAATTAGATGTAGGTATGTAGAGATTGAATAATCAAAATGACATTTTCACAAAAGTTAGATACCTTTTTGTTCAAGAGTGAATATTGAGTACTTACATACCTGCCTTCCTATTTCAAAATCAATATCAACACCAATAAAAAATCTTTTGCAATATATAGATTCTTTTCCTTAATACCTTAATCCATCGATAACTAGTCTTAAAATTATTAAGTAATGGATTGATTGAAGTGATTAAAAGAGATTAACGTAAATTATGTCCTCTATTCTCACATTAAGAGATACACACAATAATCTTTCTACTACTACATTTCCATTTTCTTTTATAATATATCACGTAGTCCGTAGTTCGGTAAAATCATAATTTATATAATTATATTCAACATAACGTTAGTTTACCTCTTTATAGAAGCCTAAATAACCTATATGTGATGAACACCTGGTTTGAACAACTGGATGTAAGTAGTATTGTGATGAATTGACGCACTATTTACCTTGCTCAAACGCAGACATGACATTTATTTACCGTAAATATGACGTCTGGGCATCTCCGGCTATGCAGTGATGAAATTTTCGTGTTTGTAGTCATCAGCCACTTTCTATGAAATGTCGAGGGCGCGGCCTTTAAACGTTTCAAACAAACTAATTCTTGACATATATTTGGAGTTAAATTCCACATGTGACTGTGAGGACCTCGGTAGCTGGTGGTTGGCACGTTGGCTACCGATGATACAATACAACTGTTCCTCAACCATGAATTTTAAGATATTTTAAAACGGGGCAAACCCTAAAAATACTGAGATTCCTTTTATTTACATTCTTGCTTATTTTGCCCTGATGCGAAAAAAATATAATTCTTCTTCATATTGCTGGCTGGATTGAGAGCCAGAAAAAAAACGAAGTATACCAGTGGAATTTCCTATACAGATCGAAGAAGTCTATCGAAGAAATGGAATACAAATCTAGGTTTCTCTCTAAATAGTTTTTAACGAGGCATTTTAGTTTTGCAACAATTGGTTCCATCTACCCAATTTCATACTCATTTTTCTCGCCTTCTACCTATTTAAGGTTGGCTCTGTGTGTCAACTCCCTGTATAGTTTTCTATCATTTATTATATCTACCGTATATAATACGAGATCTGCAGCTGCTGGGCATGGGCATCGCCCTCCAGCTCCAGATCTCGTCGATCACCAACCAAATCGATGTGAACCTACAGATGGGCCCCATCACCACCATGGTGGTGGGTTCCATCGTGTTTCTGATCGCCTTGTACGGCTGCTGCGGCGCCATCAGGGAGAGCACCTGCGGGGATAAAAGAAATTCACAAACCGATTAACTACTTTTATTTGAATTTTAACAAAATTACACAAGAGCACTGAGCGAAAACGTCTTAGCATAATCCACCATTATCCTATGTCACACGCATACGTCACATACATTCATCTCGCTCTTAACCTCTCTTTCACTCCTACATATACGTATATATTTTATTTATTTAACTTTATTGCAAATGTAATAGGCGGACTTAGCCCTATGTCTTTAAGTCCGCCTATTACATTTGTAGCCTATGCTTTATCTACCAGTCAACCCATTAGTGATTCTGAGAAAAAGAAGACTTTAGAAGAAATATATTCTGGGGATATAGACAAAATATCTGTGTCTACCTTTCAATCCCGCAACTGCCTTAAAGCATAATGTTTCATCAAGCAGGACAAAGAAATTGCACAAAAACTTTTATTAAATCAATACGAGTGGCATTTTCATTTCCTCTGTCGCCAGAAATAACAATACCTAGCAACTTAGCATATCATACAATTTTACCTCATCAACATCTTTCCTTAAGGAAATAACTAACGCTGAAAGCATTTTAAGTCCGATCAAAGGGATTCCCTGAATGTCAGCGCGGGTTTCTCAGCTAAAACCAGAAAACTGCAACGAGGTGCTAAAAGGCTGTGTGTGTACAACCGAATTATAAATTGTGGGA
Organism: Acrobasis repandana; assembly: GCA_963576875.1. Taxonomy (NCBI): domain Eukaryota; kingdom Metazoa; phylum Arthropoda; class Insecta; order Lepidoptera; family Pyralidae; genus Acrobasis; species Acrobasis repandana. Next base: position 23,530,955 of record OY756218.1, on the reverse strand, counting down.
CAACTGGAGAAAACGTTGTCACACATCTTTTTTAGGGTTCCGTACCCAAAGGGTGCAAACGGGACCCTATTACTGAGACTCCGCTGTCTGTCCGTCTGTCCGCCTATCACAGGGCTCTATCTCTTGAACCGTAATAGCTAGACACTTGAAATTTTCCCCGATTATGTATTACTGTGGCCGCTATAACAACAAATACTAAAAATAAAAAAGTTGAAAATTAAAGTGGGTCGTCATACAAAAAACGTGTTTTTTTCAGCGTTTTTAGTCGATCTGTCACAGGGCTCTATCTCTTGAACCGTTATAGGTAGACACCTGAAATTTTCACCGATTATGTACGAGTATTATACTATGATCACTATAACAACAAATACTAAAAATAAGATAAAGTTAATAATTAAAGGGGGTCGTCATTCAAGAAACGTGTTTCTTCAGCGTTTTAAAACATTGTACGGTGGTACGGAACCCTTCATGTACGAGTCCGACTCGCATTTGAATGGTTTATTTGATTGTATTGAATGATGTGGTCATCACTTTGTATTGCAATGTCCATTATTTGCGTTGGAGTCTGGCACGCCTCCTCTATTTTAGCCGTTATATATGTCATCTTCTTTACTATTAATCTTTCTATTATTTTAGCTGTTGACAGTTGCATCTTAAGCTGTCCTACTATCAAATAAATATGATATACGTCGTATATCATATCGTTTCCGGCAGAGTAGAATAGAACCACTCCAAGTCTTCCCGTGGATGTCGTTGAAGGCGACTTAGGAAACACAAGGTAAACAAAGCTTATAAACATCAATGGGACCTCTCCAATCCGTCTGGCCAGCGTGGAGAGTGTAGGCTCTCTCTATCTCCTCTGGCTGCTCTGGCTAAGTATGGCTCTAGTATTACAGAGGGTCGTGCTCCTGCAGTCGCACCCTGCAGTGAGGGTCGTGACTTAATAAGACCTGATGTTGATCACTATGATGATGTATGTCATCTCCTTTACTATTCATCTCTCTCTCTCTCTTATTTAGCGTGTTTACGGTCGCATTCTTTATTACGCTGTCCTACTACTGAATAAATATGATACACGTCAATGCATTGGAATTGTGGTTACTATAGTCACCCAAGGATATCAAAGACCGTGTCAAGTGGAAAAGAAGACGCCACAACATAACAAACATCTCGAGCAGGAACTGCATTCCCAAGGGTAGGCGTCGTTAGGGTTGCTACACACATAAGAAGGCCGGCATTGTCGGTTCGGCAGTACCTGTTTGTCGAACCAAAAAGCCCGAAGCAATTGATGCCCTTGTTCAGATTGCGCCGATTGGATAGTTCACTCGGATCGACGAGAAAACCTACCCGTAGCTAAACTACTAAACTGAGTTCGGCTTGTGCCAATTGGTTACTTCCTTCGGGTCCAATCAGGACAATCGGTCTTCATTCGATAGCACTATTTACCTAAAATTTAAAAAGCCGACCAGTCTATGTCAGCAGCCAAGCCGAGTAATAATGTGAGGCAGCCGAGCCTCGCGCCAGTTGCAGTAGCACATTCTACGTTTTTCTTTTCTTCCAGACGAGCAGATACAATTATTATTAACTAAGTATACCAATTACATATTTCTATGGAGAGTTTTACAATTTTTAACAACTGACCGGAAACACGTCACATGAAACAATCATTTTTGGCAAATCCTGAGACATCCGGTAATCTGTCACTGTACCACGAACCACTTTAGAAAAAACCAGTCGAAAACGAATATTAACTCTATTTCCATGACTTATGAGTCATTTTACTCTATTGTCACCTGTAATTGTTTTACTTTGTTTAGAAAAGCCATCTTGCGTCATATAAATGCTGTAACCAGAGTTCCTGGAAAGCTTTGGCCTATGAGCCAATAGTTTTCTAACAATAGACGGTCTTATTAGAGAAAGGTTAGAGGAAAAGCGAATAAATGTTTCGAGTTGCTATTTTTATTATATTTTATACTTTAGTTTGAATGTTAAATATAGGAATTGTTGTTCAGTGTCATGGGATGACTTCACCCTAAAAATAGTTTAATTATGTATTTTGTTACTCCTTATATTTATTTAGATATGAGGAAATACATAATAACAATTAAATATTACACATCGGCACTAATCTTAGTCCGTAACGATTTATTTTTACATTTTTATCAGTGTGTGGAGTGCTTGTAAAATAAACAATTGCTCATCGCATGTCAATTGAATTTCTTATCACAAGAAGCAAGAGAAAAATACCTCATAACGGTGTACTGTTGCTAAGGAAACCACAAGAACAAACAGGCAGGCAGGCTAGGCAGTTCCTATTCTACACATTTTGCCTTTTTTAGTGGAGTTATTCACATTTTATTTACGTATTGTTGTAAAATATCACGGATTTCTTGAGTTGTTGATTCTTATTGGTAAGATAAGTAGGTAATTTACTTAGACATTTTAATATTACCCACCGATCTATGTCATTATTTAAAAAATATGGATTTTGGTTAGCTACAAATAGACAACACCTTCAAATTAATATTTAATAATGAACAAACCCGGCAAATCTTGTGCATGTATGAAAAAGCGGCGCCAGCTATTCTCACTACCTTCCTATCGTCTGCGAGTCCAACTCAATTTTCCTCATTTCTCAACAGCTCTCAGAATAAAAAAAACTGGAACAGTTACTTTCGCTGGCGCCTGACGCAATACCGGCAAAGCGCGTGTCATTTGCTACATGTGTCTTGAAGTCCAAGGGCTAGGACAGATTATTGGACTTATTATCTTATCTTTAATTACAATATGTAAGATAATTAATATATTGATAGATATCAAAGGGAAAAAGAAAGGGGAACCCTTTGCCCGCCAGGTCAACAGGCTAATAAAAAATTGTTGGTTATTTTAATTGTTATATGGTAGGTAATAGAAAGCGCAAAAGAATCCCGTAGAAAAATATATATAAAGCTATTTTATTATTGAATTGATATAGATATATATACCTAATTACATATATAATTTTATGTTTTGGTGTTTTGGCTTCATCCAAAAAATCTGATATTTAACATAATATCTATTTACTCAATTTATGTCTAAAATATTCGTATTGTGAAATCAAATACATGCCTTCAATGCGTACGGAAAAATACTAACCTACTCAGTTAGTAGCCGCACAATTATACTATCTCCTAATTTGACGAGCCTTCAATGTGCGAAGTAATTATAGTACGTGTGTCATCGAGACTCCATGTTCCGCTAACACGTAGGTATAGGCGGAATTTTCACACTGTTACAAGTTATGTGATAATTGGCCTAGAATTTTGTGATGGCTAAATGGCTAAATTTTCACAATATTAAGGTGATATTACGTAGATATTGTCATAAGTAAAAAAAGATTTATATACTCGTACCTACCTACGCACTTATGATATTATTTAAGATTTTGATTGAATGTTGGTGTTTCTTTTCAGAGTAATTGAGTATCTTTCTTCCTTATTTTTTAAAAATACCACGTATATTTATGTATTAACTGGGTTCATAAAGGAAAAATTACACAAAAAAAAATACTTAATTTTTTAAGAAATATCTTATTAAATTTTAGTGATAGGCCTGAACGATATCTGAAATATTTTATCTAATAGTAAATTAAAATTATCTTAAGTCTATTACCAATTAACGAATAACCTTCCACCATCGATAACGATATCAACAGTTCACTGACATTTCGTTATAAATAAAATACTATTCCGTTACTTTATCTATAACGAATAACGACAAAAAGATACGCGTATGAATTTTCTCCAGCCAGTTTAAAAAATTGGTTTGACGCAGAATCATGATTTTATTTTCGCATTTGAGAATTTGATCTAGTTTAAAAAAAGAAAACATGCTAGAAAATAAGCCCTGCGCTGGTATAATAAAAAATTAAAAATAAAATACATATTGCAAAGACTAGGATTTTGAAAAGCCATTCCAAAAATGTTCGTTATTTAAATTTTAATTTTTTTTTTCTTTGCTTAACTTTGTCATACACACATTATAATTTCGTTATCTATCTCCAGGACTAAGAAAGGCGACCACACATGCTTCATTTTGCGTCGTCTGACTTGGCTTGGCACGATCCAAGCACGTGTGGTACCAGTAGTGCCACGGCCAAACGATAGCTTACTTCTATTTCAACACTACTGTATCAATACACTTTATTAACACTTCCATACAGTTCATTTTCCGCAAAATTCGAAGTTAAAACAGTGTTAAAGAAATTTATGCTGTAGATGTAAGATTTTATGGTTGAGTTTAAAGTGGTTTGTGGGGATTATAATACGATGTTTTGGCACTGTGAAATGATTGTAGGAAGCGTGGTATTTCATTCATAAAGTGCAAATGAGGTTATAGTAGAGTAGTACTGGCTGGTGGGGCATCGAATGGTATTTGTTAAAGATAAGGACGGCGGAGAGTTCCTATGAGGCAATATTGTAAGGTCTTGAAGAATTGTCATTGTTCAATGATTGGATTAGTGAGCTAATGTTGAAAAGTACGGTTGTCGACGTTTTTCGTTTGTAAAATGACAATATACAATCTCTGATCCTACAATTTCTCTGCAATAGGCGAAGATTAGTAGGATGATAAAAATATTCCTTTTTATCGAATTAAATTTGGAGACAATGTTTTTTTTTATTTATCTCTTATCTGATTCACAGACACTATTATTATTGGTAAATTGTCACCTTTTAACTGCATGCTTGTATCTATGAAAAAATGGAAGGGTGAAAATCGTAAGGTGCCAGCTTTGGAAAGAAATCATCATCACCTTTATCATCCAAACGGATTCCCGGTTGCATCCTCAGCGGTAACGCTTCAGAGCCCGGGGTCTCCTTCCTAATCTAGGTGATTTGAAGAGGTTACAAGTTTTACATAGAGCGAGTGCCATCTGACCTTCGCAACCCAAAGGGTAGACCATAATCAATCCTCGGACAGGTTTAAACAAACGCTAGATGGCGTTCGGAACCCACATCTTTACATGCCTTCCGAAGCATGGAATCGTCTTTCTTCTCGGAAAACCAGGTGATTCAAGCCTGCAATATCCTAACCAGACTGGAAACAACTTTTTACAAAGTATGCTTCCCAGTGGGATTTGAACCCACGACTTTCGGACACGGATTTTTGGAGCTTTGGAAAAAAAAATTCCATTGATATTTTTTGTTTGTTGCTAGCTAATTGATGGATAAGATACGACAAAATATTTAAAAATATCAAAAAAATTTATAAAAACTAGGTGACCATCAATAAGCAACATCAAAACTAAGCATATAAGTTCTAGAAAAGCTACTGAAAAGCCCATGACTTCACTTCCCCTAGAATATATCGTTCGCGTGTCGCTACGCTTAAGTTAATCCACGGTTAATCCGCGTATTAGCCATGCCATGACTCAGTTTCTGAGAAACAACTCAGGTGTTTCAGCCGCGCTTGACTCACTGAATGCCTGAAAAATGGTAACGCCTTATTAGCCTGATTTATTTCTTGATTAATGAGTTAGGTGAAAAGGTTTTTTGTAAAGTAGAAAATGTTTTCTAAGAATATTTTAATAAGGACAAGCTTGATAGGGAAATTCTTAGAAATTTCTTAAAGAATTGATGTGCAATATCTGATAAGAAGATTTTGAAATGTTTTTCATCTTATTTTAACCTCTAGCTTCATTATCGGCCTTCTTCTTCTTCGCGTGTCGAAAGCTCAAAATGTAATCAATTTTTTTCCCTTCAGAAGGTTAATTGGCACTTTCACAGCGTTGTCTGTAGCCTCACATAGGTCACGCTTAGTGCAGCTGGTGGGGCACGATGGGCAAGAGCGGAGGTGTAACATAGTCCAGTCGTTATGATCACACTGACACTGTGTTGCAGTTGGGTCAATATAACTCCATCGAGCCAGATGATACCTGCACCGGCCTTCCTCTCTTCGGAGACGATTTAAGCTTTATCGGCCTAAAGATAAAGTTATCAAGATTTTAATTTGGAATTCCTTGAAAACATACTGCCTTATTCCCCTCTAATACGCTATGTAGATCTAATATAGCACTCAGAAGCTTTTAAGTAAACTTAAATACGAAAAGCCGTAAAGAATAGTAAAGTTGTTGTCCTCGAATTGAAAGAAAGAAGAAAAACTTTATTCGGACACTTACAAAATTATAACTACGTAGGTAACACAACATTATAGTGACATAATGCGTTTAATAATACGAGTACCTATTTATGCTCTTATCATCATGAGTTAGTGAGAGATGAGATGAAGTTAGTAGTATGTCTGAAAAGTTGTTAACTAAAATATTTTATTACCAACGCGGTACCTTCTTCTCTTCCTCGTCTAAGCATGTTCCCGGTTGCATCCTCATCTGTACTGCTTTAGAGCCTGGAGTTCGCTTTCCCTTTTTTTCTTCTCCAAATATAACATGCATGTAAATGGTCCCCCAAGGATGTAAAAGACCTCGCAAATTGGAGAAGAAATAGCCGGACCAGTTTAAATGATTTGGCTATAGTTTTACCACCCGCCTGACGTCAACCTTCCTTAGGAATGCAATTGTAGTACAAGATGTTTGTGTTGAGTCCTTTAGTCGCCTCTTACGACATCCAAAGGAAGAGATGGAGTGGTCCTATTCTAACCCAGAACCACACGGGTAAAATGAAATGTTTTTATTAACCAACGCGGTTACTTGTTCTTCAATTAAAGCTTACTAGTACATCATCATCATCATCCTTTCAGCCGCATAACGTCCACTGCTGGACATAAGCCTCTCCCAAGGTTTTCCAAAATGACCGATCTAGAGCGGCCTGCATCCAGCGCATGCCATTTCTGCATACTACTTGTATAGTACTTATGCTGTGGTTAAAGTAAATTAAAAACTTGTGTAAAGGAAAAGAAACTAATGTCTACTACGTCTCAAAACTCCTCAGCCCTGCGTTCTTTGATTGATTATTTTATGCTTTTAACACTTGCTTGCTTGTACTATCACGTCTTTATTTCTAGTGGGGTAAACAGAGCATTTTGGGTCTAAGCAAGCAAAGCTCAGTGCCGCAAAACTCAAAGACCAGTGAATATGGTTGGCGAGAAGGTGGAAAAAGTAAAAAATATAAGGGTTACTAGCCGCAAAGCCTATTTACGTGAATCGCAATTTCGGCCCTTTCCTCGATCGGATTGGACTTCACAATCTGCGTGGGAAGAGAAGCAGCTAGTACAGTCTAAGTTTGTCTCTTTTCTCCCAGTCCAGCAGGGAAGTAAAATGTAAATAATCAAATCAATGCAAACATGGTCGATGCTATAAATTCTTCACGTGACCTTTTGACTACAGGAAAGGTAGTTGTTGTAGTCAAAAAACAAATATTGTCCCAAGCAAAACTCGCTCTTATCTGAACGTGACTGATAAAGTAAAAACTGCAGGGAATCCCTAATGACAATGACCAGTTTTTTATTTTGATGCCCTTCGTAATCTATACTCGTATCTAGGAGACTATTCAACTCGTTATGCACATTCAAGTATGTTTGTCGCGGCCCGCCTGAAACTGCGCCACAAGACGCAGCAGCGACTTGTTCGTGGCATAGCACGCTGTCAACGAAACTCAAAACTACATTTTGTGTTTCGCTGACTTCTGCGTTCAAAAATTGATCTCTAGCAAAATGTAGATGACAGTGACAGAACCGTAGTGAGTAACAGTAGAGTACTGACGGCGGAAATAGCCAACATTACAAAGATCTTTATCGTGACGTCACATCCTCAAAATAAGCTTGACCTTGCTTGAAATAAAGGTCATTGGGATTTTTGCATTTAATATACATATAATAAACAAGTAAGCCTTTATTTTAAAATTTGATTAGAGAGAGCTTCTCCTCCTCCTTTTTAGTTATTAGTAATACCCTATTAAAATTTCAAGTTGCATCAAATAACTTTTTTATATTTTTTTGAAAAATACTTTTGTACGCGCCTGTCAATATCAAAGCCCCGACTAAATAGTCTGGCTTATTGATTTTCTGATTTTTTTATTCTTTAAACATTAAACTACAACATATAAAAAATGCACATTGCCTCAAATACCGTTTTTGAAAAAAAAAAACTTTTAAAACTCATAGGTTGCTCTAGCCCCGCTACTCACCAGCCAGGTCTGCAGTTCCGTGTTGGGGTATAACAGGAGATGTATGTGACGTGACGTATGAGCGCATTATCTGATGGTATTGCACAAACCTTATTTAATTCATGTACGAGTATGACAAAAAAGCCCAATTCAGAAGAAAATTATCACATTTATTTTTATACATTTAGTAACACGAAGGTGTGATTACAATAAGGCTTCCATATTTGTAGGTACCTACAACGTTCTTTGTTGGTTGAGGTTTGAAGTCGCAAGATTTTTGTTTACTACAAATTAGGTAAAACACCTGTAACTGAGCTACCACTACCAATCATCTTCTAAATTAAAAATATTCAGAAATTCGTCAGGGTAATTCGAAGTCACGGTAGCACAATTGGAAGTGCACTCGTACAGATGTGAGGGGCGTGAGTTCGAATCTCGTTTGTGGCAAAATTATTATCATATTTATTACATATTTATAATTTAGATGTGGTTTCTCAAGCAATAATTATCAATCATCTTGTTTGTCACAGCTGAATGAGATTTGATTTTATTATATCAAAAATATTTTTTTATCGTATTACAATATTATTTTATTAGAGTCTTTGAACTTTCTATCAGGAAGTTTTAACGTACTTTTGGATTACATTGTTATAATTTTTTTACTTGTTTCGCTCCAAACGTCTTCCACGGTGACTCAGTTTACAGGACTGTGTTTGATGTCTAAATTAGCTTTTATCGGTCAATATTAAATCGATGGCACACATCGCATACTCACAGTAATCCCTGCTCGCATCGCCCACCGGCGGACATCAATCGAAGACGTCAACACATGCCGATCCTACTCAATTGTATATTGTATCGGTGAATACCTCAAAACTGAGTTACTGCTAGGGCCGACAACATTATCTTATTTCTAACAAGTCATTTTTTATAAAAATATTTTTTAAAACAAGCTTTTATCTAAAAAAAATGAACTAAAAGCTCCTCAAGACGAATCAATCGAGCCCAAACTCGGTGGGGTTTTGATTATTTATCACAGAGATTCCATGGCAACCTTCCGGCTTCATCAAGAGATAAGGTCATTGTTATCATAATATTGCATTGTCACCCAACTTACATTAGTATCTCAGCTCAATCGAATAATGGGAAATGAGTCTCATTTAGCTTGCAAGATTTGATTACATCCACACAGACAACGGGACGGGTAAAACTAAATAAAAGCTTGTAATAACTTTTAAATGGTTACTTATTACACTATCCAATTGATAGGATCTCTAACTAGGAACAGGTAGATTGCTGAATTGTTGGCTAGTTGATCACACTTTACTAAATTGCATCCTAAATCTAGTCGCTTGTTGACCGATGGCGACGCGTACAAAAATTTTATTGTTTTAATTATAAGGTTATTCCTATTTGACATTTTGCTTAAGACCTATTTCGTTTTGAAATGAATTCAGATTACAAAGAAGTAGAGCGGTCAGAACGTTCTTTCTCTAAATCGGATCCAATCAGTCATAACTGCGATTACATTGTCCGATTTCCTAGTTAGGATCCCTTCAAATTGGGTAGTGTGATAAATAACCGCTTTATCATCAGTCAGTCATCTAGACTGTCATTGAGTTACATCGGATGACGATGAGGCGGGAAGAGAGGTAGCTGGTACATTTTTTCTTTTAGCCCAGACCAGCATGAAAGGTTTCCCACCATACGGCAGCCCTAAAGTCATGGTTCCGCGTGGGGTAACTCTGGGAAGTATATAAAACGGCATTGTTTACCGAGATGTATGCCAGCGCGAAAATATGTCTTGTTATTCATTTGCTAATACCGCATCCCATACTATAGAGGGGCATCATACAAGCGGTGTTTTTCACGGAAGAATAGAAAAAAGATGTGCGGTTGATTTAAAAAAAGTTATTACTTGTTCACGAAATATTTTTATAAACAGACTTTTATTATAAACTATTGAGCTAAAAAGGTCCTCCTTACGAAACAATTGAGCCCAAACTCGGTAGGGTTATGTTGTTTTAGATGCCGTGGCCACCTTTCGAGTTCATCATGAGATCAGGTCATTGGTACCATAATATTGCATTGTCAACTTACATAAGTATGTGAAGTTTCAACTTGATCGAATAATGGGAAGTGGGTCTAATTTAGCTTGCAAGGTTTAATTACGAACACAGAAAACGGGAAGGAAACTAAATAAAAGCTTTAAAAAAGTGCTTTTACTTTATCATTTCATCATCATCATCAGGTCTTTTTTAGTCTCCAATGCAGGAGCATGACCCTCTCTGTACTACTAGAGCAATAATTAGCCGGAGCAGTCAGAGGATTTGGCCTACACTAGACATGGGTAACTCCGGATTCGAATATTTAAATGAGCCGATTCATCAACGGGAGCCGATACCCCTACTGAATCCCGGTAATCGATATCGGCTCCCGCAAGTTATTGAGTCCGCACCGACCTTAGGCAGCAGGGAATCGGCGTCTGACGTGTCGCGAGCCGCGAGCCGCGTTTCAGCTCTACCGCGTCTCGGGAGGAATCGGGAGTCGGGAGTTAATATTATTCTGTATTGAAACCGGTACCAGAAAGGACGTCTTTATTCTGTAGATTCAATAGCAAAACTTAGCGGACCTCGGAGCTGGAGCCGATAATTTGATTTATTTATTTGATTTATTTACTGTCACAAAATCCACAGCTCTTAAATAATTTACAATATTAACATTAGTAAGTACAGCACTGACAGCCAATAACGGATTTACATGTTTTAGATTTTTTCTTAAATACAAGAAACAAACATTGTTATTAAATATTATTTTACTTCACAGAGCGAAAAGTATTTTTACAAAAAAGAGTTAAAAAATTATAACAACAAACATGACTCCATTATCTGAAGTAAGGGCGTGTACTGTGTGTAGTGTGTGTGTGCGTGCGTGTGTGTATGTTTCTAAATGGATGTGTTACATAACTGTAGATTGTAATTGAGAGTAGGTGTTCCTACGCGGCATTCTCAATCACCCGGATTGCAGTTTTCTTGAATGTGTTCTTTTTCAAATGGAAAAGATCGATATCGCCAAACCTGCTGTTGTATGTACGGTGCAGCCTATTAATTATTGCATTTTTAGCATAATTAGTTTTTGCAAAAGTAGTGTAGAAAAGGGGAGTATGTCTAGTTCTAGTAGTGGGAGCTAGGAAACGTATAATTTTATTAGTCAGTTCTATGTTGTCGATGTTGCCGCTACACACGTTATACAAGAAAAGCATATCCAACAGCATTCGACGGTTCTCTAAACTCATTACGTGATGATGTTTGCAGGATTCTTTATAGTCCAATTTTGATTGTCGGGTTAAGTAGTTAATCCGTTTCATATACTTAGTTTGGACGTATTCAATAGCCTTAGAGTTACTTTTATATAGTGGGTTCCAAATACTACTGCAGTACTCTAATGTACTACGAACGTATGTATAATAAAGTATTTTGTAACAGCTAATGTCTGTGAAAGGTCGACTAACGCGGGTAATAAAGCCTAAGTTTTTATATGCTTTCAAGGCAATGGCTGAAATATGCTGAGTAAAAGTTAATTTTGCATCGAGCAGTACTCCAAGATCCTTTACAGTGTCAGTTTGAGTAATCTTTGTACCATTAATATCATATTCAAATGTTATTTTCTTTAATTTACGTGTAAATCTAACATACTGTCATTTGTCGACATTGATATGATGATGTGCATAATATTCTGCAAGTCTATCAAGATAAGGGAGTAGGAATCATTAAGATGAGTCGGTACCGGATGCGGAGTAAGAATCAGTGAGCCGAAACACTCCTCGGAGTCGAGATTACCCATGTCTAGCCTACACTCTCCACGCTGGCCAGACGGATTGGAGAGGTCTCACTGATGTTTGTAAGCTTTATTTAGCTTATGTTTCCTAAGCCGCCTTCTAAGACATCCACGGGAGGACTTGGAGACATGATAATTTATTTTAGACTAATTTTATGTATACTTACTTAACGAAGCATGATGCAGGGATACATTTTTGTAATTATTTTGACGAAACATGTTGCGGATTTATTTCTGTAAACCATTGACGAAGCATTTTGCCGATTGCCGATATACCTATATACTTTTTTGACGAAGACTATTGCTGATGAATAAGTATTTTTGGTATGACAATTCTTCATACATACTAACACGCCTGTTTCCGACAGGGGTAGGTTCCTCTACTTGCTACGATCCTGACAGACCTCTTTCGCTTCATCTACACTCATCAACCTCTTCATACATGCCCTTCGGTTACGGGTACCTCTTACGTCTCCTTTTTCAGAACGTCTGCAATCTGATCGCAAAATATCTCTATATATTATATGGTAATATTACTATTGGAATATAACAAATGATTAGAATTACCGACTCTGTATATTATATGTTGATTGTTCGTTTGTAATAATAAACTCAAAAACTACTGATCCGATTAAAAAATTCTTTCACTTATTAAAAGCTACATTACCAGCGAGTAACATAGGTACTTACTTGCGGTACTTAACTTCAACAAACAAAATATCAACAATGAAAATGTCATGTGAACATATTTTATCTTTTGAAAGGCGGGCAACAGCATCAGCTTATAGTATTTTAATAAAGATGATAAGCGTGTCAATGGTCAGAAAGGGCAAGGGCCCAATATGTCGCTGACCGAGTAGTAAATCTCTGCACCTGTGTATATTTAAAACCAATCGTCGCAATGATAAAGCTTACCCTACGGATGTGTGAGGAAGCACGTAACGATAGCGTTATCTGAAGATTGAACTTTGCTCATTTCAACATCTTTACTGGGAAATCGGAGTTATATATTACTGTACCAAATACAAATGCGAATGTTTGTATGATACGAAAAGCCCTAAACAGATTTGTATGAAACATGGCGTGGCTTTTTTAAAATTAGGCGAATGAAGTTGAGCTATTATTCATTTTATAAAATATAAAGTATTGATTTATAAAGCATTACAATGCTCGGAATAATATTTAGATTAAAAATATGTGATGGAAATTTGGTCAGGATGGTCCGAAGTCACGGTAGCACAACTGGAAGTGCACTCACAGCACAGATGTGACGTGAGTTAGAATCTCATCAATCGTGGCGAAATCATCACATATTTTTAATTTAGATATATGTATTTCGGTTCTAAATAATTTCCGACACGTCCCATTACCTACCGAATTACCTCATCGTCATCATCATCATTTCAGCCGTATAAAGTCCACTGCAGGACAGACTTTGGAACTCTCTTCCTGGTGATGTGAAAGTGGCTACGTTGCTAAACTCGTTTAAATCTAAACTCCTTGGATCCTCTCTTGTCACCTCAGATATTTAAGCTTTCATTTCAGTGTTTTTATGTAGGTACAATGTTTATGTATGTGTATGTATGTTTATGTATCTATATGTATGTATGTATATATCTCGTTGTTAGTTTGCATGTAAGTATATATTAGTTTAAGTTCGTATAAATGATACTTTCTTTTATTCTAAATAAACATTTCTACCCTTCTTGTGAGTAATTGTCCTATCTACTTATTCGCCGGTTGACTGGAAGAGATTCCATTATTGGATAAGTCCGCCGTTGTCAATTTACTCTATATGTTGTACTTGTCTTTAATTATGTGTTTTCTAAGTACAATAAAGTTATTACAAACAAACAAACAAACAAACATAGGCCTCTCCCAAGGATTTCCAAAATGACCGATCTAGAACAGCCTACCAACCTACCAAATTACCTATATTGCCCAAATTACATAACTTTACAAATGTAATGTACCTACTAGGAAAACGCCATTGAAAAAGCTTGCACACTGCGGGTTTACATTACACATTACGCCGCCACGACAGCGGATTTCTACGCTACGGCGGCGGCGCGCACTTGTATCTTGTTAGTTGTCACGTCGCTGCAGCAGCGAAATTTCTCCGCTGCTGCGGCGGCGCCGTGTGTAAGGGCAAATATTATATATGTAATTACTAACGTTAGTAAGGGTCAGTACAGTTATAACAAAAAAACAAGAGCGCGGCGCGGCGGCGCGGGTTTGTGTCTCTAACATCAAACAAATTGCCATTAGGTAACTTTACATGGTCCATAAACAATTTTTTCTAATCCAGAATCTCCTGAATATCTTAAATGCAAATTTCAATTTCTTTCCGACACTCATGATCGGCAGCTTCGTTCTACTGATACCCGTCTCCTTAGTATTCCTCTTCATCGCACAAATTTTATGGCAAACTCTTTTACTGTTCAAGCTTCACGACTCTGGAATGCTTTGCCCGTTGACATCAAAGAAATTTCCACAAAATTTTCCTTCAAGAGAAGAGTACACTGTCATCTTCTACGAGTAAATTAGTATCATTTTCTTATCTACATCATCATTCATTGTAGTTATGTGTGTATTTGTATTTATTTAATTATGTATATATATGTATATTTTATATGTATGCGTATATATATATTATTTGGTATAAGTATGTAATTATTTAATTATTTTGCGCCGCAACGAATTATCTGTTTATCCCTATGATTGACTGGGAGAGAACGCTTTTAGCGTTAAGTCCGCCAATTGTAACACAATTTCATTGTTAAACAATAAAGTTTAAAAATAAATAAAATAAACAGGTAAAAACATTAAAAAATTATTTGTTAACAAGTCGCGTGCCATCTCGTATAACAGCCAAAGAACAAAAAAAAATTTCGCCATTCCCATACAAATCGCCCGGGCGGCTGCACACTTTTGTATGGAAATGCCGAATTTTTTTTTTGTTCTTTGCCTGTTTTTTTAATTTCATTATACTACAATGTATATTATTAGACCGTGGTTTGATTTATTGCGGGTATGTCCCTTCCACGTTGTATAACCTACATTGAATATAATTTTCGACTTTTTTTTATTTTTAGTAGGTATTTGTTGTTATAGCGGCAATAGTAATACATAATCGGTGAAAATTTCAAGTGTCTAGCTATTACGGTTCAAGAGATAGAGCCCTGTGACAGACGGACAGACGGATAGAGGACGGAGGAGTCTCAGTAATAGGGTCCCGTTTGCACCCTTCGGGTAAGGAACCCTAAAAAATTGACTTTGACTTTGACTTCGAGGTAGTGATAGATCAAAAATATTGGAGAAGGTACTTAAGGTAAATTATTGCTCTTTGTGACTATAAACGATGAACTTACCGGTGTCATGCTACGGAGGTAATGAGTCAAATTACAACATGCGGGCGCCGGCCGCCGTTATCACTTTCTAGTGGCGAAGCATGCAACAATAATAAACACTACATTTTACATCTTTATAGGTACATTGATAGGTCCGTCTGTCTGTCTAACCAACCCAAGGGCCACAAGACCCAAGAGCCAAATTAGATGGAAGACTGGAATCAGAATAGCGACAGGTTGCTTCTATCTTGAAATCTATACTGTGTAAATTAGTTTCTTCGGTGTTTCTTCTCAGCAGAGGTCCGAAGTAGTATAGCGTACTAGCGGTAGCTTTTTCTTTAAGAAAAAATAATACACACACAAAAAATATACACAAATTTGGTACACAAAAAATATTGACGTGTAAAAGTGCTTGCAAACGCCTAATTACTGAATAAATATTTAATTATTTTATGACAGTTTAACACAAATTTACCTGTTTACAACAATTGTGGGGTTATTTTTTAAAAAAGGTCGTCGCCGGGTGTTCCCCAGTCTAGCTTTAGAATAACAACCTTACTGGTCTAACCGGGTCAACTATTCGCACTTACGCATGGTATTTACTTGTACTATGGGCACGTGTTACATATGTCTAGGAAAAACCATGTAGGTACATAAGAGTAATTGTAATTGCCACTGCGTAATCTATTTTTAAATATTTAACTATACTTACAGTTAAAAATAGACAGAATTACCTTAGAGGCAGCACATTCCTTTTCGTTTTTAGCAAAACCTGACTAAAACGCGTGATAATATTGTTTAATTATTTCTTTCTTTCCAGTTAGAACCACTTTACACGTTTTTTTTCAATGTATCAGTTGTGTTACGTCTACCTTATACAACATCATAACTTATTGTATATAATACAACACCTCCCATTAGAAATTCACCTATAGTTAAAACCTTTAAAAATAACTTTAAATCATACTTACATACATAAATGTGACGTTCCACGGGTAAAGGTACCCTATGGACGGTGGCACTTACGACATTATGTTTATTCAAGCTAAGTTAATTGTACGAATTGTTTATCTAAACGTCTTAAGCGCCACTGTCCACAAGGTACCTTTACCCGTGGAACGTCACAAATAATTTCGCTGCCTGTTCTGTCATCCATTTTTATACAGCTCTATACTTTTTCAAATATAATGTGTAAGATTGCTGTCGAGTTCCTTACTCAAAGGGTGCAAAAGTAAAATTACTGTGACTCCGCTGTCTGTCCGTCTGTCCGTCTGTCTGTCCGTCTGTCTGTCTGTCCGTCTGTCACAGGGCTCTATCTCTTGAACCGTAATAGCTAGACACTTGAAATTTTCACCAATTATATACTACTATGGCCGCTATAACAACAAATACTAAAAATAAAATAAAGTTAAAAATTAAAGGGGGTCGTCATACAAGAAAAGTGTTTTTTCAGCGTTTTTAACTTGATCTTTATAATGGCATTAACTAGATACTTAAAATTTTCACCAATTATGTATTACTATGACCACAATAACAAAAAATACTGTAATAATGTAGGTATTTACTGTGACCACATCGGAATAGATAAGGATAAATCACACTGATTAAAAGCTAGCCCCTGTATTATAGAATACTAACCATACTATATTTTATAATGAGTACATGTATAGATAAAAACCCATGACCCAGTAGAATTTGAAAAAGGCAATTTTCCAAATTGCCCCGGCTGGATCTATCGAATCGAACACTAAACCTCTCAGTGAAGGGCTACCGAGTTTAACCATTATGCCACAAAGGTCGTTGTACAATCACATGGAATTTTAAAATAATCACGTCTGTCGTGCGTGACCTTTACTGGACAGCAAACCCTGTTTATCAGAAAGAGGCTCATTGCTGGGTGTTCCCCAAGTCAAGGCTATGCAAATATTTACTACGACCACGTGGTGATGCCTAATTAGATAAATCCAGTCATTTCACACTGCACTTCCCTCAAATCAACAATTTTTAACCTACGGTAAAAATATCACATATCACATGGCCCTTTATGTCTTATGGCCTTGAATGCTCTCTGCCCAGACATAATTAGTACCTACTATGTTCAGTAAAATGCCAGTCATTGATTTACATTATAGGTTATCTATTGCAATGAATGTGCTCTTACGACAATGACGTCAACTGAAAGAAATGAAGTGGGAACCTATTATAGGCCAAAGGCAAACGGCACACAAGAAAGATGTCATCGTATATCCAAAATTTGACTTGCTTACTATCTATAAAACCATCACTCGTTGCTTCCATGCTGGTCTGAAAGAAAAGAAATAAACCGGCCAAGTGCGAGTTAAACTCGCGTGGAGAGGGTTCCGTACAACTGACTGAATTCTTATAGGTTTTTCTGTAATCTACAAGCAATAAACTATATTTTGTATTTTTTCAAAATTTTAGGCTCTTTAGTTTCGGAGATCAAGGGGAATGGTCAATTTTGGTCTTCTTTCATGAATAAAATCAAAGCTTTTCATTTTACAATAATAACAAAAATATATTTGAGATTCTCATAACGAGCCCTTTATTCATATACTAGCAGTCCACCCCGGCTTCGCCCGTGGTACACACATAGCCTATGTCACTCGGGGATAGTGTAGCTTTCCAACGGTGAAAGAATTTTTTAAATCGGCCCAGTACTTTTTGAGCCTATTCATTACAAACATATAAACATACAAAAATAGGTACAAATCTTTCCTCTTTATAATATTAGTGTAAATGTAGATGACACAGTAAGGTTTGCAAAACTTTTTTTTTAAATTTCCTATTTTTTTCCTAATGTGTTTGGGTCATACGATTACAACATTCTACCAAATTTCACCTGATTCGGTGAGAGAGACGGACGGACAGACAGACGCACGAGTAATCCTATAAGGGTTCCGTTTTTTCATTTTTTGTACGGAATCCTAAAAACGTAGAATGTACCAGCTGCTTCTCTCCCCGTGCAGATATTACAAGCCGATTAAGGAATGGGTGAGAATCTGAATCATGTCAATAGGTGATGCGGCTAGCGACTCTTCACTAATCTAATTCCCTTTTTCCACCTACACGCCCACCATCACGCTGAACGTGGTGGGTCTAAGAGACCCAGGCTCTGTCTGCCCCATAAAGACGTGATAATGTATTATGTATCTGTACTCGTTGGTATAAGCCATTATTCCCAATTCTACAGAATTCTATAATAGATTCCCAATTCAACAGAATCCTAGTTTTTTAGGGTTCCGTACCCAAAGGGTGCAAACGGGACCCTATTACTGAGACTCCGCTGTATGTTCGTCTGTCTGTTCGTCTGTCCGTCTGTCTGTCTGAACCGTAATAGCTAGACACTTGAAATTTTCACTTAATTTTAATTTTTATGTATTACTGTGGCCGCTATAACAACATATACTGAAAATAAAAATGTTAAAAATTAAAGGGGGTCACCCTACAAAAAACGTGTTTTTTCAGCGTTTTTAACTAGATCTTTATAATGGCATTAACTAGATACTTGAAATTTTCACAGATTATGTATTACTATGGGCCCCTATAACAACAATTATACAAAAAATAAAAAAAAGTTAAAAATTAAAGGGGGTCGTCATACAAAAAACGTGTTTTTTAGCGTTTTAAAACATTGTACGAAGGTACGGAACCCTTCATGTACGAATATTGACTGTACGGATTCTTAACATTTCGTATTCCTAACTATAAAAGGGTACCTAAGTAAATCAGTAAATCTATTTAGAAAGTTTTGGGTCGTCCTTGATACGATCAGCAAAGAACTGGCACACACAAGAGCTGCGACGGTCAGCGTGTCGTAACATAGCGGTGAAACTATATTTTTCTGATGTAAGTGAAATGGAATGTTACGATTGTTCGCTGACTGTAAACAACAGGTGTCGATAAAGAGGGCATCTGATAATTGATTGTGAAAATATTTCTGTTACTTGTATGTATCAAAACAGTCATTATTTAGATTTTCTTATTCCTCCATCGCTGAACGCTACGTCGTTCTTATAAGTCCTATAATCTCTAAAACCCGATTTAAACATTTTTATTTAGGTATTATTCGGATATATCTAAATAAAAATTCCCGCCCCTCACATCCGTACTGTGGGGCAGTGCACTCACAGTACGGCTGTAAGGGGCAACGAAATTTTTCATCACATAATAACTTTAAATTTACATAAATACATCGTGAGTAAACCTGTACACTAGTTTCACTAATGTGTAATAATGACTGTCACTAGATGACAGTCTGTCAGCTGCGTCAGATGCCTTTCGGCAGCTTGAAAAATCTAAAACTAGTGTTAACTCGATAAAAAGAAGAAGGCAGAGGCCGTGTGGATCCCGGCTGAGTAGAATAGGACCACTCCAAGTCTTCCCGTCGATGTCGTGGAAGGCGACTTAGGAAACACAAGCTGAACAAAGCTTATAAACATCAATGAGACTTCTCCAACCCGTCTGGCCAGCGTGGAGAGTGTAAGCCAAATCCTCTGGCCGTTCTGACCGGGAAGTGGCTAAAATTTAACTTGCAACATTTGACCCAAACAACAAACAGGGCAAGCTAAATGAAAGCTTGTAAAAAGAACCGGGTACAAAAACATTAACAATGTACATTGTACCCTACCACATTCTAATTTTTTTTCTTTGCATATCCTACCTATTTCACCCGCAAGGGTTGTAGAATTCTATAAAATATTATTATTTCTATTCATTGTAGTTAATCAGGGTAGGAACTGGGCCCCTAGGCCTAGACATGGGATGCCTAATGGGCTTCCTGATGCATTGCAAGCCACCAAGGCCAAATTAACCATGTTTGTGTACCCTTAAATATGGGGTAGAGCTTGGGTGCAAACATAATGCAAAAACATAACAAACTAGATTGTTACCTACTCCTTAAAAAATTGGCGTACAATGGCTCGTCAAAAAATTATTGGGATTCGCCTGGGCCGTGGGCTCCTAGTCATTGCAAGGCCCTTAAGGCTGCGCCTGATGCGGATAATCTAAATTTTGCTAACGCTTCCACGCACACAAATTAACTCTTGCCAAAGCGAGACAGCGAGCCATGCGGGGTAGGAAGATCGCGGTGGGTCAATGAGGCTGGTTTACGCGTTTCTAGTTTTTGACAAAAAAAATAAGACATGATGGCTGCCTTATGTTTAATCTATACTAATATTATAAAGCGGAAGAGTTTGTTTGTTTGTTTGTTTAAACGCGCTAATCTCAGGAACTAATGGTCCGATTTGAAAAATTCTTTTTTTGTTGGGTAGTCCATTTATAGAGGAAGGCTTTAGGCTATATAACATTCCGACAACCACGCGAACGAAGTCGCGGGCACAGCTAGTACAATTATAATCCAAAGTTGAATACTTTCCGTTTTAGTATAATTCTGAGGTGATTTGAAGGAAACTTCGCATATTTTTCTATCTAGAAAATTTTAAGCAATTGAAATCGAAATTGAAACATAATAATGTATAGAGGTAGTCCTGAACTTTGCTGTGTTTTTATTTCAAAGTGAGTATTTCGTTAATGTTGATAATATTTAAGATCGCTCTAAGTACTATAAGGGTCATACGCGTTCTTAATCCGCAAAAGAGTATGGACTGGACATGCGGCGCTGTTACGCACCGAGAAAAAAATCTTTCTGTATAGATCCTATATAAGTCTTTCTTGTGTGCAAGTTCCATACCGAATTTTAATCTACGGTTGGTTTATTCCATTAGTGATAAACGATAAAATTCATACATTTGATAACTCCAAACTGCTTGTAGCCATTTACGCAACGCATTACCATTTCGTACTTTTAAATACTAGTAGTATAATAATAAACACATTACTTCATATTTCATAACCATTGACGGGAAGACATTGTACCATTTTAGTTGCTGTGACATAATTACATTTGTTTACTTTAATCGAGACCTCAAGTTCAAGAACGAGTAAAAATAAAACCAGATGCTTGCTTATAAATTATAATGAAATCTTACAGATATACAGGTTGACTTGTACGCCTAGCTATATTGATATCTTTTTGACATTCGAATGCATCGATATATTACATATATCTCAACGTTCGAATGGGAGATTTTTGTATGCATTTGTCAGCTGATATATTTAGCTTTTATTAGGAAACATTATGTTTTTATTTTGTATCTACATATGACAGAATATGATTTTTAGGGTTCCGTGCCCGAAGGGTGCAAACGGGACCCTATTACTGAGGCTCCGCTGTCTGTCCGTCTGTCCATCTGTCCCAGGGCTCTATCTCTTGAACCGTAATAGCTACCCACTTAAAATTTTCAAAACAACAAATACTAAAAATAAAAAAAAGTTGAAAATTAAAGGGGGTCGTCATAAAAAAAATGTGTTTTTTCAGCGTTTTTAACTAGATCTTTATAATGGCATTAACTAGATACTTGAAATTTTTACAGAATATGTATTACTATGGCCGCTATAACAAAAAATACTAAAAATAAAAAATAGTTAAAAATTAAAAAGGGGTCGTCATACAAGAAACGTATTTCTTCAGCATTTTAAAACATTGTACGGTGGTACGGAACCCTTCATGTACGAGTCCGACTCGCACTTGCCCGTATTTTTATTTCGCTTAACTATAGAGGAGGAGAGGACTTAGCTTGAATATACGAGTAGCTACGAGGTTAAAATTCACACTGTATTATCCTACCTTTCCTTTGTCAAGTTAACATTCCACCAGGCCGACCAGGTTCTGGCCTTTTCTTTTCCCCTTTACACGGTGTCTTTGGCATCCTTGGATGACCATTGTCATGCCTATAATTTTAAGAAAAAGCCGGAAAGCGCAACCCTGACTGCAAAGAAGCAAACATAATGCAACCGGGAACGCGCTTAGATGGGAAGGAGAAAACCTGAGTAAAAGACCCTGCGTAGGTTTTCCGACGTAAATCCACATGATAATAAAAACCGGTGAGTACGGTAACCTAGTTCGCAGTATGGGTATTGTACCGTTGCACGAGAAATCTCAACCCGCATGCGCATGCTGTCAGAGAATGTGGTATGATATATCATGCTATGGCAGGTACTTAGGAAACCCGTTTATTTATGATATTATTGTCGAAAATTACACGAATCAGTATGGTATATATTTTTTATTAATTTATTAAAAACTTTATTGCACAAAACTCTTGTACAGGCGGTGGGCCTAATGCCATAAGGCATTCTCTACCGGTCAACCATTAGACCAAGCATATGTGATGTACAAAATGACATAATTAAAAAAAACATATACTAATATAATATAGGTCTTGCCCATCCTAACTTACGGTGCTCAGTCTTGTTCACTGACCGAGTATCAGAATTTCAAACTTAAAGTCTGCCAAAGAGCTATAGAATGAAGTGTACTGAAACGTCAGCAAAATAAATAAAATAGAGATAGGACCTGTATGTAGGTCAAACACATAAACCTCCTGTTCAGCTTTGCCGCAGTCGGGTAAAAAAGGTACGTTTCGCGTTAATTCCCATACGCATTAATTAGTTTTTTTTTTTTATTATTGATGGCTTGACGCTTCTGCGTATTTTGCCAAGAACAAATTAATAAAATGTGGAAAATTATTTTTTCCTAACAAGTTACAATCAAAGGTTGGTGTAGGCCTTTGATTACTATAAGGGAGCTTCTGGCGACAAAGTCCACTGGTTTTCATAGCCGATTGAGTGGCGGACGACGCCCACATATTCCGCGAAACAAATATCACTGCATCCGTACTATGACTGTCCATTTTAACTATTTCTCATATTGTTCATGAGCATGAGCATTTATAACACCAAACAACACCAATTTCATATTATAAAGTCCAATAAATACGATTTGCAAAATAATTTAAAGAAAACCCCAACCGAACCCCTTGACTTCCCGCCAAAAACTCTTCGCATTAATTAGTTACTGTTGACACTAGATGACAGTCATTGAGTTCAATATACTCGTACTCGTATGTATGTTTTTCATTTCATTTCATTTATTTATTACAACAAGCTTTTACATTGTCATAACAGTTTTCCACCAATGTGATCAAGTGTGAATGGGATGTATCGAAAGTGACGAAATCGTGAAGCTTATAAAAATTAGTCATATTTTTTTATGTGGATAACATAAATCAGGATGATAGGGAAGTGTAGAAAGAACAAGAGAAGGCCTATGCCTAGGAGTCGGTTAAAAATATAAACAACAAGATGCTCTAAAATTTAGGGTAAACAAGTAATTATTAAAAAAAAAACCCGTCTGCGTGATACAACAGCAGTACTTACCTATGCCTAGGACGCAACCGGGAATACGCTTGGGGAAGCGATGTCATTGTTGGTTTTAGCATTTTTCGTTCTAAATTTCATTTAAATATAAGTTGTTAGTATTTTTGTAATCCTTGAATAAAATTATTTTATTTGATACCCCACTCGATAGAATAAATAAATAAATAAATATATATGGACAAATCACACCGATTGAGCTAGTCCCAAAGTAAATTTAAACTTGTGTCATGGGATACTAATTAAACGATACTATATATGATAAATACATGTATAGATAAAAACCCAAGTCCCAGGACAATATGAAAAAGATCATTTTAGGTATGTCTGTGTTCAAATTTTCTTAATATTACCCGCAATACTATAAAATCCCTGATTCGACATCCTTCTTGAATTAAAGAGCCGCGCTCTTGTCGGTAGAGTGTTATCATATCTTTGTCCTCCACTAAGTTCTTATCCTCCATTAAAGTTTTCACATTTTTTTATTTGATTTAAAAATCTTCTAGGTTTTCCTACTCCTGTTTTTCTTTCTACTTTTATATATTTTTATCGAAAATTTTACTAAGTCATAAGTCGTAAAGCTTGATGCTTCATAGGTAATACTCAGTTCATACAAATGTAAACCATTGACCGGCGCCGGCACTGCGACGTCACCCGCGTGAGCTAGCACTTTTCGTGGGTCAAGGACTCGGCACTCCTCTCGATGGACGAGCGATGGCGGAAAATGACGAGGAATTTCAAGAAGGTCATAATTGGCTATACCTTCAGATTTTATTAGACTCTTTCTAAGGTAACACCATGCTATGGGGGTCCGATAGAGTAGGCAGAATGCATTTTTTAATTTAACAAACCTATTATGAACTAATAATTCAATATATGAATTTATTATAATTGAATGAATGACTTACACGATATATGAAATCAGTATTTTATTTAATAGTCATCAACTATATGAGAAAGTCCTTAAAGTGGATGTTGCACAACGGGCCAGGTCATAAACACTTCCCCAAAAATCTGAAAAAATATTAAAAACCGATTAAGACCATCACATATTTGTTTTTTCGTGATCTTAATAGTGTACGAAAATACATTTAAAATAGCTTATCATCGTATAATGGCGATACTGACATAGAGCCTATACGTATGCAACCTGATTTAAACGTCACTCGCAGTTACTGTCAATGTCAGGTCAGTTGACATAATGGGTGACGGCTATTTTGGCGGAACTCACCTAATCACCTAACTTTAAACTACGATATTTTGATCTAAATTTACTTATAAGCCTATAAGTACTTATACCGACTCAAAAATGCAAATTTCAGGTAGGTGTTCAGTGACCTAGCCGGCTCCCCATACATTTGTGCAACAACTCCTTTACTGAAAAGAACAATCAGTGGTAACACTTATCGTGACATTTGTGACGTAGTCTTGGGCCATCGCGGGAAGAGAAAACCTTGTTTTATTATACTCTCAGAATACATTAATAATACAATATCTTTGTCACTAATGTCCTATTTTTTTGTTATTCACTTTCAATGTTTAGTTATTCCATCAATGAATCATCCTAGGAAGGTACTTATAACGGATTTTCTACCAGCTTACTGGTGTGTACGAGGAGTTCAATGCCGTCTGCCTTGCTAGACTGCCAGCAGACAGACACGTAGCGATCATGAGGTCTTCAGAGCTGTCAGATTTGAAAATAGTGCCAATGAGACATTTTCGACTAATTTGTGAGAATGCCCTTGAAGTTTGAAGAAAAACGCTGTTTATTATAGTTGGCTTAATTTACAATTTCTGGTCACGAAAAAAAGGTGAGGTACATACGTATTCCGTATTATAAATATGTACACTTATATGTGAAATAAAAGTCCTGCTCTTTGCTACAGTTTTTGAATCATGAATGAATTCTGTGAGTATGAAGATAAATAGGTTTTTGCGGAAGACTATATTTACCTAATATTTCTACTGTAATTTTTGTTTTGAAAATAATATTCCAAATTTAATCTAGCATAATTATCTTCAAAAAGAATTATATAAATAAGAGATTGACTGTTTTATATTTTTGAAAGTAGCACTCCAAAATATTCGAAATTACTGAATTTCAAGTTTTTAAAATCGTTTTTTTCACAAATTTGACGTTATTTTAAAAAACAAAACTGGACTATAATATTAAACAGCATACAACAGTCTTCTCGAAACACCGATGTGATTTCATGCAAAAATACATAAGTTTTTGTAGACCCGTGTAATGAAACAATAATATCACGTTGGTATAGGTATCATATTTACCGCAGTTTTTCCAAAATAGATACTCTAAGCAATGTTTGCATCTACAAGTATATAAAGGCTGACAGAAAAGGTACTAGTCTAATTATATTATTTTTTTAATAGAGTTCGTATAATTAAGACACTAAAATACTTTTTTTAAAGATTTTTAATCACAGCATTTTACTTTATATTATCAATTACGTCTCATTTCCCAGTCGATAGAATCGCGTCATTATAAAGAGATCCGTATCTTAATACTAGGAACGTCATAATATTTTAGCATCAATCAAGCAATATCAGATTCTAAATTCCAGAGATAAACAGTTAATCAATGAAGACTATTGATGGCAAAGTTTTAATGACGAATAGAATTACTGAAGTAGATTACTTATATGCATTTATGATTTAATTCACGCTGGGTCCACGCGCTGTGGCCTTACCTTAAGCCTGTAAAGGAAAAAGACGTGATTAGTATTTATATGTATTATATAAGAGGTAAGAAGTACCGTAACCGAAGGGCATGCATGATGGGGTTGATAAGTGTAGATGAAGCGAAAGAGGTCTGTCAGGATCGTAGCGTGGAAGTTCATAGTCCCTGCCTACCCCTGTCGGAAACAGGCGTAATAGTATGTATGTATGTATCATATACTGAACATGTAAGTACTTCTGACTGAATCTTATTAACTAAGTTTATGCGATATTAAGAAAACGGAGACATTATTTAAAATTTTGCTACTACCAAGTCCTAGATAACCCTTCAAAGTATTTTATGAACTACTGTTTACAGTTTATAATGAGAACGTTAAGCTTTACTACGCGCATTTGCCAAAAGTGGCCGTTTTTCGCAAATGTGCGTAGTAAAGCTTAACGTTCTCACATTAAACTATAAACAGTAGCCCATAAAATACTTTGAAGGATTATCTAGGACTTGGTAGTAGCAAAATTTTAAATGATGTCTCCGTTTTCTTTGAAATGATTTATTTTAAATGGGGGCAGCACTGGACCCCGGAAAATTCAGGTACGACCTTAATCGAAAGCTTTTTCTGTCGAGATGGTTTTTAAATAAGTTTGATAAATATCGTTTCAGCCCTTCAAAAGTTATTGGGGGTGAACGCTTCAAAGTCGGGGGTTTTTTAATTTGTCTGGTAGGCAAATGAACTTGTTTAAGTATATAAATTTCGTGGGGCTGTTTTACACAATGCATAGTATTTAGTTTGCTGTAGATAACATACTGTGGAGTGTAGGAGATATCAAGATATAGGGGGTGGTTGTACTTTTGCCACAAAGTAAGTTCGCCACGGAAAAAAATGTGTGTAAATTTGCCACAATTCTTTTTTTATGAAATAAATTTATCATCCTGTGACGAACTTACACATATTTTTAAATGCATGTACTTTAAAAATTTACTTTTAATGTATGGAGTATTGGAGTGTATAAAAATGTGACGAATTTACTTTGTGGCAAATGTAAATTATCCTCATTGTACATTTGCCACAAAGTAAGTTCGCCACGGAAAAAAAGTATGTGTAAATTTGCCACAAATCTTTTTTCATAAAGTAAATTTATCATCCTGTGGTGAACTTACTAATACTAGCTACTTAGTAAGTAATTATTAAAATGTTAATTTTGCTCCTAGTTTCGCCTCACTTGTCTCTGCACCACCTGTCGGTTTACAGGTAGAGAAAGCCTAAGGCTTTAAGTCCGCCGTTTACAATTTTTGTAATAAAGTTGAATAAATAAATAAACTTACCCATATTTTTAATGCATGTGACAAATTTCCTTTCAATGTATGGAGTGTATGAAAATGTGACGAACTTACTTTGTGGCAAATGTATAATAATAACCCATAATAGGGGCGCTGAAAACCCACGGCCGCTCGACGCTCATCTCTTGCACAACCATTGAAAATCCGCCCTATTATAATTCAATTCAGAGTAGTTTTTTTCAAGTCATGGTGACGTCACCGCCTATGACGCGGCCTTTCTTTGAACTAGCTTTTATAATTTATGCGAGCTTTCGTGTGAAGTTAGGAATTATGTGGAAAATAGGTAGTTCCCGCTAAGGACTATGTTCTGCCGTAAAGCCTTTAATTAACCTTTCAGTTGTGAGAAAAGCTTGTTAAACAGGCAACGACTTAATTACTTAAGCTTTTTATTTGATACAAGATTTTTTAAAGTAGAGTCGAAGTATTTATAACAAATAGTCAACAATTTTTCTTTGACCTATAATTGTTTTTATTAGATTTTTGTATAATGTTCCTATATATGAACAGAATTTAATTTTCTTTTAAGGATGTCAGAATTGGGAAATTTTTTTTATAAAAAATTTAATTTTCAACAATTTCTTATATTTTTAATTACCTATTTATAGATATCTTACCGAGCAGGTTAGCATAAAATTAATTTACATCTCTTTTTAATCAACACAACATTTGCTTTACAATTCTACTCTTTTTATTTTATCTATGAAGTTATTATACTACTCTGTCAAGAAAGTACCGGGAGTTTGTCAATAAAATAGAATATATGTATTATTTATCTAAATTTGTTGTATCTTCTTCTAAGTAGTCGCCCCTTCCGCAATAATACACTTACGTCAACGAGTAATCTAATTACTTATCAAAAACACTTTTTAAACACATTTCCGAAATCGACATTAGTTCTTACCGCGAATTCTAATAGGTTGGGGAAAAAGTTTTTTCGCATTTTATATGAAAATTCAAAACATTTTTTAATATAGTTTATTTACATTTAACTAAAGTATGTAGGTACCATTTTGTTCGATTACTTTTTGCCATCTTATAGGTAGGGACATGATCCCATTGCTATAGAAATTTTGGGGCTTCTGATCAAAAAACTGCGTCAAGTAGTTTTGGCAGTCCTCTCGTGATGTTAACCTGACACTGCCTAAAGAATTCTGAAGAGACCGAAACAGGTGGAAATCTGAAGGTGCTCAAAGGTCAGGACTATACGGCGGATTTGTTAACACCTCCCAGCCAAACTCTCTTAATTTTTGCTGAGTGGTTAAAGATGTATGAGGTCTAGCGTTATCATGATGAAAAACCACACCCCTTCTGTTGATTAATTCCGGCCGCTTTCTCTCAACTTCTTGCTTTAGTCTTATCAGTTGTTCGCAGTAGAGTTCTGAATCGATGGTCCTGCCTGATGGTAACAGCTCATAATGAATAATGCCCTTCCAATCCCACCACACACACAGCATCACCTTGTTGCGAGTTAACCCGGGTTTCGCCACAGTCTGTGAAGCCTGACCGGCCTTTGACCATGACCTTTTTCGCACGTTCTTGTCTTACTTGATCCACTTTTCATCACCAGTTATCAATTTCTTCAAAAATGGTTCGGTCTCATTACGTCGTAATAAATAATCACAAATGAGTACACGATTCATTAGGTTTCTTTCAGAGAGCTCGTGAGGTACCCAAATATCGAGCTTTTTTGTGTACCCATTTTTTTTCAAATGCGCCAATACTGTTTTGTTATCAATTCCCAGTTCTTCAGCTACGTCGTAACTACTGATATGCCGATCTTGCTCCACTTTTTCAAAAATAGCATCCATTTTATCCGTAACAGGGCGACCAGAGCGACGTGCATCTTTTTCATCAAAATTTCCGGATTGAAAACGCTTAAACCAAATTTGTGCTACTCTCACAGACACTGCACTAGGTCCATAAACATCGCAAATTTTTTTCGCGGCTTGCATTGCATTTTTACCTTTTTGGTAGTAAAATTTTAAAATGTATCTAATTTCTTCATTAGATTCACTCATCTTGACGGTAAGAAGAACAAATGAAAATCACGCATTTTCCTAATTTGAATTTGGAATTATCTTCTTTAAAATTTAAACTTTTAAATGGTACCAAAACCAGTACAAATAGTATAGCCAAAGTGGTTTTATTACCAGTTCACACATACTATATGCGAAAAGACTTTTTCCCCAACCTAATATTTCATATCGTCTATCGACTGAAAACAGGTGCATCGAAGTGGTAATTTGTTTTTTAAAAAGAGAAAATAATCGGCCAGAGCCATATCCGGTAAATAAGGTGGCTGTTCGATGGTATTTGTTGAGTTTTTAATTCAAAATTCAGTAGTGCCAACTTAGAGACAATTTTTTTTTAAATGTTATTGGGCGGCAAACGAGCAAGCGGGTCACCTGATGGTAAGTGATCACCGCTGTCCATGGACAACACCAGGGGTGTAACAAGAGCGTTACCGGCCTTTTAGGGCCCTCCCCAGAGGGTGGAGAGGGAGGGGGAGGAAGGGGGGGCTTCGGCTCTCTCACTCACCGAACGAAGCATAGTAGCGGTGTAGCTACTACTCAGACGTCGATTTTCTGTGAGAGTGTGGTACTTCCTCGGACGAGCTAGCCCATTCATGCCACTAGCAAAACAGAGTTTTGCCGGTAGCGTGGCTCTACCACAACTGGACTACTATACACAACAAAAATTATTTGATTTGAATTTGGAATAGAATGTTATTCAGTCCTTTTATTTATTTATTTACTTCCCTCCCAGTATAGTTAACCTATATATAGTAGGTAGCAGATAGGGAAATCTCATTTTTTCTGTGGGTGTTTATCTATATACACAGAAGTCTATATATGTATTTATCATAAAATATAGTATCGTTGAGTAAGTATCCCATAACACAAGTTTAAAGACTTAATTTGGGGCGAGCTTAATCAGTGTGATTTGTCCTTATATATTTATTTATAAGTATTTTTTTATTTCTAGGGTTATATAGTAAAGTAACTTTCAAACATGTGCCAGTGAAGTGCGTAAAATATATTCTGCTGTAAGCTTCATCATTCGACACACGCTTCATTAACATAATATGGCAACACGAGAGGTTAAGCTGATTATTTAATTGTACGGATAATTGTGATTTAGATATATATGTAGTATTCTAGGAAAAGTTAATTAATAGCTACGCATTAATGCGATTCATTCATGCCGTGATTAGTATCGAACTAATGTACATTATGTTTCGGAGTCTCCTGACGCAAGCATATCAAGGAGGCTCCAGCAGCAAAACAATGTAATTTTTCTTTTAGTTACCAAATAAACAGTTTTTATTAGGGTTCCGTACCCAAAGGGTGCAAACGGGACCCTATTACTGAGACTCTGCTGTCTGTCCATCTGTTCGTCTGTCTGTCCGTCTGTTACGGGCTCTATCTCTTAAACCGTAATAGCTAGACACTTGAAATTTTCACCGACTATGTATATAACTGTGGCCGCTATAACAACAAATACTAAAAATAAAAAAGTTAAAAATTAAAGGAGGTCGTCATACAAAAAACGTATTTTTTCTGCGTTTTTTACTAGATCTTTATAATGGCATTAACTAGATACTTGAAATTTCCACCAATTATGTATTACTATGACCACTATAACAACAAATACTAAAAGTAAGATAAAGTTAAAAATTAAAGGGGGTCGTCATACAAGAAACGTGTTTCTTCAGCGTTTCAAAACATTGTACGGTGGTACGGAACCCTTCATGTACGAGTCCGACTCGCACTTGCCCGTAAATTTTTAATTTTTAATTTATTTATTAAAGGGTATACTTAATGTACCACAGACTATTAATATACTACGTACATTTCTTTCCGGTAGAAAAGGGAAATACAAATACTTAGAGGTTTATGATATTAGCCTACAAATAGATATCGCATATTTAATGTTTGTTTCTAAAAATAATATTGTTTACTCTATATATATCAGAAGTAATCAGAACGAAAAATAATAAAAATGGGTAAGATGGTAAATTTTTGGAAGTATTATAAAATATTTTCATGCTGGTCTGGGAGTAAAGAAAATACTTCGAATGTACCAGCTGCTTCTCTTCCAGCGCAGATCGTACGACTCGTCGACGGAATAGGTAAAAATGCGATTCATGTTAAAAGGCAAAGCGGCTAGCAACTCGTCACTATTTGAATTCCTTTTTCCACCTTAACTCGCCCACCATCACGCTACAAGTGGCCTTTGAATCTAGTGGCCTTGGGCTCTATCTGCTTAGAGCCGCAAAACTCAAAACGCTATGTCTGCCCCAGACGTGATAGTGTGTGAATGTTATGTAAAATAAAGTTCTATAAATCTTTTTGTAAATTTTTCTATATTACATAAATATATAAAAATAAATTAAACTGATTGAGCTAGTCTCAAAGTAAGTTTAAACTTGTGTTATGGGATACTAACTCAACGATACTATCATCATCATCATCATTTCAGCCGCATAACGTCCACTGCTGGACATATGTCTCTCCCAAGGATTTCCAAAATGACCGATCTAGAGCGGCCTGCTTCCAGCGCTTTCCAGCGACCTTGGTCAGATCGTCTGACCACCTTGTGGGTGGGTGTCCGAAGCTTCGCTTGCCAGTACGTGGTCGCCATTCGAGAACTTTTCTGCCCCACCGGCCACTGCCACTGCCACTTCAACGAGCTAATCACTGATATATCCCAGAGGAATTTCCTCATTTCTGTTTCGGTTACGTAGAGAATAGGTACTATATTTTATAATAATTACATACATAAATAAACACCCAATCAAAACTTACTCTACAATCTCAGTGACCTAAAGTTAATCTTGTTTTAGCGAGTTTTCTATTTGCGCGAGATCTAGTCAGTTATCAGCTTCCATCCCACGCAGATTACCCTGTACCGTATCGCTCCAGCGATAGGACTATCTGGGGCAATGTCACCAACTGCTTACATGATTTTTCTTCATGACAGTTACATCACAATGCGTTAGTCAACGTCCACATTTGTCGCGTGAAAACATCAAATACTTAAATATTTTATCTTGAGATAGGTTATCTGCAGGTCGGCGCCATGTATGACACCTGCAATCGGAAGTAAATCACTATTATTCAACTGATTCACGTGCTAAGTGATATTATCGGAATCTTA
Organism: Acrobasis repandana; assembly: GCA_963576875.1. Taxonomy (NCBI): domain Eukaryota; kingdom Metazoa; phylum Arthropoda; class Insecta; order Lepidoptera; family Pyralidae; genus Acrobasis; species Acrobasis repandana. The sequence goes on along the minus strand of OY756218.1, from coordinate 23,498,181 downwards.
CAGTCATATTTCATAATAAACCATATATTTTTGACTTGCAACTTGCAACGGTGGCCAAAGCACTAGCGATATTACAGCACTGAATTGCGATTAAAGTAAAGTAAAATACAAATAACCCCGTATATACAATACAATACAAAAAACTTTATTGCACTAAATGACAATTCAATTCAAAATAAGAACTGTTTAAATAAATTCTGGAGGCGTTCAAGCTTGTACAACGTGTAAAAAAAGGGGGTATCAACCCGAAAGGGTGTTAAGAGCCCGTACTACCCTAAAGTTCTTAGAGCGATCTTAAATATTATCAATATTAACGAAATACTCACTTTGAAATAAAAACAAAGCAAAGTTCAGGACTAACTCTAAACATAATAAGTTTCGAAAACACGATTGCTTAAAATTGTCTCGATAGGAAAACATTGCGAAGTTGCCTCCAAATCACCTCAGAATTATACTAAAACATAAAGTATTTAAGAAATACAATAAATTAGCACCTGTCACTTTGGATTATAATTGTATTAAACATTAGGCAGTCATCATATGTCTTACTTTTTAAATAACTCTTAAATATTCTTTTAAATACTAAAAAAACCTCAAAACCAGAACCAGCCTCATTGATATGGATCTTAGTTGTCCGAAATAAATGTTTTTTTTTTTTTATTTATTTATTGACCCACCGCGATTCCCGACGCCCCGCATGGCTCGCTGTCTCGCTTCGGCTAGAGTAAATTTGTGTGCGTGGAAGCAGGAGCAAAATTTAGATTATTGACATCAGGCGCCCTCTTAACGTACTAACCAATATAAACAACTTTTACTATGGCTATATTTACTACTCTTGAAATCGTGAAAAAAAAATGCAGCTCTATACAAAATTAAATACCTACCGTGCCAAAATGGATGGAGCTGCAGTTTTTTTATGCTATTTCAACGATGGTCCCTTAGTAAAAGTTGTTCACATTGATTAGTACGTTAACTCCCTTTCGGGTTGATACCCCCTTTAAATATACAAAGTGTAACAAACTTTGTATATTTATGTCCTTGCGATTTTTAAATTCTTCCATGCCCATTCTCTCTCATTCTTCAGCTCAACAAACACTAATAAATAACTTACCTACACATATATAAGATAAATAGGCAAGTTCCATGCCCTTTGTTTCAATTAATTGAAAACTATCAATCATTTATTTTTATCATTATAAAACAATGACAAATATTAATCCCCTTATCGATAAGAATCAAATGCCGATCGATTTTAATCAGTAAATTTGGATTTTCCCAATTTTTCGGGGAAATATTGCTAGTATTGAGTGATCATTATACGTATTATGTGATCAAACAAATGATAAATAAAGTTAGGTACATGATTATGACGTAAATGAAATGAGACCGCTACCTAATTTGAGGTATGAAATTCCGCAGTTTGTGGGATGTAAAGTATACAATATTATGAGGAAAACTAAAAGAAAAGGAAAAAGTATTTATTTATTATAACTTATTTGCACTTTATTGTACACACATACAAATGTAATAGTGCAACAGGCTGGCAGGCTTAATACTAAAAGCATTTTCTACCAGTCAAACCTTTGGGTTGATTGGAGAGTTTATGTGGGTGTAACACATAATAAAAAATAACAATAAAAACCTAAACGAAATACCTATTAAACTAAAAATAAATAAAAAAAGAAACATACTAAGTATAAATATTATATTAATACATATACCTACATATTAAATACAAATGAGCAATAAATATAGGTATACACATCTATAAATACATATTATACAATCAAGTCTGTCTCATATTTAATTGAAAATGGAGGTGCCTGAAAACCCTAATTTTAAAGGAATCGCGGCTAGGAGCCCTTCTGATGGAGTCAGGGAGAGCATTCCATTAGTAGCTGTTGTCAGAAATGACAAACCAGAAGAGAAGTTCTTGTTAAGGGCAAACTTAAATTTTCCGGGGTTCAGTGCAGCCCCCATTTGAAATAAATCATTTCAAAGGAAACGGGGATATCAATTAAATTTTTGTTTCTACCAAGCCCTAGATAACCCTTCAAACTATTTTATGAACTACTGTTTACAGTTTAAAGTGAGAACGTGAAACTTTTTTCCGCATATTTGCGAAAAACTGCTACTTTTGGTACAGTATATTTTGACATATCATCCTTCTAATATCTATTTTATATGTAAAAGTGTAGATGACTAGAAGTTTTTTATTTAATTGCGCAAAAACGGCTGAATGGATTTTAATGGCAAGTAGGTAGCTTCTTCTTCGTTTAAGCGCATTCCCGGTTGCATCCTCAGCTGTGCTGCTTCGGAGCCCGTGGTGCGCTTTCCCACTTTTTCGTCTCCAAATATAATATGCATGTCAATGGTCACCCAAGAATGCCAAAGACCTTGTAAACTGGAGAAGAAATAGCCGGAACACTTTTAATGATTTGGCTATAGTTTTACAACCGACCGCCTGCCTGACGTCACCCTCTTTGGGAATGTATTTGTGCGAAAAGTTTTAAAACCGGCCACCGCCCGACGTTAACCCTCCTTGGAAATGCAATTGTAGCAAGAGATGTTTGTCCTTTAGTCGCCTCTTACGACATCCACAGGAAGAGATGGAATGGTCCTATTCTAACCCGGAACCACACGGGTAACAACAGCAAGTAGATAGCTCATTACCTGTATTAACATGTAGGATACCTTTCACCCCGAAAAAAATGTGAGGTCCTCATCTCAAGAACTCGAAATTCTCATGGAGAAGCCTGTTCCCATGGAATGTCAAAAACACGCGGGCAACGCTGCGGTTAAAAGCTAGTTTGATAGGGTACTTAATGACCTGCACCGTCTAGATAAGCCCATAGATCTGTATTACGCCTTACAACCACCTACCTGCATCTGCCTTTAAACATTTGGAAACCGACCTTATGCTGACATAAACGGAATTAACGTTTTCCGAAATGACAAAGGGGAAAACTAAAGTACTGATTCTTAGCCCTGATAATAGAAACTGCAAGCAAAATGACTAATGCTTACGTTGAAGATTACGACAGCAAAAATGTTAAGATTTGTAAATATGAAGGTATAGTTCAAATTCCCGAAAATTCTGAATACCTAACAAGAAATCTAAGAAGAAAAAATCGTTGTACAATAATAATTATAAAAAATAAAAATATCTATGAAATTAATGAATTACCACGATTAACGTAATTATTACATTAATCGTGGTTTTATAGATTTTTTTTGTTAGTCCAAACAATGTTGAGGTTCTGAAAATTGTTATAAAGGTGGTACAGAGTAACGGAATATACTTACCTGCTTACATTACAAAAAAATACCTATAACGAAACTATTACAAGGGTACGTTCCGTTCATGATACTGAGCATCTCAGCCCAAGGAAGCTATATTTAAATAGAAAAAATGTTTTGCTTCCTATAAAAACTCAGATCAGCTGATCGGTCAAAAATTATTTTTCGTGTTTCACTATACGTTCTTTCAGGAAAGTTGTTCAGTATCGTGGACTGAATAAACCCTAATAATTGTTTTAGAAGACGTTATATAATATACTTCCACTGCACTATTTAATTAGAAGAAAGTTAGCAAAATGAACAATCATAGATTCCTTGTCAATTATGTGGCAGGACATTGCAATATCCTGAAAACTGCTGTCGCACTCCACGATGACTTAATGGAATTAACGCTACCTAAACCGAGTAATAGGAAAACGAAATCACTAAGAAAAAAATGCAATAGAAACATTGACCTTTCATGCGACAAGATCCGCCCATGCGGCTACGGCGCGAGATCCCGAAAAGTTTCTGCGAAAACTTTGTGCTGGTCACGTAACGTGACGTAGCGTCAGCTGTGCAAACGTCGTCGTGACGTCACGCCGCCAGGCCCTCCGTTGAGTCAGCAAACCCAGCCTTTTAAAATAGAGAACCGCCGCCGTCACCACCAGACCCAAACAGACCGGCAAACGAGCAACACGTAGTGAGGTGACGGTGCAGTGGTACAGAACAGTACAGAGAACTCGTGATACTACAGTGATTGTGAAAAGCAGTGAAATGGCTAAAGTATTTTTGTTTGTGATTTTGTTCGTGGTTGTGGAGTGCGCACACAAACACCACCCCAAGTTCCCCCAGGAGTCGGATGAGTACTACGACACCCCACCGATCAAAAAAGGTAAATATTTAACTTCTAATCATTTGCTTAGTGGGCTTTGGATCATTTGAACTGAATCACAAGATTTTTTTAAATGTGCCCGCAAATATACACACGGCCCAATTGATAGAAAGCGGTTATCACCACATCTCCACCGGCAATATTGCCGGTATCGCAAACAAAACGTACGCTGTAAAAAAAACTGAGGTATTATTGAGTAAATTAATTGTATTAAAAATTTAATTAGTTTTTAAACTTATATACAAGGTAAAACTTAATAGTTAATAGTTTTAATAGGTACTTATAAAATTTTAAATACCTATTGTTAATTATTTAAAGATAATACAGTGTTAATTCTTTTACTTCTATAAGAATTAAAATTTTTAGATGGATAGTTTTTAAGAAAAATATGTATAAAAAACTATCGATCTAAAAATTTTAAAATATGTATAAGTAGGTATATATTCTTGTCTTTGTTGTTAATAAATAATTCTAAAACTTAGAAAAAAGATCAATAGTAATGATTTAACATGCGCACTTATTATCTTCGCTATTAATAGCTTTTTATTTCAATACTCAATCCCCATACTCAGATTTACGATCAAGCAGTTAACGACATAAAATAATTTTGGATCAATTAGTATTTTAGCGTTTTTAGTTCCTACTACTACATAAGAATAGCCTTTTAGAGTCATTTGTAACTGGATTTATTATTTTTGTCCATAGTGGCATGCACCAGCGATAGTAATCGTTTATTCAACGAAAACATTGAAAAGTCCAGATGCGGAGCGCCAAAAGAAGTGTTCGTCTATCTCAAGCCTCCGTCAAAACTAGAAAAGGTGAGAATTGCAATTTTTTCAACATTGTCTAATATTAAGTAAGTCAATCACGTTTGTGATAATGATAATTACCACTTGACCTTATTACTATATTGAATCTCATAACATTAATTTACATATCACAATTACTTAATTGATCTATAATAGTTTTACTATTTCACAACATTAAAAAACTTTTTACCTACTCAAAATTATCACATTTCTAAAATTGCTTAAGCATATGTTCGTCATATCAGTCAATATTTGCCTTGACAAGACCCGCTACACACCGTGACGCGGGATATTTCATCATATTCCGATCGCAATCTCCATAATGAGAAATTTATTTAACCGCAAGTCTCGTGCCGAAAATTGTCCAGCGCACTGTGTACATCCGCGACCAAACACCGGTCATTAAGGCCCGTGAGAAAAACCTCATTCTTTGACTATTCTGACGTGAACGGGTTTCCCCAGGTGACCCCAGGCGCCGTATGGGTGAAGAGATGCGTCGGGCTTTGCGACTACGACGCCAGTGGATCCTCCAAATGCGTCCCCATCAATGTCGTCAGCAAACCTATTTCTGTAAGTATCTTTTACTATTTTTCGTATATCTAAGTTAAGAAATATATGTACAAACCGCTCAGGTAGAATGCGGATATGATAATTATAATCAAGCTATTGCAAAGCACATTTTAATTTTTTTTTATTAATAAGTAAATGAAATTGAAATTAAAAGTTACAATACCAAGGGCTTAGCTCGCTTATTTCCTATCTGACATATTCATAACCATTTCGACTGATAATTTCGTCACCGTGGAATCTATAGCAGCATATATCTAATATTTGCTCACTAATCACGCAACACTAAAAGGACAAACGTTATCTGTTTATCTATCGCCTGCTAATTCAAGCTCATCCTTGACACAGTTCCCGCATGTTTGACAGTACATCATTGCGCAACGATCATTAATGATAATAATGACATAACTTGCATCTTTTGTCGTGTCGATGAGAAAGACGATTGTGTCGGCACACTTGTAAATGTTTTGATAAGAATCCTATTGAATTAACGTTTCAGAAGACATCTTTATGACATTATTTAGATTTTTCTAGTGAGCATGACCTATGATTTAAGAATACAATATCTAAACTTTGACATTTCAGAAATGTTAGTATGCTTTTGTCATCATAATGTTGCTTGTTCTGAATTTGGCTGAAAACAGCATGTCCCATCATTATACCATAAAAATAAACTATATCTTTAACTCCTCATTCCTCCCAACTATTGTGTGGTCGGCACAGCACGTCCTTTATCAATTACATGTAGAATTCTTGGTCTTTTGTCTTCACCTGCACATTTCTGTCTACAGATACGAATATACAACGTCAAAACTGGGAAGGAGACGTGTTCGACGTACAACATCGAGGAGCATGTCAGCTGCGGCTGCTGTCCGCTCTCCGCCGAGGAGTGCGGCGAAGGGAGGATATACAATCCTCGTAAGTGCTCCTGTCAATGTCCCAACATGGAAGAGAGGAGGAGTTGTCTCCGTAAGGTTGGTAGGATGATGGATGTCTGTAACACTAACAGGTGTACGGCGCACGCGCATGCCAGTAACCACAGCGTCAGCACAATGCAGTTTAACATTCGCTTCTGTATCACATTAGTTTTGTTTTGCATTCTCAAAATCGATGTTGTCTTTTTTATTTCCAAAATTGATGTTGTCCATATCAAAATCATCTTATGTATTTGTAGGTGTGTTTGCGTTAATGCGGCTAAGATAATATATGCCGAATTAACCAATAGCAAACGTCGCCTGGTAAGACTGACGCCAATTTTAGTTTCCAGCGAATCATGCCGTACTGACATCCATTGTCTTTACAAACCTTGTTCTGCTTTAAATGACATGCTTGGATGTGTGTTCATCTGCACCATCATATGTCATAAATCATAACAGTGCGCCTAGACGAGGATTATTTGAATACAAGAGACAATTTCAAGGCTTATGGAGAGACTATTTTTATAATTGGATCTAGTATTTCACAGCAAAATCAGTGCTTGCTCCAATGGTTTCTTTTTTTTGCTTCCACATGTTTTATTTGATGACATTTAAATATTTATGTCTAGTGTTTTACACCAATCTCCATCAAATTTAAAAATATCACTCTATAAGGAAGTACTTAATTAACATTGCAACAAACTCTGAACAGATTTGTGCAATATTGAACATATTTCTTGTCTAGACATACTTACTAGGTATAATCTACTATTTATCGGAATCCAATTTATGAATAGCAATATAATAATAATATAACACAGTAGGTACATAGTTAGGTTAACTATCTTCATATGTAGATTTCGATAAATGAGTACAATATGTGAAATAATGTGTCCCAACGACAGAAGAATGCAATTGCGTTTTCTTTGTTACAGCGGAACCAGAATATGAGGTGGAATCGGTCTAAGTGCACCTGTGAGGTACGGAGACGGAAAGTTCAATGAACTCAAGTGTTTTGAAGAAGACGGTTCCGTGACTCTCAGAGAAGTTGGTCGACATGAAGAAAGAAGACAAGAGAAGCTGAAAGAAACTCGATGCGCTAAAGAAACAAAAACTTTTAGAAGTGCCGGGAGAATCTGAATCCAAGCTTGTGAATAAAAAAACTGAATATTTGTGAAAAATGGCTTACGCTGACGACTGACTTAAGTGTCTTATAGTTCTAAGTATTAATGAAAACTAAGCAGTATTACTTAGGTTAAGTTATTTATTTTATTTCAAGGTACAATGGGGCCAAATGTGCTGTGAATTTTAGCTCGTTTTCGTTCCATGACTTCGATGATTTGCATTAAGACAGATCTATTGTATTGTATCTACGTGTGTACTTATATTGTGACAAGGTTTCCATCGAATTTGTGTGTTATCTTTAAGATGAGTCCTGACATGAGAATCGTCTCTACATTTGGGACCAAGAATTTAATTTATTGAATGTCATTTTTTATACGTCTTTCCTTTTAGGATAATAGTTTAATTGTATATATAGGCTTATGTACTTAATGAATTCTCCATTAATTTACTGACATTGTAAATTTTGCTGTCTCTTATGTTACGTATTGTAAGTGCGTGTCCTAAATTATTGACATCACTATTCAGTATTTTAGCTAAATGTAACGCGTAAAAGATTTACGCAATTCCTAAATTGTGATATAGGTAGATAGGTCAATTTCCAGTAGGATAGTTTAAGATTTTAGGCATTTATTTAGACAATTGTATAATTAAGTAATTTATAAGTTCTCGACTTTTTTGGCTCTCTTGATGTTTGTACTTTTCGGTGCATTTTGTCATCATGGTTCATTTTAATTCTTTGTGAGTTTCAATATCAGTAAATCAAGTTATTTATTTGTTTTAGATTAATTTGTTTCGAAGATATAAAATGAAAGTTGAAAATGTTTCTGTCGTAATATTTTAAGAAAAAAATTAAACTTTTTCAACTTCCATCTAAATTCATCTCAAAAATTCTCATGTCGTAGAGTCAATTTAGAAAAAAGAAAAGAAAATGTAAAGAAATCACATCGTATATTCTAGTAGTATTGTTCAGTCTATGTGCTTGGCACATTTTAGGCAACTATTATTTTAGGAAGTTTATTTTCTTCACGTCCTATTTCACTATCTATGAGACCTACTCGTAGTCTCAATTGTGCCAAAGAATCTCATGGATTATCTTAATTTATTTATTTTGTAATAAAAGCTTAAAAAGCTTAAAGTGATTGAATCACGATTAATTTAAACTTTTGTACTTATTTATAATAAGCTCAACAATAAATCTTTTTTTATGAAATATATTACTTTCTTTGGATTCCACAAATCCCATATTAAGTGATGATATCGTTAGCTAATCGATATCAAGTGTGTAGAAGTTCATTGGAGAATTGGAAACAAATATTTCCTCATTAGTCTAATCACCAATCGCTTGTAATACTTCCTATTATGACAACGACATATCTTTTCTACTATCAAAGCAAAACCATGATGTTAATGATAGAAATGTTTAATGGGGATTGTACAGCAGTTTCCTTTTTTATTTAGTTTTTCGTGTGTGTAAGTGGCCACTGGAGTCATATTTTTACGAGCTTTTATTTAGTTTCACCTGTCCCATGAAATGGAGAAGGCAATGGCAAACGACTGCATTATCTCTGCCAAAAATCATCATTGTGTTCGTCTTTTTCCATACAATGACATCGACAAGAGACTGGCTCTTAAATGTTAGACAGAACTATCCCGTTGTCTGTGTGTCCCACTTCCCATTTCTTGATTGAGTTGAAATTTTACACACTTACGAGTATGTAAGTTGGGTGACAATATTAAGGTACCAATGACCTGATCTCTTGATAGAGCCGGAAGGTGGCCACGGCATTCATGTGATAAAACAACATAACCTCATCGAGTTTGGCCTTTTTTGATTCGTCATGAGGAACACTTATTTAAACTTTTTAGTTCATTATTATAGATAAAAGAATGTTTTATTTTTTTTTAAATAGTTAATTTCTTGTTCAATCTGTTTTGAGGCATCTGACACAGCTTGACGACTGTCATACAACGATGACACGAAATATTTGTATTGTTTTAGAACTTTTTTAAGCCAAAAGCTACTAATACTCGTAGACACTGATAGCTATTTACTAGTATACTTGCAAAATACTCCCACTGTAAAGTAAAGCCGTATTTTTTTTATGGTTCCTGATTCTGCTTGATGCTGGTTAGGGAGAAAAGAAAAAACGTAGAATGTACCAGCTGCTTCTCTTCCCACGCAGATCGTAAAAGCCGATAGAGAGAATGGGCGAAAGTGTGAATCATGGTAATGGCGATGCGGTTAGCAACCAAGATGTTTGTGTTTAATAAAATCACGGTTTGTTATTAATTTATTACCTACTTAGTGCTAAAAAGTCCGCTATCATCATGATAATGTCAGTGCAAAGATCAATACGATTTGGAGAATTCATAAACGGATGTAAACAGTTGGTTTACTTCAGTTCATTTACCTACCTTTTAAATCCGGCTCAAATATTTTTGTCTGGTTAATCTGTCTAGAAAAATGGGACTGCCACTGTGATTGCCGCATTGATATAATATATGTCACCGGAAATGTGTATAATTCAGGAATTCTATACATTGTCATTCAATACAATTCCTAGTCAATGTATAGAATTCCTAGGCATTGTATAGAATGCCGGGTGGAGATAAGGAAAAGTTTGAAATGTGTGACAAATGGACCATTATGTTGCAAGGGTAACATTACATACTCGTATTAATTATGTCATCATTTCAGCCGCATAACGTCCACTGCTGGACATAGGCCTCTACCAAGGATTTCTAAAATGACCGATCTAGAGCGGCCTGCGTCCAGCGCCTCCTAGCGATCATGGTCAGATCGTCTGACCACCTTGTGGGTGAGTGTCCAACGCTTCGCTTGCCAGTACGTGGTCGCCATTCAAGAACTTTTCTGCCCCATCGGCCATCGGTTCGTCGCGCTATGTGTCTTGCCCACTGCCACTTCAATAAGCTAATCCGCTGGGCTATATCAGTGACTTTTGTTCTTCTACGAATTTCCTTATTTCTAATTCGATCGTACGTAGAGAATCACCAATTATAGCCCTCTCCATAGCGCGTTGAGCGACCTTGAGTCTTCTTATGAGACCCATAGTAAGAGACCACGTTTCAGAGCCATAAGTCATCACCTGTTGGGAAACTCGATTACGGTTTCGAACATAGTACTTAAGTCTTCCATGGATTCTGCCATGACAACGATATCGTCGGCAAATCGAAGGTGAGTGATATACTCGCCATTGATGTTGATGCCACGTCCTTCCCAGAAGCTTGAAGATTTCGGAGATATAACGTCTCCACTTATATGTTTCACACCTCTTTGCAGTGGAATAGCCCTCGTGCACTTCTCCTGTACTCGGATTGACATAGTGGCTTTACTGTATAAGCACTTTAACACTTCGATATACCGATAGTCAATACAGCATCGCTGAAGAGACTGAAGCACGGCCCATGTTTCGATCGAATCGAAGGATTTTTCATAGTCCACGAACCCCAAGCATAACGGCCGGTTATACTCCCTTGTCTTCTCTATAACCTGCCACAGCTTGTGGATGTGGTCCATGGTACTAAAGCTTTTACGAAGACCGGCTTGTTCGGGAGGCTGGAAGGCATCAAACCTGTTTGCGAGACGATTCGTGATGACCCTCGAAAACAACTTATATACATGACTCAGAAGCACGATAGGTCTATAGTTTTTCAATAAGGTGTTATATCCTTTTTTGAAGAACAGGACCACCACGCCCCTGTGCCATGCTTCTGGCGTTACGCCCTCGAGCAGAACGAAGTTAAAGAGCCTCTGAAGGACTTTCAGTACCGGCGTTCCGCCCGCTTTCAGAAGCTCTGCTGTGATTCCATCCTCGCCCGGCGCCTTGCTGTTTTTAAGCTGTTTGAGGGCCATCCTAATCTCGTACAGGCTGATGTCCGGGATGTCTTCGATATAGTGTCGGTCAGCTTGGCTCTTGGGTCTTTAGCCATTTGTCCTTATAATTAATTATGTTTGTATTAATTATGTAGGTACCCCGAATTATTCACAGAATTAAGGTACGTTAGGATATGTTTGTGCAATCACCATCACAGGAGCGAGCGAGCGTCGACTAAGTGTCCGATCGCTATTTAGGAAATGTAAGATTCCCTAGTAGAAGTGTATAAAATATTTCATTCGTTTCCAATCAATGTTAGGAATGGTTTACATTTACTAGGAATTGTATACAATGACGGAATTCATACATTTCCGGTAACATATACATTACATGTCATCATGCCTGTTTCCCACAAGGGTAGGCAGAGACTATAAACCTTCACTTGCTACGATCCTACGATCTACACTCGTCACTCTCTTCATACATGCCCTTTTATTTATTTAATATTCATTGCACAATAATCTAATGATTATAATACAAAAGGTAAAACTAAATGCTATTGTCGACTGGTGTAGATCGTAGGATCGTAGCAAGTGAAGGTTCATAGTCTCTTCCTACCCTTGTGGGAAACAGGCATGATGACATGTAATGTATATGTTACCGGAAAGGTATGTCTACCAGTCTACCAGTTCACCTTAGGGACATAGCAGTAATCTTGTACCCCATTTACTACCTGTAAATGGGGTGCAAGATTTTCTTCCCCTTTTTTCCCCTTCGGTTACGGCTACTTCTTACATCTGCTTTTTTTAGAACGCCTGCTAATAAAATACAACTATTTATTAAATTACGCAGTATTTTTGCAGGAAATCGTCACAGCTATAGTCCTTGTTCCTCACTTCCGCATAATGCGGACGTGAGCAGGTTTTTCACCGCACGTCATCGGAAACCAATCAGATCTACAGTAGAGAGAGACGTCACACAAACTCTTGCAGTATTGACAGGCAGCTTTCCTATGGGTCACTTTACCATACCACAGACAAACAAATGTAAAGTTTCAGTTAGTATAACTTTCCATTTACAAACATCGAAGTACGTTAGTACATCGTATCCTGCTGTTTGTTAAAGCTATACATGAATTTTCCGGGGTCCAGTGCTGCCCCCATTTGAAATAAATCATTTCACGGAAAGGAAACGGATATATCATTTAAAATGTTGTCTCTACCAAGCCGTAGATAACCCTTCAAACTATTTTATGAACTACTGTTTACAGTTTAAAGTGAGAACGTGAAACTTTTTAAATTCAAATGTGCATTTTTATTGTATTTTCATAGGTTCATTCAGACACAATTTTTATTGTTTTTATGAATAAGAGACTTGAAATTGAAAACTTCACGTTCTCACTTGAAATTGTAAACAGTAGTTCATAAAATAGTTTGAAGAGTTATTATTAGGGCTTGTTAGAGACAAAATTTTAAATGATGTCTCTGTTTCCTTTCAAATAATTTATTTGAAATGGGGTCAGCACTGGACCCCGGAAAATTCAAGTATTGAAAGAATTGAATTGAATTGAATTGAAAGACATTTATTTGTTGCTATAACACACAAACTTACAAAAAACAGACAAACATATTAAAAAAAATTACACAAAAACATAATAAATTTAAATGTGTGTGCTACAGCAATACAAAAAGGACACAGCTCAGTGGTAATATTGCCCGGGAGCAATACACTGATTTTCAGCTGTGTCCTGAAGATGCGTGGTGCGGATTTAAAAGTACCAATGTGAAAATAAATAAATAATTAAAGAGAAATAATTAGGGCTGTGTGTATGTTTATATAAATAAATAGTGTAATTGTCTAGAGAAGTTGAAATACATATATATTGCACTGATATTTGTGTAAATATTGCCATTAAATGGCAGCTAATTTTATTAAACAAATGTAAATGAGGACGAATGCACGACAGTGTATGGGAGAACAATATATCAGCTTGGGAGAACCTTCAGCGACAGCCACAGCTACCGGCGACATGTTGGATTTGAAAGTTTTTGAAAATCTAATAGATGGGTTCGAAACCTTTTTTTAAAAGAAGAAACAGATGTGTGAAGTCTAATAGGAGGAGGTATATTGTTCCAACATTTTGTCGCCTGATACCGCAAGCAAGTATGGCCTTAATGTAGCGGTTTGTTGATTATTTTCAAATTTAGGTTAGGTTTATGAATTCATAGCTTTTGTCTGCAAAAAAGTTTTAAAATCAGTATATTTTAGATATTAGACTTTTTCTCCTTCTTTCTATTGGCCTCGTCTAATAAAGGCAGGAGTGGCCCGGAAACACCGCATCACAGATTAATAAATAGTTTGACCGCACTGAGCAGATTTCAAATTGTCTTGGGTCTTGGATGTTTATCTATACAACGCAACGTGGAAATATACAGTAATAAATCGAACTAAGGGCTATATATAGTGTCGGGTATAAATAAAATAACTGGCCTAGGGACTCGATGGTATAATGAGTGTCTATTAACTTACTTGCTAGATTTTATATACTAAAGATAACTATATACATGTACAATAGTGGGGAAAGGTCGCTGAGTTAGGAATACGTGTTCTGGTGTAAGTGCATGGTTGAATATTGTAAAATTAGCAATATTAATACACTTCCTACAGGCACGTCACGTTCGTATTCCTAAGGTCGCTACAGGCTATACTAAATACTAACGTATAATGAAATTAAAATAACAGTCAAAACTATTAAAAAAAACCGGCCAAGTGCGAGTTGAACCTGCGTGGAGAAGGTTCCGTACAATATTATGCCATGGGTGTTTTAGTGAACTATTTTCCGTAAGTGACGAATTATCTACATTGAATTTACCACTTTATTTTTAAATAATAGAATTTTCATAGATTTTTCTGTAATTTACAAGTAACTATGTTTTGAATTTTTTTTCAAAATTTTAGGCTCAGTAGTTTCGGAGGATGGTCAATTTTCGTCTTCTTTCATGAATGAAATCAAAACTGTTCATTTTAAAATTGTAACGAAAATATATTTGAGATCCTCATATCGAGCCCTATTTCATTTGATATGTGACACAGGAAGGTTTGCAAAACTTTTTTTTTATTTCCTAAATTGCCCCCGACAATGACCCTTATTAAAAAAAAATATTATATACTTTGCTCATCTGTGTTTAAGTCATAGGATTACACCATCCTACCAAATTTCACCCGATTTGGTCCAGTAGATTCGGAGCAAATTGGTTGTGATAGACGGACGGACAGACAAACGCACGAGTGATCCTATAAGGGTTGGATCTCATCTATCAGCACGGAACAGCACTTTCCTATAGCACAGGATAGCAGCATAGGAAAGTGCTGTTCCGTGCTGATAGATGAGATCCAACCCTAAGGGTTCCGTTTTTCGGGTGCACACTTTGAGCTGAGGATGCAACCGGGAACGAGCTCAGATAAAGAGTTGCAAAGAACACCGCTGCCTATTCCATGTTACCTAACCTAGGAGATGAAAGGGTAATGGTATTCTACTCTGCAGTCACTACACGGCACAATATGTCTGCAGTGCAGAGATTTCCTGTACATAATAAATTCTTCCTCAATTAAGGTGAAGATATAGGCAAAGGTCCTTGAAGTGGCGCCCTCATTTGAAATAAATTGTTAACTCGTAAATATGGAGATAATTTCCATATTGTTCTTCGTCATGCACTAGATAGCTCTTTAAATTATTTATGAACCACCGTTTAAAGTGTTTACATTAGTCCGTCTAGCTTTAAAACTTGCCTTCGCCAAAAGTGGCCACGGCAAGTTTTAAAGCTAGACGGATCACCAATAATAGTTTCAATGGCAGTTCATAAAATAATTTAAAGGGCTATCTAGTGCATGACGAAGAGCAATATGGAAATTATCACCATATTTACGAGTTAACAATTTATTTCACACTTCAAGGCCATTTGCCTATATCTTCACCTTAAGTTGCAATAGGTCAGTATCGGTAACAATGTCAAGGTTTGTTGATAGCACTGACCTGATTTGACCTCTACCCGGGGGTTCCCCGGTGCATTCACGTTTTCCTGCTACAGTTAGCGTTTTAAAACTGCAGCGTTGCACCGATTATGCGTTTTCCTGGAGGACATACATACAACTGCAATAATATTTTTTTTTAACAAAACAAACAAGCGACTTTATAATCTTTGAGGATTTTTTTCCCTTATATTCAAAGTTCTTCTTCATGTTTTCGCCAAATTAATATGGGACCAACTTGGTAGTAAAGGCTTTCAAATCTCAAAAGAGATTATGATGGCATTGTAAATAGACTAAACATTTTTAATTTTCTTTTCTAATATTTTATTAAATGTATTGTGTAAATAAAAAAATAAATAAAAAAAGTCGGATAAAAATAATTCAAATCATTATTTCTAAGCAGCATACGTAGGCTTACAGTGAAGCATTTATAAAAATAAATTTTTAAACGATGCTTCCCTGCTGATATGGCAGAAATGAAAATCTTAGAAAGAAGCAGCTGCTTCTCTTTCCGAGCCGATCGAGAGAATGTAGGAAATGCGAATCTATTAATAGGCTATGTGGCTAGCAACCCTTTACTATTTTGATTTGAAAGTCAAAGTGTCATGAAACGTTTAGAAAATGTACTCGTATATAAGTAAATCGGCAGTAATCCCTTTCTAGAATATGAAGCAATATATTTTTTTAAAAATCGTATATTTTTTTTTCTTGTAAATAATACTAGATGCTCATTAATTTTAATATTAATGGAACCAAGTTCGTATTACTCACTATTCAATAAAAATAATCCTGTTAATCTACGGGCTACGTACGCGAGACAATTCTATAAAAAAAGTCTTAAAAAACAGTCATACTTAGAAAAGGAAGAAACACGGTACCTACACGTCAAACTAATACTCCTCGGCTTCAAACTTGTTTTTCGTCGGTTGAAAAATAATAAAACATGACTGTGTCTGGCATGTGTGGACACTAAAGTTAAATTAAATCGGCATGTGTCGACACTAAAAATTTAAGAACAAAGACAGATATTTCTAAAAATATTGTAAAATACCGTAAACAAAGTCTTCTTGACTAGTAATGACTAGTGCGTTACATAAATTGGTAATATTAAGTGAATAAATTGTATCAGGCAGGCTTCATAGCTGTGCTAGTGCGTCGTAGCCATGGGTCGTAGCAGTACAGCTACGAGCGTAGCGGATTGTAGTAAACTCAACTTTGTTGCGTGCGAGCAAAGCGAGCGAAGTTATTTAGGACCAAACTACCTCATTTATATTATATACAGATTGTTTCAAAAGCCGATAATATTGGAATTAGGAGCAGGTCCGAACGCATAATTTTTTAATACATAATTTTTTGGCATTAAGAGTTTGGCATACTTCTTATAGGCATAATCATACTTTGACATAAATATAAGTAAATCATTAATGTGTTATTAACCATAGTTACCTATAAGCTATACTGTATTTTTAATCTAAGTATTGTAAAATATAAATATATACCTATAAATATAAATAATAAACAACAGTATAGGTCGCGTCATGTAAAAAGAACGCTGGAAGAAAGTAAAGGGGTATGTTTGCGCATGGATAATTACACTCGCGCACAAACTTACTAGGCCTATTCTATTATTTTCGCTCGCGGCTTGGTATAATTGGTTATTGGTAGGTACATTGAAAAATATAATAGTAATAATATTCATTAAATAGATCGATAAATCGCCTAATCCGAAGCTTGACGCCAGCGTTCTTGTTACATGACGCGACCTGCAATAAAACTGTGTAAATTAATTTATTTATTTTCAGAACAGATCGTTTTTACTGGTTTTCCCTAATGCAACATAGCTAAAGACCATTTAACAAAGAAGGTACATGTATAAATGCCTCATTTTTAAATTTCCCCAGCGAACAGTCAAGCACGTCAATGTCAATACACTCCTGACCAAGAGAATTGAGCAAACTCAAGGCTCTGGGCACAGGAGCGAACTTATATAAATTCGTGCGTGAAGAAGGCACTTCGAAAAAAGATGGCTTTCGTCGTCTAAAAATGAATTCATCCGGCACTGACATTGTCAATCTCACGAGTATTTGAGGATTGCAGTTAGCACCGTTATAGATTTTAAAATAACTTTTAATGTCGCGATATTCCGCCTGACATATCGATTATACATTACAAATAGTTATAATATAATGTGACAATAGGCTATAGTTGCAGTGAGCCGACCCTTATGGGCCACCCTTATGCTGCCAACATGTTTATTTTAAACAAGTTATAATAACATTGTATAAAATTTGTATTAAATAACAGTTAGTCAAACTATTGTTAAGTCAAAGTAATATAATACACTTAAGATTATGCATTCTGACCCATGTAGTGTAATAAACTTAAATATTATACCTAATATGATCAGTCTACACAAGAAAACAATTTCTAAATATGTAGGTACATTTTTTTACTTTTTCAATGCAACTGGATCTGCTGATTGCTTAATTTGCATGGAGATTCAGTTTTTTACACGTTTTCTTTCACAATAGCATACAATAAGTCCTTACTTGTACAGTGTACATCATGCTAAGCGAATAATTAATTTGTTTCCTTTGTACCTACGAAATATTAATAGACGTCAAACAAATGTTTTGATAAATGGTTATAGAATATTATTTAAGAATAGACTCTATTGTAAATCAAATAAAATTGAATCTTATCAATTGATTTATATTAGGGTCCAGCCACACCGACCGGGACAAAGTATAAGACACACTAAATTTTTATATTACCTATTTAAATAAGGCTCTAGACAGTTACAATTTTCATATCAGAATGTGTTTATATTAAGGTCAATGCAATCATACAAGAAAAAGGATTTTTAACTACAAAAGGTAGATACACAAAATTTTAAAATAGTGAGTACATAATAAGGTAATTTTATCCTACAAAATTAAATAATGAAAATAATTTAAATATCGCTCTATAATAGTGTTGATAATTACCGTACGATAGTGTGGTCTTTTTTATTTAAAGCACCGTCCAGCTCCTTCATCTTAGCGCGTTCCCGGTTACATCATCCTCAGTTAGAAAAATACCATTTTCCACCTTGTCTTGGCTGGGAGTCGAACCCTACAGAACCAGTGGCGGAGTAGCGTGTTAGCCATTAAGCCACGGAAGTCATCTGTGCCGAATACCTATGTGCGTTTCGCTTCTCCTCGCTCGTTTCACTTTGTAAAGTAAGAACTGCTCAGATATGAATAGACCCTTAACTTGACAAAGTAATTCATGCCTGCAAAAAAAGGTGATTTCCCGCCGTGGTCATGTAATCTGAGTAACTGGTCTAAGATCACATTAATTAAACAATGAAATGGCCAGCGTGACGCCAAGCCAACGGAAAATTAGTGGAACTAATCAGAACCCGCCGTTTTTGCGCAGTTGGGAAAATAAGCAAGTTTTCCTAAATTGAAGAATCCGGGTGTAAGTTCCGGCTAAGAATGAATCTGTAAAAGTAGAATTTGAATAGTACTTAATTTTTAAATGTAAGAGAAATGTAGGCTACATACAAAAACACGTTATTATGGGGCAGACATAACCCTGGGCATTGAGACCCAAAGGCAACATTTAAAAAAGCATTTAGATGGAAAAGGATAGATGCCAAAATAGTTTCATATTGCTAGCAGCATTGTCAATTGACATCTTCATCTAAGCGCGTCGTTCTCAGCTGTGCTACTTCGGAGCCCAGGGTGCGCTTTGCCGCTTTTTTTTCTCCAAATATAATATGCATATCTATAGTCACCCAAGGATGCCAAAGACCATGAAAAATCAAGACGAAATAACTAGAAAGAAGAAATAACTAATAATTAGTTATGTCTAACGATTCAGCTATAGTTTTACGACCGGCTGCCTGCCTAACGTCAGTCTCTGAAAATGCATTTATGCGAAAATTAGATGTTTGTGCTGAGTCGTTTAGGCCAAGAGGCTTCTGGCAGCATAGGAATTCTAGGAGAGAGAGAGAAGTCACACGGCCAAAAAGCAGCATCGTCTATTGACTGAACCATCTAATTCTTTCAAAGCAAGAAGAAGTAATTTTTCCAAAACATACAATCGTCAATATTATTAATGTTAATGCTTTAAATAGATGTTATATGACTACTTAGGCAACAGGCACACACACAATACACATTTAAGCATTACCTTCTCTGGTTTTAGGGTTGACTAGAAGAGAACCCTGACAGGGATAGGTCCACCCTTGTACTTGTAGTTGTATTTATTATTATGTCCTTTAATGTACAATAAACAATTTACTTACTAACTTAGAGGGTGAACAGAAGTATTCACTTGCCTATATACATAGCTTTCCACAAACTTCTTCTTCCTTGACCCACCCCATTATTATGTAGGATCGGCACAGCATGTCAGCTTTTTTCATCTCATGCTATACTTTGTCAAATTTTCCGTTACTCCTTTCCTACCCTTAGCTTCCCTTACACATTCCCTCCACCGTTTCCTTGGTCTCTCCCTATATCGATGTCCCCTAACTTGTAAATTTAAAACCCATCTTGTAACGTGACTTTCCTCTCTTCTCATGTCCATACCAGCCTATACTACCCTTCCACATACAACCTCTAAATAATTCTTCAGAATTTAATAAGGTAAAAGACCGAGAGCATCTGACAGTTTTTATTATTTTTCTAGGCTGGCTTATAAGACGCGAGGGGATATGGAAATTACCAGCGAACATCATGATCGAAACGTGGTAAACCCATCAATTAGCTACAGCTGTCACTAAGAGAGCAAAAAGTGCTAAAAAGCTCCTCAGTGAGTAATTTGAGCTCACACTTAAGGCGAGATGGGTTCACAATTTGCAATACTGTACGTGTTTTTGAAACCGACAATAGCGAAAACACGATTGAGCATTTTTGGCTCGATAGAAAAAAATCACAAACATACCTCTAAATTTGCCTAAATTTGCCTTAATCTACATCTACACTTCTACACTAATATTATAAAGAGGAAAGATTTGTACCTATTTTTGTATGTTTGTATGTTTGTAATGAATAGGCTCAAAAAGTACTGGGCCGATTTAAAAAATTCTTTCACCGTTGGAAAGCTACACTATTCCCGAGTGACATAGGCTATGTGTGTACCACGGGCGAAGCCGGGGTGGACTGCTAGTAATACATATTATTATTTTATACAATCAGCTTTTTATATGAAAACTAGCTTTTGCCCGCGGCTTCGCCCGCGTAGATTCGGGGTATGAAAAATAGATGTTGGCCGATTCTCAGACCTACTCAATATGCTCACAAAATTTCATGAGAATCGGTCAAGCCGTTTCGGAAGAGTACGGGAACGAACATTGTGACACGAGAATTTTATATATAAGACTAGCTGACCCGGCAAACGTTGTTTTGCCATATAAAGACTACCCCTAACATTTAGGGGGATGAAAAATAGATGTTGGCCGATTCTCATAGATACCGGATAAGCACAAAAAATTTCATCAAAATCGGTCAAGCCGTTTCGGAGGAGTATGGCAACGAAAACTGTGACACGAGAATTTTATATATTAGATTATACCAAAAAATGTATTATCTAAATATCTATCAGTTTTAGCTACAAAAAAATTATAAATATATAATACAAAAAAAAAATTAAACACAGTGTAATATTCGTCGAGAGCGAAGAAAGACCCGGAGCCGTGCTCGACGATATTTCGAAGTGTTTATTTATTAACATATAAGAAAAGCCTTAAGATTCTTATGTAAATTTTTGAAGAATAAACTGTAGTAGTTTAATTACAGTGATTTTTTAAAAACACTCACAGTTTTCTTGGCTTCAGCACTCTCATACCCCGGCTGTTAGCAACAGTTTTTGCGCATCAGCCTTCACAATATCCATGTCAGTGGGTTATCCCTCGGAACACCAGCACAGCAGTAATTGAGTTAAGTACAGCACATTGTTTCTAGTTTTTACGACAAGAGTTTTTACTTCAATTCGGTTAATCCAACAGTTTCAAGGGCGACTTTTTGTTAGACAAATTGATGTCCGCAAGTGAATTTTCTCCGACGTTCGATTTCATTTCATGAAGTCCGCAAATAGAACCCCGCACGAATTTACAAAATGATCGACATCCGTCTGTTAGGTATTCAGACTCAAACCTTGGTAAGGTACATGAAAACGCTAGATGCAATACGGGTTGTAATCGATCCTTTTGGAAATCCTTAGAATAGCCTCCGCTAAAAGTGGCCTTTGAGTCTTACGGCCCTAAACTCTGTCTAACCCGACTGGGATAGACGTAATAATGTAAATAGGTGAGGCATGTGTCACCATACCCCGCAGTGGATTTCCTTTGACCCAAATATTGAAGATGAAATGTCTTCGCATATTAATTAAGGAATTGATTGTATGTACTCGTATATCTGTCGCTGTTGTTATTTTAGTTAACTGTTTCTGGGCAATTTTTTTCTGATGAAGATATGACGATAATTATAATATAACGTCTAACAAAATATACTGTAACTATTTTAAGGGTGATTCTGTCCATGATACTGAACAACTTTCCCCAAGGAGCATATATCGATATATGAAAAATATTTTTTTTGCTTTTTATACAAACCCGGATTAGCTGATCGGTCAAGTTGTATAGGAGGCCAAAAAATTTTTTTCATCTTTCGATATATGTTCCTTGGGCAAAGTTGTTCAGTATCATGGACAGAATTCACCCTTAAAATAGTTTCAGTATATTTTGTTAGACTTTATATAATGATATACATGTACCTCTCTGTAATATGTATCTAATTATATGTATTATATTTCTTCCATGCTGGTCTGGGAGAAAAGATAACTTCAGTATATTTTGTTAGACTCTGTATATGTCAAAATCAACACTGAGAATACAATACAATACAATACAATACAATACCCTTTACTGCACAAAAGTAAAAAACAGAACATACTTATCTTAAAAACTAGGAAATGCGTATAAGAAAATATTATACAATAAAAATAGAATAAAAGAAAAGTTGGTACTATTTGAACCTACCTTTGGGCCCATGTACCAGAAAATCGGCCTTTTTGTCAAACTAGCGTATACCTATGTAGAAACTGAAAGAACTCGTACAGGTACTAACACTACTTAATCGCACAAAAATTATTAGTGAGAAAATAACTGTCTGTATGTCTTGACCACAGATCTGCATTGATCCTTGATCCGTAGATCAAACTTAAGTTTGACTGACACGTACGTACGAGTATATTCAATCTTTAGTAGGGGATTGGGGGGAATTGGAGACTATTAGGAGAAAAGCTTAACAAAAAGGCAAATTTATGGATATTTTGATTTTTTTTTATTAGAAACTAAATCCTTGCTTACTTGATTATCATTTAATCACATTGTCAACGTAACATTATTAGGCATTTGGCCAGAGATAAACTTGACTATCATTTAATCACAGTGTCAATGTAACATTATTAGGCATAGATAAACTTTTTTCAAAAAAACAGAATCTCCCATTACCCGACTTTGCTGGAAATGGGAGCCTATAAATCCCGCCATACGTGTAATGGAAGCTACTTAATTATTAACTAAGCCTCAAATATTTCTATAAGTCAGTCTGAAATCTCAGTAAAATTATTCATAATAATATTAATATATACATAACCGAATATTAATTTAAAAAAAAAAATATTAAAATGCATATGGGGTAATTGGAGCTACAAGGAGGTAATCAGAGCCTAATAAGCTCTGATGAATGTTGCTTAGTTTGGACAATTTGGAAATGTACACATTTTTCAAACAACTCAAATTATTCTTGGTACATTAGAGTCGTCTAATTTTATCAGCATTTTCTTTTTTATACTTACCAGTATCATGAGAATACCAGATTAGTCGGCAGTCATTTTGATGGACTACTTAAGTGCAGGCGGGTAAACCCGAAGTGTAGCCTTGTAGCTTTTTGTGTATTGCTTAAAAAAATGCAGTTGTAGGCTATTAACTTAGACGTAAAATATTTGTTTGATTATCTCAGGTATATTAGTAGAGAATTGTGAAAAAATAAAATTCTTCCAACTAAAAATGTGTTTTAGTTAAAAAAAGTTTTTATACAAAAATGAAAACATACATTACTCGTGCATTGATAACAAATTAGAGAAGTAAACATTCAATGATGGAATGATCTTCCCCAAATATGTTTATTAAGAATGCACAATAGGGCAATGGGGCAAAAATAGTAGGAACAATGAAAGTTAAATTTAATTTTTTGTAACTAACACGAATGCATCAAAAGCAAAAGTTGCCTGCATAATTTTTAAGAGCAATTTCTGCTATGCTGGTCTGGTAGAAAAGAACTTAGAAAACTTAGAATGTACCTGTTGCTTCTCTTCATGCGCATATCGTAAATAAAAGCCAATCCAGGCAATGGGCGAAAATGCGAATCGTTGTAGCTGGCATGGCAACATTGGCAACCCATCACTATTTTGATTCCTTTTTCCACCTTCCTCACCAAACCTCCAGAGCCTGGACTGCAAAGCCGAAAGCCCCAAAATGCTCTGTCCGACCCATTAGAAATAAAGACGTGAGTCGTGATAGTATGGTATTGCAATAACCTAACAAACACAGATTTACGCAAAAAAACAGATTCTCCTTATTTTCTTATTGTACACCGATTATTATTATATAATCATCATCAGGTCTTTTTTAGTCTCCACTGCAGGAGCACAACCCTCTCTGTACTGCCAGAGCCATATATTAGCCAGAGTAGTCAGAGGATTTGGCCTACACTCTCCACGCTGGCCAGAAGGGTTGGAGAGGTCTCATCGATGTTTATAAGCTTTATTTAGCTTGTGTTTCCTAAGTGGCCTTCTACGACATCCACGGGAAGACTTGGAGTGGTCCTGTTCTACTCTACTGGGAGCCACACGGCTATTATAAAAAGAGTTAAAAAGATATTGAAATGTAAGATACATTTTTGATTTTCTAGAATAATAGATGATGATCTGGAAGACTTCCAAAAAGGCGCCAAGTACGGGCATCCGAAAGTAACGAGAGTAGAGGGAACGAAAGAAATAAGAGAAAAAAACAAATAAATATGAAGTTTTTCCAACTAAAATTCGGTCCTACAACTAAATACAATCAGCTAACTCTTATGTGTTCAGGGCATCTTAATTGAAGCTACAGTGTAACCATTTCGACTCGATAAGAAGAAGAAGGGTGTCTTAGGCCTCTTATTTGTTAGTTAATGGACTCAAGTGTTAGTGTCTGAAAGTCAAAGTTACATACATGCTGATCTAAAGTTCTAAACTAGGTACTTTATGTGCTTCCTCCACCAGTTAGTTCTATTACCGGCCGGGGCACCCACCCGCTAGTTGTTATCCGCAGAAAACTTGTGTTGTTGATGTTGATGCATGTGCCTGCTTATGCTGCTGCATCTGTTGTGGCTGCAGCATCACCAGCTTTCCTACTCGCGACACGTGTTTCACCTCTACACGAGGTACAAAACAAGCTATTCTACCACTTAATTGTATTTCTTTAAGTAAAATAGTAGTTTATTGTCTTCAACAATCTTATTATAATATACTTAGAAACAAAAAAATTAAAAAAATAAGAGTGTTTTTGGAGTGCAGATTGAAGAAGACTGGAGCCTGATGAAGGTTCCAGGTTTCCCAAAGTAGGTTGACGTCAGGCAGGCGGTCGTAAAACTATAGCTAAATCATTTAAACTGTTCCGGTTATTCTTCTCCATTTTGCAAGGTCTTTGGCATCCTTGGGTGACCATTGACATGCATGTTATATTTGGAGAAGAAAAAGCAGGAAAGCGCACCCTGGGCTCCGAAGCGGCACAGCTGAGGATGCAACCGGGAACGCGCTTAGACGAAGAAGAAGTAGTTTATTGTATCCAACAATCTTATTATAATATAGAAACTAAAAAATTAAAAACAAGAGTGTTTTTGGAGTGCAGATTGGAAAAGACTGGAGGCTGATGACGGTAGGGCCTGTACCTGTATCACAGTACTCCAACAAATTAGACGATAATTATATCGTAGACTAGATAAATTCACATTAGTGAATTTGGCTTGAGGTATTTCATTTGAAATGGCGTCTTTTCCACCACTGTAAAAGGCCGGTGCAAACATTGTACTTCATACTAATAAACCAGGGATTCGTAGAAGCTTATTATTTTTAAAATGATCTCGTTACTCGGTGACGAGTACCTACATGAGTCAATGTTTATATTCGAGTTTACGGTCCAGAGTACGTGGGCCTACATTCTTTGGCGGTTACTTGTCTTGTCGTGTCACGGGGTTCTGACGTCGTGGCCGTGACGTCCCAAGATTACTGATTGTATCATTGTCATGTATCGCGGTTAATAATAGGATGGACAGTCTTGGCTTTTATCAAATCAGCCCACGTTCTGTGACGTGATCGCGAGCATGGCCAGCCCTTTTAGTGCGCCTCCTTCAAATTGTCTTCAAACAGTGTAAGATCGTGATACGACATTTTTAAACCTATACTGTCCCACTACTGGGCAAGAGATGGGGAAGACCCAATCTTCTTACAAACATCTCTATTGCGTGCCACTTCCAAACATTTCTTCTCAAACTGTGGTACGTCGTGAGTTCGTGACACGTTTTTCTTGTCACAGCAATATAAAGATGCGCCCATAGTGTTTCAAATTAAATACAAAAGCCCTACCTGTTGGTTTATCTAACTTGTCACACGGATTTGTTGATGTTACAAACATATAAAAGTTGAAGAAGTATATATATTTTTGTAGAGTCGGAGGCCCAGTTCTTGGAGGCTTGGAGGTTTCCATTTTCTGAATACGTTTTTGGAAGAAGAAAACTGGGGTGATAAATATAATAAAACATTGATAAAAGCAGCCGAATTACTCTAAGACAGAACAGACAATCAACATCCAGTGATGTCTTAAATTTTAACCATGGCAGCCTAGGTAATCAATTACCTTCTTACCTACCTACCGAGAAAAGCTCTCCCGACACATTGCTACCTGCCTAAGGCCAGGGCCGGTCCTAGCGCCAATAAGGAGGGGGCGCCAAATCGGCCGAATAGGGGCACCGAAATCCAGTACCAGATTAGATTACGTGGGGCAAAGTCTACATACACAATACGTACGCTACGCGTACGAATACGCTTTGTCGAGGATGGGGTACGTACTACCCAAAAATTTTTATAGGACCGCCACGGCTACTCCCTATAGCCAGATACCATAGCACCTGTCTAGTGCTGTAAAATTGTTCCGTATCCGTATTGATGGACAGATAGCCGCATACGTAGGTTACTCTTCAGAGAATTCTTACGTACGTAAATACCTAGTATTTAAATTATAGTAGACAGGTAAATCCACTCATATTGGAGTACTCATAGCTCACTAAAATAAATGTGAATGACTCAAAGAAAATACAAATAAAAATAAGGAAGGAAGCGGCGCTATGACACTGCGCCAGCGCATTGCAGGTATTCAGATTTGGATTACAGTTCAGCAAATAGACGTCACAAACCGGTGCCATGTTGAGTGATGTGTCAACTTGCGGGCTGGTCTATTTGAATGACGGTATTTGCATAAAAAATGGTTTATTGTCCCTGGTAAGTGTACCACTTGACTGGTAACGTCCAAAGGTACTAAGGTCTAGCCAAAAGTAACTATAACTACGTCAAACTTTAGGAACTGTTTGACTTTTGCCCCAGTCATTCACTATTAACGTGAATGGTAAACGGGTCTAACACTCATCTCATATTGTGGAAAAATTTGTTCCTGCTTTCGTAATTCGACATTTCAGTTGCCGAGAAGCTGCCCGTGTGTAGGGATCTCGCCTACCCAGGCGGGTTATCTGGAAATTTAGATAGACTCTGATCTGGTAAAGAATGGCTGTAAAGCCTGGGATCCACTTTCCGGCTTTTACTTCTCCACTTCACATTGTCTTGAGCATCCTTAGTAGTAAGACCATCACTATGTAACTTATGTTTGTTTGTTTGGTATATACCTAGGAAGAGCGGGAATCAGACTTAAATGTAATCTTATCTATGCTAGATATTATAAGATGCTGGAAGTGTCTAAGCGGTCCTACAAAGACAGACCATGGCGTCTCGTACGGGATATAGTATCAGTGTTATTTTTCGTGTATGTAAGTGGCCAACACTGAAGTCAAAATTTCAAGCGGCCTAAAGGCATCTGACGACTGCCATACAACAATAGCAGCTGAGACCACTGAAGCCATTTGTGGTCACCGATCAAGTGCGTATGCCCAGTGTCACTTGCAAAAGCGCTTGTAATGCGTACTCCCAAAGCACCGAGCTCCCTCTACCTCATAATGTTCCCACGTAATCCAAGTTCAACCACGTTACCTGAACAGCTTAATAAGGTAAAGCGGGGCGGGGCGCTCGTCACGTACGCGAGGGTATTTGCGGCGCATCATCCGAATTAGTGCGAACGAATTTAGACATGGTTTAGAGTAAACACCATCTTTAATTAGCTCCACAGAGCCGTTACGCATACACGTGGGATCCTGGCAGATTCATGACCCTCTATTTGTTGTTCTAAGGGAAATCGGACGTGTTTGTTTTCGATCACTCGATTTACTGAAAATTCACTAACACCGATGACAGACACGATATTTTCAAGTTGTTTAATTGTATTTTTATTTGAGGCGATTCGGTGAATGCACTTTTTTATTGCATTGGCGTGTTGATAGGAATGGGTTTGTTGATGTTTTGCTGGTAGTATGTAAATATTTTCGTGGTGAGTTTTTAGAGGCAGTTACACTAAGGTAAGTGAACGAGGTGGAATGAGGTTATGATAATAATTGTAAAGTACTTACTTACCCTGGAATTTATACTAGACTTGCTAATGTCCACCACCGCGCTGATTGTGGACTTTGGACCTTATGGTCCTAGGTTGTCTACGCCGTAAGGATTGAGGACGTGAGCGTAACGTACCATCGCTTACGGGTTATTATGTACATATAAAATTAATTATATGTTTATAGTTGATTATTTTCAATTTCATTAAAATGACATTCATAATTCAATTGAAATAATGACAACAATGCATTCGGAGGCATGCCATTTAGGGCACCCGTCCAAATAGCACCTGGGCGAATAGCAACTGCATGGCCTATTCGACGAAGAGCACCTAATATTCGCAGGTGCTCTTCGTGGACTTAAATTAATTTTTGTACACGAAGAGAACCTATGATTTAGCAGCTAGTGCTGGGATTTATATTTTTTACTTTTTATTATAAAAAAAAGATATCGATACAAAATCACCTAGAACGTTTATTAATTACGCCCTATCTGTATGCGAAATCTGTCTAGCTAGACAATAAAATATTAACAAAATCATTAGTACAATAATAAATATGAATCCTACCCAATAATAACACTAGCTTTTATGATATAATATCACAATCAGTCTCCACATATCACATTTATTGCAAAATCAACCTTACCGAATAATAACATTTTCTTATTTTTAATGTATCATAATCAGTCTTTTATGGTCTCTGTTCTGATCTGAGTTCTAGGTGATTTTGTATCGATATCTTTTATTCGTAATAAAAAGTAAAAAATATAAATCCCAGCACTAGCAGTAGCTAGTCATAGGTGCTCTTCGTGGACAAAAATGTAAAAATAAAATTAAGTCCACGAAGAGCACCTGCGAATATCAGGTGCTATCAGGTGCGTGGAATAGGCCAGGTGCTATTTAGTCGGGTGCCCTAAGTGGAATACCTCTTAAAATGATCTGATGTCAAGAATTATATGAAATCGATAGCAAAATTGCGACGACCTCCGTGGCGTAATGGTTAACACGCTAGACCGCTAATCCGGAGATTCTGGGTTCGATCCCCAGCCAGGGCAAGTTGGAAAATGGCCTTTTTCAAATTGTCCTGGGTCTTGGGTGTTTATCTATATATGTATTTATCATAAAATATACTTAGTATCGTTGAGTTAGTATCCCATAACACAAGTTTAAAAAAACTTAATTTGGGGCTAGCTTAATCAGTGTGATTTGACCATATATATATATATTGACATACAAGTGATAAAAATGTGAAACAAATGTTCTTATTACACGCTCATCCGGATTCCTCCCTGAATCATCCCATATAATTTAACCCTTCGGAGGTTTCCCGAACCATAAATCACATATGTTTTCGATCTTCGACCAGAGAAAAATACCTCTGAAGTTACTCAGTGAGCAGAAACGAATTCCTCCAGTAAAAAGTAAATATACGTTACTGAAATTAATATGGCCGCCCACTAGTTCTGCACAACTCAATCAAAACAAGTTACTTCGTCTTAAAAAAGTATCACGGTTCCGGGAAAAGGGGTAACGGGACTGTAAAAAGGTCAACTGTTTTGAATTGTTTGATGTTATGGGGTTAGGAATGCGAGTAATGGGTGTGTTTTGGGTTGTAACATTATTAGTTTACTCATTCATCAGTAGTTCATTGTGGAATGAATCTAGCTCGATGCGCTCCGACTTTATAATGTAGGTAGTAGGTATTTTATTGTTCATGTTATAAGGGGAACCTTTATGGAGGATTCAGATCAGTGCAGCTCGGGCGTCTTCGTGTAGGCGTCGCGAGTCACATTCGCCCTGAGGAAGGCTTCCGGACGTCGAAACATGTCGACCAGTAGATCACTTTTTTTGACGTAAGTTACCCGTTTATCACAAGGATTCATGTGTATAATCACACTTTTTCTAACTTTTACGAAAGTTCAAGGGTCATCGTTATCTATACGATCAGCGCTACGTGCGGTACGTACCTACTTAGTCGCCATTCAACAACTTTTTGCGTCAGGGACCATCTCGGTTCGTCACACTTTATGGCCCACTGTCACTTCAATAACCTATCGTTGTGTACCGCAAAATCAACGCTTGCTATACCTACCTAGTCCCAAAGTGTTTTTTTTTAAATTAAGTGGCTGAGTTATATCTTTTCGACCTATTAAAATGAACATCACCGGACTACCACTTTCATCTCATCTTATCTTACACGTTCCCGAATGCATTATTACTTAGTTGCACTGCATCGTAGTCCGGGAGCGCTAAACATATTTTCTTCTTCAAAAATTAGATATATGTAAAGGAGAAGAAAATACCGGAAAAATAAAATGATTTCCTTGTGCTTTTGCGACCGACCACCGACGTAAACCCTCCTTGGGCATGCAGTTCTATACGATTTATATGTTGGTGTTTTAATCGCATCTTACGACATCCACAGCAAGGGAAGGAGTATAGTCCTATTCTAAGCCGGAAAGCACACGGCAGAACAATTTTGGTATATTTATTTCCTTACTGGCTTCCATTCGATGTGTAGATAGAACAATAAACGAGAACAAGGCGCTGAAACTAATCCCACCGACTTTGTTTTGTTGGAGGTGCATTGACATGTGCCAGGATCGGCCTGCAATGGCCCAGAATAATAATAGCAAAAGAATTTAGAATTCATGTTTACTAAATATTTAATTATTTAACCACTTCTTTCTCGTCTTTTCTTTATATAAGTATTTTATTTATTTAAAAACTGTATTGTATATCAGCAATATTTAAACATTTACCTAATTACCTACGTACTCCAGGCTTTATTAAGGCGAAGATATAGGCAAATGGCCTTGAAGTGTGAAATAAATTGTTAACACGTAAATATGGTAATAATTTCCATATTGCTCTTCGTCATGCACTAGATAGCCCTTTAAATTATTTTATGAACTACCGTTGAAACTATTATTGGTGATCCGTCTAGCTTTAAAACTTGCCGTGGCCACTTTTGGCGGAAGGAAGTTTTAAAGCTAGACGGACTAATGTAAATACTTTCAACGGTGGTTCATAAAATAATTTAAAGGGCTATCTAGTGCATGACGAAGAGCAATATGGAAATTATCTCCATATTTACGAGTTAATAATTTATTTCAAGTGAGGGCGCCACTTCAAGGTCATTTGCCTATACCTCCACCTTAATATACAAGCATATATAATATGTAACACACATATACAGAGGTTGACACATACACACTACTACACTACAATAATAAAGGAATATGCATGTAATACCAATCCGGCTCATATTTTTATTTTACAATTTCTATTCATACTTTACCACGCCTAGTTAATTATTTTTCTTACTGACTCTTATTTGGATTAGAAATAAATTATTGAAAATATGCAAATATTGTGCGGGAACTTTTGACAAACAAAAGGGAAATGACGACAAAGTTCACAAAAGGGAAATGACAAGTTCGGGTGCGTTCGGTAGGACTGTCCGTCCATGTAGTTTGACTATCGATGACATTCGAAATGTATGTACTTTTATATAGAGGTTTACGAAACATCACTGGCTGATAATATCGAAAGTACCCAAAAAAGAAAAACATGCCTTGACAGCTTCTGTCTCTAGCGGATATTGCAGACCAGTTGCAGACTTTGACGTCATATTTTAAAATGGCGTGTTTTAGTTGTTATAATCTACTTGCTATTTTCAATATTTATTTTCTTCACCATATACATGTTTTTCGGCACTAATTTATTTTTTTGCGGCTATTACTCGACGAGGACTATCGATTAAAAATATAAAAAAAATGCATGCATACTCTCTATTGTACAAATGGTGGACTTATCCCAGCATACATATTTACCTAATTAATTTTAATAACTATATATATATATATATATATATATATATATATATAGTTATATATTTGTGATCACTCGTTTGTCTGTCTGTCTGTCCATCCGTCTTGTCACAGCCAATTTGCTCGGAATCTACTGGACCAAATCTGGTGAAATTTGGTAGGATGATGTAATCCTATAACCCAAACAGATATGCAAAGTAAATAAATATTTTTTTATTAATTATGGGTCAATTGACCATTCCCCCCTCCTGATCTCCAAAACTACGAGCCTAAATTTTTGAAAAAAATAAAAAATATAGTTCATTGCTTGTAGATTACAGAAAAACTTATGAGAAGCACGGAACCCTAACGACCATAACGACGTTCAGGAAACGAGTAAAAGATCACAGCATTTATCATCCTTATACATTTAGAAATATGAACATATGTATTTATTTTATATATGCTTTATGAATATGTATTTATTTATGTATTTATGTAAGTATATTTATATATGTTTATGTAGGTATGTTTATTATTATTACTAAAGAATTTTGCCTCTTTATTTATTTAGTTTTGGTATTGTATAGGTACACGCCAATTAGGTACCTCTTTCTTCCTATTTCCTTTTGCGGGTCTACTGGAAGAAATTTCTTTAGAAATAAGTAGCACCTAAGTAGGTACTATGTTTTCCTTATTTTTTTACATATATAGTTTGTAAATGTTCAAGTGTACTTGAACTAATAAAATTAAACCCTCTTCACGCAAGTTTAACTCGCACTTGCCAAGTTTTTTAATTTTATCACGTACTTATCACTTTAAACGAGCATTTCCTATATAGGTTTTTAGATGAATATTATATACCTAATGAGGATCTCGGAAACGGCTGCAAGGATTTCGATGAAATATAGTAGGTATGTAGAGGATTTCGGGGATGGTAGTTAGCTACAAGATGGAAAAGCATATTTCCCATTTCGTAGCTAGCTAACAAATCTGGCTACCAGATGGGAAAATCGATCGATTTTCGAGAACCTCTTTTTGAGTTTTTATCGAGCGAAGCTCAGGTAAGTACCTACTTACTTTTTTATGTATAGGGACAAATCACTCTGATTAAGCTAGCCCCAAAGTAAGTTTTAAACTTGTGTTATGGGATACTAACTCAACGATACTATATTTTATGATAAATACGTATATAGATAAACACCCAAGACCCAAAGCAATTTGAAAAAGGCCATTTTCCAACTTGCCCTGGCTGGGGATCGAACCCAGTACCTCCGGATTAGCGGTCTAGCGTGTTAACCATTACGCCACGGAGGTCGTTTAAGAGAAGAGAGAGGCCAATTATTGAGCATATAATATAAATGATATTGATTCTGTGCCATTCACATCAAATATGATCAAACACGTGACCAGAAAATGGTGAAGTGCGATCCACTTTGAAAAAGGGTTCTTCTGTTGGTATTTCAAACCATAATAACTTTGATAGGTACTAAATCGAGTGGCCTGCAAACAGTCAACGCCACGTCCGCGGGATATATCTCCTAAACAAGGGAAATGTTTGGCATTCTTGGCGCCTTCTCAACGGAAGCGGATTGTTAGCGGGCTCGCGGGATACCTCATCGAGTGCTTCGAATATTTTGGCTCCAAGCATCAAAATATTAAAAACAAATAGATTTTCATTTGCTTGTGATTCATCTTGAATCATTACCGGAGTGGATCATAAAGTGTTTAAAATACATTAGTAAATTGAGAATAAAGACTGAGACGAGGCTTATTTGTCAGAAACTAAATAAATTATACTTACGCCTAGTTTTCGGTATTTCTACAACACAGCTCATATCGTTACAATAAGAGTAAGAACCTATGGGGGTTTTCAAAAACCTATTTTTAGGGTTCCGTACCCGAAGGGTGAAAACAGGACCCTATTACTGAGACTCCGCTGTCTGTCCGTCTGTCTGCCCATCTGTCCGTCTGTCACAGGGCTCTATCTCTTGAATCGTAATAGGTCAGCTAGACACCTGAAATGTTCACCGATTATGTATTACTGTTGCCGCTATAACAAATACCTACTAAAATTAAAAAAAGTTGAAAATTAAAGGGGGTCGTCATACAAAAAACGTGTTTTTTTCAGCGTTTTTAACTCGATCTGTCACAGGGCTCTATCTCTTGAACCGTGATAGCTAGACACCTGAAATTTTCACCGATTATGTATTACTATGACCACTATAACAACAAATACTAAAAATAAGATAAAGTTAATAATTAAAGGGGGTCGTCATACAAGAAACGTGTTTCTTCAGCGTTTTAAAACATGTACGGTGGTACGGAACCCTTCATGTACGAGTCCGACTCGTACTTGCCCGCTTATTTAAATGAGGACACCTGTTACACTAATCGAACGATTTGTGCACATAGGTACAGAGGCCAATAGTAGGCCGTGTGAATTGCTGAGGAGGCACCTCAGATTTTTTAAAACACATTACCACCCCAAGTAGGTGATGAATTTTTTTTACGGAATCGTGGAATTTGTAGTAAAATGTATCAAAAACAGCAACGTAAAGTGGCTACTCAATCTAGACGTTTGAAATGAGAAGCCACCTAGAACCTCCGAGAAGGCTCCTTAATTTATACGGACATGGCAATGACTCGGGAACTTCAAACGGACATGGATTACCAGATTCTATCTCATGGACATTGGCTCTGCCTAGCCTGTCTTCTTTGCGTGTCGATGGATTTTTTTCTCTTTATATTTTGTCAGCAAAGTAGAGAGTCACTTCGTTATCATTAGCCGCTAGTAAATCTTTCAGGGTGCAGGTGGTAGGGGCACCTGGGGCAGGAAAGCAGGTGGAAAAGTCGTTTGTGTAGTGACTACGAAATAGGGCTACAGATCGGCTTCTTCTTTCCTCGCCTTTCGCCTTCGCTCGCAGAGCCGACCCCAAATAGGGATATTTGGGGTCGGCTCTGCATGTCAACTCCCTCCATAATTTTCTGTACTTTGCCATCTCCGTACTAACCCCCCGAAGTTTATCTATGCAGGAAGAATATATAAATACAGGAGGATAAATAAGGTTACTGAACACAGAAATGGGAATACGAGAATCAGTTCTTCCTCGTGGTCCCATTAATGGGGCAAAATCCTGGGAACATCAGAAAACAGCGGTTCCCCCATATCCGATCTCACACAATCTTCTCACGTCTTTGTCGTTCTTCCTTTTCCTCTATACCCGTCTACTTTCAAGTCAACAATTTTTTTGGCAGATTATTGGCGTCCTTTCTCATTATGTGGCCATACCATGTCAGGTGAATGCTTATTAATTTGTCGACTATTGGCGCTACCTTTAATTCCTCTTAATAGGTACTCATTCCGGATGTCATCCATTTTAGTGATCCCAGACATCCATCTTAGCATACGCATCTCAGCCACATGCATCTTTAGTGACTGGCTATCCCACATAAATAGTAAAATGCAAGTTTGCTCTTATTTAGTATGGGAGGACTCCCGCCGCGCCGCCGCCGTTCAATCTCCAACATTTACCCTAAGTATTTTAATTATAATAGCTGGAAATGTGTACTTAATCAATAATACGAATAAGACATTTTTAACGAGAAACTTTATTTCATTATCGCATTATTGATAAATTATAAATACTTACATAATAGGTATTCCGTAAGTTATTTACAAAATAGTATCGATTTCACAAGGAAAGTACCTACACAGATCTGCTATGGGCCAGAAATAAATGTTATTTATAATTTGGATTTTACTTGTCGCTTCTACAAATTTTGGTCGACTTGACTCTTATCGCCTAGTTCGCGGTGTGAGAGTTATGATTTTCGCCGCAACGTATGTCTTGTATATAAGTTGTAAGTATGAAAATACGTATGAATGTTCATCTTTTCCCTCGTATCCTTAATGTTATCCATAAAACTTGACAACGAAAGGTGAAGAAGTATTTTTGGTGGAAAGGCGCCTTTATCGAGTGTTCATAAAAAAATATAGTCGCCTAAATATTTGTAAGTGAGTACAAATCTAGATTTTTTATTATATCTATGTAAGCGACAGTCACACATACATACAATCGCGCCTGTTTCCCGCAGGGGCGGGCAGGGACTATGGACCTCCACTTGCTACGATCCTGGCAGACCTCTTTCGCTTCATCTACACTCATCTATCTCTTCATAAATGTTCTTTGGTTACGGGTACTTCTCACCTCTCCTTTTTTAGAACGTCTGCAATCTGATCGCAGAATGTTCGCCATGGTCGGTCGACCCTGTCCCGCTCTTCCTTTCACACTTGCCTTATAAATATTTTTTGTTAATCTCTTTTCATCCATCCTTTGCACATGTCCAAACCATCTTAACATCCCTTCCTCTACTCTTGTCACTACTCATTGACGACCTCCGTGGCGTAATCCGGAGGTTCTGGGTTCGATCCCCAGCCAGGGCAAGTTGAAAAATGGCCTTTTTCAAATTGTCCTGGGTCTTGGGTGTTTATCTATATATGTATTTATCATAAAATATAGTATCGTTGAGTTAGTATCCCATAACACAAGTTTAAAACGTACTTTGGGGCTAGCTTAATCAGTGTGATTTGTCCCTATATATTTATTTAATAACTAGTAAACGGTGTACAAATCAAAAATTGACAAAAAACCGCAAATCAATGTACAGGATAGTCTTAAACAATCATTTTGAGCGGTAGTTCTTAAAAATATTCCAATAATTAATGACGTCATCAATTTTATGTATGAAAATCTATACTAATATTATAAAGCGGAAGAGTTTGTTTGTTTGTTTAAATGCGCTAATCTCAGGAACTAATGGTCCGATTTGAAAAATTCTTTTTTTGTTGGGTAGTCCATTTAAAGAGGAAGGCTTTGGGCTATATATTTGACTTCATAATTTTTAAACTTATCGATACCTAGGTACTATTTTTTTTATTGAAAGGGGAAAATAAATAACTTCCTCTTCGTCTACTGCATAATATTTGCTGCAAATAAAAGAGCGGTATTAAGAAACAATATCTAAAACAAGTGCGCTACTTTTCTATTATTTTCAGCCTCTGATTAGTTATGTTTTTATTAATACCGCTCTTTTATGTGCATATAAAAACCGCAAATCGATGTACAGGATAGAATGTACATCGATTTGCGTGCGACATATAAGTACTGTTGCCCTACATAAAGCTAAGTCATCTCGACCAGAATGCGAACGGATTTCCGGAATTTCATGAAATATTTGTTCTTACAAGCTTTAATTTAGCTTGCCCTGTTTGTTTAGGTCAAATCTTGCAAGTTAAATTTGAGCCACTTCCCGCTTTACGATTGAGATGAAATTGTGTACGCTTATGTATAGCAACCCTAATAAAACAACGCTACCCCATCGAGTTTATGCCTATTGCATTTGTCTTGATAAGCATTTAGGCCACACATTAAAGCTTGTAGGTTCGAAAAAAATTATTTATTTAAGTTTATTGCACACAATCTCATATTTGATTGATTACAATGGTTCAAACTTAACGCTATGCAATATCTACCAGTTTGCCTTTGGGACACATCGAGAAGTTGGTAGAAGGGGTGCGAGTTTTAGCACTATTACAATACAACATTCCTACATAATATTACACAATAAATACATATACTTAATATCAACATAATTTTATTAAATAATACATGAAAAGATTTATAACAATACATACATACATATATATCCACAGAAACATTAAATAAATACCATACGTATATACTAAACCATATACATACATACACATATTTATATATTATATACAGCAGAGAGTTTAATTTGATTCCAGATAATATTTCTTGACCAGCATATTGAAATAATCACGATTGTGTGATCTCGTAATGCTATACTAGATATCCATTACAAAATTTGATGTTTTCGAAAAACTTATATGGGTAAGTATACTGAACCTCTTTCTGACTGATAGATTAACGAAATAATCTTTGACCGTCTTATTTAAAAGCGATGACTAACTTTACTACTTGGTTTAAACCATTATCCGCCCAAAACAAGAAGACTTATCGTCACCTCATTTGTCACAGTCAACTTCATTTAGGTGAATAATGCTGTAAATCAAGCGGACATCGCTTTAGAACCATTGACATAGAAAATAATATAAAGGCCAGCTATCTCAAACAACGGGCTTTATTCTATTTTTGAATTTTATCATACACGTACCTACTTATTTAATTTTCAAACAGTAAAATCTAGTTGCTTACCGATAGAAAGTTATTTCTTTACACTTTTCCATATTCTTTGAATCATTCTGTGTTATTACTGTATTGTAACGCACACCAAGGCATTTTTAATTATGTTTAGGTACCATGTTTCCGCATGGTTTTCGCTTATAAACTGTTGAAAGTACTAGGCGCACAAGAGTTTGCAAGCGACAAATAGACATACCTACATACAAATCAACGGGACAAAACAGTGATATGTAATGTCTTCTCTAGTAAGTGCTATCGTTTAGAGCCCATAGTTTATCTGTGACTGAACATTTAAAACTACACTTAAAGCTGCTTTTATTTATGTACACTTATTATATAGTGTAGGATAGGTAGGTACTAAACTCGCACTTTCACTGGTGCTGTTGAATATACTTCTTGTTTTACAACAAAACACCTATTTTACAATGCTATCCTTGTCTGATTTACATAAGACAAGCATGGCGATATAAACCAGCTGTTTGACAATCCTTTTTTAAGTTTAAAGACATTTATGATTGTAAATGAAAAGACTGATCTGAGTGAGGATAAGTGATGTAATAATAAGGGTTGGGCTCCATCTGGCTAGATGGAGCCCACGGAGCACGGAACAGCAATTTCGGCCGCATAGCCGATTCCGCGGCATATCCGCTCTCTTTCGCTCTAGCTAATGACGGTTCTGAGTGACAGAAAAGGATTGCAGCATAGAAAAGTGCTGTTCCGCGCGGCCAGATGTAGCCCAACCCTAAGGGTCATTTGTTAGAGCGAGAAGGAGCGAAGGAACGCTGCAGCACCGACCTTGCTAAGGCTTTCCGTCGCTCTCGCTCTAGCAAATGACGCTTCTGAGTTTACGAAGAACGTTTACATTCCGCCGCAGCGGTTTTCGCCGCGCGCGTTTTATTTTGTATGTAATTGTCACGCCGCGCGCCGCAGCGGGGCAACTGCTGCCGCGGCCGCGGACTGAGTAAACAAACGCTCTTATCAGCAGCGGCAAGAGGTGGCCGTGTGTAAAGTTTTATACAAATGCAACGCTCTTGCATTGTAGGGTGACTTTTTAACCACCAGTCAAGTTCAGCCCATGATACTACTTTCCAATAAAAAAATATATTAAAAATCGATTAAAAAAAATTATACATTGGTACATAAAAAGTCCATTTTGGAGTAATTGATGAAATTAAAACAAACCTATCTTAAGTATTTATTGCCTCTGAAAAATGTTAGAACATTAAGGAAAAAAATAAGATATACTTAATTGTGATCAATTAAATGATTTAATGAAGTACTAATACTATTCTGTGATTATTTGTTCAATCCTTTTTAGGGTTCCGTACCCAAAGGGTGCCAACGGGATCCTATTACTGAGACTCCGCTGTCTGTCCGTCCATCTGTCACAGGGCTCTATCTCTTCAACCGTAATAGGGAGACACTTTAAATTTTCACCGATTATGTACTACTGTGGCGACTATAATAAAAACTAACAATAAGATAAAGTTAAAAATTAAAGGGGGCCATCATACAAGTAAAACTTTTTTTTAGCGTATTAACACATTGTACGGAGGTACAGGTACAGGAGGAATCCTTCATGTACCGACTCACACTTGACCGGTTTTTTGTTATATCCTAGGCACAGAATAAACAAAAATTGTCCTAGGTACTAGTAAGTTCTTTATGAAGGCCTACACTCTTATTTAAGAGCCAGGAGTGCCATTTTTCAACGAGGGAGTAAGCGAAACACAAAAGTGTAGTTTTCCAACTCATTGCTAGGTGTTCTGACGCATTGCATCGTATATTTGAAACCGTCGTATCAGCGATAAGAAAATATCATGGTTTTCTTACCTTTTCAACATAAATAAAAAAGCAGCGTGAAATGGAATAGTTGTATGCTACAAATGTGAAATTTACGAGTGGTCATAACCAGTCCTGCAAATCCTTCGCTTACGACTGATTAAAAAATGCGCCTTTTTGGAAACGGTCGCACGAACCATTCGTGTGACTGTTAATTTCAAAAATGCGTCTCCAGGCTTTTGTTGGAGTCATTATATGGAAAGAGTCGCACACAATGACGATTTTTGTCAGAGATGATGTGGTTTGCCATTACCTTCTTTATATAGGTACTAGTAAACTAAATAGTCATCAGTGTGCAGGTTTCGTCACGATGATTTCTTTTTTTCTATTTGATTCGCAAACTGGTTGTTACATTATTAACAAATGATAAAAGATTTCCTAAACCGAATTTAAAAACGTTTTTAAATAAAAAATCATTTTAAATCTTTTAATTGTATACACTTAAATTTTAAGTAGAAATAGTGATGATTGAAATATATATAAAAAACAAATTACGTAAAAAAATCTTAATAAATACATACATTATATCGCAACTTTCGCTAAAACCCTCTTAATTTTCTAAGTATCTATTTATAATACACATTTGCCTACAATAAGTCTTTAAGCTGAAAATATTACTGTTGAGTTCACCCATACAAAGAAAATGGACCATCGCTTTATATAGGTAGATATATTATAGTGCCGTATAGTGAAGCCAAAAATAATTATTTTGGATATATTATTTTGATTTAAAACAGCATTTCGCGCAAAACGGCCCCACGAAATTCATATAAAATAACAGTCGCATAACGCAGCGTCAACTGTTGGCCAATGTCCGCTATGACGCAGTGTTTTACAGCAGCCACTGATTGGTCCAAAAATTAGCGTGAAGTAACGTCACGTCAGTAACGGAATAGGACATTCCCAAAGAGGGTTGACGTCAGGCAGGCGGCCGGTCGTGAAACTATAGCCAAATCATTTAAACTGTTCCGGCTATTTCTTCTCCATTTTGCAAGGTCTTGGCATCCTTGGGTGACCGTTACCATGCATGTTATACTTGGAGAAAAATAAGCGGGAAAGTGCGAAGCAGCATAGCTGAGCATGCACCCGGGAACACGCTTAGATGAAGAAGAAGTAACGGAATAGGACATATTACGCGAAGCTCGGCGCAGGTGGCGGCACTGGCACCACCAGTAAACAATCTGCTCTCAGTCTACATGTCATATTTTTTCGCAACAAATATTCATTATGAATGTATTTAATTTTAATAGTTTTATTATTAT
The DNA here is from genome assembly GCA_963576875.1 of Acrobasis repandana. Classification (NCBI taxonomy): domain Eukaryota; kingdom Metazoa; phylum Arthropoda; class Insecta; order Lepidoptera; family Pyralidae; genus Acrobasis; species Acrobasis repandana. The sequence continues at coordinate 23,456,773 of OY756218.1, read as the reverse complement.
TCACCCATTCAAAACCTGCCCTGTGGTGTTATGGCTTCCAACGGCCATTTAGATACATATAATTTAACAAATTTATTGCGGCTTTAATGTGCTTGTCATTGTCAAACATTTGTTTACGGTCTGCGCTAATGCTGCACCCTGGCGGCAGAACGATGCAGTAACGTCTCCTTGGCAGTAACAAGTTTAGCGATCAGCTGATACAAGTTTCTACGGGAAGCAATTATTTTTTTCATAGATCGTACATCGATCTTCCTTCTTCGATGTTCCTTGGGTAAAGTTGTTCAGTATATTACAATAGTATATTTTAACTAGGTTGTTCAACCTGAAATGATTGGGCCACTAAATGTTTTTAATCTGTGCTATGGTGATGCTAGTTCAAACTTAGTTAATTTTTTCCGCAATATGCCGAAGTTTCACTAAGTTATTTGTCAACCTTTAAACAAATTTGGCTTCACTTTAAAGCTTGAAACTACGTCAAGCGGACTCCCCGGAAGGGTTCAGTCCGTCTCTGTCACAACCCCTACGTGCGGTAGAGATAGCTGAAACCGTCGCGGGTCACGTCTCTTTGCTACGCTTCACCGCATCTAGTCCATCTTTTTTCGTAAGTCCATGACTTCGCCAGTAATATTTCTCCGAAACTACTTTCATATGGCGGGTATATTGTACAAGGCCGTCAGTCTCTCTAAAAACGCGTTTTCTTCCCCGTTCGTCAAAGTTTCATTCCTACCCTCTCCCATTGGTCCGTTTTTCTCCACGTGCGTAAAAACCTGCATTTTCCCATCGGTATTTTCAGTCCGATTGAGGATTTTCACTGGTTCCGGTTCTATATGATTACTTGCCCTAAATATAGGTCGAAGTATAGCCAAATCTTTTTCCTCAGGCACATTTATGTTATCCTTATACACCTGTACTGTGTTACTCTTATAAGGAATATTTATATGGTTGTCTTTGTTAAATTCAGAAGGTTCATTATAAACATCTTTGAATTTATATTCGCTATTGGCTTGCCTAGTGTCAAAAACTTCAACATTATTAGAATAGTCTGCGTTAATTTTGTACTGTCCGTTCTCTATTCTATTCGTTACAGTAACATTAGGTACACCATCTTTTTTGTGGATTTTCTTCGTAACTTTGATTTTATCTACGTTTTTCAATATGGCCGCTCTAGTTGTAGACGCCGCGGCGTATGATTTGGCAGGCTTTTGAGTTTTTTGATCAGGTGGTGTATCTTGTTCTGGATTTGGTTTCGGTGAACTTTTGTCTTCGTCAGTTGGTTCTTCTTTGACGTTTTTGTCTGGTTTGGTCTTCTTGTCCTTGGGTTTGGGTTTGCTCTGGGTCTGCGACTCGAGGCGACTGCGCATTTTCTCGTGCGTCTTGAAATGCCGCCGGAGGTCGCTGGTCGCGCGAAAGCATTTGTCGCACTCTTCACACTTGTAGGGTTTGTCACCTGTGAAAGGATTTACGTGTCTGATAACTTTGTCAAAACCATCGTCAATAGTTTTAATATCAAACATTTTTTTTTTTGATTGACTCTTACGTGAGGCACAAACATTACTATATGTTACATAGTAATGTTTGTGCCTCACGTAAGTGTTAATCAAAAAAAAAATGTTAGTAGTAATAGTAATATTTTTTTTACCAAATATGGCAAACAATCGCTCTTTCTTATACGGCAAACAAATTAAAAACTTTTACATGAGATAGTCTATGTTACAATGGCCTAGGTGTTCTTTCTTCACTTTAATTCGTTCATAGCAGAAGGTTCTTCTGCTCTTAAAGCGTAGGGGTTCTAACAGACGAACGACAGTATGCCCGTGACGTCCGTGATAACGGTCGCCGATTGTCACCAAAGGTCACCGACTATCACCATCTGTCGCCTCAACGGCCTCAGATTGTCGCCAACAGTCGCCCCAATAATCGCCGACGGTGGCCGACTGTCACCAACGCAATCAAGTTGATACAACTAGCAAGTTGACAGTAACTGTGTTGGCTCACCCGTGTGCGTCCGCATGTGCGTGAGGCGGTAGGAGGAGGCGCGGAAGGTCTTGCTGCAGTAGTCGCACTTGTAGTTGTACTCGCCGGTGTGGATCCGCCGGTGCAGGTTCAGCGAGTACTTGCGCGCGAACTCCTTGTTGCAGAACTCGCATTTGAACGCTTTCTGTTGATAATACATTGAACAATTGGATAGCATTTTGAAGGATCTACTTAATTCTCCTAGGTTTGACACTACGTCACCCCGGACGGGTTCAGTCCGTCTGTCGCAAACTCTTCGTGCAACAGAGACACGTGACCCGCGGCGGTTTCAGCTATCTCTATCGCACGTAGGGTTTGTGACAGACGGACTGAACCCGCCCGGGGCGTCCGCTTCACGTAGTTTCAGGCCTTAGTCATAATTGTTTTGACATAGCAGTAGTTTGTCATAATGTTCTTTTTCAAAATGTCTGTATCGGCGATTCGATGGTATCGCTGCCCGCTTCGCACCTAACACTATCGCCCTGATGATGATCGTCTAAATCGATCAATACATGCCCCCGTTGATAAACCCAGATAAAGTTTATATCGCGCGAGGGACTAGTGCTATCTCGCTTGTTTTTTAATAAAAATCTTCATAATCTAGATAGATAGATAGCGCTCCATTAAAGTTGTCGCCGATGCCATGCTAAAGGAGCTGGTCGACCTTTCCGACTATATAACGTGAGTTAATCGATGATGATGACGTACCTGCTTGGAATGTATGGAGCTCTTGTGGTATTTGAGCACGCTCCACTGGCGGAAGGCCCGCGAGCACTGGTCGCACTTGTACGGCCGGTCGTCGTTGTGCACGCGCCGGTGGGCCTAAATCACAAACACACTTAGTATATTAACACTTAGTATACTACCCTACCCTAAGTAGAGCGAGAGAGAACGACGGAACGCTTCAGCGCCGGCCATGCTAAAGCGTTCCGTCGCTCTCGCTCGCTCTAGCAAATGACGCTTCTGAGCGACAGAAAAGGACGGCAACAAAGGAAAGTGCTGTTCCGTTCTGACAGATGTATTCCAATAACACACTTAGTTACAATCCGCTACATGACAATAAGTCAAATCAGACACTTTTTAGGGTTCCGTACCCGAAGGGTGCAAACGGGGCCCTATTACTGAGACTCCGCTGTCTGTCCGTCTGTCACAGGGCTCTATCTCTTGAACCGTAATAGCTAGACACTTGAAATTTTTACCGACTATGTATTACTGTGGCCACTATAACAACAAATACTAAAAATAAAAAAGTTGAAAATTAAAGGGGGTCGTCATACAAGAAACATGTTTTTTTCATCATTTTTAACTCTATTTTTATAATGGCATTTACTAGATACTTGATATTTTCACCAATTATGTACTACTATAACCACTATAACAACAAATACTAAAAATAAGATAGTTAAAAATTAAATGTCGTCATACAAGAAACGCGTTTCTTCAGCGTTTTAAAACATTGTACGGTGGTACGGAACCCTTCATGTATGAGTCCGACTCACACTTGCCCGTTTATTCTTAGACGTCAAAGACAAACATTTTCTTTGGGATCTGTATGATAATCACAACCGTGACGTCATAGTTTTGTGGAGTCAAACAGCTTTTTTTTTATTTTATTTTTTTTTTATTAGAAATTTGAGTGCGTTTGATCTCTATCTAGCCTGATGGGAAGCTAAGATGAGGTCTAAGGTGTATCACGCAAACTCAAAAAATGCCTGTTCACTCTTGCCTTGAAAATCCCTAAATTATATGTATGGGGAAACATCGACGCAGGGAGGGAATTCCACACCTTAGCGGTTCGCACAATGAAGGAGGAGGCGAATCGAGAGGTACGATGAGGAGGAATATCGACCACAAATGGGTGGAATCCCTGTCTACGTCGTGTTGTCCGATGGTGGAATGGTGCAGGGGGAATTAAATTATGTAATTCCTGCGCACACTCCCCGAAGTGCAACCTGTAGAAGACACACAGACTTGCTACCAGTCGGCGATGTTCGAGGCTGTGGAGCCGTCCTGCCGTAAGCAACTCATCACCAACGAGTCTTCTGGCACGTCTGTCGATAGCTTCCAGGGCTTCGAGCTGATAGCGGGCAGATCCATCCCATAGGTGGGAGCAATACTCCATACATGAGCGGACTTGAGCTGTGTAAAGGCTCAACAGTTGGTCAGGGGTAAAATATCGTTGGACCTTGGAGAGGATGCCCAGTTTTTTAGAAGCCGTCTTAGCCCTGGACTCAATATAGCTACCGAAGTTAAGATTTGATGAGAGATCGATACCGAGAAGTTCGAGATGACGGGTGATAGGAACAGGCACACCCCGGAAAGTGGGAGCCAAGTTGAAAGGGCTCTTTTTAGCAGAGAAGAGACACGCCTGTGTCTTAGAGGCATTGAATCTCACAAGGTTGGCATCACCCCAATCGGAGACAGCTTGCAGAGTAAGATTGGTATGGAGCACCATTGCCTCTCTTAGTTCGTCTATTTCCGGTTTTTTTGCCCTTGCACTAGAAAAATATCTTTCCGTAACTGAGCTATCGTCTGCATACCCAAAAATACCGGGCTTTAGCAGATCGTTAATGTGAAGCAGAAATAGCGTTGCGGAAAGAACAGATCCCTGAGGTACTCCAGCATTAATTGCCAATAGGTCAGACGAGCAGCCGTCAAGAGTTACTCGAATAAACCGTTCCCTCAGGAAATCGGAAATCCAAGCACAAAGGGTGGGAGGGATACCGTAAGCGGAAAGCTTCGCTATAAGAGCGTCATGCCATACCCTGTCAAATGCCTTTGAAATGTCAAGTGAGACAGCAAGTGCCTCACCGTATTTTTCAAGGGCTTCACCCCAAAGATGTGTAGCGTACACAAGAAGATCCCCAGTAGATCGCTTCTTAATATCAGTTTTTATGCATTAGTAAATCTAAAACCATGTTAAAAATGGATATAATTAATGACATGTGACACTATTTTGTGACGTTTTATTCTCTTAACAGTACGAAATAATTTATTTTTGACCCAGTAATCTTACCTGACTTGCATACCATCTACAACATGACACAAGGCACAAAGCCATCACGAAAACACTGCTACCAGTTAACTCGTACAGCGACTAAAACCAAAGCTGCACATTCTTACTTTCTTAGTAACAGAGTGGTCAATAATTGGAATAGACTACCAGAAGAAGTGGTCACTGCGCCTTCCATAAATCCATTTAAAAATAGACTCGACAAGTGGTTAAGGACAAATAAAGTGTCGTTAATAAATATATGAACTGTGAAAAGACTTTCTGGACTCTCAGCACTGTGTGAAATAGACCTATCAGTACAAACTATTTTTTTTTTGACGAACGATTCTACTCAGTTCAATGCTTTACTTCATCCACTGTAATCTTCCTACCGTGTTTCTAGCCCCTTACCTTCAAAGCAGAAGCCGTGTAGAACTCCTTCCCGCAGTCGCGACACGCCTGCTGCTTGCCGGAGTGGGACAGCATGTGGTACAGCAGACTGTTCCTGTGTTTGAGGATGCGCCCGCACTTGACGCATTCAAAGCGCTTCGTCGGCTTTTTGGACGGTGACTCTTCTTGCTCCTGAGTAAAAAAAGTGATATCTATAATATTAAAAAAAAAAATACTATCACGTCTTTATCCCTAATGGGGCAGACAGAGCATTTTAGGTCGGCCCTGGGCTCTATCTGCTTAGAGGCCTTAGTAATTAAAATAGTGATGGGTTGCTAGCCGCATCGCATAGTAACATGATTTGCATTTTCGCCCATTCCCTTGGTCGGCTTCTACCATCTGCATGGGAAGAGAAGCAGCTGGTACATTTTAAGTTTTTTCCTTTCTCCCAGACAGCAAAAACATCACGTGATGAATGGATGAGCCCTAACAAGTTGCTAAAAACCTCACTTGATTTGGGATAATGGAACTGATAAATAGTTAATATTTACAGCGCAGAAAAGATGTATCAGGTCAATTTTTCAACTGCAACATACTGATTCATGTGAGCCATATTTCAAAAAAACCGGCCAAGTGCGAGTCGGACTCGCGCACCGAGGGTTCCGTACAAACCTGCAAGGTTTAGTATTTGGTATGAATTTCAATTTAATACCTCTACGCGTTTATGAGGAAATGGGTAGTAAGTTTAAAATTATTTAAAAAAAAAAATTATGTGATGTAACTAAAAATTTATGGTTTTCGTAATTTTTCCTTTATCTATGCTATAAGACGTTGCTTCGTACCAAATTTCAAGATTCTGAGTTCACGGGAAGCACCACCCTGTAGGTTTTGATTCCCTTGCAAGTGTCGAAAATTTGCGGCATAAACGGCTGTATCTTTTGATTGCGTTGGCTTAGAAGTTTGATTTTTTCACAGCTTCAAGGGACAGTAGACCTGAGTAATTGATATAAATTTCAGCTTCATACCTCCACGCGTTCCTGAGAAAAAGGGTCTTGACAGACGGACGGACGGACGGACAGACGGACAACAAAGTGATCCTATAAGGGTTCCGTTTTTTCCTTTTGAGGTCCGGAACCCTAAAAAGCTAAATTTACTTACTTTACCCTGTATTTATATATACGAGTGTGCTGTTTTTGTACATGTGAATAAACATATGTTCACACGTCGAACCCGAGCTCGTCACTGTACAAAATTATTGCTACAATCTAGCAAAACAGAATTGTTGCGTAAGTGTGTTTTTGGTCGAGATCCTGTCATATATAACAAGTTACCTAAACAACTACAATTGACTAAAAGTACAAGACACTTTAAAAAGACCCTCCATGATCTACTAGCTCAGAAATGTTACTTCAAATTGAATGACTTTTTGAATGACAAGCAATTAAATTAGGGATGCATACGATACCGATGCCGATATATCGGCGATACATCGGGTTTCCCGATATATCGGCATCGGCGATATTTTTATTGCCGATACAACGATATTAACATTTAATATATATAAAACAGAATATTTTTACGGCATAGTGTTCGCAAATCTCCCGGTATGGAAAGATATAATCGCAAATATGTCGAACTCGTTAGTAGATAAGTATTAAATTAATTCTGCGGTGCGACCCTAAGTATAAAACTCACAGATCGACGTGTAAATTGTTTCGTTTGTAGTAGTAGTAGGTGTATATGGTACTCTGAATCTATAAAGTGTCATATCAGTGGTATTGTTTTGCCCGCTTTGGCCTCGCGCGCGTAGTACCAATTTCACTACATGTTTTTGTTGGTTGTTGTTAGTATTTTTACCTTGCTCAATAAAATATAGAATTATATTACCCGTCACTCATCCAGGGACTCCTGGATTTTTGCATCTAAGTCTGTAATTTTTTATAGTAAATATAAAAGAATAATACAATTTTTTTACATATTTATTTTACCTTCATTTAAATTCATTATGCGTATCGGTATTTTTATAGGAGTATCGGTATCGTATCGGCAAAAAGGCGTATAGATGCATTCCTAATTAAAATTATGTTTTTTTTTTATGATAATGTAGTTTGTAAGTTATGTAATTTGGTACGCCTGTGGGCAGGAAACAGAGTGCAGTATCTTTATATTTGAATAGTTATCTTTTGTAATTTGTTTCCACAAATAAAGAAGTTTGAAGTTTGATTAATGAATGAGCCCTAAGTGTTTAAAAATTACAATTTCAATAATGAAATGAATGATAATTAATAGATGTAACATACCTTGTCATCACTTTGCTCAAGCTCCGTCGTCTGCGCAGGTTCTGGAACATGTAAGGACTGCACAGAGTGTATCTGCGGGCTGCGCGCGGGCGCGGGCGGCGGGGGGAGCTGCTCGTCGGGGATGATGGTGTCCGCGAACTCGGACTCCGCGGCTGGTACGTCTACGTCTAGCATGCGTTGGAACATCTCCTCTGTAATTAGAGTACAATTCTTTATTTCCACATCCAGGTGAGAATTCAAAACAGATACTATTTTCTAAACGTCAATACAAATATTTTCTATGGGATTTCTATGAAAAACGCACGGCGTGACGTCATAGTTTCTTTAAGTCGAATAGCGCTCTTAATATCAGTTCTTAATAAATCTAAAATCACGTTCAAAATGGATATGATGAATGACAAGTGATATTATTTTGTGACACTTTATTCTCGTATCATTCCAAAATAATTTGTTTTTGAACACTCTTGGATAGGAAATTTGCTAAATAAGAGCGGCGGCCTAGCTTCATACCTAAACTGCGGAGTGTGCCGGGCCTGCTTAGGTGCAGAATTGTATCACGTGCAGATACTTCTAATTTAACTTTTGTGGCATTATAATAAAGGCCAAATTGGCTTTTAGAATACAAAATAGTTTGTATGTTTAGCTTATATTTATTTATTATAAGATACATTATCGTTGAGTTAGTATCCCATAATACAACTTTAAACCTAGTTTGTGGAAAGTTGATCAGTATCATAGACTGAATCCACCCTTAAAATAGTTTCAGTATATTTTGTTAGACCGTAGGTTAGACCTTATACGCGGTGAACAGCATCTTGTCTTCAATTTCTGATTGGTTTTCAGCCAATAACCTCATGTTAAATGCGAAAAAGACCCAATGCATTCGATTCTCTCTTCCTAATGTGAATCAAGCCTGCATTGACATACTAATTAATGGTCAGAAACTCGATCTGGTTGAAAGTACTACCTTTTTAGGAATCGCAATTGATTCGAAACTTCAATGGGGCGCTTATATAACTGAACTTTCTAATTGGCTTAGCTCTGCAGCTTACGCTTTTAGGGGAATAAGACAATTGACAGATGTAGCAACTGCTACACATGTGTACTTTAGTTACTTTCACAGTCTAATGACTTACGGGATACTTCTATGTGGGAGTGCAGCCGACATTCAGACTATTTTTATTTAACAAAAAAGAGCAATTCGTGCCATTTACGGTTTAGGATCGAGAGACTCACTGAGATAATTATTCAAGGAAATAGGTATACTTACTTTTGCATCACAGTATATATTTGAAAATATAATGTATGTAAGGAAAAATATTTCCATGTTCAATAAAGTGATTTTACAGATAAAAATTTTTACGTAAATTATATATTTATAATAAAATGCCAGAATTGGTCCTTGATATGCCGGATAGGTAATTCAAAGCCTATTTAAAGAAAGTACTTTGTGAGAAGGCTTATTATAGGACCAATGACTATCTTAAAGACAAAATAGTCTGGCTTGAGCTTGGCGCAGGTCCCTCTTAAAGGTTTGTATATTTAGACATGTCATAATCTAGGTACATTGGTACATATTAAATTAACATTATTTTAAATTTCGTAATTCTTATTTTTCAATTTAATTATGACATAACTTAACAAACAATGTAATCTCAGTCCATCCATATAACTAATTTTAAGTTTTTAGTTTGCTAGTTGACGTCTTTGGAGAAAACGTGCAGTTCAGTTTCTTGCCGCTTCTTCTGCACTTGCGCCTAGGAAGCGGCATAAACTTAGCTGTAAGTAACGATAACGTCAACATTTGTGCAAAACAAAACAAAGTGACTATTATTAAGAGGTATTATAAATATCATATGATATTAAAGATATTGTGAATTGAATAATTGAAAATATATTTGTTTATCTGTCCCCTACCTTTGAGCTGTCGCTGGTCGTGGTCGTGGCCGTACGGGTCGTGCTCCCGCGGCGGGCACACCGCGCAGAACCCGCCCGCCGGCGCGCCGCCCGCTCGCATGTACCTGTTTACAATACAATTTGCACGTATACAATCATTACATACGATACAAAGTTAAGACGAAACACGGTGTCCAGTGCTGCCCCCATTTGAAATAAATTATTTGTAAGGAAACGGAGATATCATTTGAAATTTTGAGCTAATAAAACCTAGATAACCCTTTAAACTATTTTATGAACCACTTTTTACAGTTTAAAGTAAAAACGTAGGCTTTAGTTTGCATTTTTGCCAAAGGTGGCCGTTTTTCGCAAAAATGCAAACTAAAGCTTAACGTTCTCACTTTAAGCTGTAAACAGTGGTTCATAAAATAGTTGGAAGAGTTATCTAGGGTTTACTAGCTCAAAATTTTAAAAGATTTCTCCGTTCCTTACAAGTAATTTATTTCAAATGGGGGCAGCACTGGACACAGTGTATCGTCTTAAGGCATCCGCTATTCAGTCTACCTCTGTCACAAACTCTAAGTGCGACAAAGACGACATTACGCGACGTATTCTGCTTCTTTCGCACGTATAGTTTGTAACAGCGATAGACTGAACCTGTCGCGTGCGCCCGCTTAACGTTTCGGACGCCCTATGGTCTCAAGCCATATACCGATTTTTTTACTGTGTAAAAAATACCATCATAGCCGAGTGCGACAAACATTACAACGGTCAAAAGACAAGAACAAAAGAGATAGCGACCAATTGACATGTCGCAAGTCTTGGTACAAAACGTCTGCCCCTGACAGTTACGAAAACAAGACAAAGTTACCAGGGAGTTTTTGGCGGGAAGTCAAGGGTTTGGTTGGGGTTTGCTTTAAATTATTTAGCAAATTGATTTTAGTGGACTTTATAATATGAAATTGGTGTTGTTTGGTGTTATAAATGCTCATGCTCATGAACAATGTGTGAAATAGTTAAAGTGGACAGACATAATACGGCTGTAGTGATATTTTGTTTTGCGGACTGCGTGGGCGTCTTCGGGCGTCGTCCGCCACTCAATCGTATATGAAAACCAGTGGCCTCGTATAGATTTGTCGCCAGAAGCTCCCTTAAAGCAGTCAAAGGCCTACACCACCCTTTGATTGTAACTCGTTAGGATTAGGTTAGGTTAGGATAAGGAATAAAGAACAAAATTAAAGATAGGCTCTAAACACAGACCTACCACTACTAGACTTGCAACGATATTGCTAAAAAGAGACTGTCAAATACAGTACAACGTGAGTGTGAAAGAAACGCTGATATGTTTTTTTGTCTCTATCGGCGTGGCTGCTATAAGCTGGCCTACTGTCAAAATCTAGGCCAAATAAACCACAAAACGATCAAAGAAAGTTATTAATTTTACGGATTTTATCATTTAAAAGGTGATTTATGGTTTTATTTGAGCTAGTAACCATAGTGTATTCTGTGACGTGTGCAAAATATTGGGTGGAGGCAACAATCAAAGATAGAAAGAGATGCACTGAAGAGGCCACGCATTATGCAGGTCTAGTAGTGGTAGGTCTGTGGCTCTAAAGGGCTTTTATCCAGAGCCGTAAAATTATTAAAAAAAAATAAAAACAAAGTTACCAGTGTCTCACGTGCTCCTGGTGGACATGCCCGTTGTCCACCGTGAGGTGCGGCAGCAGGCTGGCCGCGTCCGGCTCGCCGTCCTCCACCGACACGTGGATCCCTTCCATCAGGTCCTCGGGCTCACTGAACTCGCCCATCTCGTCCAGCTGAAAATGGGCGCCGAATTTGTACAGGGTTACTGGTATCGAACACATAACCTCCTAGAGGCGACTTAAGTACATCAAGACCAACAACTTTTGTTCTATGACTTTTGTTTAAAGATAATACTTAGCAAGATTTATATATATAGTTTGATATCCATCCAACAAGAAGTCTATGTTTCATAGGCGCCGCCGCGTGCCGATTGGCAGAAATTTAAAGCGAGTATAATTGCAAATTTGATTTTGTTTATTTTTGTATGAAAAACAAACTTTAAATTTTAAAAAAGTCATAGAAAAAAAACTGTTACTCTTGATGTAGGTACCTAAGTCGCCTATAGAAGGTTATGCGTTAGATACCAGTAACCATGTATACACGGTGATTATTAATGAAGGCAACTTCATAACAATCAAATAATAGTAAGACTTTCGCAAAACGTCCTTTTCGCAAAATGTCCCTTGAGCAAAATGTCCCTTGAGCAAACTGTCCCTTTCGCAATATGTCCCCTGGTAGCAAAATGTCCCCTGGAGGCAAGAATATCGCTTTCGCAAAATTTAATGTTTTTTGGGTTCCGTAGTCCACAAGGAACCCTTATAGTTTCGTCAAGTCCTTCCGTCTGTCTGTTCGTCCGGGCTCGTACTCCGCCGCTACTGCACCGATTGTCACGAAAATTGGTGGAAAGATATATATTGAAGTTCCAAAAGTTGGTTTTTAAAATTATGAAAAAAATATTTTTTTTCAGCCCTCCCATACAATGACCTTCCATCTCCCATACAACAAAAAGTGAATTTAAAAAATTATATTGGACTAACCCCAACGTGTGGGGTATCGTTGAAAGGGTCTTTTAAAATGCAACAAAAACTGCTTTGAAACTATGTAGATCAAATCCCCCCCCAGTCTTGAGATAATCTAATACAAAGTTAAAATTTGAGGTGTCCCCCCACCGTAACTTTTGAAATACATAGGGCGCACTGTAAGTTTCCGGAACTGGCCACTTACATAAACAATATTTAAAAATTTATTGCAACATTTGAAAATAGAACTCTTTGGCTGTAGAATGCAGTTTGTTTCATCTGACTGTCTTATGTTTTTACCTTGTGGCGCCATTTAAAAAATTGTGTGTCTGCATCAACATGGATTTAACTCGGGAAAATTTTCGTAGTATGATTTTCTACGATTTTAAGTGTAATTTGACAGCTCAACAGAGCATCGCTCGGCTTGAAACAGCTTTTGGCAATGAAGCACCATGCAAGACAACTGTTTATAGCTGGTTTGCAGAATTCAAGCGTGGTCGTATCAATCTCAGTGACGAATCTCGCGATGGTCGGCCGTCCACCGCTGTGACCAACAAAAACATCAATGCTGTGCGCCGTATGATTGAAACAGACAGGCATGTGACCTACCATGAAATTCGCGCATCCTTAGAAATAGGCATGAGTCAAATACAATTAATCCTACACAAACATTTGGGTGTGAGAAAGCTGTGCTCGCGGTGGATCCCACACAACTTGACCGAGGCTCAAAAAATGGACCGCGTCACTTGGTGCAGTGCCATGCTTACCAGATTCAACGAAGGTGCGTCAAATTTGGTGTGGGACATAGTAACAGGTGACGAAACATGGATTTATTGCTACGATCCCAAAACAAAGCAGCAATCGAGCGTATGGGTCTTTCAAGATGAGCCGAAACCAACGAAAGTGGCGCGCGTGAAAAGTGCATCTAAGCGGATGATTGCTTCTTTTTTTAATAAAACTGGACACGTGGCTACTGTTGCTTTAGAGAATCGTCGTACAGTGAATAGTGACTGGTACACGACCATTTGTTTGCCGGAAGTTATTGACGAACTCCGTAAAAATAACCGTAAACGCCGTATCATCCTGCACCACGACAATGCTAGTTCTCACACGGCCAGACAGACAAACGTCTTTTTGAAGGCGAAAAATGTAGAACTCATGTGTCATCCTGCATACAGTCCCGACCTGGCACCTTGTGACTTTTTTCTGTTCCCAAAAATTAAGAACCAATTACGCGGTCAACGATTTTCATCACCAGAAGAGGCTGTCGAGGAGTATGAATAACACGTTTCAGAGGTCACCACAGAGGAGTGGCACAAAAGTTTTCAAAACTGGTTTCATCGAATGAAAAAGTGCATAGACGCCAAGGGAGATTATTTTGAAAAACAATAAATTAATTTTGTACCTTTAATAGTATTTTTTCATATTCATTCCGGAAACTTATAGTGCGCCCCACGTATTACTAAAATAATTCTGAAAAATATGTGGTATATACCTCAAAGTATGTTCTTTCAATTAAAACTATAGCGGTCTCGGTATCATAGATAGTTATTTTTTAATACGTCATAAACAGTAAACCGCAATTTACCTTTAGAACTTTTACGAGTATATTATGTTACTTGCTGCTACGGAACCCTTCATGGGCGAGTCGATACATACGAGCCTATTTTTAATTCAGTAAATGATTCAGTCCATAATTTTGAACAACTTTTTCCAATAAATGTATATTGAAATACGAAAAAAATTAGGTACTCATACAAATCGAAGTAGTCACGTGATCATTACTATAGGTTTGATTTTTTTTTAATTTCGATATGTGCCTAATTACTAAATAAACATTCGAATTTTGAATTTTACATAATTTCCCTTCACTTTTTCTATTTAAGCGAGGTTGAAATCGCCTAGCGGTAAGGCCACCTTTTGCGCATTTCCTAATTATTAAGATATTTATATCCTGTGCCGTGTGGTCCCCGGCAGAGTAGAATAGGACCACTCCAAGTCTTCCCGTGGATGTCGTAGAAGGTCACTTAGGAAACACAAGCTAATCAAAGCTTATAAACATCAGTGTCAAGTGAGACCTCTCCATCCCGTCTGGCCAGCGTAGAGAGTGTAGGCCTAATCCTCTGACTGCTCTGGCTAATATATGGCTCTGACAGTACAAAAGGTCGTGCTCCTTCAGTGGAGACTAAAAAAGACCTGATGATGATGATAATTATATATCCTGTATTTTTCTTTTGTGCAATAAACGGTATTGTATTCATCATCATCATCATATCAGCCACAGGAAGTCCACTGCTGGACAAAGGCCTCCCCCAAGGATTTCCAAAACGACCGATCGGAAGCGGCCTGCATCCAGCGTTTTCCTGCAACCTTGCTCAGGTCGTCTGACCACCTAGCAGGTGGGTGTCCTACGCTGCGCCTGCCGGTACGTGGTCGCCATTCGAGAATCTTTCTGCCCCATCGGCCATCGGTTCATCGCGCTATGTGCCCCGCCCACTGCCACTTCAATGAGCTGATTCGCTGGGCTATGTCTGTGACCTTAGGTATTGTATTGATCTTACCTTATTCACACCACCTTCCTTCACATGTGTCTCGCAATGCCTATGCTTCTTAACACTCTTATGACACTTGGCACAGTTGTATTTCTCGAGCATCGCCAACTTATCCAGTGTTTCATAAAAATCAGTCTTATCCTGCTCCCCCGTTCCCTCCTTGTCCATGCTTGCCATGGAATATTGAAGCTTATTGCTTGAATAGCTGAGTGTCTTGTCGCTTGACGTGTACATGATGTGTTTGTCTATGGATTGGTATATGGTCTTGGGAACGGTGTTCTCGAGGGATAACTCTACGATTGAGTCCGGAAGGGTTGCTACGTTGTCCACTATACAGGTGTTGGTCATCTGAAAGATAAATAGAGAAATAGAAATGCTTTTAAATTAGCTGCAAATATTTTAAGGGGTGATTCAGTCCATTATTTTGAACAACTTTTCCAATGTCACTAAGAGGAAAATAGGTTTTTGTGAAATCTATTGCTGTCGCGTTGTGCCCGTACAACTTAACTTAGCGCTGTGCGATAGAGACAACTGCAACTTGGACCGAAAATACCTATGAAAAGAACACAAAATCAGCGTTTCGTAGTCCCCTGATTTCTCCTATAAAACTTAATTGATTTAATTTCAAGTTTTCATTAAAAAATGAAGAAAGCTATGGCTATGGCTGTTCTATAATTTCTTTATAATATAATATAATCTCGTCAAATTTGTTTGCTACACGTTTTAACAGTGGAAAATCTTACCAACTTTTCAGGTTTATAAAAAGGATCGTATCTCTTTTAATAGTTAAATTATGAAAAAAAAAAAAACAAAACAGACATGCCAATTATATCCATAAAATATTTTTTTAACAAAATCTTTTTTCTACTGGCACTATCCAGCGTGGAATCAGGGGACTAAGCTTGTATGGAAATACAGCCCATCGATTTCCTCTGAAGAAAGTATCGAGAGAGGCCTCCGTCTCTCACTCGATACTTTCTTAAGAGGAAATTAACTTTTCAATATATTACCTTATCAATACCAAGGTCAGGCACGGACACGGGGTTCTCTATGATAATGGTGGGATGCGGTTGGTGCGGCTCGTAGTGCTGCTTCAGATGCTGGTAGAATTTCAGCTGGTCCTCTCCGTAGAATTCCCCACATATCTGGCAGATGAAGATCGCTCGCACCTACAAATTAATTATTAGCTTTAGATAAATAGATTTATTTATTTATTTATTTATTTACTGTCACAAAATCCACAGCTCTTAAATAATTTACAATATTAACCTTAGTAAGTACAGCACTGACAGCCAATAACGGATTTACATTTTATAGATTTTTTCTTAAATACAAAAAAACAAACATTGTTATTAAATATTATCTTACTTCACAGAGCGAAAAGTATTTTTACAAAAAAAAAAAAAGTGTTAAACAATGATAATTGTCAACAAACATGACTCCATTATCTGAAGTAAAGGCGTGTACTGTGTGTAGTGTGTGTGTGCGTGCGTGTGTGTATGTTTCTAAACGGATGTCTTACATAACCGTAGATTGTAATTGAGAGTAGGTGTTCCTACGCGGCATTCTCAATCACCCGGATTGCAGTTTTCTTGAATGTGTTCTTTTTCAAATGGAAAAGATCGATATCGCCAAACCTGCTGTTGTATGTACGGTGCAGCCTATTAATTATTGCACTTTTAGCATAATTGGTCTTCGCAAAAGTAGTGCAGAAAAGGGGAGTATGTCTAGTTCTAGTAGCGGGAGCTAGGAAACGGATAATTTTATTAGTCAGTTCTATGCTGTCGATGTTGCCGCTACACACGTTATACAAGAAAAGCATATCCAACAGCATTCGACGGTTCTCTAAACTCATTACGTGATGATGTTTGCAGGATTCTTTATAGTCCAATTTTGATTGTCGGGTTAAGTAGTTAATCCGTTTCATATACTTAGTTTGGACGTATTCAATAGCCTTAGAGTTACTTTTATATGGTGGGTTCCAAATACTACTGCAGTACTCTAATGTACTACGAACGTATGTATAATAAAGTATTTTGTAACAGCTAATGTCTGTGAAAGGTCGACTAACGCGGGTAATAAAGCCTAAGTTTTTATATGCTTTCAAGGCAATGGCTAAAATATGCTGAGTAAAAGTTAATTTTGCATCGAGCAGTACTCCAAGATCCTTTACAGTGTCAGTTTGAGTAATCTTTGTACCATTGATATTATATTCAAATGTTATTTTCTTTAATTTACGTGTAAATCTAACATACTGACATTTGTCGACATTGACAGTGATATCATTATCCGCATAATATTATACTGTCTGACCTCCGGCCTCTAGTAGTCTAGAAAACTCCATTTCTTCCTGTAAATGTCGTTGGAGGCGAAACGGAGAGAGAAACATTGAATGTGTAATGAAGAAGTTGAGTACGAAGAGAGTGACGGACAAATTGACTGGAGATAGAACAAGATGGAAAAAACTGTCATGCTGGCAGAAGATGTCGTAAGAGGACTTACAGATAAAGTACAAACATCTCGTGCTACAACTGCATTGCTAAGGAGGGTTGACGTCAGGCAGGCGCTCGGTCGTAAACTATTGCAAAATCGTTCAAACCGTTCCACAAAATATTTTACTCGATTTCGTTTCACCTGGTCTCCGGCATCCTTGAGTGACAAATGACATGCAAAATTATATTTGGAGAAAAAAATCGGGATATCTTCCATATCGCCAAAGTTCTTCATCATCTTCTTCTTCTTCAGCCCATTGTCACCCAATGCTGAGTGTAGGCCTCTAACAATGCACGCCATTTCGTACGCTCTTTAGCTTTCCTCATCCAAGTCTTTCCAGCAACTTTGACCAGATCATCGGTCCACCTTGTAGTTGGTCTACCAACGCTTCTGCGGCCAGTTCTAGGCCTCCACTCAAGAACTTCTTTTCCCCAACGTTGGTCTATGGTTCGGCATATATGGCCCGCCCATCGCCACTTACTTTGCGCTACCACCTTGGCTATGTCGGTAAGTCTCCTCCGTCTACAAATCTTCATGTTTCTTATTCGATCTCGGAGAGACACACCTAGCATTGCTCGTTCCATAGCTCTCTGTGACGTGCAGCCTTTGGATGAACTGCTGCGTAAGCGTCCAGGTTTCTGCACCGTATACCATCACAGGGAGGACACACTGCTCGTAGACCCTGCGCTTTAGGTTTATCGGTATGTCCTCCTGTCTTTGAGCACGTTAGACAGTTTCCCAAACGTTCCCCATCCCAACCGAATGCGGCGTTTTATCTCTTCTTCCTGTCCAGTTTTTTCCAGGCTCAGTGATTGTCCGAGGTTCACATACTCCCTGACCTTTTCCAAAGCTTGCCCGTGCACAGGTTTCGGTGTCTTTGCTTATAATTTTGTTTTGGACATATTCATCTTAAGTCCCACCGTTACTGACACACTATACAGCTCAACAACCATGGCTTTTAGATCTTCTATGTTCTCGGCGAAGAGTATGATGTCATCCGCAAATCGAAAATGAGAGATTTCTATCAGACCAGTCGAGTCAGTTCTTTCTTCATCATATCTTCACCAAATTAATAAATGACTAACATGGTAGTAAGGCCTTCAATTAAAAAAAGATTCATCAAAATCGGTCCACATAGGCGTAGACAAAAAAAAGCGGCCAAGTGCGAGTCGGACTCGTCCATGAAGGGTTCCGTAGCAGCAAGTAACATAATATAAAAATTCTAAAGGTGAATTGCAGTTTACGATTTATGACGTATTAAAAAAAACTACTTACTAGATCTCGTTCAACCCAATTTGCGGTGGAAGTTTGCATGGTAATGTATCGTATATTTTTGTTAGTTTTATCATTCTCTTATTTTAGAAGTTACAGGGGGGGGGGGGGACATTTTACCACTTTGGAAGTGTCTCTCACGCAAACTATTCAGTTTAGAAAATAAAAAACCGGCCAAGTGCGAGTCGGACTCGCGCACCGAGGGTTCCGTACAAACCTGCAAGGTTTAGTATTTGGTATGAATTTCAATTTAATACCTCTACGCGTTTATGAGGAAATGGGTAGTAAGTTTAAAATTATTAAAAAAATATATATTATGTGATGTAACTAAAAATTTATGGTTTTCGTAATTTTTCCTTTATCTATGCTATAAGACGTTGCTTCGTACCAAATTTTAAGATTCTGAGTTCACGGGAAGCACCCTGTAGGTTTTGATTCCCTTGCAAGTGTCGAAAATTTGCGGCATAAACGGCTGTATCTTTTGATTGCGTTGGCTTAGAAGTTTGATTTTTTCACAGCTTCAAGGGACAGTAGACCTGAGTAATTGATATAAATTTCAGCTTCATACCTCCACGCGTTCCTGAGAAAAAGGGTCTTGACAGACGGACGGACGGACGGACAGACGGACAACAAAGTGATCCTATAAGGGTTCCGTTTTTTCCTTTTGAGGTACGGAACCCTAAAAATTATATTAGAAACCTCAATATCATTTTTAAACCTATCTATAGATACCCCACACGTATGATTGATGGAAAAAAAAAATGAGTTTCAGTTTTAAGTATGGGGAACCCCCTAAAATTTGTTGTTTTTTTTCTATTTTTGTGTGAAAATCTTAATGCGTTTCACAGAATACATCTACTTACCAAGTTTCAACAGTATAGTTCTTATAGTTAAAGGCTACGGAACCCTAAAAAAGACAAACACACATAACATACAAAAAAAACTCAAATAACAACAACAACCTCCTCCTTTTTTGAAGTCGTTACAATATCAATATGACCTTTACCTCGTGAGCAATATGGTGTGTTTCCCCTTGCGCTTGCAACTGCTCCTGATGCTGCACCGCCGCCACGAAGTTGTCTGGCAGTATTTCTTCTTGCGCCACGTCTTCTGCGCAGTTGATCACCACTATATCCTGCAATTTATGAAATGGACAAACAAATATTTCAATGTATCCATTTAACAATGTAATATTCAACAACTAAAAATCAAAGTATGCAATTTTTTAAATCAGGAGTTCAGGAGTCACACAACGAATGTTTTGCACGAGCATTTCCAAACAAGCACTTTTTTTTATTGATTGCGAAGGTTTTGCACGAGATGTCTTGGCCACTCTTAATTTTGACATTTGTAGCGTACAAATGTCAAACCGGGCAAGTGCGAGTCGGACTCGTACATGAAGGGTTCAGTACCTCCGTAGAATGTTTTAAAAGGCTGAAAAAACACGTTTATTGTATGACGACCCTCTTTAATTTTTAACTTTATCTTATTTTAAGTATTTTTTTGTTATAGTAATACATAATCGGTAAAATTTTTAGTACCTAGTTATGATTATGTATTACTGTGGCCGCTAGTAATAGCGGCCACAGTAATACATAATCGGTGAAAACTTCAAGTGTCTAGCTATTACTGTTCAAGAGATAGAGCCCTGTGACAGACGGACAGACAACGGAGTCTCAGTAATAGGTTCCCCGCTTACACCCTTCGGGTAAGGAACCCTAAAAATAGGTCCATTTGTACCATTACTTGGGTAATGGTACAAATGGACCTATTTTACTTGGGTAAAGGGGTGGTGACAAATTGTACCATCACCACATGGCAAACTGATTTACATTCACCTTCTTTATCCGACAACGACATGATGAAGAATAGATTTATATGTATAGATTATGAAAACCGAATTGTGATATTACCTGTTGCGGAGTACTACTGCCGTTCCTCTTGAGTTTCCGAGATATCCGCTTCTTGTGCGGCAAGCTTTTCTTGCTTTGGTGCTTTTGTGCTGGGGACGCACTGGCTCCCATGTCTAACACTGGAGCTTCGGAGTCCGTTAAGATGGGTGTGTTGTCCTGCAGAAAAATAAACAAGGTATACATAAGTAATACAAAAGCTACGCATTTTGCAACTTAGTGTAACGGACATTCTTTTTCTTGAATTAAAATGATTGCAATATAATTTTAATTTCAAATGATCTTTGGCCACAATATGGATCCCTCTGTCGTTAGCCCCATTAAGGTCCTTTATTCTATGGTACATGATGTAAAAAAAAACTTCTTGTGAGAACCTAGTTAGAGGCAGAAGCTGTCAACGCATGTTTTTCTTTTTTGGGTAGATAGATAGATAGATAGATAGATAAGGTGTTTATTTGTAGCTTTAGTCACACACATACAGAAAATATACAACATAAGAACATAATAAAAAACACAAGAAAGACGGAAACATATAACAATATATTCGTATCTGTGTGCTACAGCAACCCAAAAAGGTCATAGCTCAGTGATAAGTGCTGTTCAGAGAGCAGCTCACTGATTTTCAGCTACGGCCTGTCAAGTGCGAGTGCGCATCCAAAAATCCCTGCCACAAAGGTAAAGGAGCTCGAAATTTTTAATGTTAAATTAATAGAAATTTATGAAGAGACCTTATTCACAATATAAACCCAAACATAATACCTATAAGGATCAGTGTCATATTATACTACAAACACTATGTATACATATTTCATAGATACACAGCAGAATACAGGGCTACAAACAAGGATACGAGTATCTATCAGTCAGTGGCAGCAACAGTTACCGGCGACTTTTTGGATTGTTTATTTTCTGTTTATCTAAAAAATAGGCGCGCAACAATTTTTTGAAACTTGAAATTGATACAGAAAGTCTTATTGGAGGTGGTATGTTGTTCCAACATTTAGTCGCCTGGTATCTGAAGCTGCCCCTGAAAGCAGCTGTTCTGTGTCGGTGCATAAGTAGTGGGGGACGGCATAATCTGGCATTCACTCGATCAAATATTAGTTTTGAGTGTATATACTCTGGTTTTTGGCGTTTGATAACCCCGAACAATAACGTTGCTTAATGCAGGTACTTTCGATATTATCAGCCAGTGATGTTTTTTAAACCTCTATATAAAAGTACATACATTTCGAATGTCATCGATAGTCAAACTACATGGACGGACAGTCCCACCGAACGCACCCGAACTTGTCACTTCCCTTTTGTGGACTTTGTCGTCATTTCCCTTTTGTTTGTCAAAAGTTCCCGCGCAATATTTGCATATTTTCAATAATATATTTCTAATCCAAATGAGAGCCAGTAAGAAAAATAGTTAACTAGGCGTGGTAACGTAATAATAGAAATTGTAAAATAAAAATATGAGCCTGATTGGTATTACATGCTTATTCCTTATATGTCCTGTTTTTTACTTGTATGCAATAAAGGGTATTGTATTGTGTATTGTATTGTATATTGGACATTTCATCGTGTACGACTTCTAACAATATTTCGATAGTTAAAAAAGCATCAAATGCGGCCAAACAAAACGGTTCGAATATTCACGCCTTAAGGCCGTACCTAAATTTTCCGGGGTCCAGTGCTGCCCCCATTTAAAATAATGACGATAGAATAAATTTAAATGATGACTCCGTTTTCTTTGAAATGATTTATTTTAAATGGGGGCAGCACTGGACCCCGGAAAATTCAGGTACGGCCTTAACGACAATTCTGTCAGTCTATTCTCAATCCGACGACGGTCGATTCGAATTTCGACCTAACAGCATTTTTTTTTTTCATTTGAATACCGATCCAAAAATTATATAAAACATCATCATAACATTTGGATATAACTTACTTTTAATATACCCTTGGTTTTATTATGGAACCAGTCATTCCCTGAGCACCGCTGCTTCATTTCCTGCAACGAAGGTAACGGTGAAAGGTGTGGCATCTCTACTATTATGGACTCTCCTGGTGCATCCTGAAAGCATGTTCATAGTGAACGATTTCTAAATTGCATATATACCGAGACGACTGCACCAATAAACATTGAGTGTGTTTGAATTGAAACTGAGCTGAGCCGAGTAAAGCTTTACAGCACATGAATTGATCAATTATACGATTAGAGCAAAGAATTCAGTAAAGACTGGTCAGCTCTGCTTCCCTTTCTTACTACCTAGTATTTCTTATCATGCATTTGCAAGCATTAACTACATGTTATGATGTTTTAACATAGTTTATGAGGGCTGTTTGGTAAGTACCCGTTTATGGAAAAAAAAAACATTTTTTTTGTATATATGTATTTATTTTTTCTACGTAGTCACCTTTTAACTCTATACATTTGTTCCACCTTATACTCAAGCTTCAATAAACCATCCAAAAAGTATGATTTTGGAAAGTCATTAAAATAGGCCTCTGTGGCGGCAATGACTTCGTCATTTGATCCAAATCGCTTGCAACCGAGCTATTTTTTTAGGTTGGGAAACAAAAAGAAATCGCATGGGGCCAAATCTAGAGAATACGGAGGGTGAGACAATAGTTCGTAGCGTAACTGTGCTAATTTAGCCGTCACAACTCTGGACGAATGAGCCGGGGCGTTGTCGTGATGAAACAGTACTTTTTTCTTTTTTAAATGGGGTCGTTTGTCCTTCAACACGGCGTCAAATTCATCCAATAAATTGGCATAGTACTGCCCTGTTATTGTTTTTTCCTTTTCTAAATAGTCAATATGTATAATACCCTGGGAATCCCAAAAAAACGGTCGCCATGACCTTTCCAGCCGTTGGGACGGTTTTTGCTTTCTTTGGAGAAGGTTCACCCGGTAAAATCCACTGCTTCGACTGCTCTTTCATTTCCGGGGTGTAGTGGTGGACCCACGTTTCGTCCACGGTCACGAAACGACGCAGAAACTCCTTCGGGTTACGTTTGAACACGGCCAAACACTGCTCCGAAGTAGTCAGTCGGTTCCGTTTTTGCTCCTCCGTGAGTAAACGCGGCACCCACCTCGCCGATACTTTCTTCATACCCAATTTTTCTTCTAATATGTGTTGTACCCTCTCGATTGAAACATTTACAGCATCAACGATTTCTCGAAGTTTAATTCGGCGGTCGGCTAAAACGATATTTTCAATTTTCTTAACCATATCGTCTGTAGTCACCTCAACTGGCCGGCCTGGGCGATCCTCATCAAAGACGGTTGTTCTCCCCCGCTTAAACTCGTTATACCAATATCTGACGGTTGTCATAGAAGGAGCACATTCATGGTAAACCGCTTGCATTCTTACTTTTATTTCATCACATGTTTTTCCTTCCAAAAATAAGAATCTAATTACAGACCGATACTGTTCTTTCTCCATTTTAACAATTTTAAGTTCACACCTTCACTAAATCGTTGTCAAATGAGAAAAAAAACAAAAGAATGCCATTTTTTTTTTAATTTTCCCGCCTCTGAAAAATGGCTTAAAAAGGTGGTATACTTATTTGCGGCCAGTGATATTGATATATTTAGAAAACGGGTACTTATCAAACAGCCCTCGTATTACATGTATTATGTTTGTAAACTAACAAACATGTGACAAATCCTTCTAGGGAGTAGGCGACCAAAACTGTATTAATGAGTTCCTTTCGCCTTTTCTGCTGATAAGAAACGATGAAAGGAAAGTAGTCATTTCGAAATTATAGTATTAGATTTAAAACCAAAAGTAAATCACTGTTTTACTTACCAAAGCCTGTCCATTGAAGATTCTCATAGGTGTATCGAGAATCACTGATGTATCCATGTCCCGTACAGGTGTCATCTAAAATTAATTATGGTTTTTGTAATTTCTAACAATGGCTATAAGATTATAAGAACCAATATTGTAAGTAACAAATCTAGTTTCACATACGAGTATGGATAACAGCATTTAAATTTATTCATTTTTTTGAGAGCTACAATGTTAAAGATAGATCCACTTATTTTAGTCCAGGCATTATAAAAATAAAAGGAATGGGATAACTTTGAATCTTTTCTTTTCTACCTAGTTTTAAAGTAACATAAGGACGTTTACTCTAAAAGTGACACAACCTACATGCCAGCATTATAGTGTCAAGCAACATTGAGCACTACAAAATGATGATCTAATTTTATAATCGTTTTATGGAGTAACGGTCAAGTTTCTACCTAACAGCTACACAGGATGGTGTTCAGAGTTAACATTAGCATTTTACACAGTGTTAAGTAAAAAGTAATACCTTATGGTGAGATGCCTGGTGATGAGAAGCCCTAGACAGATGTGCCACCAAGGCTGCCAGCCTGCCATCTGTGTCCAATAACTCTTCACCCCATTGGCCTTCCCCAACTGGCTCATTTACTGTCACCTGCCTAGAAGTTATTAAATTTGAACGAACATTACATCGAAGGGAAATTTATCCTTACACCTTGAATGATGGAGGAAAATTCTCAGACTTGTATATGTTATGCTTATCTTTGAGAACCTTAAATGGTACAAGTAGGTATTGAGTTAAGGCCGGATTCAGAATCTAGAAGTCCCTTTAATATACTGACTACAAAAAAAAATATTTTCTAATACTTTTTTGTAACAGACATCCAAAGTTGAAATTTTGAAAAAACTAGTTTCGTGAAAACTTATTTGAATGTTACAAAAACACAATGTTCTACTCGTTTGTTACATAGATCTTTATTTATTCATAAAGTTTATTATAATATGGAACCAATCATATGATCTTAATTACAATTAAATGACTCAAATAAAAATTCAAGCATGTAAAGTCCAAAAATTTGAGTTATGTAAAAGTGTTTATGTACGGTGTTTGGAAAAATTTTTAACCCTTACACCGCAAGACTTTCAGTTGTCGTGCTCCCAGCGCGAGGAATTGTGAATATCCATAGTTTTTGGTCAGATAAATCTGACGCTCGCGATATGGGCACGAAAATATTTGTCGGATTCATTCGACGTTAAGTTTATAGAAATCTATAGAATTACATATCATTTAATACTTTGTACCTACTTAATCTTACACTTTCAATGGCAAAATAAAAATTATGTATATTATGATAAAATTATGGCTATTTATATCTGATCAAAAAATTACGTAATTATAAATTGCAATAAAAAGTACTAGAAGTCAGCATTAAGTTAAGTTAAGCTAACATTGTAACGTTAACATTGTACTAACTTTCGCTTGGGACAGAAATAAATTCCTCTTTGTACTTGACAGATGTGCCACCAATCACTAATAGGAATCATCCTATGGCCGAATTTCTTGCAGCATGTGGGTTTTTTTGTTAAAGTAGTTTTTTGCAAGATTGGATCATTTTAATTTGAAGACTTACCGATATCATTTCATTTAACATTTCCTTTAAAAAAAAATACTTAGAAATGTTGTCTATAGATGTTAATTGTAACAAATTGTAGTAGAATAATAATCACGTAAAATCAGGAAATGCCATATTTTCACCCAATTTCACAAAAATGCAAATATCTCAGAAACTAAATGCCGATATCTAGTACCCTTAGGCTGCCTGTCCACCAGAGCAGAGCGAGGGTTCGCAGCTGAGCTAGGGAGAAGAGCATATGTCTGCTTCGCTGCTCAGCTTCCCGGTTTTGTATGAATTTTTAACCTAGTTCGTAAACTCCCTGCCTGAAGTTAATGCTCCACAGCCTCGCTCCGCTTCGGTGGACCAGCAGCCTTATGGGCAGAAGCCCACATATAAGTAACAAGAAGGCTTCATTTCATAATAGCCATAATAAAATAACAACAATAATAACAATTTTTAAGCAAATTGTATCTACATACCGACACATCTGTGATGTAAACCCCTGTGAATGCATGACGGTGACCACCCTCCCTCCTCCGTCATCTTGGACATTGATAGGGAGACCATTTGTGTCCACATGAACAGTCTAAAATACGACAAAACCTTGAACTTAAAGCGGTAATTAAACATAGGCGAAAATATTTTCACATAGAAATTAATCTAGTGACGTTAAAAAATGTATAAAACTACGACTTTACCAAGCATAAAAAATTTTATGTGCTAAAAAAACAAACACGAAATGTAAGTTTCTTACCTCGCCAGAATGATGGGTGTTGATGTAATGAGTTACCGCCTCATCCATTTTATCAACTAGATGAGAATCTACAGACCTCATCCTGGAAAATACACTAAAATAAACACTATTTATTTCATACACCGAGATCTTGGATAAGATGACAGATGCTTATCTTGGTCCACATTTTACTCATTCTCACTAATTTATTGTCCACATAATCTTAAAATAAGCCCACAGTTTAATAGTTCAGTCATTCGTAAGAAGTTTTTACATAAAATACACAAATAACAACTAGCTAGCCTACATTGGCTACATTTTAGATTTTATTTCGACATTCTTTATTTTATTTCAGAATTTTTTTTTAGACAAAGCGAGTGCAGTGCTACCAACTCTCAAAAATATTTATCCCTAAGTTTGTGTCAAAAACCCAGTGTTGCCAGCGATATATAATCAAATGTAACATGAGACTAGTCAAAACTAAGTAACATTTTCAAGAGAAAAGTAACATTAACTGATGATGATGATGATGATTTTATGTTGAAAACGAGACTGTAGGTACTATAATATGACACTTTATTACACAAAAACTAAAAAGTTTTCTGTCCCATTAGTTAAGCTTCAAAAGAGTCGTAATCATTGTTGATCGAATAATTTGGTGGGTGATGCTGAAAAAGAAAACATACCTACCTACAAATTAATAATGTGTAATTATAATAACCGATTTAGTAGGTAATGTCTTTCAGTGTCAAGCCTACAACTTACTTTGTTATTAATCAATTTATAAAAAGTCGTCGCTTCGTTTTATCAAGTATTCATCAAGGCCACAGACCTACCACTACTAGACTTGCAACGATATTCCTAAAAAGAAACTGTCAAATACAGTAAGTGTGAAAGAAATGCTGATATGTGTTTTTGTCTCTATCAGCGTGGCTGCTATAAGCTGGCCTACTGTCAAAATCTGGGCCAAACAAACCACATAACGATCGAAGAAAGTTTTTAATTTTAGGGATTTTATCATTTAAAAGGTGGTTTAGGGTTTCATTTGAGCTTATTATAAGTTAGTTTAGTGTTGTACATGTATTTTTTATTTATCAGTAATAAAGATGAAATACTCAAAAAAAAAAAGGTTAGTAACCATAGTGTGTTCTGTGACCTATGCAAAATATGGGTGGAGGCAACAATCAAAGATAGAAAGAGATGCACCAAAGTGGCCACGCACTATGCGGGTCTAGTAGTGGTAGGTCGGTGATCAAGGCACAAAATAAAGTAGGTACACAGGTGCGTTCCATTTCACGATTATTTTTGGTTTGCTAGAAAATATAAAAAAAAAATTGAAAAATGAAAAAGTAACATTTTGAGTCGTGTAACATGAAGGTAACATAAGAGGGTCAAAAGGGTAACGTAAAATGTTACAAAAGGAACATTCTGGCAACGCTGCAAAAACCCCTAAAATCACCTTAATTATTTAGTTGTCCCCCTAAAAAATAAATGACCGCCAGTGGCGCTAGTATTGCCGCCAGTCACCACAGAGTGGTTGTAGAATTACGTACTAGATGTCGTTATAAGTCGCTAGGTCAAGAAATAAATATTAATATTATCAATTTTAAAATATTATTAGCTAAAGATAGAAGTGATTGGAAACAAAAAGGGGAGGCTTTTGCCTAACTATGGGACATAAATGGCTAAAATAAAAATATTATAGAGTCAAAAAATCCCTGAAAATACCCCTAAAAATTTCAGAACCCTAAAATAATTCCATCTCACTTATTTACCCCCTAAATCTGGGGGGAAAACCCCTAAGTTGGTAACACTGTGATCGACCGAAATGGCTGATTTTTTTTTATATCATAACGCCGTAAAAAATAACATTTTTTACGGCGTTATGATATAAAAAAAAACAAAGTAAAAAATTTTATTTTTTACGGCGTTTGGCATCAGTCTTTTAGGCCCAGAGCTAGTAGTTTTTACTGAGAAATACCATAGAAATACCTTTTTTTAGCGTTCCGTAGCCAAATGGCAAAAAACAGAACCCTTATGGTTTCGTCATGTCTGTCTCTCTGTCTGTCCGTCCAGAATCAAGAATCAAGGATCAAATATTTATTTAGTAATCAAGCCTGCGCAGGCACTTTTACACGTCAGTAATAATTTTAGTGTACATTACGTGTACGGTGTAATGTTTACTCGTACTTATTTATAACATCAATGTTACTTTTTTTTAAAGCTACCGATAATAGCGTTTCGCAACGACCACTGCTGAGAAGAAACGCCGAAAGAAACTCATTTGAACCAGTCGCCTGCGCGCCAGAAGGGCTTTGTCAGTTTACAAGGATATTATGCGTAATACAATGTTATTATAGACTGTGCGCCGGACAAAAGCGCGGCGCGAGCCGTGCCCGCGCTGTCGCTGGCGCCGGCGACGTGGACACACCTCCTAGAGGCTTCATACATTACTGATCGACCGTACGGCGGCGGTCCGGCGCGCCGTACGGCCGCAAACCGGATACGTGGACACGAGGCCTTACGTTCGTCCGTATGACATTTTATTTGATAATACCGCTCTTTTTTTGCAGAAAATATTATGCAGAATTGCAGAAGACGAAGAGGAAGACATTTCATTTCCCCTGTCAATTTCAAAAAATTCAGTAGGTACCGATGTATAGATCCTGAGTATAGATCTATTGATACGTTTATAAATTATGAATCTCAAACTTTTCAATAAAGAAAAAGATTATTTTACTTTTTAAGGTTCGATAGAGACATTTGGAAAATGTTTTACAAAAAAATTACTTAGCCGTCTCCTTCTTTAATCTGAGGCCGTCTAAGCTCCTACCTGGAGCTGGTGGAGCCCAAACTTGGTATGTTATGAAAATATTTCTTGAATTTTTAGAAAACACTTGGCCGAAAGGTCATGGTGTAGTATATTTTGAGAATCGGCTAATGAAGCCCTTACATTAATTAAAAAAAAAAAAAACAATTCTCATACAATAATTTGATGACGTCTGTATAATGCTTTAGCTGCATATATTGCAAATGAGTATCTTGACTTGGATTCTTGAATTAAACTCCAGATAGTCGAATTCTTGCTTTATTTTAGAATTTACAACAGGAATAGCTTGTAATGATTACACACGTACATCTCAAGAGGAAGAAGTAAAAATTTAGGTAGAAAAATAATAAATGTCACTCGCGGGAACGCATACAAGATTTGAAGAGGTCGCAAAACCACGCAAAACTACGCGGTGTTTTTAAGTGTAGGAGAAGCCTCAACATCTTCCGGCCTCGTTGAAAGGTGAAGGCTTTCAACATGTAGATCAGCTTTAGTAGGCAAAGGACAGAGCCGCACTAGTGGACGCCGAACACATCCTCTCGCCGTATTGATGTCAGCGACGCGCGAAATTCCGTTTGGTCCTGGGAATAAGCGAA
Organism: Acrobasis repandana; assembly: GCA_963576875.1. Lineage (NCBI taxonomy): Eukaryota > Metazoa > Arthropoda > Insecta > Lepidoptera > Pyralidae > Acrobasis > Acrobasis repandana. The sequence continues at coordinate 23,426,792 of OY756218.1, read as the reverse complement.
CCACTCGCCCAAGTCGCCAACTCAGTGGAGGTACATTGTCTTCTTGCAGGAGAACGAGGTCGCCGATGTTTAGAATAGCATGGGATGTCTTCCATTTAGTTCTCTGCTGCAATTCGGATATATATTCTTTCTGCCATCTGTTCCAGAAATGCTGCCGGATCTTCTCGATTCTTTCATAACTTGATAAATTGCTTTCTTTGTAGTCTTGTAAGTTGGGTGATGGCAGTGCAGTTAAAGGTCTTCCAATGATGAAGTGCCCGGGTGTGAGACATAGGAAATCATCAGGGGAGGATGATAAAGGATATAAAGGACGGCTATTTAAAATCGCTTCAATTTGAGCAAATAACGTTAAAATTTCCTCGAATGTTAGGTGACTGATTCCAATTATACTCGTTTGATATGAAATTTTGCGGATTTAACCCCTGCTTCGAAAATCCCGCCGAAATGTGACGCATAGGGAGGTGAGAACTTAAATTGTACATTTTCTTGAATAGCAAACTGGCTCAAAGGGTCTTTAATGTTTTTTAAAAAATCAGACAACTCCCTGGACGCTGCCACAAAATTACGGCCATTGTCACAGAATATTTCTGCTGGCTTGCCTCGTCGAGCTATGAATCGTCGTAGTGTCATCAGAAAAGCATCCTTTGACAGGTCGCTAACGGCTTCAAGATGAATGCATTAGTATCTTAGACATATAAACAAACATAAGTAACACTTGATCAATGTACTGCCGCGACCTTTACGGTTATCAAGAATGGACCAGCAAAATCCAAACCAACAGACAAATATGGATAGTCAGGTGTCAATCTTTGAGGTGGAAGTTCACCCATTTTAGGACGAAGAGTATTGCCACTGAGTCTTCTACAAACAACACATTTATTAACTGTTTTTCTAGCCAATTGTCTACCGTTTACTGGCCACACAGTTTTTCTTATAGTTGCTAAAAGCAGTTGTGGACCAGCATGCATATTTTGTAAATGTTCTTTTTCGAAATAAAGTCTAGTAAGATGATGCGTTGAATGGAGAAGAATTGGGTGTTTCTTTTCGTAAGAATAACTAGAAGTATCTATTCTACCACCTACTCTTATCATATTATTTTTATCCATAAACGAAGATAGGGATAGAATTTTAGATCTAGGACTTATGTTTGTTTTTTACTAATAATTCATATTCAATAGGAAAATATTATTTTTGTAGATAAGTTACATGAATATTTGTTTTTAGGATTTTCAAATTGTGTATAAATCGATGTACATATGCCATAGTTCTTATTAGTCTATTTAATTTAGAAAATCAGGTAAGTCTACAGCAAATTTTGCATGCTTTGTTATTGGGTAAGTTTGGCCATTTTGTTATGTTTTCAGATAAAAAGTCTAGGCCGGACCACCACAGCTTCAGAGACACCAACTTGCTCGCGTCGACGCCCCGGGATATGAGCTCTGCGGGATTTGCATCGGTTGGAACATAGCGCCAAGCACTAGCTTGCGTTTTTTCTTGTATTTCCATGATACGATTTGCGACAAAAGGCTTAAGTTTAGAAACGTCACTGTGGATCCAAGCAACGATTATACTAGAATCACACCAGTGATAAATACGAGTAGGTTTATATCGCAATGAATTTAGGACTGATTCACAAAGTCTAGTAGCAAGCAAGGATGCCATTAATTCCAAACGCGGCATGGTAGTAGGCCGGATTGGAGCAACTTTGGATTTAGAGCAAAGTAAATGAATAAAAACTTGATTATTGGAATCTATAGAACGCATGTAAATGCATGCTCCATATGCTGATTGAGAGGCATCACTAAATGTGTGTAGTTCTATTTCTTTAGGATTATTGCAAAGAACTAGCCTTGGTACTTGAAAATCTATAAGATAAGAAAGGTTTTTAGAAATATTTTGCCAATCTTCTTTTATATTGTCTGGGACAGGCTGGTCCCAATCCAGCTTCTTCTTCCATAACCGTTGCATAATAATTTTCGGTTGTATGATGCAAGGGCTTAGTCCAAGCGGGCCAAAAATTTTAGATGAATTTGAAAGGATACTTCTTTTAGTTATATTGTCATGATGAGTAAAATCTTTTAGAGGAAAATTAAGACTATTATTAAATCAAACTTTAACTGTAATAATAAACATATTTTAATACACCACTTAATTATTTAACACTACATTTTAAATCCACAGTTTATAATACATAAATAGATATTTTTAACAAAAGATTATGCTTAGCCACTTTTACTTTACCACTTATTTATAATATACTTATTTGTCCTTAATAAATCAACTTCGATACGATTTCTTATTTTAAAAATATAAAATAACGAACTGACAAAATAACGTTTAAATAACTTTTTCGCTCAACGGTTGAAACTGGAATGAATCACTGTCACGCTCCCGCTGTCATTTTGTAGTTTCGCCCCTTCCACTGGCGTTGAGTGTTGCCTGTGCGCAGGGCGACAACATCCGGCTATCCTGGTTACGGAGACGTCCTCGTCTGCGTTGTAGTCCGGTGCATGACTGCGAACAACACATAAAATGAACATTGTAAACCTATTAATGAATTTCCCTATGTTAACTCTCCATCGGTCAACTTTTTAACATACTTATAGTATACATGTGGGTTCACCAATCCATCAGCGGTAGGTTTAATCACATGCACACTTTTTTAGGCTTTTATATCCGAACAAGGGCTCATTAAATAGCACACGCTGTTCCATCATCGGACAGCTTACTGAGTATATGTTCAATTCTAGGCGATGCCTTTGGCCAACCCTAGTTATCCCTTGTCATATACAAAGCTTCACAATATCAATGGCCTCATGTTCGGAGTATAATGCACCAGACTTGAACACTATGAACACTGAATATGTAACATAAGTGAATAGTTAAGATTAACATGAATCATAAATACCTGACAACATCCAGTTGCTATCCTTGTGGTGTTATTGTTCAAGGTCAGTTAGCTTTACCCACGGCTTCATGTTTTCAGCGCAGGAAATACCGCTATAAGGTTTAGACGATCTTTCTGCTCCTCTCATATCCTGGACCTTATATCTATCATGACCAAGTATTTCTGTAACCTGGAATGGACCTTTGAACAGCGGCATTAGCTTTTTACTCTGTCCGTCATTTGTTTGACTCTGTATTTTAATGAGCACTAAATCGTCAACTTTGTAATTAAGAGCTGGTTTCCTTCGAGCATCAAATGTTTGTTTTTGTCTTTCTGCGCACTTTTGGATATTTTCATCTACTTTTTTACGTAAAGATGTTACATCAATAATAGATTCAAAGCTATTGTCGCCTTCAGGCCGGATTTTATCGCTATCCATATTCAATCTATATCCAAAAAATACTTCACTTGGAACAGCAGAAGTGGATTTATTTATAGTGGAATTAATACCTTGTTGTGATATAACTATCCCATTTATTACAGTCAGTTTCAGCACCCATACTACGCAAGGCCTCTAAGATAGTTTGATTATATCTTTCCACTTGGCCATTGGAACGGGGCATTGCAGTTGCAATTACATGACGCCTAATATTTCTATCATTACAATATTTGGTAAACAAATTGGAGGTAAATGCGCTACCTGCGTCACATATAAGCCTTTTGGGGTTTCCAAAAACTTTAAAAATTTTGTCTAGTTCGTTTATCACCATTTTACTTTTTGTATTTTTAACAGCCGCAATAAAAACAAACTTTGTAAAAGCATCTACAATCACAAGTAAATAACAGTTTTTTTGTGTTGTTTTTACGAAAGGCCCCAAATGGTCTAAATGCAAAGTATGAAAAGGCCTAGCATATTTAGGTATCGGAAATAATTCACCTGGTTTTTTACCGTGTAAATTTTTAAAATACAAACAATTTAGACAATTTTTAACGTATTTAGAAACTGCTTTTTTCATATGTGGAAACCAATATTTATCTTTGATTCGTTCTAATGTTTTGTCAACCGCGAAGTGACCCACGTCGTCGTGGTTGGCTTTTATAACCTGCCAGGTGCATTGTTTCGGTACCAGCCATCTCCTACCGTAATCAGTCCTACGAAATACTTTATTACCAACTAACTCATAGTCTCTGAATATTTGTTTATGCGCTTCGGCATCTCCTGACTCTAACATCTCTTTTATACCACATATATTTTGATCTTGAAGCTGTACAGACAAAAGCCAATCAGATTCTGTGATGGACATCACACTTTCATTTGACTGGGGTGTATTACAAGGCTTGGGATTTCTACTTAGTGCATCGACATGTTAAATTTGTGATCCAGGCCTATGTACTATCTCAAAAGAAAATTCTTGAGTTTGTAAAACCCATCGACCTATACGTGAATTTATTTCTTGTTTACTAATAGAGTATCTAACCGCGCTACAATCCGTTACAATTTTAAAAATATGCCTAACAAATAATGCCTAAACTTTTGTAACGCTACAGTTATTGCCAAAAATTCCAATTCAAAGGAGTGATATCGTTTTTCTTCTTTTGTAGTCTGACGGCTATAGAAATGGATCGGTTTTTCTCCATTATCTGTTACTTGTGTTAAGATGCAGCCTATGCCATCACGACTTGCGTCTGTGTACAAGATTACTTGTAAGCTAGGGTCAAAAATTTTAAGGGTTGATTTTTTTAACTCAGATTTTAAAGTATTAACAGCCTGCTCATGTCTAGTATCCCATTCCCATGCAGAGTCTTTTTTTAACAAATTTGTTAAGGGTTTACATAAAACTGCACAAGACTTAATAAACTTCCTGAAATAATTTATCAACCCTAAAAACTGTCTTACTTGATGAACATTACTCGGTATTGGATACTCTTCAATTGCTTCTAATTTTCTTTTGCTTGGACGTATACCCTCAAAAGAAATTTCGTACCCCAAAAAATTCACACATTCTTGAAAAAAATAACATTTATCTAAATTGATAGTCAACCCATTTTCTTGGAAAATCTTTAATACCTTTTCTAAATTTTTAATATTTTCTTCAATTGTTTCTGTCGCAATTAGCAAATCGTCCATATAACATATCACACGATCAAATCGAAGATTACCCAATACAGTATTCATCAGTCTCTGGAATACCGCTGGACCATTGCACATGCCAAAAGGAAGACGGATATATTCCCAATGCCCATCCTGGGTTATAAACCCGGATTTAGGGATAGAGTCCTCTTTAATTTTAATCTGATAGTACCCACTTTTTAAATCAAGCGAGGTAAAGTACTTACAACCCTTTAGCCTATCAATCAATTCTTCCACAATGGGCATGGGATATTTTTCTTTTACTGTAATGCTGTTTAATTGACGATAATCTACACAGAGACGCTTTTCACCGTTAGGTTTATCTACTAAAAGTACCGGACTTGCGTAAGGCGAGTTACTTTCTCTAATAATTCCGTTTTTTAATAAATCATCTATTATCTCTCTAGTTATTTTCTTTTCTGATTCAGACATGCGGTACGGACGCCGTGAAACTGGTTTGTTTGTTGTTAATTCTATTTCCAGTTCCACGCAAGATGTTTTCCCCAAAGAACTCAAGTCATTAGCAAAACAATTAGGATACTTGGAAAACAAGTCTGTTAAAATAGAAATATGATCATTTGAATTAACTTTAAACATAGTAGATTCTATTACCAAAACTTGTTCCTTAGTTATAGACTGAAATATCAAAGAATTGCCTATCCGCGTATACATTATACTTTTATTTTCTGTGAAATTTCTACCAATCAATAAGTTACAGTTAGATAATGAATTAATAATATAAAAGGTTGTTGATAGTTCAACATTATCAACTTTAAGCATTACAGTTACAGCCATATCTACCTTTGTGTGAGATTCATTAGTAAAGCCCGTCAGAGTAATCGCGCTTTCAAGTAGCGACGGTACAAGGCCCAGTTTCTTAACTAAATCAGATTTAATCAACGAGCAGTCACTCCCCATATCAATGAAAGCTGGAAAAGATCTGTCATACCTATACCACAAGCAGGCTCAGGTCACTTAAAATATTTATTTTTAAGCCAGTATAATTTCCTGACGGCTCAGACTTGCATATAAAAGTTTTTTAAGTTATGTTTTATGTGTGGGCATGTGGATTTTATTGTTGTTCCAACCACAGTCACTGTTCAGTCTTTAAAACCTTCTAATCCGCGTATGATATTTTCAAGACGCGGTTGCTAAGGCCGCCATCGGTTGTCCTGGCGACGACATGCGTCGCTAGGTCTCTTCCACTGCAGCGACCAATTGCAAGACCATCCTGTGACGCACCTACGTTACGACGCATGCGTATTGTTACCAAAACAAGCAGCCGTCATATTTTGACTGACTTTTATGTTTTCAGTGAACATTCTAAGTTATTTTATTATGTTTTTAAATTTGTTTTAAGTTATTCTTTTTTGTAAATATATTTAACTGTTGTGAATGCAGTCCGTGACCCAATCTTGTGATGGCACGTCGAACGCGACCCATACATGTACACAATGCAACAAATCTTTCAAATCTTTGAAAGGCCTCAACATACACACCACAAAAACACACAGGAAATGTATTAGCCAAAACAGTTCACCTTTAGACATCCATCCCATTATTCCGAGTGCGCCTACTTATGTAGCCAATGATCCGACTCCTTTCCACACATATCTTAGCCATCTGAAAAATAGTATACCCATAGTTAAAAGAATCCCTCGAGGAGCTCGAATAACCGTTGCTACACATTTGTCACAATTAATCCAGAAATGTTACTTAAGCAATTGCACTCAAGACTGGCAGAACCTATTTTTATTTTCATACAGCACATTACATATAATAAAAACTGATGAACCGAATTTGTCCTTGACACAAAAGATTAAGAATAACTGTGCTGTAAGCTCCTCGCCTTCTCCCGCAACTCTAATCAAACATGATGCCCCTCGTAATCGCAACAAACTCATCGAAAATAAAATCTGTGACGGAGATCTCAAAGGTGCCGCTCGACTTTTGTTCTCCAACGACGTGCTATCACCAGATACCCCTGACACCCTTCAGGCCTTACGGACAAAACATCCTCCAGCTCCAGTAAACCCATATTTTCTCGACCCACCAACAGCAGGGCAAGCATGCCTTCAAATTCAAAACAAAGATGTTTCGGATGCCATTTTATCTTTTAAACCAGGTTCGGCTGCAGGTTTGGATGGAATCTCACCCCAACATTTGAAAGACTTGTCATCGCATTCTGTGGGTGATGCAGGTAAGCAACTTGTAAATTCGATCACTAAATTAATCAACTTCATGTATTCCGGTAATGTCAATCCAGAAATTGTTCCCATTCTTTTTGGCGCGAACCTCATTGCCCTCACCAAAAAGGACGGAGGGGTGAGACCAATTGCTGTTGGATCAACACTACGACGTCTGGCCTCCAAAATTGCTGTTCGACATATTTTACCAAAATTAAATTCGGAATTTGAACCAGTACAGTTAGGCTTCGGTGTAAAAGGAGGTTGTGAGGCAGCCGTCCATGCCCTACGCTCTTTCCTAACTTACGGACAGCCTGACGTGTTGCTCAAAATCGATGTCAAAAATGCATTCAATTCGGTAAATAGGGATACCCTGCTGACTGAAATAAAACAACATATACCGGAAATATACAATTATCTTCTTCTCAGTTACGCTGACCCAACAAAATTGTTATATCGTTCTAATGAATTGTCCTCGGAAGTAGGTTGTCAACAGGGTGATCCCCTTGGGCCTGCAATTTTTAGTTTGGCTATAAATCCGATAGTCAAAATTTTAAATTCTAAATTCAACGTTTGGTATTTAGATGACGGAACCCTAGGAGGTGATGTGGATACTGTGTTTTCGGACCTTTTTTTAATCAAAAATAAATTTGAAGCCATTGGTTTGGAGCTTAATTTTAGCAAATGCGAACTTTTTATAAATAACTGCGACTTAAATTTAAATGACGTAAAACAAAAATTTAATATTTTGACTCCAAATATTAAAATAGTTAACAGTAATTCCCTTTACCTTTTAGGTTCTCCAATTTTTGATGAATCTATTTCTGAATATATTAATAATTCAATTACTAAATTTCAAAATTCTGCTGACCGTCTCCTTGAAATTAGTCCACATTATGCACTTTGCATCTTAAAATTCTGTCTTTTCGTCCCAAAATTTACGTACGTGCTCCGTTGCTGCTCCTTTTGGAATCACCCAGATCTTTTGACACGAGTAGACGACTTAATCAAAATTTTTTTAGAATCGATTCTTAATATGCAGCTGAACGATCAATCTTGGACCCAAGCGTCCCTACCCATCCGTTATGGTGGTTTAGGGATTCGCAAAATTTCCAGTGTCGCTTTACCAGCCTTTCTATCTTCTGTCCATAGTTCAGCAAATCTCATAAGTAAAATTTTAAGGGCATCCCCTTCAAACTTTGAGATTGCTGGCTTGGAAGTAGCTAGAAACGCTTTCTTAATTGCATGCGCAGGTAAAAATTTTCCAGTTTCTCAAAATTCACAGAGGAGCTGGGACGACATAAACTGCAAATTGACTTACGACAATCTTTTGAGCTGTAGTACGGGTTCGGCGCGTGCTAGGCTTTTGGCCTTGGGTGCGCATGAGGCCGGCTACTGGCTTCACGCGTACCCTTCGTCAAATACAGGAACATTTCTTGAGCCTGACACGCTCCGAATCGCAACCTGTCTACGGCTTGGGGTTCCGGTCTGCGCTCCTCATAAATGTCCCTGTGGCAGTGATGTCGACAAGCTAGGACATCACGGACTGTCATGCCAAAAAAGTGCAGGCCGCTTCTCGAGACATGCCGCTCTTAACGATATCATACGCCGGTCCCTTGCCACCGTCAACGTGCCAAGTCTACTTGAGCCGACTGGTATTGCAAGAGATGATGGCAAGAGACCGGACGGTATGAGTTTGATTCCATGGAAGATGGGCCGGGTGCTGGTATGGGATGCAACCTGTTCAGACACGCTGGCCCCTTCCCATCTACATGGAACCAACAACAGAGCTGGTGCGGCTTGTGAAGCGGCTGAAAAAGCTAAAGCATGTAAATACAGGGGTCTAGGCTCCGAATATGATTTTGTTCCATTCGGTGTCGAGACCCTTGGTCCGTGGGGTCCTAGCGCTATAAGGCTTTTTAAGGAAATAGCAAAAAGGTTAGTCGACATCACAGGAGACCGAAGAGCTGGCAGCTACCTCGGACAAAGAATCAGTCTAGCTATTCAAAGGGGGAACGCTGCCAGTATCTTCGGAACCTTGCCTAAAGGGACTCCTTTTAATAATATATTTTAGTTATTATATTATATTTTTTAAGGTTTTTAGTTTTAGGTTGTTTCTAGTTTTAGCTAACTTTAGGTATTATATATTATGAGATTTTCTATGACTAATATTATAATTAAATAAAAATTTGATGTCTTAGTCTAGACCTTAGATCAAACAATGAAAGCTTGACATTTACAATTATTAACCATAACTTCTTTATAAAATTTTTGTTTATCACTATTTGTATGTACCAATTTAACCTCAGCATTTTTTTCGGATTTAAGTTTATTTTTTAATCTACATATGGTTTCTAAATGTCCAATTTTATTACAGTTATTACATTTAGAATCCTTGAATTTACAATAAATTCGTTTATGCCCAACCTCTCCACAGCAAAAACAAGTTATTTTCAAAGTATTCGTATCATTATTTAACTGTTCAGAGGTTATACTTTCTGTTTTAGTATTATTTTCGTTCCTAGACCGAGAAAAATGTGGTTTGGAAAGCATAAATGAATTGTTTTTAGGTGTTAACTTTGAATTATTCGCTGTATGAATTTTATTATGCAGAAATGAGGCCAAATCATCACAACAACGAAACGAACCAGCATCGGCAGCCGTGCTAATGTGTTCGTCTCCAATAGAACCAACAATTATAGAAATGATGTCCCTTTCCGAAAAAGATAACCGCAATCTATCAATTTTACCCTTTTGTTGAAAATAAAATTCATACAACGACTGACCCTCTTTAGGTTTAATTTCCATTAGTTCTTTAAGCATGCTGTACATATTTCGTTTTGTTTCAAAAGTATCTAATAACGTACTACGCCAGTTTATCCATTTCCATTTTTTTGTAACGAATCATACCATAATTTCGCCGTGTTTCTTAATTTTTGTAAGGCTTGGTACTTTATTTCATTATCTGACCACCCAAAAGTGCGTGCATTAGCTTCAACAACGTTGGTCCACATATAAATGTCATCGATTAATGGATCAAACTCGGGTATAACTGAAGAAGTAATAACATTATGTCTTACGGTTGGCGATTTCCGGCTGCGACGTGCACGTTTCGACCTTCGCCGCTTGGTATCACTATCACTGCTACTCACAGATGATTCCGAACTACTTGAAGAACTCGAGGATGGCTCGCGGCGTCGTCTTCGAGAATCGCGTGGTTTTTCCACGCGCTTATGACCACGTGGCATGGCGGCCGACACTTCTGATATTTAAATCAAACTTTAACTGTAATAATAAACATATTTTAATACACCACTTAATTATTTAACACTATATTTTAAATCCACAGATTATAATACATAAATAGATATTTTTAACAAAAGATTATACTTAGCCACTTTTACTTTACCACTTATTTATAATATACTTATTTGTCCTTAATAAATCAACTTCGATACGATTTCTTATTTTAAAAATATAAAATAACGAACTGACAAAATAACGTTTAAAAAACTTTTTCGCTCAACGGTTGAAACTGGAATGAATCACTGTCACGCTCCCGCTGTCATTTTGTAGTTTCGCCCCTTCCACTGGCGTTGAGTGTTGCCTGTGCGCAGGGCGACAACACTATCTTTAGAAGGATCCCACCCTAGTCCAAGGGTGCTAGAAGATTGACTGATAGTTAAATTGTCTTGTGATTTTATTTTTTAGATTTAATTTTTCTTGTTGTAAAACGATAGATGAATTACTCTTGAATTTTCGTAAAGGAAAACAACCTTTGTTTAGTGCATTTGTAACCGATTTTTTAATGTATATTAATTGTTGTTCATCATCACAACCCGTAATTAAATCGTCGCTATAAAAATCGTTTTGGATGATTGTTTTGATTTGTTCCGTCTTCTTCCTCCTCTCCTACCTGCCAGAGGCATCGAGTGCTCAAATAGCTCGTGACGGTATTTAATCTCAAAGTTTTGATGGGCTCAGACTCATCTCTTCTCCATAATATTAGTTGCAGATCGCGATCGTCATTATGTACTTGTACTTGGCGATAAAATTTGGAAATGTCGCCGCATAAAATTATTTTGTACTGTCTGCTTCTAATTAAAATGGAAAATAGTGAATCTTGCATAGTTGGACCCACCATTAATATATGGTTAAGCGCAAACCCAGAAGGAAAGGGAGAAGACCCGTCGAAGACAACTCTTAGTTTAGTTGATTCGCTGTTTTCTTTTAGCACTGCGTGATGACATAAAAAATATGAATTGGAGGGATTTGAATTTTCTGATTCAGACAGATGACCGAGATCGGCATACTCATCTATGAATTTAGTGTATTGCAATTTTAGTGATGAATTTCGTCTAAATCTTTTTTCTAGATTTAGGAATTTTTTTTTGGCAAGATTATAGGTATCTCCTAGACAGTCAGGCGTGTCACGCAATGGTAGCCTGACACAAAATCTACCAGTATCTAGGCGGATAGTGTTTTGTATGAAATGATTTTCGCATGATTTTTCGTTATTACTGAGAATAGGCCTTTTAGGAAGCTCTTCGATTTCCCAGAATTTTGTGAGTATATTGTCAATATTTTCTTGTGATGAATTTGTAGTAGTATGGTTGCAATTAATTGTACCTTTATCTTTAGAGTATAAAGGCAGAGGACCGGAAATTAACCATCCGAATTTAGAGTTTCGTAATATAGGACCGACCTTGCTAGGTATGGTCTCGTTGCCAAGGATCTCCCAAAAGACGTCTGCTCCAAGGAGGACATCGATGCGGGCAGGCTGATGAAACACAGGATCGGCCAAAGGTAAGTTTTTAGGTAAGTGAATATTTCGTAAATCTATAGAAGGATCCCAGTGGCGCGCGCGCATCGCTACGCTGCGGGCGTGTATTCGGTTGCTTTGCTGCGTACTCTTAGAGTGCGTATGTGCGAAAAATGAAGACGCTTAAATGTGCCAGTTGTAATATTGTGATTGATGAGCTACTTGCTTACGTACAAAATAAAATTTCAAGTACGGACGAGGAAACCCTTGTGAAGATATGCAGGGCGGTGTTCAGTAGTGAAGAAATAAAACATTCAAAGGCTTTACTTTTTGAATCGCTGTCTGCAGACCACCGCAAAAAAGTGCGTAAAGGACAAGGGAAAGAAGATCGTGATATATTTGATATCATCGCCCTCTTTAAATCGGTGCATGAAAATGAGATGCCCATTTTTACGGCCCGACAACTTGACCGTTTGCCTCCCTTAACAATGGACCACCTAGACGTTTCGAAGTTGCTTAAAGACTTAACTAAATTAAAAATTGAACTGAAGGATATAAAGGAATCCTATGTGACGAAAGATCAGTTGGAGGAGATGAAAAATCAAATTCAAACTGTGAATTACGCTGTCACACCCTTTTCCTCCAGAAATGTAAATACTAGGAGAGGGGCGGCTTTCCTAGACAGTGGGCCAATGGGACTGTTTAATTAGAATGAGTCTACAATAAATGAGCAAAATGATTCCTCAAAATGTATATCTTCATCACCAAATAATGATTTACAATATCGTAGCATCGTAAACAGAGAGGGTAATACTGAAAGATTTGACGAGGAACGCTCGCTCGACACAAACCGGCCGGCCGGCGTAGGCCGCCTGGACAACGCGGGGAATGAGTCATCGACGGTGATTATAAATAACAAGTCGGAACAGCTGATTGTATCTAAACAGCAACGCAAATTATTTGCAAATGTTCTCAAAAATGACTCTAAGGAAAACGATGAATGGACAACAGTGACAAGGCGAAAAACTCGATTAAATTATCGTTTTGGTGGTAAAATGGGCAACTGCCCAGTTGAGCCAGAAGAGAGATTTCGAGCCGCTGATAGGAAAATACCGTTGTTTATTACGAATGTCGACTTAGGGACATCGGACACTGACATAAGTAACTACATTCTTAAGAAGACAAAGGAAACTGTTACACTAGAAAAAATTTTGATGAAAAGAAAAAATGATTACGATGCATATAAATTCTTTATTGCAAGATCGAAAGTACATATGTTCCTTGATGAAGCATTATGGCCGAAAGGTATAATTTTTAGGCGTTTCGTAAACTACAAGACGAAAGTTTCGAACGGAGCTGCTTGTGGCTCTGGTACGGCCTCTGTAAAATAAAATTATGGATACAAAGAAATTTATTAGTTTCAACTGCAAAAATATCAAACGCTCTGTAGAAGGAATTCGAGAGCTGTGCAAATCGTGTGACATAATAGCCTTACAAGAGACGTGGCTAACGCCAGACGATTTACCCTTTCTGAATACAGTAAGTGACGAGTTCAGCTGTACGGGAACGTCTGCAATGAATACAGCAGCTGGTATGGTGTGCGGTCGTCCTTATGGTGGGGTCGCAATACTCTGGCGGCGCAATGTTTTTCCCAACGTTGTAATAGTGCAGTGTAATAATCCGCGTTTATGTGCGATTAAAATTACGTTAAGTGAACGAAATATTTTAGTTATAACGGTGTATATGCCTACCGATAAACCTGAAAACCTTACGGAATACACGGACATCCTCGGAACGGTAAGTGCAATTATAGACAGTTGCAATATTGAGTGTGTTTATGTACTCGGCGATTTTAACGCACACCCGACTGAAAACTTTTATAAAGAACTTTCATCATTCTGTGAAGAACAAGTGTGGACGTGTGTTGATGTAGAAATGTTAAAAGATGTGCCTACGTTTACTTTTGTGTGTGGGGTGTTACTAGATGGTTATATCACGCAATAACTACTAAAGCGGCTGTAAGTTCTGTGCGCAATGTTTATGTTAATTATGCGTGTTTTGGTCGGACCACTTTCCGCTTATTATTGAATGTGACATACAAACTACCCCGCTAACTAAATGTTGCAAAACCCTTTCTACTCCAAACAAGGTGTTATGGGGAGAAAGAAGTAGAGAGCAAATTGACTTATTTTACAGGGAAAGTCATGAACAGCTTAGACTCATTCAATTCCCCATGGAGTTTGAAAGGTGTGCAGACCAAACTTGTAATATTGTAAAACATAGGCAAATCATTGACAGATTGTATAGTGATATTACCACTGCATTAACAAGAGCGGCAGTAATGAGTAGGGAGCTTGTTCGTAAAAGGAAAAAAAAGGTTGTAATAGGATGGAACAGGCATGTCAGTGGGGCGCACAGGGAGGCTAGGAGGAAATTCATGCTTTGGGTGTGGTACGGAAAACCAAGAGTTGGCTATATTTACAGGGAAATGTGTGAGTCTAGAAAAACATTCAAAACGAAATTAAAGTGGTGCCAAACCCACGAAGAAGAAATAAAAATGGATATTCTGGCCTCACATCATTCTAAAAATGATTTTGGGTCTTTTTGGAAGGCCACAAAAAGAATGAACGTGAGTCCTAGCCTTCCTGCTTGTGTGGTCGGTAAGAGTGACGCGAAGGACATAGCGAATATTTTCAAGGATCATTTCACGGTAAAGTCACCGCTAGGTCCTTCGAGTGCGGTGCTCAGTGTTGAGAGTGGCATGAATCTGGGAACCAGATTTACGGCAAAAGAGATAGATAAAGTGGTAAGATCTATGACTAGAGGTAAATCTCCCGGGCATGACGGTCTCAGTATTGAGCACCTGCAGTTCGCTGGCCCGCACCTACCAAGACTGCTGGCCATGCTCTTTAACCTATGCATGAGTCATTCAAATATGCCAGAAGAGATGATTAAGGCCTTAGTGATACCTATAGTTAAAAACAAAACGGGTGATCTATCTGATAAAACCAATTATAGGCCAATCTCCCTAGCTACAATTGTGTCAAAGGTATTTGATAGTATGCTTAAGGGTCGGCACCATGTAAACTGGGTTTGCGCGGGCAACAAGTTTGTACAGAAAGCGTTTGATTTAAGTCAAATAATGTATACACATAGATAGAGGAAGAGTTGGGACAGTAGACGAAAAAAAGGATATTTTAAAATATTTTGTAGTTTTCCTAAAAACAAGCATTGAATTTACCCAAAAACATGCAAAATGCACTTTGCGCGGGCAATAGTTATGGCTTAAGTAGAAAAGACCACTAAGAAAATTACATACCTAGTTATAGGTGAATAGACTAGCCAGTAGACGAAAACCGTATTTTTTTAATTTTCATTCAGAAAAAGTAAGATAATTGTAAAGAAACCTGAAAGAAATATTTTAGAAAATCTTGCTACAAACTGGCTTGTTTTTCTGCGTAAAGAAATATTCTAACAAGGGATTGCATATATTTTATAAAAATAAAGGCTATTTTGAAACATTATTCTTAATATTTGCTTACAATGCAATCACGCAATAATAAAAAAAATAATTTTAAAAATTGGATGTTTTGCAACGTTTTTGACAGAATTCTCTGAAATGGCGGCCATGTTCCTTTCATACAAATTCAGTTGCCCGCCGGGCGTTCAGGAAGGAGGCCGTGCCGAATTTTTCAAAAAAATCAATTTTCGAATTACGTAAAATTGCATTACAATCTAAAATATTTCAATAAAAACTATGTGCAAACTGCCAAATTATGTCATACTTTTGCTACACTATGGTACAGTTTTGACATTTTGTTGACGTTCAAGTAAAGATGTAATGCTATCGCAGATACGGCATCGCACATTTTTTTTTTAAATTTTATTGAAAATTAAGTCAATGAAAAAAATTATTTGGTTTGATTTATTACCTATATCTTTTAATTGGCGATTAGGGTGAAAATCGGATTGGAACTTTCTCGGGTCGCGGAATCATATTAATAATTTTTGTAATAAATGGTGCTGTTTAATTAGGGTTTTACAATTATTTTGAGGGGTGATTCAGTCTCAAATTTTGAAGAACTTTTCCCCATGAATATATATCAAAATACGAATTGACATTATGCGTAATATATCGAACCACAGGCTATACTAGATCTATACTTGGCTAGGCAGGCTGGCTATAGTAGGCTATTTATCTATACTAATATTATAAAGAGGAAAGATTTGGTTGTTTGTTTGTTTGCATTGCATGGCTCCGAAACTACTGGACCGATTTAAAAAAAACTTTCACCGTTGGAAATGTACACTATCCCCGAGTGACATAGGCTTTGTGTGTACCAAGGGCGAAGCCGGGGTGGACTGCTAGTATAGTATAATGATATTAAAATAACAGTCAAAAAACAAAAAAAAAATCTGCGTTTTCATACAAAAGTGTGCAGCCGCCCGGGAAATTTGTATAGGAACCGATTTTTTTGGTTTTTTTACTGTTTTTAGGGTTTCGCTTGTCTGTCTGTCCGTAAGTCACAGCCAATCTGCTACGAAACTATTAGAATGATTTAGTTCAGATTTAGTACCTACACTTATGTAACTTAGTGACCCAAAGATAGACGTATAACGTAAATAAATGAAATTTAAAAAAGGGGGCCACTTATGGTGGGTAAATTAGACATTAAAAAAAGTTTTGATAACAAAATCGTGTGACATATCAAATGAAAGAACTTTTTATGACATTTTTAAATATATATTTTTAAATATATTTTTCTGTCAGTGGAACACAAAACGTGTAGTTTTCCAAGTCACCGCTTGCGTAAAATACTATTTGATTGTATTTTTGAGAACGTCCTGTCAGCGATAAGTAATATTGATTTACGCAGAAATATCATAAATTTGTCTATGGTTCCCTAAAATTTAAACTTAACCAAAATAAACTGGCCACGTGCCGTGACGGGCTACGTGCAGTGTAGGGTTCCGTAGTCAGTACCTACTTGTTTTATGTAACTTACAACTGCCTAACTTTAGGTCTGAATTCAGTCCATGATACTGAACAACTTTCACCAATGAACAAACGAAATACAAAAATTATTTTTGATCTCTTACACACAAGATTTGGCAAAATGTAATATATGTATGGAATACGTAAGGACAAATCACACTAATTAAGCTAGCCCCAAAGTAAGTTTTAAACTTGTATTATGGGATACTAACTCAATGATACTATATTTTGTGATAAATACATACATAGATAAACACCCAAGACCCAGGAAAATTTTAAAAAGACCATTTTCTAACTTGCCCTGGCTGGGGCTCGAACCCAGAACCTCCGGATTAGCGGTCTAGCGTGTTAACAATTACGCCACGGAGGTCGAATGGAAAGCAAACATTTTCTTTTCATATTTAATTACGTGTTCCTTAGAAAAAGTTGTTCAGTATCATGAACTGAATCCACCTTAAATTAGTTTTAGTCAGGGAGACGTTATATACTACTGCCGTGAATTTTTTTAAGTGTCCATATACAACCGTTTAACTGACAGAGAGACACATCATTGTAACAAAAATTTCCAATCAAAAACCAAATATTTCACAAAGGGATTCTAAAACGAAAAAGGGTGTTCATAATCTTACAATATTTTTGTAAGACCTATTCAACGACGTCTTACACCACCCTTTTTTTTTCAAGTTTTTATTACCACATATCCATGCCCATGCCCAATTACAGCTTTCTAGTACTAATAGTCTATGAGTAAAACTGGGGACAGACAGACAGACAGACATGACGAAACTATAAGGGTTTCTTGTTTACTACGGAACCCTAAAAAGCTGCGTGAAACTAAACAGATTCTCTATTCTAAGGGGTCTTTGTCATTTGCGCTTTAACAAATTTCAAAATACGAGTAATCAAAACCACTTGTGCAAATATTTCGCTCCACTTCGCATACGATAAATTCAAAAATTGATGGATGAATGACCGTGCTTTTACAGGTTAAGCAAGTTCTAGCTTGGTCACAGTTACGATGGGTGACCGTGCTTTCAATTTTAATGTTGTCCAAGTCAAATGTTGAGATTCTTATGAATAAATTTCAGTTTTCTCTACCTACATAACTTAAGTAGCTATTTAAATTTCAATCTTGTCGGATTTCAATGTTTTGTCGGAATTTGAACCTGGCATTTTTACATTTATATTTTTGATGGGATAAAATAAACACCCAAGAACCAGGATAAATTAAAAAAGGCCATTTACCAACTTGCCCTGGCTGGGAATCGAACCCAGAACCTCCGAGTGACGGACTAGCGTGTTAAGGAATCGCGACGGAGGTCGACTAATAAATTGAAAAAGTAATAAATTTTACGCAAGATTCGAATAACTATAACTTGGATTTTTTAGAAAGTGCTATATGAATTTCACATATATTAAAACTCGCTTTTTAAATAAACGTCTTGCATTCACGCACACTACTGTATTTTCGACTTTACTTTTTCTACTGATAGCCTGTCTACTAAAGTGTTAAGTACATTATAATGACGTCTGCCAAGGCCTTAATTCAGAAATAATAATTCAAACAAAATAATTCTTTGATTTGATTGATTTGAAAATTTTAATAAGTATCACGGACTGGAAGTCTTGACGAAAAGAAAAAAGTAAGCTGTATACTAATTCTACGTTACAATTTATGATTACCTACATCTATTGTCCCGTTTACACATTATTAACTCTATGTGACTTCATCTTGACATTTTTATCCCCCTAGCGGGAAAATTTTGCTTATTTCAGAGCCAAATCTGACCAAGTGGCTTTGTGCATACAGTCCTTAATACGCAACTGACTAATTACATCAAACTTCACGATAATCAGTTCGGATTCCGACCCGGGTTGTCAACAGAGTCTGCGATTTTAAGTGTTAAGCATACTGTCAGGTACTATACCAGTCGTAAGACTGCAGTATACTCTGGCTTTCTAGATTTTTCAACTGCGTTTGACCTGGTTTGTTATGATATTTTATGGGGGCAACTTCAAAATGCTCAAGTTCCACCAGAACTTATTAATATTTTTAAGTTTTGGTACAAAAACCAGGTCAACAATGTTAAATGGGCAGACGGTATGTCAACGTCGTACAGGTTGGAATGCGGCGTTAGACAGGGCGGACTGACTTCACCATTGCTCTTCAACCTTTACATAAATGAACTAATAGTCACGCTCAGTAATACCGGTATTGGTTGTCATGTAGACGAAGTCTGTGTAAACAACATAACTTATGCAGATGACGTCGTATTGCTGAGCGCGTCTCCTTGTGGTTTGAACAAGCTATTAAAAATATGTGAAACATATGCTAAATCCCATGGTCTAGTATATAATGTGAAGAAATGTGAAATCATGGTCTTTGAGGCCAGAGGCAGAGATACATTAAATATACCGGCTGTAGAGCTTAATGGTATTAAGCTTCGACGGGTTAACCAGGTAAAATACCTGGGCCACATCCTTGCCTCTGATCTCAAAGATGATGATGATATTGAAAGGGAACGGAGGGCGCTGTCGGTTAGGGCAAACATGATAGCCCGGAGATTTGCACGGTGCTCGAATGAAGTGAAAATTTCACTTTTTCGGGCATATTGCACATCTTTTTATACATGTAGCCTATGGGCTACTTTCACCCGAAAATCGTATAGCGCCCTCCGCGTCCAATATAATAACGCATTTAGGGTGCTGATGGGGTTACCTGAGTACTGCAGTGCTTCGGGAATGTTTGCAGAAGCGCGAGTAGATTGCGTTTACGCTACTATGCGTAAGAGGTGCGCTTCCCTGGTACGCAGAGTACGGGCCAGCCCCAACAGCATTCTAAAAATGGTGGCCAGCAGACTGGACTGCGCATACATTAATCGCTGGAGGAGCTTTAGGGATCTCACTTGTTAGATTTTCTAGTACATATCATGATATTGTCATATTGTAAGAACTGTTCATTGAACGTAGTTGGGCAGTGCACGTCTCGACGACTTGATTTGCACAAGTATTACCAATGCCAATGACCGGATAATCGGATCTATACACTTTGAACTTAATGATAATTTTTCTTTTAAATGTTTGCTTATAAATGATGACTGGCTGCCGCAATCTAGTAACGCGCGAACCCTTTCGACTTGTTTTGTAATAGGGTTAAATACTTCTATAAGCACGGTAGAAAGCAACACTTGATTTTGAGTTTGATTAGAAATATTTAAAACGAATTCACTTTCGTTCACAACTGTACTTGTGTGAGTTTCTATTTTTTGATGAAGTAAACTGTTATGTTTTTGCTTACATTCTGGGCAGGGTCCCATACGGCAATCGGCCAGTAGGTGTCCTTGTCTTAGGCAATTTGAACATAATTTATATTTAGAAACATCAACCATTCTGTCCTGAATACTCTTAGATTTAAATACAGGGCAGTCATATATTCTTTGTGTCGTCACAAATTATGCAAGTATATTTGATATTGTTTTGATTCGTTACAGAAAATGATTTTGTTTGTGAGACACGATTATGGTTGAACTTTGAATCTTGTTCTTTATTCGAATTATTGGATGTAAAATTTTAGAAGTAGTGGATGCAGGTTTCGAAAAAGTGTTGTCACCCTTGTTACGAGATAAAGCCTCTAAGACGTCAGCACGATCATTTAAAAAATTATGAAATTGGTTTAGAGTAGGTACATCATTGAGAGTATTCCTGTAGGTACTCCTCCCATTTGACTAAAGTTTGGTTATCTAATTTTGTAGACAACATATAAATAAGCAGTATATCCCACTTATCTGTCGGCTGGTCTAGACTGGCTAAGGCGCGCAAATTCTTTGTGACATGATCTACTAAAAATCTCAACGACCTATCAGACTCACGTGCGATAGGCTGTATCGTAAACAAAGATTTTAGGTGATGATTGATCAAGGACCTTTTGTTGTTATATCGATCACAAACAATTTTCCATGCCTCAGGGTAATTTGCTGATGACACTTCGAGATTAGCTATGAGTCTGGCTGCATCTCCTTCGAGATATGAATTAAGATAATTAAACTTGTGAATAGGAGAAATGCGATCATTGTTGTGAATTAAACTTTCATATGTGTCTCAAAAGGACGGCCAAAGAAAATACGAACCGTTGAATTTAGAAATGTCCAACAATGGCAAACGAAAATTGAAATTCTTATAATCATGAAAACATTGAGATTGATCCTTATCATTGTCAGTGTGAGCCTCGACTAATGACTTTGCAGACGCAATGTTCACCACAATGTCGTGCTCGATAAAATCACGCTCGTCAATTTCAAAGTCAATGTTTTCCGAATTCAACACCTCAATCTCGCTTTGCAAATCGTCGAACTTTATAGACAATGCCTCAAATTTAGAAATTTTTAGATTTAATTCGGCAAGTTCCAAATTGGTCAGACATTCTTGTCGTTTTAATTGAGATAAATAGTGTTTAAACTTTGTTATTTGTCCCTTTATAGAACTAAGCTTTATAGTCACCTCCCTCAGGTGAGACACTTGACCCTTTTTCAGTCATTTTGCAAAACAAGAATAAATGTTTGAGTGTAAAATAGTAATAAAATAACCTTAAATCCCACTAACTACAAAGTAAACAAAATATGATGATGACTTCACTTCGATTCCAGGGATGATTTGGGTTGATTTGACTTAGTACCACGAAGACCACGTTGTCCGTCCGTGACGTCGATAATGGTTTTTGGTTCTTCGTCAGTTTTGTTCCCCTCATGGGCCACCAAAGTGTATATGCTTTAGCTGCATATATTGCAAATGAGTATCTTGACTTGAATTCTTGAATTAAACTCCAGATAGTCGACTTCTTGCTTTATTTTAGAATTTACAACAGGAATAGCTTGTAATGGTTTCACACGTACATCTCAAGGGGAAGAAGTAAAAATGTAGGTAGAAAAATAATAAATGTCACTCGCGGGAACGCATACAAGATTTGAAGAGGTCGCAAAACTACGCGGTGTTTTTAAGTGTAGGAAAAGCCTCAACAACGTCATTACTGCCCTGACGTCATTATGCGAATATTTTTAAGAACTATACCGCTCAAAATGATTGTTTTAACCTATAGTACATGTACTACGATGTACAGGATAGCTATTTGCGGTTTTTTTTCTACGTAGCTTGACCACTATAAATGAAATAAAAATTCCGCGTTATCTTGGAGTGACAGGTGACTGTCGTAATATACGTGCACGTTAGTTCCGCCTCTGGCAATCATGTTTGACTGTTGTGCGTCAAGTCAACCCTGCCCCTGCCGACTGTTTGTCGCACGCAGCAGCGTGTCGCTCCCTCCAATCCAAACTCAATGACCATCCGCTGTGGTTTTTTGGGCCTCCGTGGCAATCGCTGTCGGCTGCGCAGTGGCCCGCCTTTGATGGAATTGACGATTCCAGTCTGGAAATTATTCCCGAGCAAAGAAAGCTCGTTCACGCAATCACGCAGAACAACATCCAATACTTCTGCCCCGTGAAGATCACGTGGTTAACTTAATCATTGAATATTAACATAAAAAGCATTTGCATGCTGGGCCTGAGTTGCTTATGTCATTGCTTCTTCAGAAGTATTGGATCTTATCCGCTCGCCGCCTTGTGCGAAAGATAGTACACCAGTGCAATGTGTTCTTCCGCGCTCGTCCGTGTCAGACTTTCCCGCTCATGGCGGACTTGCCTGACGTACAGGACGTACCAGGCAAGCCATCAAGCCTTTCACGCTAGAGCAGTCCTTCTGGAGAAGATGGAGAGTAGTGTTTACATAGCCTTCATACTCGAGAGAAGTGGAACACTCCATCCGTGCCCATTGTGCCCGGTACCACAGATTAATAAATAGCCGGTACGGTTGTACTCATTATAGACAATAATTCGCCTCCCTTATCGTAGGCATTGGCGATCGTTAATAAAATTTATCCCTCAAAGGTCGGTACCGTTCCAGTGGTGACTGGTGACGGTAACGAGTGTAACGACGGCTAAAGGTACGCGCACATTATGACGGGCTGCAGCGCAAATATCCGCGGCGCAAAAAGTGAAGAAGCATTTGATTGAGCATTATCTTTTTGAACACCTTATTCAAAACTGGCAGAATAGCAATAGGTCTGTAGTTGCCAGGGCCTGTGTTTTCTCCTTTTTTGAATAAGGGGATTAGTTTACTACATTTCATTAAGGTGAAGGTATAGGCAAATGGCCTTGAAGTGGCGCCCCGATTTAAAATAAATTGTTAACTCGTAAATATGGAGATAATTTCCATAATGCTCTTCGTCATGCACTAGATAGCCCTTTAAATTATTCTATGAACCACCGTTGAAAGTATTTACATTAGTCCGTCTAGCTTTAAAACTTGCCTCCGCCAAAAGTGGCCACGGCAAGTTTTAAAGCTAGACGGATCACCAATAATAGTTTCAAGGGTGGTTCATAAAATAATTTAAAGGGCTATCTAGTGCATGACGAAAAGCAATATGTAAATTATCACCATATTTACGAGTTAACAATTTATTTCACACTTCAAGGCCATTTGCCTATATCTTCACCTTAAGTTAGGAAATATGCCTTAATCGATACGTTTGTTAAATATAAAAGCTTAATCGGCAGCAATTATGTGTATAAATATGACTTACTACGGCTACTGACATGCCCCAGTGATCTTCTGATTTTTTTAAATTTAACTGTTAAAAGCATCTATTATATCGCTAGGGCTAACATGCTTAAAATTAAATTTAGAATCACAAGGGCTAACATTTTTCTTAAGCCGACGTGGGTTCAAAACTTGCAATACTGTGCGTGTTTTTGAAAAATCACTGTTATTAAACTACTAAAGTTTATTCCTCAAAAAAATTACATAAACATCTTAAGGATTTTTTACAGACACCCACAATAGCCAAAACACGATTGAGCATTTTTGGCTTGATAGAAAAAAATCACAAACATACCTCTAAATTTGCCTAAATTTGCCTTGATAATACATATTACTATTTTATACAATCACCTGTTTATATGAAAATTATTCCAAAAAATGTATTATCTAAATATCTCCGTTTTGGCTATAGAAAAAAAATATAAGTATAATATAAAAAAAAACTGAAATATTCGTCAAGCGCAAAGAAAGGCCCGGAGCCGTGCTTGACGGTAGAGTTGCGTAGCTAATTATTTCCACTGTCTGCCACGACTCATTCAGATACGATTATTATAAGGAATGCGGATCACCTGACCTATTCTTTATAATGACAATCCACTTCATCTGGACGGTAAGTCCTGTGGGCATGAGTTAGTTTAAGCTGTGATATGGTCGCGAGAGGATGAGGAGCGCTGACCTTTTTTTAATTATTGCCCATCTACCCTCTCTGGGACACATACATACTTACACTAGAAAAACATAACCCTCAATCTGGCGCAGTCGGGTAAAAACTAATTGAATCACAAACTTTTTACTTTCGACGGCATTTACGTTACGGACAAAATATCGGTTTTTATTTATTTATTTAATTTATTGCACTATAAAATTAATGTACAATAGGTATAATCTAGGTAATATAGGTATTGGCCATATATATATATTTATATATATTTAAAAAAAAAAAAAAATCTTAACGCTAAGCGCTGTCTACCAGAAAATACCTTTGGGACGTATAAGATATATTTTTCTACCAGGGTAACGCATAGGTAATCTGTAATAATGTCGAGATAGATATCTAATCAAAATATTTATTAAGGATAAACTTTTTATTTATTTTATACTAAAAACAAACATTTATTAGGTATTTATAAATACTGTACCAATACGTAGTTTTGCCTTGTAAAAGGTAGAGCAAAAGCAATTTATACGTAATGTTTCTAAGGTATAATATTATAATATAGGTTTGATAATAATCCAAGTGTTCGACCTTAGGGGATGTAGGCGCTAGCCGCTATCATAAATAGAAGGTGCCAAATAAGATTTGTCTAAATAACGTCTCTCTCTGATGAATCTAATGTTGCCCCCCTTATATTCAAGATGGCAGCTAGCGCCTATATCCCCTAAGGTCAAAAGTTATATTTTTAGAAAGCGTTTAAAATTACGTCAAGAAGCTTTTACACCATCTTTTTCCGGTCCGGTTCAACTTATAGAAACAGTGATAATAAATGAACTTAAAATATCTCGCTTAAGAGTCCGGTTCAACTTATAGAAACAGTGATAATAAATGAACTTAAAATATCTCGCTTAAGAGTCCGGTTCAACTTATAGAAACAGTGATAATAAATGAACTTAAAATATCTCGCTTAAGAGTCCGGTTCAACTTATAGAAACAGTGATAATAAATGAACTTAAAATATCTCGCTTAAGAGTCCGGTTCAACTTATAGAAACAGTGATAATAAATGAACTTAAAATATCTCGCTTAAGAGTCCGGTTCAACTTATAGAAACAGTGATAATAAATGAACTTAAAATATCTCGCTTAAGAGTCCGGTTCAACTTATAGAAACAGTGATAATAAATGAACTTAAAATATCTCGCTTAAGAGTCCGGTTTAACTTATAGAAACAGTGATAATAAATGAACTTAAAATATCTCGCTTAAGAGTCCGGTTCAACTTATAGAAACAGTGATAATAAATGAACTTAAAATATCTCGCTTAAGAGTCCGGTACAACTTATAGAAACAGTGATAATAAATGAACTTAAAATATCTCGCTTAAGAGTCCGGTACAACTTATAGAAACAGTGCAGTGATACTCAATGAACTTAAAATACGCTTGAGAGTCCGTTACAACTTAGTGATGCTCAATAAACTTAAAATATCTCGCTTGAGAGTCCAATATAACTTACAAATAGTCTAGATCAAAATTCACTTTCATGGTTAAATTAAGTACGTAATTCACATAAATAAAACTAGGTCAATGTTAAATAACTTGACATTAGTCTGACTTTAGACTAGATTGTAATAATAATAGTGTATTTATTTACAATTTAAATAGGTACCTACGGTAACACATGGGTAAACAAGATGCTAATTACGTTTAAAAAACTAAAATCAGGCTACGAAAAATTATTCAATTAATGCAAGCTCGGCAGCCATTTACGGCCAACAATGTATATGTCACCGTATGATTCTGAACGCTGAGTGTTTATAAACTATCGCGAGAAATTAAAAACTGTCGATAAATTGTGAACTGTACCGTACTGCTCACAATATAACGTATTGATTTACTATAGTTTACAATCTACCCACGTCAAACCGTCAAATCGTAAGCTGACATACTTGAATGCGACTGAACGCACCTTGCGCGCCGTGCCGATTGGTACAAAACGTCATGTCCGAACGTAAAATTTGGCTGTCATTCGTTTGTCGCCGAACATCAACAACAGTGTTTTTATGGTTTTTAATAGTTTTTGTGTAGAAAATAAACAGGTTTTTTATATCTATATGGACGCAAAATGAGCTACCGCCAAAACCGACCAATGACGACTCACAATTTTACGTGCAGGTTCGTTCACAATTTAACGGTTTCACGTGGATTATAAACTATCGTAAATTAATACCGTTATATTGTGAGCCGTATGATACAATTCACAAATTTATCGACAGTTTATAATCTCTCGGTGTATTCACAATCATACACTAACATAATATATGTTCAAAATATGAAAAAAATAATACAATATCTATTATATAACGTCTAATAAAATATATTAAAAGTATTTTAAGGGTAGATTCAGTACTTGGTATTGAAAAACTTTCCCCAAGGAACAATAATATGTCGAAATACGTGAAATGTTTTTTTTTTTTCTATAGCGACCACTAAGATGCAGTTAGTGGTCGCTCGCTATACTTTCCACAGAAACTCGAATCAGGCGGTCAATTTGTATGGGAGACTAAAACTTTCTTTTCTTATTTAGCTATAGGTATGTTTCCTTACAGAAAGTTATTCAAAACACACAGACTTAATATACCGTTCAAGTAAAATAGTTTTAATTTATTAATTACCGATATTCATAACTTCGTATGCCGCGTTACCCTCATACGAGTGCTTAGTACCTCCTCTATTGAGAATTATAGGCAATTGATCGTCTACTCTCGAGCGAAGGCCGTAATAAATAACTGCGAAGGGCTCAGGATCTACCCAGGATATGACCGGCTTCAAGGAGTCTGTGTAGCCGTAGCCAGCCTGGACGATGATTTCCCCACGCGTGTGCCAAATCCAGAAGGGAAGATACGTATCCTTCCGCCAGTCCATGCGACACATTACTCTGACCATAATCACCCCGTTTTTGCTCATAGTGCACTTGGTCCCATTATCAGCTCCAATGTGTATCTGAAACATTATGGAAAGATTGTAACTAGTGTTGCCAGATCCGTTTTTCCCAACATCAGGACTTAAGGCCGTACCTAAATTTTCCGGGGTCCAGTGCTGCCCCCATTTAAAATAAATCATTTCAAAGAAAACGGAGACATCATTTAAAATTTTGCTACCACCAAGCCCTAGATAACTTTTTAAAGTATTTTATGAACTACTGTTTACAGTTTAAAGTGAGAACGTTAAGCTTTACTACGCACATTTGCGAAAAACGGCCACTTTTCCAGATTTTAATGAAAACAGCGGTAAGAGGGTAACGGGGTAGACAGAGCCCAGTGCTGTAGGACCCAAAGGTTACTTTTAGCGTGATGGTGGGCGTTTAGATGGATAAAACAGAATTAAAATGTGATGGGTTGCTAGCCGGATAGCCCCAAATCCCACATCCGGTAGCGGCGTTAGGGTAGGGCGCGGTTGGGCGACCGCCCAGGGCGCGAGATACAAAGGGGCGACAGGGGGGGCGTTTTTGGGCAAGGGGGGAGTCACAGGTAATAATAAATACATATATAAATAGCGGCTGGATAATGGTGGCAACTTCTAGACTCTTATTTGTATGCAACCCCCCCCCCCCCCCCTTCGTTTACAATGGGGCGGCAAATTTTAAGAATCCTATATCGCACTTGCACCCCTCCCTCCCCCCCCACCGGCAGAAATAAATCCTAAGTCAGAGTCTGAATTGCAGTTTGGTGGGCGGGAAAATCTCGCCCGGGGCGCTGGTAGAGCTAAAACCGGCACTGCCCACATCATCAGTGCAGTGCTATGCGTGTTGGCAATCGGACGCGCATCACTCCGCTACCGAATCAAATTTTAACTCGCGACACGCGCGGCATTAGCCGCTGCCCGTCGTCGCCATGAGCTCGAAAAAGCTTGTGGCAATTCAATTCAATTCAAAATATCTTTATTATCATACGATATTTATACTCTTAATAATAGTCACTTTGTTTTGTTTTGCACAAATGTTGACGTCAAATCGTTACTTACAGCTAAGTAAATGCCGCTTCCTAGGCGCAAGTGCAGAAGAAGCGGCAACAAACTGCACTGCAGGTTTTCTCCAAAAGACGTCAACTAACAAACTAAAAACTTAAAATTAGTTATATGGATGGACTGAGATTACATTGTTTTTTATGTTATGTCATAATTAAATTGAATTATAAGAATTGAAATAATGTCAATTTGTTAATTTAATACGTACCAATGTACCTAAATTATGACATGTCTAAATATAGGTACAAACCTTTAAGAGGGACCCCGAGCCAAGCTCAAGCCAGACTTTTTTGTTTTTAAGATAGTCATCGGTCTTATAATAAGCCTTCTCACAAAGTACTTTCTTTAAATAGGCTTTGAATTTCCTGTCAGGCATATCAAGGACCATCATATCATCATATCAGCCACAGGAAGTCCACTGCTGGATATAGGCCTCCCCCCAAGGATTTCCAAAAAGACCGATCGGAAGCGGCCTGCATCCAGCGTTTTCCTGCAACCTTGCTCAGGTCGTCTGACCACCTAGCAGGTGGGTGTCCTACGCTGCACTTGCAGGTACGTGGCCGCCATTCGAGAACCTTTCTGCCCCATGGGCCAACGGTTCTTCGCGCTATGTGCCCCGCCCACTGCCACTTCAATGAGCTAATCCGGGCTATGTCTGTGACCTTTGTTCTTCTACGAATCTCCTCATTTCTGATTTGATCACGTAAATAAACACTTAGCATAGCCCTTTCCATAGCCCGTTGAGCAACCTTGAGCCTTCTTATGAGACCCATAGTAAGGGGTGGTCACTTCAGCCAGAGCGATAAGTCATCACTGGTAACACACATTGATTAAGCACATCAAGGACCAATTCTGGCAATTTATTAAAAAAAAAGTATACACTTCCCCATAAAATACTTACTGACTGTATTCAACCTTTAATACGGGCTAACTAAGTCCTTTTTATTACGTAAACTTCTATCTGTAAAATCACTTACCTACTTTATTGAACATGGAAATATTTTTTCTTAAATATATTTTCAAATATGAACTGTGATGCAAAAGTAAGTACTTATACCTATTTCCTTAAATAATTCTCTGTGAGTCTCTCGATCCTAAACCGTAAATGACACAAATTGCTCTTTTTGTAAAATAAAAATAAATATATAGGGACAAATAGTCTGAATGTCGGCTGCACTTACTCATAGAAGTATCCCGTAAGACATTAGACTGTGAAAGTAACTAAATTACACCTGTCTAGCAGTTGCTACATCTGTCAATTGTCTTATTCTCCTAACAGCGTAAGCCGCAGAGCTAAGCCTATTAGAAAGTTTAGTTATATGAGCGCCCCATTGAAGTTTCGAATCAATTGTGATTCCTAAAAAGGTAGTACTTTCAGGCTTGATTGATCGAGAGAATCGAATGCATTGGGTCTTTTTCGCATTTAACATGAGGTTATTGACTGAAAACCAATCAGAAATTGAAGACAAGGTGCTGTTCACCGCGCTAGCATCTTAGTTATGATGATCTATTTTAAATATTAACGAGGTGTCATCAGCAAACAGCACCATGTCAGCCTGTTTCTCAACCATGTAAGGCAAGTCATTGTACATAAACTAAGAAAAGGAACGGTCCTAGAATTGAACCTTGGGGTACGCCCATTTTAACATTAGACCCGTGGCTAACGATATTCTCGCGTTCCTGGAGAAGCAACTGGATTGCATGGACGAAATCAGTGTAGGGGAAAGGAAGAGGAGATCCGCAGCGCGAAGGTGCTGCTGTACGAGTCGCTCGCCATGATCGACCGAATGCAGTCTCGCAGGAGAGGCGAACAGGGAGGGAGGTCTCCAGAATCGTAAAGTTGGAATCGCGTCACAATGAGAATTTTAATTCATATGTAGTGCGTGTTCCGACCGCACAGCTGGAGATCTTCACTCAAGAAGAATTCTTGCCGAGAGGTGTCGTCTTTCGGCGTTATCGCGGGAGGCTACAGGACACCTCGACAACGTGTAGTCACAGACTATACGTACAAACAAACGTACATAATAGTTATAATAATATTATATGTATTTTAGGTTAAGGTATATATTGATATGGGCCTCCTTTTTTGTATGTACACATTTATAGCCTGAAATTATATGATTTGATTTGATTTGACATCACCTTTTAACATGATTCAGAATCTGGCCCATTCCCGCGATTGGCTTTTACGATCTGCGCGGGAAGGGCAGCAGCTGGTACATTCTAAGTTTTATCTTTTCTCCCAGACCAGCATATAATAAGATACATAATACATATAATAAGTTACACATTAGGTCCTTACATATGAAATTGCCGATTTTCAATACTGGCAACTTTTAAATCAAATATCTTGCGTTTCATTAGGCATTCCAAATTCAAATTTATTTCGAAATAAAGCCAGAAAAATATTGTTTTAAAATTCGTATTTCATTTTTGAGTTGAGTTTCAACATTGCTATAACAGCAACTATGGACAAATTGAAAATTCGCGGTATTTACGAATACGAGTTCCACCGTGGCACCAGTGCTGCAGAAACGACTCGAAGAATTAACGACGTGTATGGACCAGGCACCGCTAACGAACGAACAGTGCGTTTTTGGTTTCAACGTTTCCGTTCTGGAAATTTCGATTTACACAATGAGCCTCGTGGACGACCTGATACTCAAGTGAATAACGAAGAATTGAAGGCGATAGTGGAAGCGGATCCATCTCAAACCACTTCTGAATTAGCAGCAGCCTTCGGCGTAAGTGACAAAACGATACTTATCCACTTGCGCCATATCGGAAAAATTGAAAAACTCGAAGTGGGTACCGCACGAATTGACTGAAGCAAACCAACAAACACGCGTTGCTTGCTGCGTTTCTTTGCTTAATCGCCACAATAATGAGGGGATTTTGAACCGTATCGTGACTTGTGATGAGAAATGGATCCTGTACGACAATCGGAAGCGATCATCACAATGGCTTGACCCTGGAGAACCGGCAAAACCTTCTTTTATATCGTAATAGGCTTTGTTAATTAGAAATTGTTTTAATTTTTTGCAGAATATTTTGTCGTTTTTTTCTTCTATTAGTTTTTTGGGCAATTTGTTGTAAATTTTAAGACATGATTAAAGTACTCGAAGAGTTTAGTTCCAGGCGGGCCCTCGGCTTTTGTAATCTGTTTGCATGACGTTTTGGGTATCTAGTTTTTAGGTCACCCCGTTTTGTGTAAAATTCTGGATACTTTCGAACAAATTTACTGATTTCAAATATGTACATACTAGGTATTGTGAGTATATTATATTTCTGAAAATATGGTACACAACTCTCATATTGTCGGATATTTGCTAGTATTCGAATTAATTTCTTTTGAATGGTGAGTAGAAGATGCGAGTCTGGACTGTTTCCCCAAAGGATAATACCGTAATTGAGCCAGGCATAGGCGTATGTATGCATACGCCAAAAAAACAACTGACTTAGATACAGCGATTACGACATATTATGATATGTCGTAATCGCTGTGTCTAAGTCAGTTTTTTTTTTGACTTCGCGAAGTGCATACGTAAAACTTGACAATTTGGACTTAATCTTTTGTATGTGTGTTTTCCTATTAATGTTGCTGTCTATATCCAAACCGAGCAGTGTGAACTCATTTACTTGTTCAATTTTGGTT
Source organism: Acrobasis repandana (assembly GCA_963576875.1). Taxonomy (NCBI): domain Eukaryota; kingdom Metazoa; phylum Arthropoda; class Insecta; order Lepidoptera; family Pyralidae; genus Acrobasis; species Acrobasis repandana. Next base: position 23,394,848 of record OY756218.1, on the reverse strand, counting down.
CCGTTAAATGCAAAGTGTATTTTTAGTAGCTTTTTTTGTTGGGGGTGGAAGCACATAATTTTGGTTTTTTTATAATTGATTTCTAAGCTGTGCTCGTTCATCCACTTTGAAATATTGGTAAGTACGGAATGTAATTTTTGATTTCCTTGAGTTTCATTTTGGCAGGACGTAAGTAGTGAGATGTCGTCAGCAAATAAGACGCAGGATTCATTTATGGTTTTAGGGAGATCATTTACGTAGATTAAGAACAAAAGACACCCAACCACGCTTCCTTGGGGTATAGATGCGTTAACAACTTTACTTTCAGAACGAGTAGTTAGTATTTCCTTTGAGTAATGGTCGTAGTACTCGATTTCTACGAACTGTTGTCTATCTTTCAGGTATGATGCAAACCATTTTAGTGCCGTACCGCGAATTCCTATTCCGTATAATTTATTTAATAATATGTTATGCTGGACTTTATCGTATGCCTTCGTCATATCTAGTAGTATTCCTATTCCAAATTTTTTATTATCTAATAGTTTTATTATTTCCCTAAAATATTTGTACACGGCCAAAGTCGTAGAACGATTTTTTCGAAAACCATTTTGGCATTCATCGAATATTTTATATTTTTCACAAAATTTATAGACGCGATCACATATAATTTTTTCAAATATTTTTGAAGCTGTTGGTAGAAGGGATTATTAATACGCTTTTCTTTATATTCAACTAGCAGTCCACCCCGGCTTCGCCCGTGGTACACACATAGCCTATGTCACTCGGGAATAGTGTAGCTTTCCAACGGTGAAAGAATTTTTTAAATCGGCTTAGTACTTTTTGAGCCTATTCATTACAAACATACAAAAATAGGTACAAATCTTTCCTCTTTATAATATTAGTATATAAGTATAGATGTGGTCTTGCAGTAGTATACATATGTAGCCACTACAGCATACGTCGCGCTGAAAATTCATCACCATATTTGGTCATCAACTTGCATCGCACGCGCTATTCGTCGACAACTCTAAATTAGGAAACTTATCGGGACACGGGAGCAGTGTCGCACCGCGCCAGCCAATCAAAACACAGGAACGAGAACATTACCTTATTTGGCTATCTGTTTGTCCCTAACCACTGTATATAAACCCGAATTTTGTAAATAAATTATTCATTCGACTATCGACTCAGGAGCATAGAACACGCATTATTATTTACCTCCAGCTAGGTACACGTACCCTACTACACACACCATCGTTAGCATTCATAAGCTACAGTGGTGACCCCGACGTGATACAGTGGTGACCCCGACGTGATACAGTGGTGACCGCCGACGACTCCGCGTGTCACGCGACACGTGGACCACCAGCTCCAGCGTCAACCGACGCGACGTCCTAAGCAAGTGATGTAGAAACACTCACCGAGCCCACATCCTCCGCACCCACGTCCAGCTGCCACCGGAAGAAAATTCTGCCCAGCTGCGCGCCGTGCACCAGGAACTCCAGCTCATCTCTACGCAACCAGCGTTACTTTTATCGTGCACTTCATTTCAATGGCACTGTATGTACCAAGCACTACGATGTCCACGACCGTTCAAGAATATCAAGAGCTCGTCCAGAGTCTTCGAAAACTATCACAAGAAATCGCGCACCTCAAGCAAGTCAGATCCGCCACTTTGTCAAACACCGGGTACAGCCATCAACATCGTCAGTCGAGTCATCACCGTCCGGCACATTTTCATCACCGCTCACGAATCCCACTACCGCGTCCCACGTCACCTGCCCGTTCTACGACGACCTGCCACAAGGAAGCTAGAACTCTCGCATCGACAGACAACAGCGACGCCGCCGGAACATACCGCCTATTCGTCACTGATAAGAAGACAGGCTTATCATTCCTCGTCGATACCGGTGCAAATATTTCCGTCCTACCACGCAGAGCAGGCCAGCAATCGACGCCTCTACCTTTCAAGCTGTACGCCGCGAACAACACTACGATAAATACCTACGAAGAAAAAACGCTCGAACTCGACCTCAGCCTACGCCGTCCATACAAATGGAAATTCATAGTCGCCGACGTCTCGAAGCCTATCATCGGAGCCGACTTCCTCAAACACCACCAGCTCGTTGTAGACCTTACAAATCGAAGACTTGTTGATGGAATCACGAATCTCCAAATTCACGCTCCAGTCTGCGCCTCAAGCACTCCGACTATACGAAGTATCGACGTTCAACAGTCATACCACGACATACTAGCTGAATTTCCCGGCATCACTCGCCTAACACCGACAAAAGTTAACCCGAAAACAGCTGTTGAACACTACATCGAAACTCAAGGCCCACCAGTCTTCTGCCGCGCTCGCCCGATCGCGCCTCATCGCTATGAACAAGTACGAAAACTATTCGAAGATATGATGCAACAAGGAATATGCCGCCCAAGCAAAAGCCCTTGGTCATCACCACTCCACATCGTACCTAAGAAGAATGGTGACATCCGTATCTGTGGCGACTACCGACGACTAAACGCCATCACGAAACCAGACCGATATCCCGTACCACGTGTTAAAGATTTCACATACCAACTCTCCGGCAAGAAAATATTCTCTACCATCGACCTAAATCGTGCCTACCACCAACTATCAGTTCGTGAAGAAGATGTTCAGAAAACTGCGATAATAACACCGATGGGATTATGGGAATTCCCAAAAATGGTTCCAGGTTTGAAGAATGCCGGTCAAACTTTTCAACGGTACATCCACGAAGTACTCAGAGGACTCGATTTCGTCTTCCCATTCCTCGACGACCTACTGGTAGCTTCCTCGTCAGAAACTCAACATCGCGACCATCTACGACAAGTTCTCCGACGACTTGAAGAAAATGGCCTCACTATAAATCCCGCCAAATGCAACCTCGGCAAGACAGAAGTTAAATTCCTTGGCTACACAGTTTCACAAAACGGCATCAAACCACCCGAAGAAAAGGTCAAGGTCATCACAGAATATCCACGTCCAAAAACAATAGAAGAACTTAGAAGATTTCTCGGTATGGTCAACTTCTACCGTGAGCACATACCGAACGCCGCCGTCATACAAGCACCGCTTAATTCATTTCTACACAATTCGAAGAAACGTGACAAAACACCAATCACTTGGAACGACGAAGCTACGAAAGCATTCGAGGCATGCAAAGCAAGCATCACCAACGCTGCTCTGCTCGCCCACCCATCGCACGAAGCCACTCTCGCTATTTTCACCGACGCGTCGGACACCGCCGCCGGCGCAGTACTTCAACAAAACATAAACAACACATGGCAACCACTTGGCTACTTTTCGAAAAAATTCAGCGACGCACAGAAGAAATATTCGACGTACGACCGAGAACTACTCGCAATCTACATGTCTATGAAACATTTTCGAAAAACATTCGAAGGACGACAACTTATTATTTTCACTGATCACAAGCCACTGACATACGCAATGAGCAAGGTACAATCCGCGACCGAGACACCACGGCGAACGCGACAATTAGCCTTCATTAGCGAATTCACTTCAGACATACGACACATCCATGGAGAAGAAAATACCGTTGCCGACGCACTTAGCCGAATTGAAACAATTACCTGTCCGTCTACCATCAACTTTGAAGAACTGTCACGCGCACAAGATCAAGATAGCACTATTCCATCATTACTACAACAGCCAAATCTCGTGATCAAGAAACTCACGATTCCCGGTACAAACATCGCTACCTACTGCGAAACGTCGACATCGCAAATTCGCCCTTATGTACCAGCGAACTTTCGCCGAAAAGTCTTCGACGCAATTCACAACGTAAGCCATCCCGGAATTCGCAGTACGAGAAAAATAATAGCACAGAAGTACTTTTGGCCGTCAATGAACACGGACATTGGATTATGGGCGAAAACTTGTATTCCCTGCCAGAAAAGCAAGATACATCGACATACTCAAAGCAAACTAGCCGAATTCCCGCCTACGGACAGATTCGAGCATTTGCACGTCGACATAGTCGGACCTCTCGAAACCACCGCTCAAGGACATCGCTATCTCATCACCATGATCGACCGAACTACGAAATGGATAGAATGTGTACCAACAGACCATATAACAGCCGAAAACGTCGCAAAAGCAGTGTACAACCACTGGATCACAAGATTTGGATGTCCGATCACCGTAACTACCGATCAAGGCCGCCAGTTCGAAAGTGAACTTTTCACCAAACTTATGAACCTCATGGGCTGTCAACGGAATCGAACTTCGTCCTATCATGCTCAATCGAACGGGATCCTGGAACGTTTCCACCGTTGTCTGAAAGCTGCACTCCGTGCCAAGCTCACCAGCGCAAGTACCAATTGGGTCAACGAACTCGGAACAGTACTACTGGGACTTAGAACCGCCCTACGCGAAAATGGAGTTACGCCCGCGCAACTGACCTATGGCTGCAACCTACGACTTCCTGGAGACTTCTTCATCACCTCGCCATCACCAGAAAACACCCTGGACTACAACTTCGTCGAAAAACTACGAAAAATAATAGACGACAACAAGCCACGAAACGCAACGACGTCACATCGAAACAGCAGGCGTATTTTCGTTCACAAGGATTTGAAAACATGTAGTCACGCCTTCATCAGGACTGATGCAGTTCGAAAACCACTCCAAACTCCATATGAAGGCCCATACAAAATACTTTCACGAACCGACAAGCTATTTAAACTTCAATTACCGAACCGACAATCTACTATTTCGATCGACCGACTGAAGCCCGCCTACATTATAGAAGATTTTCAAGATAGTTCACATCAAGACACTTTACTCCCGGATTCGTCATCACAAATCATCATCACACAGCACTGCAATCCCATTCCAACCGCAATCGCCCGCGCGTTAAATAACGTCAATGACCCGCCGCCGCGTGCCAGCAGCGAGCCGCCCGCATCGCACACGCCGCCCGCGCGATCCAGTTTACGCATCCCGGCCGCGCCTGATACAGCGCTACTTCCCGCCACAAGACAAACTCGCTCCGGAAGGAACATCAAGTTACCGGTACGCTTTCGCTAAGGAGGGAGTCCTGTAGCCACTACAGCATACGTCGCGCTGAAAATTCATCACCATATTTGGTCATCAACTTGCATCGCACGCGCTATTCGTCGACAACTCCAAATTAGGAAACTTATCGGGACACGGGAGCAGTGTCGCACCGCGCCAGCCAATCAAAACACAGGAACGAGAACATTACCTTATTTGGCTATCTGTTTGTCCCTAACCACTGTATATAAACCCGAATTTTGTAAATAAATTATTCATTCGACTATCGACTCAGGAGCATAGAACACGCATTATTATTTACCTCCAGCTAGGTACACGTACCCTACTACACACACCATCGTTAGCATTCATAAGCTACAGTGGTGACCCCGACGTGATACACATACGCCTCCTCCTGCTTGGTTTTGCCTTATGAAAGATGCTGCCATTTTATATCCGTCAAAGTGTATAAGATCTTGCTTATTTTGGGTTATCCATGTTTCTGAGATGCATATTGCTTGATACGTTGAATTATTGTCTATGTAAGCTTCTAGTTGTTCTAGTTTATTGCATATGCTCTGCATGTTTTGATATAGTATTTTAAGTGGTTGATTGGTATTTTCGAAAGGAACGAAAGGAATTGTTGCTGTCGTTGTTCTCTGTTATTTGGTAGTTTTGTTTCTTAGGTCTTAATGTTTTTTCTTCTTTCGGAGTGTCAGATGTATTTTTCTGGTTGATAAGGGTTGTGTCGATTTTTTGTTTTCGATTAATTTTTTCGCCATCTATATACAGTTCGTTATTCCGTATTACTGCGTACGATCCTCGTTGCCGGGCTAACAGCATTTCTTCTCGCATTTGCTTTCTTTCTTTTCTTTTATTGTGATCTAATAAGTCTGAAATGGACAGACTGGTTCCTTGGAAGTTGTAATGGTTTTCTAATAGGTACTTGGCCATTCGTTTACTTATTAATTCTATAACGAGTGGGCGGTTTCCATTTCCTTTGTATCTACCAATCCTATAAGTGTCTTCAATGTAGCCAGTTAAGTCTACATAAATTAAATCGCGAAACAGTCTGTGTATCCGATCATGTAAGCTGTGTTCCGGTTCTTTGTAGTATTCGTCGAAGCCGTATAGTACAATTTTTTTACAATTATTTTCAGGAGAGTATTCCCCAGTAGGTGTGGTTTTAGAATATAACGTGCTTATTTCTTTTCTTAGATATTCACTTTCCTTAGTCAGCTCTTCAATCTTTTGTTTTAGTTGGTATGGTCTGTGTCTTTTTTTAATTCATCTCTCAACTCGTTGATTGCTTGGTGTATTTCTGTTTGTATTTTATTCTTTATCTGGGATATAATATTTGTATTATTTTCTTGGAGTTTTTGAACGAAGATCTCACTCAGGTTTTTCAGTGTTATTTCTATACAGGTGTTTTCTACTGTGTTGTCTAGGTTTTGTGGGGAAATGGTATCTCCGAGTATACTTGCGTCTTCTGAGGAAATAGTTTCATTCGTTTTTAAGGGTATATTTTTCCTTCTTTGTGTTATATTTGTAGGGGTCGCATATTGGGGTATTTGTTGCTCTGAACTTTGGTTGTTGGTTTGTTTGTTTGCCTCGCATACCAGTATATTATCGGTAATTCCTGTTTTTGGTGTTTTGCAGTGGCAAGCGGGGCACTTCCATGGTTGTTTATGCGCCATACTCATCGTATTGATAAAACGTTGGATAGACACATTTGCACATTCAAGGTCGTAAAAGTTTTTGCAATAAGCGCAAGTAAGGTATTCTCTCTTTGGTAGTTTTTGTTTGCATCCCGCACACTGTGAAGACATAGTGTGATTTTGACAATGATAATCGTCGTGCAGAGAAATCTTAATACCGGAGGTGATACTTATCGCGAAGTTGTCGTAGCGGTCTCTTTCTCTTTCGCCATTATGGCAGTAAAGCTCTGGAACGCGCTTCCTGAATTCATTCGAACTACTCCCAGTTGCGCTAACTTTAAGACGGTGTTTAAATACTTCTTGGCCATGTTATAACAGTAGATTTAAGAATTGCTGCATTTGCCTTGCGATCCGGAGGTCATGGGTTCAAATCCCACTGGGAAGCATACTTTGTGAAAAGTTGTTTCCAGTCTGTTTAGGATATTGCAGGCTTGAATCACCTGATTATCCGTAAAGAAAGATGATTCCGTGCTTCGGAAGGCACGTAAAGCCGTTGGTCCCAAACACCATCTCGCGTTTGTACCTATCCTAGGATTGGTTCTGGTCTACCCTTTGGGCGTAACCGCTGATGATGCAACCGGGAATACGCTCGGATGATGATGATTAGGAATTGGTGAGTTTATTTATTTATTTATATGTATTGCCAACAATGGGGCACTATAGGCTAGTAATAAAATAAAATAAATGTATTGTATATGTATGTAGGTATGTATGTAAGTATACATATATAGGAAGTATATATAAAAATATACTTATATCATCGAGTAGAGTACTGCGACCAGATTGCATTCTTAATAAATCCGCCAAGTGCGTGTCGGACCACGCTCAGAGTAGAGGTTCAACACGTTTACACGTTACAACATGGACACTTTATTTTCCACAATTTTACATGTTTGCTACCCAATACGGTATTTGACAAATTTTGGAAAAATATTTTAAATAAGCACAATATTCCCGAAATAATAAATATCCCGAAAATATTAAATTTCGGGATATTTATTGTAAATATTATTAATAAAAATCAATGTTGAAATTTAAATTTCCACAACTGCGCCAAAAACGCTAATTTCTGTCATGGCGGCGGTTATTTGTCAGATGACGTCACACATAGGTGACACAGGTAATACGCGCATACAAAAAGTCCGTCAAAATACCACGCAAAAACTTTGTATTATTTATATAATAATTAATTAAGTGAAATATGTTTATATACGCCCTTATGTGATAGGATGACAACAAATTATGGTTTATTTTAAATGTTGTCCAACACCCTATTTAAACAAAAAACAACTTTACTTAAGAATCCCCTTACCCTAGACTTTCCCATACAAACGTAGTCTACGTTTTATTTTGAAACGACATGTCAGACTTCGGTAAAAAATTGTAACTTTAAAGAAATTGCATATATCTAGGGTTGTAATTGGTTTTCACAGTCAAAATATGAACTTGAAAGAAAATATAAGGGTGTAAAACTTTTTTATACTGTTAAAAATGATATAATACACTATATTTTCTTTCAAGTTCATATTTTGACTTTAAAATCCAATTATAACCCTAGATATATGCAATTTCTTTAAAGTTACAATTTTTTACCGAAATATGACATGTTGTTTCAAAATAAAACGTAGACTACGTTTGTATGGGAATCTCGGATTTTGTCTGGGGTAAGGAGAGAGGCCGTACTAAGTTATAGGGACCGAAAAATATTATTTTATTTATAGTTCGCCAGTTAGATTATCCAAAAATAATAGATCCAAATTTTTCAGTTTATCGAAGTACTCTTTGTACAAAAATTCACAAACATACAGCGCATCCAAGTTTTGGAGTGGGGACAATAAACCTCACCGTCTAGTGAAAATCATACTAGATCGTGACGTCAAGCAAAAAAGCAAAATTTAAATGCGCTGTATCTTCGTCTTTATTAGCTAATGAAAGAAAAAAAAATTATATATAAAAATGTTTTTGTAATCTACCTGACCAGCTTAAAAAAATATCTTTTGGGCTACATCCGTATTATTATCTAATAATGACGGACGTATTAGCATACCGAAACCATTGGAGTTCCGTGACGGACATCGTAACCTTTCGGCGCTTCAGGTCCTACCTATTACCGGAATGTCCAGTCGGTTTACCGTACTACCCGTAACCGGCGCACTTGCAAGAGAGTGATGATGATGAGCGTAGAGTCTGTCAGCAGCGGCGGCCTTAAGAATATCCTTACCCTAGACCTTCCCATACAAACGTAGTCTACGTTTTATTTTGAAACGACATGTCAGATTTCAGTAAAAATAAGTACCTTTAAAGAAATTGCATATATAGGGTTGTAATTTAGTTTCACAGTCAAAATATGAACTTGAAAGAAAATATAAGGGTGTAAAACTTTTTTATACTGTCAAAAATGACATAATACACTATATTTTCTTTCAAGCTCATATTTTGACTTTGTAAACCAATTATAACCTTAGACATATGCAATTTCTTTAAAGTTACAAATTTTTACCGAAATCTGACATGTCGCTTCAAAATAAAACGTAGACTACGTTTGTATGGGAAACTCGGATTTTGTCTGGGGTAAGGAGACTCTTAAGGCTGGGTCTTATGTAGATAATGTAAGTTTTGCTCCCGCTTCCATGCACGCACACTCTAGCCGAAGCGAGACGGCGAGACCATGCGGGGTGAAAATAGGAATCTTCAAATTTTCCGCCTTTAACCAGTACCTAGTCACCCCAAGTGAAGCTTCAAGATATTTTTTTAAGCTCGTCAGGTAGATTACAAAAACATTTTTATATATATATTTTTTTCCTCTCATTAGCTAATAAAGACAAAGATACAGCGCATTTAAATTTTGCTTTTTTGCTTGACGTCACGATCTAGTATGATTTTCACTAGACGGTGAGGTTTATTGTCCCCACTCCGAAACTTGGATGCGCTGTATGTTTGTGAATTTTTGTACAAAGAGTACTTCGATAAACTGAAAAATTTGGATCTATTATTTTTGGATAATCTAACTGGCGAACTATAAATAAAATAATATTTTTCGGTCCCTATAACTTAGTACGGCTTGTATGTGACGTGACGAGTCTCCTTACTCTAGACAAAATCCGAGATTCCCATACAAACGTAGTCTACGTTTTATTTTGAAACAACATGTCATATTTCGGTAAAAAATTGTAACTTTAAAGAAATTGCATATATCTAGGGTTATAATTGGATTTTAAAGTCAAAATATGAACTTGAAAGAAAATATAGTGTATTATATCATTTTTGACAGTATAAAAAAGTTTTTCACCCTTATATTTTCTTTCAAGTTCATATTTTGACTGTGAAAACCAATTATAACCTTAGACATATGCAATTTCTTTAAAGTTACAAATTTTTACCGAAATCTGACATGTCGTTTCAAAATAAAACGACGTGAAGCTTCAAGTTTTTCGAGGTGTGCACGATAGTACTGAATTTCTCAGTTTTGAATTAATTAATTAATAAATTTAGTTCATTTTATTTATTTTACCTATTTTAAGAGCGAGGAATCAACAAATACAAAATTAATAAAAATAAATCAGCTCGGATTGCTGCGCGAGGCCCCTACAAGAGCGAGGCCTTGGGCGATTGCCCTGCTCGCCACCCCCTAAGGCCACCATTATCTGTCAGGATCGTAGCAAGTGCACCTAACCTGTGGGAGACATGCAGGCGCGACAATATGAATGTATGTATGTATTTACCAAAATCCGCGGCGTCGAATGATAGTCGGTTGTTGAAAGAAGGACGAAAAATTGTCTGTACGAATGCTGTTCTGCCAACACTTGGAACGAAATCGGGTCCTCTTCTGCCCGGTGGAAACTGTATGAATCCCCGACGACGATCATACCTGAAACAGTATAATTGCTCAGTTCAATTTATTATTTCATATTATGAGTGTTGCGCGCGGCGGATGGGCAGTGGCTTAAAACCCATTTCAATCCACCCGGGTTATAACGGGTGATTTGGATTATAACTCGGTTTTAACCCATTTGTGGGGAAGGATTGACTGGGGATCTCGGATTTTAAACGAGATCGCAGATCCCACTTTATATTTATGTTCGTGTTCCTGACTTGGGCTTGGTTGTCGCCAATGAAAAACTCCAATGAAGATTTCCGTAACTTTTATTCACTTTTCGAAAAACTTTTTAAGCGGTCAAAACTCATCTGTCACAATGGAAAAAACTAGAGTTGCCACTATACAAAAATAAGTGACGTTCGGAAACGAACGCCACACATTATCACCCAAATTGTCGGGCGGAAACAGCTTATGCTAAAAGTATTTATTACGGTTAATTTTTACGAGAAAATCTCACATAAGGTAAATAATATTTTACAGCTTTCCAAATACTTCCATTAGTAAATATTGCCAAAATAGTTCGTATCATATGCACGTAAAACTAACTGAATTGAAGCTTTGCTTTTACTTGAATAAAAAGATCTTATGTACCTTATTTACAAAAAATTGTTTGGAAGAAGTAAAATAAAACTCAAAAATAAAAAACTCAACGTTTTGCAATTTGTAATAACTGAATAATTAACATGTTTCATTACTTTTTACATTAAAATTGTTAGAGTAGAACCTCTGATGCAGTAACCTTGTGAAACATTGTATTCATAGCAATACGAGGGCCACACCGAAAAGATCGGGAATACAAAAAAGTACAAAGATAATATAATAATGTTTACTTTTATTGTTTTTCGAAGTATTCTCCGTGACAGTCAATGCACTTTTGCATTCGATCAAACCAATTATTGAAACAGTAATTCCAGTCTGAAGTGGATACAGTAAAAACAGCTGATTTGTAAGCTTCGACCGCCTCTTCTGGGCCGTGAAACTGTTGACCACGTAGCATATCTTTAATTCTTGGGAATGTAAAATAATCATTGGGGCTTAGGGAGGATGGTCCATCAACTCCACGTTTTCCAGATTTTAAAACGCGCTTGTTTTGCGTACGGTATGTGAGCTCGCATTATCGTGGTGAAGGATTATACGACGATTCGGATTAATTTTACGAAGTTCTTTTATGACTTCCGGCAAACAAACTGTTGTATACCAATCAGAAGTAACCGTCCTTCGTTCTTGTAAAGGAATCGTAGCCACATGACCAGTTTTCGATACAAACGAAGCGACCATTTTTTTCGACACGCTGCGTGAGCGAATAACTTTTGTTGGCTTGACCTCACCCTCGAAGACCGAAACTGCTGATTGATGTTTTCTTTTGGGCTCATATGAATATATCCGCGATTCATCCCCAGAGACGATATTGTAAACTGCATTTGAGCTCCCTCTATTGAACCGTTGCAGAGCAGACCGACACCAATTAACACGAGCCGACTTTTGTTCCTCGGTCAAACGGTGGGGCACCCAGCGTGAAATTAACTTCTTGAAATCCAGTTAATCATGTAAAATGGTCTGAATAGCTGTCATACCAATGCTGAGATGAACCCGAATCTGCCCGTATGTCACATGTTTATCTTCTTTTATTAATTGGCGTACAGTATAGATGTTATCTTGTGTTACCGCTGTTTTTGGCCGACCAGTAGAAGGGACTGTGGTAAGAGGAACGTCCACGACGAAACTCAATACCAACGATATATAGTCGTTTTACTAGGTGCTTAAAGTTCATAAATAGAAACAAGCTCGGCGAGACATTGTTCTTGAGATAAACCTCGACGAAAGTTATGAAAATTATTGCACGAAAATGTTCCCGCGTAAGCTCCATTTTTCTCACCGACTTGTCAAATTCAAATGGTCAATACTCTTTTCTTTTTTACTTCATTTAAAATTCAAAAATGGAATTGTGTTCGAAATAATATTAGGTCCTTACATATGAAATTGCCGATTTTCAATACTGGCAACTTTAAAATCAAATATCTTGCGTTTCATTAGGAATTCCAAATTCAAATTTATTTCGAAATAAAGCCAGAAAAATATTGTTTTAAAATTCGTATTTCATTTGTTTTAACATCATTTGTTTGAGTTTCAACATTGCTATAACAACAACTATGGACAAATTGAAAATTCGCGGTATTTACGAATACGAGTTCCACCGTGGCACCAGTGCTGCAGAAACGACTCGAAGAATTAACGACGTGTATGGACCAGGCACCGCTAACGAACGAACGGTGCGTTTTTGGTTTCAACGTTTCCGTTCTGGAAATTTCGATTTACACAATGAGCCTCGTGGACGACCTGATACTCAAGTGAATAACGAAGAATTGAAGGCGATAGTGGAAGCGGATCCATCTCAAACCACTTCTGAATTAGCAGCAGCCTTCGGCGTAAGTGACAAAACGATACTTATCCACTTGCGCCAAATCGGAAAAATTAAAAAACTCGAAACGTGGGTACCGCACGAATTGACTGAAGCAAACCAACAAACACGCGTTGCTTGCTGCGTTTCTTTGCTTAATCGCCACAATAATGAGGGGATTTTGAACCGTATCGTGACTTGTGATGAGAAATGGATCCTGTACGACAGTCGGAAGCGACAACACCCTGGAGAACCGGCAAAACCTTGCCCTAAGCGAAAACTGACTAAAAAGAAGATTCTGGTTAGTGTTTGGTGGACCAGTGCTGGTGTTATCCACTACAGCTTCTTGAGATCAGGCCAGACGATTACTGCAGACTTGTATTGCCAACAATTGCAAACAATGATGGAAAAGCTCGCCATTAAACAACCGAGACTGATGAATTGCTCTAGCCCACTGCTCCTTCAGGATAACGCTAGACCACACACTGCACATCAAACGATCGCCAAGTTAGAGGAGCTGCCACTGGAACCTCTGCGTCACCCACCATACTCTCCAGATCTTGCCCCAACCGATTACCACTTTTTTCAAAATTTGGATAACTTTTTACAAGGAAAAAATTTCAAATCTGATGAGGCAGTCAAAACCGCCTTCAAACAGTTTATAGACTCTCACTCCCAGGATTTTTTTCCAAAGGTATCAATGATCTGCCTATAAAATGGCGGAAGTGTATCGATAACAACGGCGCATACTTCGATTGATTAAATAATAATTTCATTAAAAAAAACTTGTTTCACTTTTTTGATACTGAACGGCAATTTCATATGTAAGGACCTAATACTAAATTTCAAACACCAAAAAGGTTTTACTCTAATTTATTCCTAAGTATTCTATTCCCGATCTTTTCGGTAGGGCCCTCGTAGATAAAATAACTTGTCACTCAAAGTAAATTTACGAATGATATTTTGCATCACAAAATCTCTTACTTATTTAACTTTAGTATGGTAGCAGAGCGAAATTAAAAGGATCTTAAAGGCAAGAACTAAAGTTTGTCTTTGAAACAAAGTCTGGTATGTAAAAATCATGTCGACAAACATGAAAATTGAACACGGACGTTTCGACGGGTCAAACTGGCCGACATTACACGTTACATCCATCTGGACCCGGCTCTAATTAGTTTCATTTTAATTTGGTGAAGATGTGATGAAGGAATTTGGAGATATGGAAGAAACTTCTTAAAAAAATTGAATTGTAATTGTAATTTGTTTTACATAACAATTGAATTGTAATTGTAATTTGTTTTACATAACTAGGTACCTAAGTGTTTTAGTGAAGATTTCGTCGACTGTAGCATCTACGCTAGCCTGGAGGATAGCACATGAGGGTATCACGAGGGTACAGCATGATGCAAAAAATTGCGCTTGCCGACTTCTACGTTAATTAATAGTAGAATCTCTAAGCTAACCTGGAGGGTATCATACGAGGCTATCACAAGAGTATAGCATGATGCAAAAAATTGGCTAACGATGGTGTGTGTAGTAGGGTACGTGTACCTAGCTGGAGGTAAATAATAATGCGTGTTCTATGCTCCTGAGTCGATAGTCGAATGAATAATTTATTTACAAAATTCGGGTTTACATACAGTGGTTAGGGACAAACAGATAGCCAAATAAGGTAATGTTCTCGTTCATGTGTTTTGATTGGCTGGCGCGGTGCGATGCGACACTGCTCCCGTGTTCCGATATGTTTCCTAGTTTGGAGTTGTCGACGAATAGCGCGTGCGATGCAAGTTGATGACCAAATATGGTGATGAATTTTCAGCGCGACGTATGCTGTAGTGGCTTCACGTTTGCCGACTCCTACGTTAATTAATAGCAGCACCTCTAAGCTAACCTGGAGGGTATCACATGAGGGTATCACGAGGGTTTAGCATGATGCAAAAAATTGCCGGGAGGTTATAGGTTAACACGAAGGTTACTTTAACTGGTTATTAGTTCCGGAACCGCCCACGATGAAACCATTGTTCCCGTTGAACATAACGAAGAGTCGGAAAATACTGCATTGCCAGCGGCGTTACCAGAGGAAGTGAAACCAGAACTGCAAGTGGAACCAGTGCCTGATGACAACGCAGATCTGGGCCCTAAGAGGTGATCCTATGGACGAGAAGCCAACTTATGGAGAAAATATTCTACAGTTTGGCTTAACATTGGACGCCTATATTGAAATAAACGGGCAAGTGCGTGTCGGGCTCGTACATTAAGGGTTCCGTACAATGTTTTAAAACGCTGAAGAAACACGTTTCTTGTATGACGACCCCCTTTAATTTTCAATTTTATCTTATTTTTAGTATTTGTTGTTCTAGCGGCCATAGTAATACATAATCTGTGAAAATTTCAAGTATATAGTTAATGCCATTATAAACGCAGAAAAAACACGTTTTTTGTATGACCACATGTATGACGACTGCCTTTAATTTTTAACTATTTTTTATTTTTCGTATTTGTTGTTATAGCGCCCACAGTAATACATAATCGGTGAAAATTTCACGTGTCTAGTTAATGCCATTATGAATAATTAAATTTTTAACAAAAAAACAACTGACTTAATTTTTTTTAAGGAGTTTCTTCCATATCTCCAAAGTTCTTCATTATATCTTCACCAAATTAAAATTGGACCAACTTGGTAGTAAAGGCTTTCAAATAAAAAAAGAATCATCAAAATCGGTTCACAATTGGCGAAGATAACGCGTATCAAAAAAAATATTTAAAAAAAAAATATAGTCGAATTGATAACCTCCTCCTTTTTTGAAATCGGTTAAAAAGCAGAAAAAACACGTTTTTAGGGTTCCGTACAAAAAATTAAAAAACGGAACCCTTATAGGATCACTCGTGCGTCTGCCTGTCCGTCCGTCTGTCACAGCCAATTTGCTCCGAATCTTCTGGACCAAATCAGGTAAAATTTGGTATAATGTTGTAATACTATGACCCAAACACATATGTGCAAAGTAAATAAATATTTTTTTACATAAGGGTCATTTTCGGGGGATAAATTAGGAAAAAAAAAGTTTTGCAAACCTTACTGTGTCATACATCAAATGAAATGGCTCGTTATGAGGATCTCAAATGTACTATTGTTATAATTATAAAATAAATAGTTTTGATTTCCCCCCCCCCCCCCCCCTAATCTCCGAAACAACTGAGCCTAAAATTTGGAAAAAAATACGAAATCTAGATCATTGCTTGTAGATTACAGGAAAACCTATAAGAATTCAATCAATTGTACGGAACCCTCTCCACGCGAGTTTAACTCGCACTTGGCCGGTTTTTTTGTATGACGACCCCTTTCAATTTTTAAATATTTTTTATTTTTAGTATTTGTTGTTCTAGCGGCTACAGTAATACATAATCGGTAATTTCAAGTGTCTAACTATTACGGTTCAAGATAGAGCCCTATGACAGGCGGACAGACAGACGGACAGACAGCGGAGTCTCAGTAATAGGGTCCCGATTGCACTCTTTGGGTACGGAACCCTAAAAAGGGGTTGACAAAGGATCAAAAAGAAAACTGCAATCAATAAAGGCATTACCGTACTCTTAGTGGGCGGAGACAAACCGCAAGCCATAAAAATGCTATCAGATGGGTGTAGGATTCTGACGGACCTACATAACACTGAAACTCAAGTCAGAACGAAACTTATTTCTAGTTGCCTGGATAAATCATTCATCATATCAAATCATCATCAATCATTCATCAATCAATCATATTCGTATTGCATGTAGTCGTATTGTTTTTTTTTTTTTTTAATTTGAGTGCATTTTTTGACTCCGTGTCCTTCTTGTCCACAATAATTAAATTTAAACGATTTGTTTTTCCTTGTATTTTGCTTTCTCCTCTCTACTAACAATGCTTCTCTGCTTTCTGGTGCTAGGTCAACATTACTATTCTTGTTTGCCAAAGCCCTTTCATAAGCACTTAGCTGCGTTGTCTGATTTTCGATCGTTCTTTCTTGCATTGCAATAAGCATCCAACTTGATTTCAAACTGAAAGATGAGAAGAATTTCCGGTAGTTCTTTCCCTCTAGTAGTCTGGTCTGCTGACAGCATTTTATTCAAATCGTGCCATAAATTATTTATTACTGATAGATGTGATCCCATGTCATGTTTTGGGTCTTTCTTATATTTAAATCCGATCCTGTGACGAACGCTCATATAGGCGGTTCAACTCATTTCACATATATTTAATTGATGTAAAACGCAACGTTTTGTGAGCATATTCTCCGTCATATTAGTTGTTAGTAGAAGTAAAGCAGTGCTCTCAATCTTAACGAATGCATCACTTTTATCTTTATATAATTTTAGATCTTCAGCAGAAGCTTTCTCACCTGGGTGCTGTGGCATGTCTAGACTCCCGTTTACACTTTATAATAGCACTTTATATTCCATGTCGGCCAGTTTGACCCGTCGAAACGTCCGTGTTCAATTTTCATGTTTGTCGACATGATTTTTACATACCAGACTTTGTTTCAAAGACAAACTTTAGTTCTTGCCTTTAAGATCCTTTTAATTTCGCTCTGCTACCATACTAAAGTTAAATAAGTAAGAGATTTTGTGATGCAAAATATCATTCGTAAATTTACTTTGAGTGACAAGTTATTTTATCTACGAGGGCCCTACCGAAAAGATCGGGAATAGAATACTTAGGAATAAATTAGAGTAAAACCTTTTTGGTGTTTGAAATTTAGTATTAGGTCCTTACATATGAAATTGCCGTTCAGTATCAAAAAAGTGAAACAAGTTTTTTTTAATGAAATTATTATTTAATCAATCGAAGTATGCGCCGTTGTTATCGATACACTTCCGCCATTTTATAGGCAGATCATTGATACCTTTGGAAAAAAATCCTGGGAGTGAGAGTCTATAAACTGTTTGAAGGCGGTTTTGACTGCCTCATCAGATTTGAAATTTTTTCCTTGTAAAAAGTTATCCAAATTTTGAAAAAAGTGGTAATCGGTTGGGGCAAGATCTGGAGAGTATGGTGGGTGACGCAGAGGTTCCAGTGGCAGCTCCTCTAACTTGGCGATCGTTTGATGTGCAGTGTGTGGTCTAGCGTTATCCTGAAGGAGCAGTGGGCTAGAGCAATTCATCAGTCTCGGTTGTTTAATGGCGAGCTTTTCCATCATTGTTTGCAATTGTTGGCAATACAAGTCTGCAGTAATCGTCTGGCCTGATCTCAAGAAGCTGTAGTGGATAACACCAGCACTGGTCCACCAAACACTAACCAGAATCTTCTTTTTAGTCAGTTTTCGCTTAGGGCAAGGTTTTGCCGGTTCTCCAGGGTGTTGTCGCTTCCGACTGTCGTACAGGATCCATTTCTCATCACAAGTCACGATACGGTTCAAAATCCCCTCATTATTGTGGCGATTAAGCAAAGAAACGCAGCAAGCAACGCGTGTTTGTTGGTTTGCTTCAGTCAATTCGTGCGGTACCCACGTTTCGAGTTTTTTAATTTTTCCGATTTGGCGCAAGTGGATAAGTATCGTTTTGTCACTTACGCCGAAGGCTGCTGCTAATTCAGAAGTGGTTTGAGATGGATCCGCTTCCACTATCGCCTTCAATTCTTCGTTATTCACTTGAGTATCAGGTCGTCCACGAGGCTCATTGTGTAAATCGAAATTTCCAGAACGGAAACGTTGAAACCAAAAACGCACCGTTCGTTCGTTAGCGGTGCCTTTATTCGTTCATTACGTCCTCCTGGAACATCGATGGGGTCAGGAATTTTGTATGCTGGGGTAAAGCATCCCGCGGAACTCAACACTGCAAACAAAATTTGATTCCAAGATGGCGGCCCGTATACGTTTTTATTTTTTTTATACTGACTTTAGCACCTTACCTATTCTCTCAACTGGAAATAAGATTCCAACCAACTTCAACAGCTGCACGAAAAACCGCGGGCTGCTTGCAGCCCGCGCAGCGCCCGAAAAGCTAGTTATTATATATATATATATAAACCTACATTACCACTGACTCACTGATTGACATAATTGTTTGACCTGTTCCAGACTGACAGGTGTTTTAAATTTTACACCATCGTATTGAAGTTGTTTTGAAACCAACCAGAAAAATCCGAAAAGTTGAAGATCACCAGATCTTGATGTGGAAGGGGTACGGCCTGCAAAACGGTTAGGGTTAGGGGTGTGATTTTTTTTCCAAAATGTAGGGGGTTGTAAGCAATTTGACGACTGTCATTTGTTTTTTGTTTTTTTTCAAAATCCAAGATGGCCGCCATACAAGGACAATTTTTGAGTGTGTACCGCGAGACCGCAGGTCGAGCGGAAAGCGAGGCCGAAGGCCGAGCTGCGTGGCAAGGGTGACGCCCGAGCCCCTCTTGACCTCCCCCCTTCCCCCAGAACCCCCCTCCCTCAAGTGTCTTTGCGAAGTCAGAGGCCAAAGGTCGAAAACAGACCTCTTTCGCGAGGCCGTAGGCCGAGCTGCGTGGCGAGGGCGAAGCCCGAGCCCCTCCTGACCTCCCCCCTCCCCCAGAACCCCCCCCCCCCCCCCAAGTCACTAAGCGAAGCCTGAGGCCGAAGGCCGAAGGCTGAGATGTTCTGCGCGGCCGCAGGCCGAGCTGCGTGGCGAGGCCGTAGGCCGAGCCACTCCCACCAAGCGATAAGCGTTTTTTTTTTAATTTTCCAAGATGGCCGCCAATAGTCGACTGCGTCCGATTTGAGTGAAATTCAGTATGCAAGGGTTTTTTGAATCGCGGAATCCAAATCTGACATTTTTTTTGGAATCCAAGATGGCGTCTGGATTTTAAATTTTTTAACTTTATTTGTGCATAACGTCCTCCTGGAACATCAAAGGGGTCTGAAATTTTGTATGCTGGGGTAAAGCACTTCGCGGAACTCAAAACTGCAAACAAAATTTGATCCAAGTTACGTATCCCGTATACGTTTTTGTTTTTTTATATATATAATATAATATAATATATATATATATATATATATATATATATATATATATATATATATATAATAATAATATTTACATTGATGCCCCTACTTTATTCCACGTAAACCAACTACTAAAATTTCACCTTTTTATTACGTAGATAGAATTATTATATATAAACCTACATTACCACTGACTGACTGACTCACTGATTGACATAGTTGTTTGACCTGTTCCGGGGTAGGTGGCGTAATGATTGATGTATGGTCGTATACTCGTAGAGGGTGCTCCAGTAAGTACCAGAAAAATCGGACATGTTGAAGATATTATCATCAGATCCTAATGTGGAAGGGGTACGGCTGCCGCCAATACTGGACTGCTTCCGATTTGACTGGAATTCAGAATGCAAGGGTTTTCTGCGTCACGGAATCCAAATCTGTCATTTTTTTTGGAATCCAAGATGGCGTCTGGATTTTAGAATTTTAACTTTATTCGTTCTTAAAGTCCTACTGGAACATCGAAGGGTTCTGAAAGCATCCCGCGGAAATCAAAACTGCAAACAATTTTGATTCAAAGATGGCCGCCCAAAAATTTTTGACGTTTCCTTAACTGACTGCAGTTTTTACCCATTGTCTCAACTGGACATGTACTTTAGCCAACTTCAACAGCTGCACGAAAAACCGCGGGCTGCTTGCAGCCCGCGCAACGCTCGAAAAGCTAGTTATAATATATAAACCTACATTACCACTCACTCACTGATTGACATAGTTGTTTGACCTGTTTCCGGGTGGGTGGGGTAATGATTGATGTATGGTCGTGTAGAGGGTACTCCAGTGAGTACCAGAAAAATCGGAAATGTTGAAGATCATCAGATCCTAATGTGGAAGGGGTACGGCCTGCAAAAACGGTTAGGGTTCGGGGTGTAATTTTTTTTCCAAAATGTAGGGGGTTGTAAGCAATTTGACGAATGTCATTTGTTTTTTGTTTTTTTTCAAAATTCAAGATGGCCGCCATACAAGGACAATTTCCGGGGTTCCGAGGGTGACGCCCGAGCCCCTATTGATCTCCCCCCTCCCCCCAGAACCCCCCCCCCCAAGTCACTAAGTGAAGCCAGAGGCCAAAGGCCGAAAACTAAGCTCTCTGCGAGGCCGAAGGCCGAGTTGCGTGGCGAGGCGGAAGCCCGAGCCCCTCCTGACCTCCCCCCCCCTAGAACCCCTCCCCCAAGTCACTAAGTGAAGCCAGAGGCCGAAGGCCGAAGGCTGAGCTGTCCCGCGAGGCCGCAGGCCGAGCTGCGTGGCGAGGCCGTAGGCCGAGCCACTCCCACCAAGCGGTAAGCGTTTTTTTTTCAAATTTTCCAAGATGGCCGCCAATAGTCGACTGCGTCCGATTTGAGTGAAATTCAGTATGCAAGGGTTTTTTGAATCGCGGAATCCAAATCTGACATTTTTTTTTTGGATCCAAGATGGCGTCTGGATTTTAGAATTTAAACTTTATTCGTTCATAACGTCCTACTGAAACATCGAAGGGGTCTGAAACTTTGTATGCTGGGGTAAAGCACCCCGCGGAACTCAAAACTGCAAACAAAATTTGATTCCAAGATGGCGGCCCGTATACGTTTTTATTTTTTTTATACTGACTTTAGCACTTTAGCTATTCTCTCAACTGGAAATAAGATTCCAACCAATTTCAACAGCTACACGAAAAACCGCGGGCTGCTTGCAGCCCGCGCAGCGCCCGAAAAGCTAGTTATAATATATAAACCTACATTACCACTGACTCACTGACTGATTGACATAGTTGTTTGATACATAAATGTTGAAGATCATCAGATCCTAATGTGGAAGGGGTACGGCCTGCAAAAACGGTTTGGGTTAGGGGTGTGATTTTTTTTCCAAAATGTAGGGGGTTGTAAGCAATTTGAGGAATGTCATTTGTTTTTTGATTTTTTTCAAAATCCCTGATGGTCGCCATACAAGGACAATTTCCGAGTGTGTACTGCGAGACCGTAGGTCGAGCGGAAAGCGAGGCCAAAGGTCAAGCTGCGTTCCGAGGGTGACGCCCAAGCCCCTCTTGACTTATATATTTTAGGCTGAGGCACACCCATCTTTACGGTTAATCCGGTGGATTTTACTTGATTTACACTAACTTTTTGAATTCGGCTACTCAAATAGGATTTGATCAGCTCAAGAGATTTACTATTTATTCCATAGTGCTCAAGTTTGGATAGAAGGGTTTCGTGGTCTACACAATCGAATGCCTTGGAGAGGTCACAAAAACCACCAATTGCGTTCTGACAACACTCCTAAAAATCATAGATGTTATGCAGAAGTGCAACACCTGTACTTATCTGTTGTTGATCGACCCTTTGTAAATCCATTCTGATCAACATGGAATAGACTATTATTGTTAAAAAAATCTAGTAATTGGTTAAAAATTAACTTTTAAAATATTTTGCTTAGAGCTGGCAGAATAGTAGGTAATAATAGTCGGTAATTTGTTGGATCATTTTTATCAAGAAATTTTAAATAAAATAGTTTTACTAAATTTCATCATGTTAGGGAAAGATCCCGCGTCTACACATTTATTAAATATAGAAGCTAAATAAGGCGTATTTATATCTGTAATGTTACTTATAACGGATACTGAAATGTCCCACAAATCACCAGTTTTTTTATTATTCAAACTTTTAAAAGTATCAATGATATTTGTATTTGCCACATATTGAAATATTAACTTATGTTTACATTTCAGTATGCAACTGGTTGAAAGCATTTTTTAATTTTTTAGATGAACTTAGGGGGGCCATTGTATTAAGAGGAATGTTTGTAAAAAAGTTTTCAAAGTATTGGGCAACATATTCATTAGTTTTGAGAACCTCATTGTTTATTTTTCATTTAATTTTGTTATCACGTTGCTTGATTTTTCCGGTTTCAGTGTTAATAATATTCCACGTGGTCTTTATTTTATATTTGGAATCTATTATAGTTTTCCTAGTGTATACCGATTAAGCGCACAAGTACAGGGGAGACCTAGGAGAGTTGTGACAATTTTTGCTTATAAGAAAATATCTCCATGCAGAATCATGTCACGATTATGAACTCTATACCTTATTGTAGCTTAATCCTTACTCTTTCAAAAACAGTTATATAAATTAATGAAAGGTATAAGATTTCTGGACAATTCCTCAAAAACTAAAGCTACTTCCTTTGTCACAACTCTCCTAACACCGAGGTAAGTTGTGACAACCGTATATTTTGACTATATTTGAAAGTTAAAAATATTTTTATAAACAAAAACCACATTGTTTTGTATAAAAGAACTTAATTATCAAATTGGCATAAAGTTTAAGAACATAAATAATATTAATCATGAACATAACATTAATTAAATTTTTGTAAGTACCTAATGGCATTATTATGAGATCAAAGTTTTTAAATCAGTCAAAAATCTTAATCTAATCTGACAAACAATTATGACAGACGTATTGCAGCTCGCCTCCAGTGCATTCTTCGTGAGACCAGCCTTTGCATTCCAGACACTGAACCCACTTCTCATTTGCTCTGCTATTGCCATACGATTCAAGGCAAATTCAGCAAAAACAATCATTTTCTTCATCTTCTACATCGCATTCACTTTTCTTGTTTTTTTGGCTTTTTTGCATTCTGAAACAAAATATAGCAATTCAGACACAAACCACATACGCCGATACCTGACAAAAATGACACATTTTAGATAAACTTTAATTGCCGAACATCTTTTATGTCAAGCTTAGGTTTTATGAATTAAGGCCGTACCTAAATTTTCCGGGGTCCAGTGCTGCCCCCATTTAAAATAAATCATTTCAAAGAAAACGGAGACATCATTTAAAATTTTGCAACTATCAAGTCCTAGATAGCCCTTCAAAGTATTTTATGAATTACTGTTTACAGTTTATAATGAGAACGTTAAGCTTTACTACGCAAATTTGCCAAAAGTGGCCGTTTTTCGCCAATGACCTTCCATACACATGGACATAGCACGTCGTACAATAACAAAGCCCAAAAATGACAAGCTAGAAATTTCACTATATTTAGCTTCTACTGCTGTGTCTATACATTGCTGCTGACACTCGAGTCTTACACAATAACTTCAGTTGTTAAAAAGCAAAGTATAATTATCAGTCAGTCGAAGCTATGTAGTTGATTTTAGAAATTGTCAAGAACAAAGAAATTTACGGAGAAGCAATGTGTTTTTGTTTTTGATGGATTGGAAAAAAAGGTGTTTTTTTTTAAATAGTTTTTAAATGTATTGCCGCATTATATATAAAATATTATTTCGATACTTTATATTGGGTGATTTATATTAGTGAACAATATTTGATTGCACAAATATAAGCTCTATTAGGGATAAAAACTTAATAAATAGTGTATGTATGTATGTATGATGTGTGTAAATAAAACCAAAACTTTGTCATTGAAATTTTTTTTTACTTATACTGAAAAAACAAGATACTAAGTACCCTTGAATAAATTTAACTTGTTGAAAACTTGTCTTTTAGACTTAGTCTTTTTTTCCAAGGTATCTTTTTGGCATATGCAGTGAAGACGGACGTTAACATAATATATCTGTATGACTGCTTTAGTCAAATCATAAATATGACTCAACTGATCCTTTGTGTGTGCATCAATTTGGGTAAATATGTTTACGTTCAAAAGAGACTTCAGGACTTCTACTGTTAAAAAGGCTTTATCATACTTTTTAAACATGATCTTGCCGCCGCTGAGTTTATTGTAATGTCTTGTTCTGTTTTCTAATATTTTCTGTTTCGGAATTTATCACAAAGACATCCTTTGATGCATAGCATAAGCCACTCATGTCCTTTAAATCGACTAGTTTATGAAACCACTCCTTTTGAGTAGCAAGCAGGTTGTTTTTACAATCATCACACTCTAAATTTTTAAGTAATTGGTACACCACAAATCCTGAAATGTATCCAACTATCTGGCTCTTAATTTCATTGTTAGGAGTTTCTTCTATAACTTGTAATATATATAGGTACAGGTCACTACTCACCTCAATTTGTGGAACAGCTGTCTTTTTTAAACGTTTGAATCCTTTGGTAGTGTAATATGTATCAGATTCAAGAAAATGATCTGAGCAAATAACGCTTGATTTATTTGGTTTGTAAAATTCTTCAAATCGTTCTCTTGCAACCAACTTACGCCAATTTTTTCTTATAATCTCGTTTACAGGAAAGCTTAAATAAAATTGTTTATTACAGGTAGCACAATATTAACATTTTAACAGCTAATGTTTAAGTATTTCGCAAATTCCAAAAATTGCAATTCAAAATGTTCGCGCCTATTTATACTACAAATAAACAATATTGAATACCCAACTAACAGTTTAAAGAAATGAGATCGATAAGTACAAAGTAATATCTTACTTTAAAATTAAACGAAAAGAGCGACTCTATAGTTTTATAATTTGACTGTGTTCTAGTCGCTTCCTTTTTGTCTCTTACTGACGAGCGTAAGTGAAAGAGATAGAAATATTAGTCAATCATTCGACATTTGACAGTCGGAACAAGTTGCAATGACGGTTCCGCACGTGTACTGAACGACTATTTGTAATACAGTTGCGAAAAAATGAAGCAATTTAATAAAATAATAAAAACACAATAAACTAACTAATCATTTATTCTTCTCTGTCCTTTTCCACTTAAACCCTAAAAAAGACACTTCTTTACGTAATGACCAAATTGAACCGGGATAATTTACATCCGCCTTCAACTTTCCATGTATTCGCTTCATAGTTGGTACTTCTTTATCGGTAATGTGAAAATTGTGAATAGTTCTTCGGATTACCGCTTTATCAAAATCGTCAATATTGATAATATTTTTTCTACATCTGGTCTTCTTCGGAGATGTAAATTTGCTCCCATCTTCCAAAACACGTTTACCTTCCACTAAAACGCGTTTGACAGTAGACAGACCCGGTCGATGTCGCTACCAATTGGGCAGATGTAGTGACCCTTGACATGTCTTTATCGTTCACGTCTTTAAAATACTTATTTAGATTGCACAAAATTTCTTTCACTTGGCTATTTAAAGGTTTTTTTATTCTTTGTTTACTTGTGTTGGCCGCCATTTTTCACTAAAGAATCTAGTCTAGCACAAAATAAAATATTAAGAAACACGTCACGCTGCTACCAGTACAAGAGGTGAAGTGCGGAAGAAGCGCGGAGAAGTTGCGTCAAGCGATGGACGCACCGCGCCTCAGGCCGATTGTCAAAAAGCAGTAAAAACCGGTTTTTATACCAAGCAAGGGACGCGCCGCGCTTTAGGCCAATGTTACACCTACTCTATCTATGTACACTAACACAAATGCAAAGCTCAGCTTACGCCTCGCGGACTGTACCCAGGAGGTGTTTTAATTGCAAGACACCCATTCCTATCAAAGAACGAGGCAACCAGGGTGGAGCACCACACCAGCGGCGAGGGTCGACGTGGCAGCGTTTCGGCGGCGACCTCATCATCTGCGGCGTGGACATTTGGCGACCGTGACAGGACTCCTGCGTCTACGCGGATTGAGCTACCTACGGGAGGAAGTTTTCACTCACGGGACCTGCAGCAAATCATCTGGAGAAGTCCAAGTTAAGTGAAGTGCCCATTCCTTGCTACATACCCATTCCCTAGGAGTTCAAGTTCGTTACTATTTGTTTCATTCAAAGGCCATTGCGTGTCTTTGAGCATTTATCTTTTTATAGCCGTGTGATGACGGCAGAATAGAATACAGTGTCCTCACCCCCCTCCGTCCCACGGGTGTCGTAAGAGCCGACTAAGGGAGATAGATAGCAACAAAGAACGGGCAGCAGCGTTCTTTGTACATAAAATACTCATATCATCTACTGCGAATACTGCGATTAGTGTAACTATACACCATATTTCTATTTAAGTATACTATAATAACGTAGGTAGGTAGGTACCTACATTTTTTTAGTATATTTTCCTTACATTATTTAAAGTAAGTAAGTTTTAACAGGCGTAACCTAACCTATCGTCTTAGAGTGGCTGTGCACTGCTCCGAATCCGAATCATATTCAAATCAAATCCAAAACGAGAAAAATTCGGACGGAAAATTCTTGAGTAGCGTCTGTGCACTGCAGCCGAATCCGAATCGAATTCGTGAATTTCGAGGCCACCGATTTCGTTAGTGCACCACCAGACTTTGATTAGAGAGGCCGCATTCACTATGTGTCCTGCATTTAACCGCCGTCAGTTGCTGGCACTATTATAAAACTTCATAGTTATTTACCCCAATCAAAGATAATATAATTACTAACGTAACAGATACCCAATGTCATACTAGCTATTGGAGGGTCCGTAGGTAGACGAATGCAGAGGCAACATGAAAACAGAAAAAGATCGCAGCACACGCGACTAGCAAATCCCTGTATTTATTTAATAGAAAGTGTTAAAAAACCGTCACTATATGGCGTTTTCGAGAAAAAACATATGGTTAGGCTAGGCAAAGAAAGATCTTGGACAAAATATTTTAGAAGACATACCTATTTCAACTTTTATTCAGTGACTTGTAAATTCTCAGACATTCGTCACTGCATAAAATGGTTCGATTCGGTCCGCTAGGAGCCTCACCGACAATAGATAGCGTTTATGTTTTATATTTGTTGCTTTTATTTTTACGATAAAACGTGCATAAAGTAAAGTATAGTATATACATAAAGTTTACAACAAATTTTATTCACGAAAATAACGCAATATTTGTAATATATCCCAACTATAAAGGCCCATTTACACAGTGCAAGTCTCTTGCCTGTTGCATACAATTTTATTGAAGCAATAAATGATTTGTATGGCTGACGTTCTGTTTAGACCATGCAAGTTTTCTATTGCTTCAATTTAATTGTATGCAACAGGCTAGAAACTTGCACCGTGTAAATGGGCCTTAATACATGCATATTTTAAATGTCGCCTGTTTTTCATGCAAACATTCACAGGGCTTCTAAAAAATAGAATGCTCAATTGGTCGTTTACGTCATATGCTCATTGGACCAGCAGATAAGGTGACTTCTGTAGCGATTGCTTGATTCAAAGTTCGATTCTCAGCCGAGGTGGATTTTTTTAGCATTTTTAGTGTTCCGTACCCAAAGGGTGCAAACGGGACCCTATTACTGTGACTCCGCTGTCTGTCCGTCTGTCCGTCTGTGTGTCCGTCTGTCTGTCTGTCCGTCAGTCACAGGGTTATATCTCTTGAACCGTAATAGCTAGACACTCACCGATTATGTACTCGTATTACTGTGGCGGCTAAAACAACAAATACTAAAAATAAAAAATAGTTAAAAGTTAAAGGGGGTCGTCATACAAGAAACGTGTTTTTTTAGCGTTTTTAACTTGATCTTTATAATGGCATTAACTAGATACTTGAAATTTTCACCAATTATGTATTACTATTAATGACCACAATAACAACAAATACTAAAAATAAAATAAAGTTAAAAATTAAAGGGGGTCGTCATACAAGAAACGTGATACTTCAGCGTTTTAAAACATTGTACGGTAGTACGGAACCCTTCATGTACTAGTCCGACTCGCACTTGCCCGTTTATTTCATTATATATAACGTCTAAGGAAATATACTGGAACTATTATATATTTAAGGGTGAATTCAGTCCATGCTACTAAACAAATTTCCCTAAGGAACACGTCATATCGATATATGAAAAATATTTTTTGGCTTTCTATACAAACTCGGATCAGCTGATCGGCCAACTTATATGGGGGACCAAAAATTATTTTTCAAATTTCGATATAGGACCTACAACGTGTAACAAAAAGGGAGTATTAATCCGAAAGGGAGTTAACGTACTAACCAATGTGAACAACTTTTACTATGGGACCATCCCAGAAATCGCAAAAAAAAATCTGCAGCTCTATACATTTTATTTAAATTTGTATGGAGCTGAAATTGTTTTTTTTTGCGATTTCAGTCATGGTCCCATACTAAAAGTTGTTTAAATTGGTTAGTACGTTACTCAGTGCCATATAGCAAGAGTAGCAATTGCTACGGGCCCCGCGCTAAAAAAGGGGCCCCGCGTTCTCAAATCCGCTCACCTAGATCGTTCTTTTTTTTGTTTTATCGTAAATGGGCAACAACGTTGTCAACTTCAAGTTGCCCAAAGGCAAATACGTAGCTTGTTGACTGCCATTTTATTGTTTCCGCAGTAGTGGCCTAACGGGGTGGCGAGCAGGGTAATCGCCCAGAGCCTCGCTCTTGCAGGGGCCTCGCGCAACAACCCGAGCTGATTTATTTTTATTCATTATATTCGTCCCGTCCCGTCGTCGCCAGAAATAACAGGTGGTACAAGGCCTCGCAACAAAAAACTCAAGCCCGGAGCCTCGCAATGGTTTAGGCCGTCGCTGCCACTGAGCTCCCCATTCAGATCAGGGGCCTTTCGGTAGAATTTGCTACGGGCCCCGCGCTTCGGGTTGATAGTACGTAAGTACATAAAATCTCAATAGGTTGATACCCCGTTTTTGTTACACGTTGTACCCTTGTCCCTTGAGGAAAGTTGTTCAGTATCATGGACTGAATCCACCCTTTAAATAGTTTTAGTATATTTTGTTAAACCCTGTATAATGGAGGAGGATGAGTGGGTTAGGTAGGTTGGTAGTTTAGTTACTAATAATGACACATTTTAATGTTCCGTACAAAAAAATAAAAAATGGAACCCTTATAGGATCACTCGTGCGTCTGTCTTTTCGTCCATCTATCACAGCCAATTTGGACCGAATCAGGTGAAATTTGGTAGGATGGTGTAATCCTATGACCCAACTAAACACATAGGTATGTGCAAAGTAAATAAATATTTTTTTAAAATAATGGGGTCATTTTCAGGGGACAAATTAGAAAATTGAAAAAGAAAAGTTTTGCAAACTTTACTGTGTCATAATTAATTATATCAAATGAAATGTTTGCCCGTACGTGTGGTTCCGGGTTAGAATAGGACCACTCTATCTTTTCCTCTGGATGTCGTAAGAGGCGACTAAATAACTAAGCACAAACATCTCGTGCTACATTTGCATTCCCAAGGAGGGTTAACGTCGGGCGGCAGCCGGTTGTAAAACTTTTCGCACAAATACGTTGTCGAAGACGGTTGACGACGGGCAGGCGGCCAGTCGTAAAATTACAGCCAAATCATTTTAACTGTTCCGGCATTTTCTTCTTCACTTGGCATAGTCTTCGGCATCCTTGGGTGACCATTGACATGCTTGTCATTTGGAGAAGAAAAAGCGGAAAAGCGCACCCCAGGCTCCGAAACAGCTTAGCTGAGGATGCAACTGGGAACGCGCTTAGATGAAGAAGAAGAATTATATCAAATGAAAGGGCTCATTAAGAGGATCTCAAATATATTTTTGTTATAATTGTAAAATAAATATGTAGTTTGATTTTGCTCATGACAGAAGACGAAAATTCACCCCCCCCTGATCTCCGAAAGTATTGAGCCTAAAATTTTGAAAAATATACAAAATTTAGTACATTGATTGTAGTTGTTGTACGGAACCCTCTCCACGCGAGTTTAACTCGCACTTATCAAGTTTTTTTTATTTAGGTAGGTATCTTGTTCATTAAAATCTTTTCATAATCAGATACAATTACGAACCAGGATTACCATACACAACACAAAGAATTGAGTTTACCATCTTGTACATATAAGTACCCATATTGCACAATTAAAAATTGGTTTGAAATAAAGTGCAATACCTACGTAGGTAGTACGTCTCGCGCGAGAGCGTATTGTTCGTCCGCCGTAACCGCCGTAGCCTAGGCAAGATGTTGCCGTTTCTTTTGCACAAAGCGGCAACGTTTGCGTGATGCGACTGTCGTCGAGATGACCGTGCGCAAAGTCACAAAAGAAATATTAGGTACCAACCATTGGTACCAACCACAAAAGTGTAGACAACGCCATCTAGTAACTTTTTCAAAAACATTCACATGAAACATTAACAGGTAAATTGTGCTTTTCTGTACACGTAATTGAATTTTGTAAAACTGGCAAATAAATGGTTGAATATGCTTTAAAAATTGTTATTGCAATTCATTTAAGATATATTTAACCAGTAAGAATATTATTTTATCCAAATAATGGTTATAAATTATTTTTATTTTTGAATTGAAACCTATGGCGCCATCTAACGGTGGCGGAAGAGAATCAATCAATCATTTTATTAGAGGATAATACCCCATGCTAACGTCCCTTGATGGGAACATACGAATTGACACGTCTAAGTTTACGTTTTTTGCTGGCAAATATTTGTAGACCTAATTATATG
This sequence comes from Acrobasis repandana, assembly GCA_963576875.1. Taxonomy (NCBI): domain Eukaryota; kingdom Metazoa; phylum Arthropoda; class Insecta; order Lepidoptera; family Pyralidae; genus Acrobasis; species Acrobasis repandana. The sequence goes on along the minus strand of OY756218.1, from coordinate 23,363,554 downwards.
TTAAACTAAGCAATCAGACATCAAACGCGATGTCAACATATGGACACCCATATAATATATTTACCCATTAGAGAGATTTTTTTTTGACTGCTCATTTGAAGTCCAAAACTACTGATTTTGGGGTTCGTCCCTGAACAAAAGATATTTGTATTGACGAGTTCTTTAATCCCTCATCAACTTTTTATAACATTTTCCACAATTAGCATGCCGGGTATTTGCCCCAATCTACCCGTTGTATGGGAACATACAAATTGACATGTCTAAGTTTTTGCTGGCAAATATATTTTTAACCTAGTAATATCAAAGAAATATCTATTCATAGTGGTTATATTAGCAATATGGTGTAATTAACTCGCGTCAAAACGCAGCATCTTTTCGTTTAGACACCTACAGAAATCCATTGCAAGCCAATTTTATCCTTATGACTCTGGACAAACGATTCATAATACACACAAAACCGACTAAAATAGACTCAGCGAGCGACGCGCTAGGGTTGACTGGTACAAGAAGCCACTATTGCCATTTAGCGCACCGTATTATCGGTCTTCCATGCTGGTCTGGGAGACAAGAATAAAACTTAAATATAAATAAATATAAATATGTAAGGACAAATCACACCGATTGAGCTAGCCCCAAAGTAAGTTTAAACTTGTGTTATGGGATACTAACTTAACGATACTATATTTTATAATAAATTATTTTATTATTAATTATTTTATAATAGATTGGCGGACTAGCGTGTTGACGATTACACCACGGAGGTCATAGCTACTTTTCTCCCCGCGCAAATCGTAGAAGCCGATCGAAAGAATGGGCGAAAATGCAAATCATGTTAATAGGCGATGCGGCTAGCAACCGATCACTATTTTGATTTGTTTTTCCACCTTCTCGCCCACCATCACGCTAAAAGTTGCCTTTGAGTATTGTGGCCCTAGGCTCTCTTAGAGCCGCAACACTTAAAATTCTCTGTCTGCCCCATTAGGGATAAAGGTGTGATAGTGTGTATGTATATATCATCGTTTGGTAGTAAACCCGTATGTCGCGTCGCGGGCAATGCGCAGCCAACGTAGACGAATAAGCCATAGACAAAGCGAAAGCTATCGTGTTAGGTGGTAGAACCGACTGGATTAGCCACCGCACTCGTAGTGGTTATAAGAATCGTTTATCCAGAGTAATAAGAATGAAATTGGCCTGCAATGGATGTCTAGGTATCTAAACGTAAATGTGATGAGTTCTGACGTGAGCTAAATTAAACCTCCGTGGTGTAATGGTCAACACGCTAGTCCGCCAATCTGGAGGTTCTGGGTATCCCCAGTCACGGCAAGTTGTAAAATGGCCTTTATCAAATTGTCCTGGTCTTGGGTGTTTATCTATATATGTATTTATTACAAAATATAGTATCGTTCAGTTAGTATCTCATAACACAAGTTTAAACTTACTCTGGGGCTAGCTCAATCAGTGTGATTTGTCATTATATATTTTTATATTTATTGATATCGCTAGCCACATTGAGTAGATATTTCTGTGAATTTCTTTGCTGAGTAAACCTTCTGTACGTGAGTACTAGTACCTATTCTGTGGTAGTACACACAAGTTTTAACAGAATCATGACGCGAGCTAGACTTGCACACGTCCACATAGACAGGTAGGTAGGTACTCAATATAATAATAACAAAAACAAACAACTTTTTTGTGGTCGGCTCTTGGTCTAAGTACGACAAGCGAAACACAAACAACTCTTAATGAATGAAATATAATAAAACATGTGCGAAATATTTAACCAGCTAAAACAAAGTCTTTAATACCGAATTCTATAGGATGTACTTAGTAGGTACATACCATTTCTTTTGCTAGCGAACAGAAAAGGTCCTAAGTAGGTGGGTTAGGTACCTACTTATAGCGAAACAGATCGTCAATCTCAAACCAAACATCAGAAATTCGAAAGAATAATTTATGTATTTTTTAGCCTTCTTTTTATGTTTCTCCATTTTTAAAACTGCCATGCCGGATCGGTGGAGTACCTAGGCGACGAACAAAGCTTGCGCGTGCGTCACTGCTAGCACGTGAGCCCCGACTGAACTGAATTAACCACCCGCAGTGGCCGCCGCGCGTAGTATATTTTTGATACCTACACGGGGAGCGACACAGGCCTGATTTAATATAGCTAATTTAGTGATTTTAATCTTTTTCATTTAATATTTGAGATAAGTATATTAATTTATTTATATATAAGATAACCTTTTTATACATTTCTACAGATAATTAGAGGACTCGCACTCGTTTATTAATAAATATTTCAATCTACCCACTAAACGGGTAGATACGGGTATTTACCCGGTGCATATCGGGTGTATATCCAAGCGTGGGTAAATTAATACCCGGATATGCCCATCTCTAGTGACAACGTCCGGTGTTCGTAACCAATATTACCTACTTAAATAAAGGTCATTAATTATGTATAATACCAAACTATCAATAGTACTCAGATACTATCACTATCACACACTATCACGTCTTTATCCCTAACGGGGTAGACAGAGCCTAGGGTGGTAAAGCCCAGGCCACTTTTAGCGTAATGGTGGGCATGAAGGTGGAAAAGGGAAATCATAATAGTGATGGGTTGCTAACCGCATCGCCTATTCATATGATTCAGATTCTCGCCCATTCCCTCAATCGGCTTTTACGATCTGCACGGGAAGAGAAGCAGCTGGTACATTCTATGTTTTTTCTTTTCTCCCAGACCAGCAAAGAAGAACTATAAATAGTATCGATTGTTATAGCAATAGCAGAAACATTATCAATAACACTGTCGATATTATACATTAATTTCTATATTTTCGGCAACACTATCAGGCGAGACGGGACAGTGGGCGGGGCGTGCAACGTGTGCCTCCCTCCCCGTACCTCACCCGAAATTCGAATATGAATCGAATTCGAGTGGGTGCACAGCCGTACGTACAATTTCTACGGCGGCCAATTCGAGTCGGTTTTGATCCGAAATAAAAACGACCCGAAGTGAGAATTCTTGGTTTGAATACGAATCGGATTTGAACCGTTTACGACTAAGTGCACACGCGTCCATACAATCACTAGAAAGGCCAATTTGAGTCAGATTCGGATTTGATTTGAATATGATTCGGATTCGGAGCAGTGCACAGCCGCTCTTAAACTTTATTATTTTCATAGTTTAATTGGCCAGCATTGCCTAGGTACCTTTCATGTGTTTGCTTTGCATTTGTGATCTAATGGTAGGTCATCGGTGTGAATGCATTAGGCTATTAACTACATCAAAATCTATTATTAAATTACTAAACGTGTGCTTCAAATAAGCAGCAATTTGGTTAAATTTAAGTTATGCATCATACGCACACAACCGCCATTTTGTTTGACAATCACGCCTATATCACTGGTGAGTGGCCAACGCCCAACACTTTGTGATTTATTATTGCACTTTAAACTTGCGATTTAATTTTGTGCATCATTATAATCCTATCCATCACGCACGCGCATATTGCACCTCGCTTTTGCTCAACTGGGATTTGCCGACTATTTCAGCGATTCCACGAGGAAAAGTGGATTGAAGACGGACTGAAGGTCCATCGGGTGCTCTGTCGTCGTGCTGACGTCGGTGCTGACTCCGGGTGGCTCGACGGTTGAGACACCGGGCGCAGCATCGCGGCATTGCGTGGCAGTGTCAACTGTCAGTGGCTGTCATCTGGATTGAAAGTGCGGTTAGAAAGTGAACATTTATTTAGTGCTTACATACATACTTCATTGTTTTCCCCATACCTGTCCAGTGGATTTGAGTGATTAATTCTATTTACATTTCATTAAGTCACATCATGACGAACGACACTACTAGTGCAACCACCTGTGATACAAAGGAAGAGAAGAAGGAACTATCCACTCTTATTAGAAGACGGGGTGTCAAAAAAGGTCGGTTGTCTAAATATAATGATTATTTAGAATCTATTAAACACTATGGACAACAGATTCCTTTGGTTATTCAAAAGGAATTGGAGTTGAAACTTAATACAATTCAGACTGTAATTGGACAATATGAACAATTACAAAATCAAATTGATGATTTATCCTACGATATGGAGGAACAAATTAAAGAGAGAGATGCTATTAAATCTCGCATATTATCATTATTAGCTGTTGGACAAGCGATCTTAGACACCAATGCGAGTGTTAATATTAAAACGCAGGCTAATGATGATATGGAAAATCAGTCGTGTTGTAGTCACTCAAGTCCACCGAACAATATCCGATTGCCTACGATTCAACTCCCTTCGTATGATGGTGATTACTTAACATGGTTGGAGTTTAAGGACAGCTTTGAATCAATGATACATAATAATGAGAACATTCCCCCTATCAACAAATTTCATTACTTACGTTCCTCTTTAAAAGGGAGTGCCGCGGTAATGTTAAAATCCATCGAATTTTCAAGCAGTAATTATGAGACTGCCTGGAATCTGGTGTGCCAACGATTCAACAATAAGAATATACTTGTAAATAACCATCTAAGAGCATTTTTCAATATAGAACCGATGACCAGGGAGTCAGTTCATGATTGATCATATCTCTAAACATTTAAGTGCGTTGAACACTCTGGGCCAACCAACGGACAAGTGGGACACATTAATTATTTATATGGTCTCGGCTAAATTAGATTCCATCACTGTTGGTAAATGGGAAGAGCATAAAACTACTTTCTCCGAGGTGCCAACATTAGAGAATTTCTTTACTTTTATACGTGCCCGTGCTGACATTCTCGAGACTGCTCATATCAGTTATTCAGACAAGGTGAATTTCAAATCAAACTTTAAAGATAAAGATAACTCAAAGCATACTAAGTCATTTGTGGTATCTACTGGCAATGGATCTTGTCCCTCTTGCAGTCAAAATCATCGGTTATATCAGTGTGAGAAATTTAAGGGCATGACCATTGAAGATAGGATATCGGAAGTCACTCGTTTGAAACTTTGTAAGAATTGTTTGCGTGCTGGCCATACTACTGCTCAGTGCCAAACAAAAGGATTTTGCCGTATCTGCAAGAGGAAACATAATTCATTGTTACACAAATCTGGTACTGAGATGTCTGATAATACATTGCCTGTTTCTTTGTCAGTGTTGTCACCTCCCACTAATCTAGTCTATCAAGTTCTATTGGGTACAGCACTGGTTAAATTAGAATACAAGGGTGAATGCTATACTGCAAGAGCCTTATTAGACACCGGAAGCCAATCTTCTTTCATATCAGAGGAATTGAGAAAGCGAATGGGACTATCCAGCAATTTCTCTAAGTCCATTAATATTGCAGGAATAAATAACACAATATGTAATATTTCTGGGGCTTGTACATTGAATCTCAGGTCGTGCTTGAGTTCATTTAATATTAATGTCAAATTTCTATTTGTTCCATGTATTACAGGAACTCTGCCTAATGTGGAGGTCAATCCTGAGGAACTAAACTTACCTTCTAATATAAAATTAGCTGATCCTACTTTCTATAAACCCTCTAAGATAGACATTTTATTGGGAGCTGACATCTATTGGGATATAGTAGGGTCAAATCAAATTAAATTAGGTAACTATTTGCCTACATTGATAGAATCACCGTTGGGATGGCTAGTGGCAGGTCCGACAGCTAGACGCTCGGCTAATGCACATCCTCAACTATTTTGTAATTTTAGTCAAGAATTAAAAGATTCATTGGAAAGGTTTTTGGGAGATAGACGAACTACCCCAGACAAAGACTTTATCCGGAGGAAAAGTTTTGTGAATCTCATTTTATAACAAATACTAAACGTTTATCGAATGGAAGATTTTCTGTTCGGATACCATTTAAAGAACCTCCTAAAAGTGCACTGGGTGACTCATACTATTTAGCTAGGAACCGTTTCCTTAATTTAGAAAAAAAAATTAAGCGTCAGCCTGAGTTAAGAGCCCAGTATAGTACTTTCTTGAAGGAATATGCTGAGTTAGGTCATTTAACTAAAATAAACAAACCTAAATTTGGCTACTATATGCCTCATCATGCAGTCTTAAAATTAAAAAGTGAAACGACCAGGGTTAGAATTGTTTTTGAGGCATCCGCCAAGACCTCTTCTAAGGAGGCAGTGGACAAAAATAAATCATTAAATGATATACAATGCGTTGGTCCAGTAGTACAAAGTAGCTTAATATCTATATTGCTGCGTTTTCGTCAATATCGATATGTACTTACTGCAGACATAGAAAAAATGTATAGACAAATAGAAATTGATGAGTCTCAACGTCATTTACAATTGATTTTATGGCGAGAAAATGAGGAACAGCCAATTGAGGTATTGCAGTTAAATACTATAACATATGGTACTGCATCTGCTCCCTTCTTGAGTACAAGATGTCTTTTACAATTATCTCAGGATTGTCCAGATAAAATCATTGCTAATGCTATTGAAAATGATTTCTATATAGATGATCTCAGTACAGGGGCAGATACCATCATTGATTTTAAACATTTATATAAAGGCATTGTGCAAACATTAAATGCAGCCTGCCTACCTTTGAGGAAATTTCGTTCCAATGTAGCAAATTTAATAAATGATAGTGAGTCATCAACAATACTAGAATTAAACAAGGAATCTAGCGTATTGGGTCTCAATTGGGCTCCTAAATCAGATGATTTATTTTTGTTAACTGATTTAAAACCAGAATCTCAGGTTACTAAACGAATTATAATTTCAATGACTTGTAAAATTTTTGATCCGCTAGGTATCCTATGCCCATGTATAATAGTAGCCAAGATTTTACTACAAGAGTTGTGGGCAGCAAAATTGGATTGGGATGAACCCATCCCTGGTACTGTTGTTAAGCGTTGGAACAACTTCATAAACAATTTATCAATTTTATTCTCTATTAGTGTGCCTGGACGAGTTCTATGCCATACTCCACACGACATTGAATTGCATTGTTTTGTCGATGCTAGTCAACAAGCTTATGCAGCTTGCGTTTATCTATGCTCAAGGAACAGTGACAATGAGATCACTGTACGTTTACTAACTGCAAAGGCTCGCGTTGCACCAATGAAACCAATCACCATCCCTCGTTTGGAACTCTGTGGAATGTTGTTGGGGACTCGCTTATGCACACAAGTAATGCAAGCTATACGTTGCAATATCACAAAGAAAACGCTATGGACAGATTCCACCATTGTATTAGGATGGGTGAAAACAATCCCTAGGGATCTCAAAACTTTCGTGTGTAATCGTGTTAATGAGATAAATGAACATGCATCTGACTTTACCTTTCGGCATATACCTACAGATCAGAATCCTGCAGATTTAGCTTCTCGAGGGATAGAACCGAGTCACTTACTTTCCTCATCCCTTTGGTGGCAGGGCCCTTCCTTTCTAAGGAAGGAAAACTCTGAATGGCCCGAAAGCATATGCTCAGTTGTCTCATTGGCAGAACTACCTAAACTTAAAAGGGTGAAAAATACGTTAAAATGCAATTTGCAAGTAAATACAATTAGCAATTTCATTAAATTTGGCAATTATTCTAACTACTATAAATTATTAAGAGTTTATGCATATGTATTGCGCTTTATAAATAATTGTAGATCAAATTGCACAAAAAATACAGGCCCACTTGGTCTTATTGAAATAAATGAGTCAATGTACCTACTAGTAAAACATAGTCAAAGGGAATCATTTCAAAATGAAATTGATATCATCTCGAATAAGAAAACGTTACATCGATCATCCAAATTATTGCCTCTCAACCCATTTATTGATGATAAGGGTTTATTAAGAGTGGGGGGTTGGATTCGTAATTCAAATTATACCTATGAGAAAATACATCCTATGATTTTAGATTCAAAACATCACTTATGCGAACTGATAATGAGGTATGAGCACAATCGATTGTTTCATGCGGGCCCACAATTGCTTCTAGCATCAATTCGTGAAAAATTCTGGCCATTGCTGGGTAGAAATTTGGCTCGTAGTGTGACAAAGCATTGTGTCATTTGTATTCGGTTTCGTGGTAAAAATGTTCAGCCCATAATGGGCAATCTTCCGGCTGAAAGAAACGTTCCTACCTTCCCATTTTATTACAGTGGCACCGATTATGGTGGACCATATTATATTGCTAGTCGTAACGGCAGAGGCAGTCGTACCTCCAAAAGCTATTTATGTTTATTTGTGTGTCTCACTTCGAAGGCAGTACACCTGGAGTTAGTAAGCGAGTTGAGCACACAAGCATTTTTTCAATGTTTGCGAAGATTTGTATCCCGTCGTGGCAAACCGGCAAAGATTTTTTGTGATAATGGTACAAACTTTAAGGGTGCAAATAATGAATTATGTAGAATAGTACGGTCCAGCCAACTGTCACTGAAAGATTACGGGACTAGTGAGGGAATTAGTTCGTTTTCAGTCCACCGCTCGCCCCAAATTTTGGAGGTATTTTTGAAGCCGGTATTAAATCGGCTAAGCATCACATTAAAAGAATAATGGGCAATGCTAGTTTGACTTTCGAAGAATTAACTACTCTTTTTACACAAATAGAGGCGATCTTGAACTCAAGACCCCTAACTCCTTTGTCGTCCGACCCTAACGATCCCTTACCTCTTACGCCAGGGCACTTCCTTATCGGAAGACCACTAACAGCGGTAAGCAGCCAACAGATTTGAAATGATTGAGAAATTGCGGCAACACTTCTGGGCACGGTGGAGCAAGGAGTTCGTCGCTGAGCTACAACAGCGCACCAAGTGGCGTACGAATCAGCAGGGGCCTCGAGTCAGAGACGTGGTGATACTCAAAGAAGATCATGTCGCTCCCATGCAATGGCGGCTTGGAAGAGTCGTCCGATTATACTCAGGCACAGATGGTGTCAACAGAGTGGCTGACGTTTATACCAAGCAAGGACTCATGAAGAGAGCCCTTTCCAGGATGTGCGTGCTGCCGGCATCTATGTCGGAACCTGAAGCAGCTTCCAACGAGGCGCAGGATGTTGCGGCTCCCTAAAATAGGGCAGCCATTCTACGGCGGGTCACCCTAGGAGGACGACGCACGCGGACGAGGTGCGGCGCGGGGGACGGGAGCTTCGCCTGCGCCGAACAACGAACAAGACTCGCCCTCTTGCCTTCTGCCCGTTCCGCGGGGCACACGCTCGCTCCGTTTAACAATTAAAATCAGTGCGCGTACACATTTTATACCTATTACCTTTTTGTACTATGGTTTGGTAAATACCAAGGAGGTGTTTTAATTGCAAGACACCCATTCCTATCAAAGAACGAGGCAACCAGGGCGGAGCACCACACCAGCGGCGAGGGTCGACGTGGCAGCGTTTCGGCGGCGACCTCATCATCTGCGGCGTGGACACAGTCTGATTGTCGTTTTAAGAAAGCATTTAATTTTGGGCACTGGTATGACTCTCCATTGATTCAGCGTAACATATATACCTACTACTACTACAAACGAAACAATTTATCTGTACACACGTCGATGTGTGAGTTTTATACTTAGGGTCGCACCGCAGAATTATTTTAATACTTACCTACTAACGAGTTCGACATATTTACGATTATATTTTTCCATACCGGAAGATTTGCGAACACTATGACGTAAAAAATATTCTGTTTTATATGTATTAAATGTTACAGAAAAGTCGGAAACAGCTACGTAATATCACTTCACAAATATTTTTCATTATGTCCATTGTCCATTTCACCTATAGTTCACTTTACTGATTATTATTGAGTCATTTATAATGTATCGCACTAATTTCACTAATTCACTATTGTAATATAGTAATTTGCATATTCGGCGCAAAACTATACGGTAATTATATGAATAAATTCAATAAAAATAAACAAATGTTTATCACGCTTACACACAGCATGTCAAGTTGTCATTGTCAACAATGGCATTTAGCACTATAACCCGCGGAAATCTAGTTGGCATTTGCGTGTATGTGATTACCTGTGAGCGAGGTACCTACCTGCCTATGTAACAATACCGGATTGCTTATTAGCAATCCGGTAATGTTACTTTTTGAGCAACTGTATTAAAAATTTATTTTTAATACAGTTTCTCAAAAAGTGGCGTATTGCAGGGACGTATAGCGTTCGAGATGTGGGCTATTACATACTCGTGCTTTTTTTTTACCTTTCCCGAACTCGTGCGTTCTCTTTCCCAACTGTCAAAATAATGCCTATTAAAAAGAAAAACCAACCATGAAATTTTTACTAAAAAAAATCATAGGAGTTTTTATGATTTATGCAAATACGTATATCGTTCGAGATGTGGGCTATTACATACTCGTGCTTTTTTTTTACTTTTCCCGAACTCGTGCGTTCTCTTTCCCAACTGTCAAAATAATGCCTATTAAAAAGAAAAACCAACCATGAAATTTTTACTAAAAAAAATCATAGGAGTTTTTATGATTTATGCAAATACGTATATTTCATAAAAAAAGCTACTAATTTGTTTCAATATCAGATTTAATGATTTGATTGAATGAGTAAGGTTAGGTTTCATTTCATCTCATCTCATTAAATTTCATTGTCATTTCATATCAATAAAAAAATTCTACTAAAGACTTGGCTGTATGGGCATAGTTCCCTTTGCCTACCAGAATGGGTGAAGAAAAAAAATCTCTGCTTATATTCTACGGTTGGCGCCATTTTTCAGAATTTTTTTTTATTAAATTGCTTCATTTTTTCGCAACTGTATTAAAAATAGTCGTTCAGTACACGTGCGGTACCGTCATTGCAACTTGTTCCGACTGTCAACCCTCGCCTTCGGCTGCGCCTCGGCTCGGGTAGACATTTGTCGGAACTCTTTGCAATGACAGCCTTTCCGCACTTGTAATGAAATATACTATTACCGGTGATAAGACACACCATCCTTTTTTAGCGTCGTTAGTGTATTATTTCGGCACCGTTTTAAAGCACACTTCGGCATGATTGCGGCGTTGCTGTCAACAAACGACTGAAGCTACTCTGACTTTAAGCACACTTTTGCCGTTCCTTTGTCAGCGCGGAAACCCTAAGTCCATGTGTATGGAAGGTCATTGTTTTTCGCAAATTTGCGTAGTAAAGCTTAACGTTCTTATTATAAACTGTAAACAGTAGTTCATAAAATACTTTGAAGGGTTATCTAGGATTTGGTAGAAGCAAAATTTTAAATAATGTCTTCGTTTTCTTTGAAATGATTTATTTTAAATGGGGGCAGTACTGGACGCCGGAAAATTTAGGTACGGCCTTAATTAAAACAAACTAATATACATACATGCACACAAAACTACACACAAAAAGATTTTAAAATCAGCTCGTCAAAAAATTAATTAAAATAGGAGAGTTGTGACACGACACGCAAGCGTGTCACAACTCTCCTAGGTGCCAAAAATCACAACGTCATCGGAATATAATAATAATTCGTAATTTCGAAACAAGATGCAAATACAACAAAACAATACCACGATTTGAAACTTAAAAACACACACCACGTAAGAAAAAATAGTAAAGCCGCGTTAGTTTAATAGGTCACGATATAAATACAATCGAAATATTGATAAAAAACTTACTTTTCGTTGTTTTTTTCGTGCAGACGTCGTACTCACGCAACCGCTTGCTGTGTACCTCCGGCGCGTACTGCGTCAAGTAGCAAGGAAACAATCGTGCAGTGTTGCCCTCTCGCTAACGGTCATAAATTCCGGGAAATCGTCTTTGTCACAACTCTCCTCTGTCACAAATCTCCTAGGTCTCCCCTACTCTTTTAAAAATCTTTGAATAAGTTCAAACGTAATCAATGAAATCAGGTTTTTGGTTATAGGCTTTTATAGCGAGTAATTCATACATTTTATTCCAACTAATATGAATTCCCGTAGTTGCCCATTAGCTAAACTTTTTGCGATTACTATTTTTAAGAGGGAAGTTTTATTAAATTCTGATTCTATTACTCCAAACATTTTATTGTATAAAACATACGGATCATCCCATCCTTAAAAGTTTTGATTTTTTCCTTAGTAATAGCTCTATAGCTTATCTGTGGTGAGTCTACTTCTATATTGTTTTCGAATTTACGAACTGGCCAAAATGATCGGAAATTACATTTTTAATTATAGCTTTACCAACAGCTGAGCAGTGGAATTACAGAAAACATTATCTATACATGTTTCAGAATCACCTTGTATTCTAGTTGGTTCAAATTCTGGTGGTTAAATTCAGAAATCTAATACATTCAGTATTGTCACTAGCTAATAAGTCTACATTAAAGTCGCCACACAAAATTATATTTTTGCTACTTGAACTTTCTCAAGACATCTTCAATTATTGTTTCTAATGTATTAAAGTCAGCTTTTGGGCGTCTGTACGCGCAAACTATAATACAATTCTCTAGTTCGATACAGGATAATTCAACTATGCTTTTAACTGGGAGGCTAACAATATCCTTACGTTCTTTACATTTCACATCATTACGTGTTAAAATTAAACTGCCTCCTTTATCATACATCTTTCTTACAAATAAACTAGAAATATAATAATTATCAATATTAAATTGTACTTGATTTGACTGCAAAAAGTGTTCACTTAGACACACTACATGTAAACCCCAATCGTTTGCATATAATTTTAATTGCAATAATTTGCTAGTCAGGCCCTGAATATTTTGGGAATAATATTTAATTCTTTGGCCTTAAGTATCTATATCTATAACGGTACATTCAGCATTACAATGTACTTTATTTAATTTCGTGTTGCTATTTGTACTATTTACAACAGAACTACTTATACGAGTACTTATACTACTAAGCTACTAGTGTAGCTAAGAGTCGCTAATACCTAGGTGGAAGATACATAGTAGCTTGGGTCAACTTAAATCTACAAATAAATTTATGTATATCTAAATAAAAAATAAAATCGCTATGACGACTAGTCATATTGTACAGATGTACATTTAAATCATAAATGTACCTGTTAATTTTGTTGTCAAAAGATTCCCCAAACGGAAAGGCACCTAGTATAAATCTACAGTTAGTTTTTGACGTGACAACGTCTTAAATTAGGTTGCGGCTGGGAGTCACTTATGAAAAAGTGTAACGCTCGGTAACGTTACGATGAGTCACCGAACGAGAGAGAGGCCCGCCGAATGCCTTGCGTCTCTCTCCCACTCAACTATGACGTACGTACGTATGTCACGTAAAATCTTCGCCCGTAAAACCGACTTTACAGGCAACCATTTTTTTTTTGTTTTAAATCTATGATTTTGTCTAAACAATGTTTTAAGTTCCTTCCTGTAATAGAGGAACTGTCACCACATAAAATTAAAATTGTGGTATGTTGGTCTAGGTCAGCTTGCACCTATAACAATTTCAAAAGTCATTTGCAATTAAAGTTTCTTACCATTTTGTGTGGCTTTCTTTTCCATCAAAGTGCTGCGAGATCTCAGCAAAGAGCACGCGGCTTTTCTAATGTACCCGTCTTGTGTACGTTTGATTTTCGAATCTGTTGGGAAAAATTTATTGACACTTAGGACTAAACTTTCTTAAGACACTTAACATTTTTTGAAGTGGACCTTTTGACACTGGACGTTTTAGGACACTTGACATTGTGGGGACTTGACGTAATAGGACACTGGTGTGTTTGGATTAGTAGTCATTCTGAGACACTTGACATTGTGGGACTGGACGTAATAGGTCACTGGACTCTTAAGCACATTGGACATTGTGTGGGCGCAGATAGCTAAGATTACGTTTTTTGTACCAAGAGATTTTGTGACTACGCTCTTGGTACGAGTCCGGCAATCTCACCGGCAACAAGCAAACACCCAAACAACCTACGCAGTCTGCTACCACCCTGTATATAGGTACAGGGACCTATTTTAACCTAATTATGAGTTGAATTGAATTATAACTAACTGAATACCTAACTAATCTAACTAATTGTAAGACTCACCGCTTCCATGCAGTCTTCAGGCAGCCTCGCCTGGCCTTCGCGTCGATCATGAGGTCCTCCTCAGGGGTGGCGACGGCCTCAGGTCTCTTCATGGATCCTGAGTCAGTAGTGCGGAGAATTGGGTCCCTACAATAACCTAACCCCATGAGCTCATGTACGTGCCCCAAGATGAATACGTCGTATTTATTACCCCACTTCTCCAACACAATAATTTTCTTGTTCTTCTTTGGACACTTCACGATTATTCACATACAGTATCACAAACTAATAATTTTCACAGCCGCATGGCACGCGGTTCACACCCGACACAAATCAATGTTCTTTACGTAATACAAACAATTTCGGCTCCCCGCCGTTCTAAATGAATTGGCCACCAAACAATTACCGACAATTCTCCACGAAACTTTCGATTTTATATATCAAAATTACAAACTTAATGCTGCCATCGCACGCGAGAAAAAGGGCACACCCAAAATCAGACATTTTTCACTATTTTGACGTAAAGACAATGATTATTTTTCTGGTCGGGCAAAGACAAACCGCGCACGGGATATCGATGAATCGATAATCTTGCCCGTGTTTGTGGAGATCACACGCAGATGGCGCTAGCCTCCTAACAAAGCACTTTTATTCAAAACATCCCCCCGTCCCGGTCTGAGAAGCAGACCGCTAGCTTACTCTACGGGGAGGCGAGAGAGAGAGGATACGGCTCTCCGCAGAACCGAACCCTCGAACAACACCTCAGCCACATGCGGAGTTCCGTCTCCGCCAAAAATCAAACGCAAAATGCGCCCTCGGCGCCAAAGTAATGATGGCAGATTTGCCTCTTTTAACAATACCAAATCTCCCTCCCTGGGTGGCTCAGTCCTGTCTGTCCATTTCACTCTTTGTTGCAACAAATGCAAATATTCAAGAGACCAGCGAGCCCAAAAGTTCTGACTCATTTGCTGTAACATTTGAAAACGTGACAACCGCGATGTACGTTCATCCTTCCACGGGTATTCGGGTAGGGCATTCAAAGGCCCTCCCACCAAAAAATGACCAGGAGTGAGGACTTCCAAGTCATTTGGGTCCTGAGATAATGGACAGAGAGGACGAGAGTTGAGGACCGCCTCAACTTTACAAAATACTGTGGCCAGCTCTTCAAACGTTAGAGCAGTTTCCCCTAAAGTGCGGCGGAGGTGGGTCTTTGCCGATTTCACCGCGGCTTCAAAAATCCCTCCCCAATGAGGGCAATTTGGGGGGCTGAACCTCCATGTTACCCCCCTTTGGGCAGCAATTTGACTTAAACTATTACAATTCTTATCAATAAATTCACAAACATCCTTAATATAATTTACAGTGCCCTTGTAATTTGTGCCATTGTCGGAGCGAATGAGTGAAGGTAGACCTCTACGCGACATGAAACGATCTAACGCAGCGACAAAGGCCTCCGTAGTCAAAGCTGACACCACCTCCAAGTGGACAGCCTTGGTAGCCAAACAAACAAATACAATCAATAAAACAAATAAAAGATGCATCGAAACAAAACACTTTTCACTGCTCTTCGGGCTGACAAAATCCAAAATTCCCGCTGCAAAATAGCCAGCAACGCACTGCACCCTGCATGAGCGTTCCGAATGTGTCGATCAGACACCAAAAGTTGCACCAAGGGTCCGCCCTTGGGCAATAACAAAGGATGGCGACTCCCAAACGGAAGGTCTGCCTTCCGGAGCCGGCCACCAACCCGAAGAAGCCCATCTGAGTCGATGAAAGGGTTCAAACGAGCGACCGCGCCCTTCAACTTAGCGCGTCCCTCGCGCAGAATACGAAACCCCGTTCGAAGTGGGTGCTGACCCATCAAAGACAGTTCTCAATTTGCCTGTCGAGGCCTTCACAACAGCATGGTGTGGCAGAAAGTAATGCTCAGTTGAGCTCCAATCAACTCGAGCTGGAGACATGTGACCCAAGTCCTCGTACTCGCGCATAAATTCTATATATTTATCACGAAGTACGGGATCCCGTTGCATGCGTCGTTCCATGGACAGCAGTCGTTTCTCCGCAAACATCCTACTATGCCCTAGGCTAGGACGAGAAGTAACAAAGGGTAACCTAGTTACCAACCGACCGGAAGACAATCTTTCCGTATTGGCCGGATAAAAGGCCTCACATTCTGCGTGGTCTGGATCCATCCTTGAGACCATAGGTGGCTCCTCCACCTCCCAAAACCTTTGCATGGTTTTGGCCAAAGATGCATTCGCAAGAACCGTCGGCTTCTCCATGGAGTTATGTTCAAAGACAGGGCCCATCAGGGCGTAACCAAAAATTGTAGACACTGCCACCAGTGAAGAAGAGCCCAGGGCCTTCTGGGTGCCCAATAAAATCCAACCCAATACGTCCGAACCCAGGAGCAAGTCTACTGGGGCGGGGTGAAGAACAAATGGGTCAGCCAATTCCAAGCCTGACACCATAGACAACGCGTCTGGCGGTATGTCTGTGGTGGGCTGCCAACCCGCAATGGTATCCATTACCAGAGCTAAAGTCGTGATCCTCATTGTCGAGGATTTCAGCGACGAAAAGGTGACAAGTGTCTGTCCCGTCAAACACTGTACTTTTATACCACCAACTCCGAGAAGTGGCACAGGCGAGTCCTCCACGGCTAAGCCTAATGTATGTGCCACTCGAGTGGTAACCAAACTTTTCTGAGCCCCCGAGTCTAACATGGCTTGTATAGTAACCGCCTCCCCCCCATGTCCCCATACGCGGACCACCGCGGTGGGGAGCAGAACCGTCCGCGGTTCTGTCCTACTGAGGGAGCAAGCTAGTTATGGGCTCCCCACTCTCTCCCAACCTGGGGGGTGCCACTGGCCCGGATAATGCATCGGGCGAGTGCACGTCCCCATGTGAGGGGGCGCATAACCCGCTGCCCTGCCGTACCTAGCGTAGGGCGGGTGGTACTCCAGCCGAGGGTACTCATGAAGCGGCGGGGAAAGCCGCTGTGGCTCCGTCCTCCGAGTAGGAGCCGGTGCGGAGGGAGGTATCCCACCTCTCACTTCCGTTCTAGGGCCCCCGCCCATGGGGGCCCTATCCAAAGGCTGACCAGCCACATACTGGCCATGTCCCGTAGGCGCAGGATCCCGGACCGCCGAGACCCGCGCCGGCACTCGACCCCCATCCCGAGGGGGGGTGCGACGAGCGAAGCCACGTCCGCCGTCCGACGGTGGAGGGCTTCGCGCAGGAGCGCCCCCGCCCATGGGGGACCCCTGCCTCCTTGCCTGGGAGCCAGCCTCGCTCCGGTTCATGCAGAGCATCAAGTGGTGCCGCCCATGCCACGAACTGCATAGCTTGGCAGAACGGCAGTCACGCGCGTAGTGACTACCCAGGCAACAAAAACACAATTCATGTCGCCTCGCCATGCGACGCCTTTGCTCTACTGGCAGCCGCTGCCAGTCCCTACATTGGGTTAGGGTGTGACCCTTTGCAGACAGTCCGCGTCTCTCGCGACTGCTGCTGTATTAACCACCCGAGCACCAATTCCACGCGGTGACGGTGGCTGCGCCTGTCTGGGCTTCCCTCGCCATAAGGGGCTCGAGGCTCCGCGTTCTGGCGCCCTAGATGGCGCTGGGTCCGGCATGGAACACTCCGCGGCCCTAGCCTCAAACTCCAAAAATTTATACAAGTCGGAAAAGGTAGGTAGGGTAGTGCTGTCCCGCTCAGCATTCTCGTTGGGTAGTTTGCCCAAGATAATGTGTACCAACAAAAATGACCACTGGTCCACCGGTAGTCCCAAAGTACGCAGCGCGTTACAGGCCACTGTAACGGGCGTTAATAATTGCAGGCGCAGTTGTGCCCGATTGGCCACCCGAGGCAGGGCCAACAGCTGCGCCGCATGTGCGTCGGCCAACAGCCGAACGTTCTGGTAACGGGAATTAAGCAGTTCCCAGGCCGTGTCATACTGGTCATCCTCCACACGGAGGTGCTGGATGAGCGACCGCGCTTCATCCTCCAAAGTTGAGAGAAGGTACGCCATTTTTTGCGCCTTCGTTAGGTCGTGTCTCGAGTCGACCAACGACTCGAACATGTTTTTAAAGGCCACCCACTCCTCCATCCTACCCCCAAAGTGGGACAGCTGAAGGGTGGGAAGCCGACCAGTTACAGCTGGCCCTTCCGGTCCACCGGATGCGCGAGGGGCGGGACCGCCCGCCTGTCTCGCTCTGATGTGTGCGGCCTTCTCCACGATATCATCGTGAAAGGCCATAATCTGGTCATAGTCCTTGATATGGCCTGCCCAGACCTCTGGGTCATAACCACCTTCGGTAAGCACTGCCATGGCTGCTTCCGTATTGGCCAATCTCGTACGGAGCTGTTCCGCTCGCTCCAGAATAGCAGTGTCCCTGTCCGTACGGGACAAGAGTGCGCTGGCACTCGCAGCCCACCTAAGTTCATTGGCGAGCGTCGCCCTTGCGGAGGTTATCTTCGACATTGCGTTAGACAAGAACAAAATAAACCAAATTTAAATAACCGAATAAATAAGTCCGACAAGGGCACAAACCAAAATTCTTAATTTTTAAATACAAACAAACAAATCAAAGTACTATCTAATAGTAAAATTGACACTGACTCAAATATCTATTAATGGTAAACAAACGAGATATAATACTAGTCCGACAAGGACACAAACTAAAATTCTTAATTTTTAAATACAAACAAACAAATCAAAATACTATCTAATAGTAAAATTGACACGGACTAATATTTATTAATGGCAAACAAACAAGATATAATACTAGTCCGACAAGGGCACAAACTAAAATTCTTAATTTTTAAATACAAACAAACAAATCAAAATACTAGCTAATAGTAAAATTGACACGGACTAGTATCTATTAATGGCAAACAAACAAGATATAATACTATCTAATGATAATACTATAGTATGATTGAGACGGCCCAATACTTATTAATTACAAACAAACAAAATTATTTTATTTCAAATTTTCTTGGGAAATAATGTTTACCCTACCTTAGTAACAAACCAAAAAAAAACAAACAATATGTGGGCCCGTAATCAGAGCCGTTAACAACTACGCTCTGCTACCAAAAAGTGTGGGCGCAGATAGCTAAGATTACGTTTTTTGTACCAAGAGATTTTGTGACTACGCTCTTGGTACGAGTCCGGCAATCTCACCGGCAACAAGCAAACACCCAAACAACCTACGCAGTCTGCTACCACCCTGTATATAGGTACAGGGACCTATTTTAACCTAATTATGAGTTGAATTGAATTATAACTAACTGAATACCTAACTAATCTAACTAATTGTAAGACTCACCGCTTCCATGCAGTCTTCAGGCAGCCTCGCCTGGCCTTCGCGTCGATCATGAGGTCCTCCTCAGGGGTGGCGACGGCCTCAGGTCTCTTCATGGATCCCGAGTCAGTAGTGCGGAGAATTGGGTCCCTACAATAACCTAACCCCATGAGCTCATGTACGTGCCCCAAGATGAATAAGTCGTATTTATTACCCCACTTCTCCAACACAATAATTTTCTTGTTCTTCTTTGGACACTTCACGATTATTCACATACAGTATCACAAACTAATAATTTTCACAGCCGCATGGCACGCGGTTCACACCCGACACAAATCAATGTTCTTTACGTAATACAAACAATTTCGGCTCCCCGCCGTTCCAAATGAATTGGCCACCAAACAATTACCGACAATTCTCCACGAAACTTTCGATTTTATATATCAAAATTACAAACTTAATGCTGCCATCGCACACGAGAAAAAGGGCACACCCAAAATCAGACATTTTTCACTATTTTGACGTAAAGACAATGATTATTTTTCTGGTCGGGCAAAGCCAATCCGCGCACGGGATATCGATGAATCGATAATCTTGCCCGTGTTTGTGGAGATCACACGCAGATGGCGCTAGTCTCCTAACAAAGCACTTTTATTCAAAACACATTGTACAAGACTAGTCATTGTCAGCAACAAAGGCAAACCCCAACTGAACCCTTTGACTTCTCACCACAAACTCCCCAAGGAGGATACGCGCCGACGACCACGAACACATGGATGATGGATAACGAATAGATTATAAGTAGAATCCAATGCCCGCATACGACAGGACTTGAATCTGCTATTAAGACAAAAATCAAAAGAGGCAAACTTACATATTTCCACATTCGAATTTTTGAAGTAGGTAAAAGTAGGTAAAAACCAGATTTGTATTGTTCTTCCTGAAGACGACCCTCCGCAGTTGAGATATCGGTAATCAAAGTTGTTTTCAAGAGTCCAATTTAATGTTGATGTTGGAACGCCGACTCTCCCACAACTCATAGCGGCACCATCCCATTCCAGCCAAAATTGGGTCCAATAATTATAACTGTTAAGAAGTCCCCTTTGGGATTTATATGCAACTTGCACCCATTTATTATTCTTTCGAATTTCAACTTTGATATAACTTCCTGCAAGTGAAATCTAAAACAAATAAATATAAATGTTAGGCACAAAGCATATTTACTCGTACGTTAAAGTGAACACAGAGCTAAGTGGTGCCCTCATTTGAAGTATATATTTTGATGGTTTTAATACGGTAATAATCAACATTTTGCTAATTGTCAGGTATTAACCTTTAAATTATTTCATGAATATCTTAGCCCCTTCTACAAAGTATAATTCAAATTAAATTAAATCAAATCAAAATATCTTTATTATCATAGGATATTTAGGTATAATATCTCTTAATAATAGTCACTTTCAGTTGTTTTGCAAAAATGTTGACGTCAAATCGTTACTTACAGCTAAGTTTACGCCGCTTCTAGGCGCAAGTGCAGAAGAAGCGGCAACAAACTGCACTGCACGTTTTCTCCAAAGACGTCAACTAACAAACTAAAAACTTAAAATTTGATATGTGGATGGACTGAGAATAGGTACATTGTTTGTTGTCATAATTGAAATTAAACTATAAGAATTACGAAATTTTAAATAATTTCAATTTGTAAATGGAGTATGTACCAATGTACCTACCTAAATTATTATATTTATATTATTATTATTTTATTATATTATTATTATATATATATAAACCTACATTACCACTGACTCACTGACTGATTGACATAGTTGTTTGACCTGTTCCCGGGTGGGTGGGGTAATGATTGATGTATGGTCGTGTAGAGGCTGCTCCAGTACCAGAAAAATCGGATATGTTGAAGATCATCAGATCTTGATGTGGAAGGGGTACGGCCTGCAAAAACGGTTAGGGTTAGGGGTGTGATTTTTTTTTCAAAATGTAGGGGGTTGTAAGCAATTTGACGACTGTCATTTGTTTTTTGATTTGTTTCTAAATCCAAGATGGCCGCCATACAAGGACAATTTCCGAGTGTGTACCGCGAGACCGTAGGTCGAGCGGAAAGCGAGGCCAAAGGCCGAGCTGCGTGGCCAGGGTGAAGCCCGAGCCCCTCCTGACCTCCCCCCTTCCCCCAGAACCCCCCCCCCTCAAGTGTTTTTGCGAAGTCAGAGGCCAACGGCCGAAAACTAAGCTCCCCGCGAAGCCGAAGGCCGAGCTGCGTAGCGAGTGCGAAGCCCGAGCCCCTCCTGACTTCCCCCCTCCCCCAGAACCCCCTTCCCAAAGTCACTAAGCGAAGCCTGAGGCCGAAGGCCGAAGGTTGAGCTCTTCCGCGAGGCCGAGCTGCCACCAAGCTATAAGCGTTTTTATTTTTTATTTTCCAAGATGGCCGCCAATAGTCGACTGTGTCCGATTCGAGTGAAATTCAGTATGCAAGGGTTTTTTGAATCGCGGAATCCAAATCTGACATTTTTTTTGGAATCCAAGATGGCGTCTGGATTTTAAATTTTTTAACTTTATTCGTTCATAACGTCCTACTGAAACATCAAAGGGGTCTGAAATTTTGTATGCTGGGGTAAAGCACCCCGCAATCCATATCTGATTCCAAGATGGCGGCCCGTATACGTTTTTTTTTTTTATACGGACTTAGCATCATACTTATTCTCTCAACTGGAAATAAGATTCCAACCAACTTCAACAGCTGCACGAAAAACCGCGAGCTGCTTGCAGCCCGCGCAGCGCCCGAAAAGCTAGTTATAATATATAAACCTACATTACCACTGACTCACTGACTCACTGATTGACATAGTTGTTTGACCTGTTCCCGGGTGGGTGGGGTTCCGAGGGTGACGCCCGAGCCCCTATTGATCTCCCCCCTCCCCCCATAACCCCCCCTCAAGTTTCTAAACGAAGCCAGAGATCAAAGGCCGAAAACTAAGCTTCCCGCGAGGCCGCAGGCCGAGCTGCATGGCGAGGGCAAAGCCCGAGCCCCTCCTGACCTCCCCCCCCCCAGTCACTAAGCGAAGCCTGAGGCCGAAGGCCGAAGGCTGAGATGTTCCGCGAGGCCGCAGGCCGAGCTGCGTTGCGAGGCCGTAGGCCGAGCCACTCCCACCAAGCGCTGAGCGTTTTTTTTTTAATTTTCCAAGATGGCCGCCAATACTCGACTGCTTCCGATTTGACTGTAATTCAAAATGCAAGGGTTTTCTGCGTCACGGAATCCAAATCTGACATTTTTTTTGGAATCCAAGATGGCGTCTGGATTTTAATTTTTTTAACTTTATTCGTTCATAACGTCCTATTGAAACATCGAAGGGGTCTAAATTTTTGTATGCTGGGGTAAAGCACCCCGCGAAACTCAAAACTAAAAACAAAATTTGATTCCAAGATGGCGGCCCGTATACGTTTTTATTTTTTTATACTGACTTTAGCACCTTAGCTATTTTCTCAACTGGAAATAAGATTCCAACCAACTTTAACAGCTGCACGAAAAACCGCGGGCTGCTTGCAGCCCGCGCAGCGCCCGAAAAGCTAGTATATATATAAACCTACATTACCACTGACTGATTGACATAGTTATTTGACCTGTTCCCGGGTGGGGTATTGATTGATGTATGGTCGTGTAGAGGGTGCTGTCACAAACCTACATTACCACTGACTCACTGACTCACTGATTGACATAGTTGTTTAACCTGTTCCGGAGTAAGTAGGTTAATGATTGATGTATGGTCGTGTAGAGGATGCTCCAGTGAGTAACAGAAAAATCGGATATGTTGAAGATCATCAGGTCCTAATGTGGACGAGGTACAGCCTGCAAAAACGGTTAGGGGTAGGGGTGTGATTATTTTTCCAAAATGTAGGGGATTGTAAGTTATTTGACGACTGACTTCCCCCCCCCAGAACCCCCCCCCCCCACAAGTCACTAATGTAAATCATAAATTTGAAGAAGATGTATTTAAATCGGAATCTAAATTCAATAAACGTGGCGTGCCACAGGGGAGTATTATATTTGCCCCTTACTTTTTCTTATATATATAAACGATCTCCCTGAAAATATAAATAGCGAGTGCACACTCTTTGCAGATGACGATATTTCTTGTGATTCCATGTAAAGACATAGAAAGCTTTAATAATCATATAAATAATGAAATCTCGAATTTTATCGACTGGCTTGAGCATAATTTTTTGAAAATAAATTTGACAAAAACGAAATACATACAATTTCATAATCAAGGTGGAAATAAAATAGAATTAAACTTGAAACACAATGACATCACTATAGATGAAGTGACGGAATCAACCTTTCTAGGTATTGTTTTGGTCGATTGTTGCACTTGGAAGTCACACATTAACAAAATATGCAATAAAATAAATCCGTTCGTATACGCCTTATGGAAACTAACTAAAATTACTGATGAGGAGACTGCGCTTAAGGCCTACCATGGCTATGTAACGTCGAACCTCAGATATGGCTTGCTTTCATGGGGTAATTCAGTAGATATCGACAAAGCATTCTTAGCGCAAAAGAAGTGTGTTCGTGCAATCTGTGATGTATCACAAATAACTAGCTGTGTACCACTGTTTAAACAACTAAATCTGCTCACTTTACTATCTATGTATATCTATGCAATTTGCCTGTTTGTATTTATGAATTCAAAACTTTTTAATAAAAGAGGAGAGACTTGCAAATTTAATGCTCGTTTTCCCGACAAGTTAATGCTACCAAACAACAGAACACGAATTTGTGCCAAAAATTGTTATGCTATGTGTGTAAATATATACAACAACTTACCAGCTGATATTAAAAACTTTAATTATACAAATTTAAAAAAGAATTGCATAGGTGGTTAGTAAACAAATGTTTCTACTCAGTAAATGACTATTTAAAAAGAAAATTGTATAAATAGGTAGCTGTTGACATTGAATGTATAAGTTTGACTAGTTAATGTAATGTAATTAAAATTGATATTAAACATTTTATAATTTATGCTTGATCCTTATAACTGAAATTAAGTGAATGTTTCATCAATTATTATTTATGTAAATCAATATTTGCACACCCGAACAGGGTAAAATAAGAGTGCTTTAACTAAATTGTATCATCTTGTGTAACCTTATTTTTAGCAAATAAAATATCTTATCTTATCTAAGCGAAGCCAGAGGCCAAAGGCCGAAAACTAAGCTCCTCGCAAGGCCGTAGACCGAGGTACATGGCGAGGGCGAAGCCCGAGCCCCTGCAGACCTCCCCCTCCCCCAGAACCCCCCCCCCCCCAGTCACGCGAAGCCTGAGGCCGAAGGCCGAAGGCTGAGCTGTCCCGCGAGGCCGCAGGCCGAGGCACTCCCACCAAGCGCTGAACGTTTTTTTATTAATTTTCCAAGATGGCCGCCAACAGTAAAATGCTTCCGATTTGACTGAAATTCAGAATGCAAGGGTTTTCTGCGTCACGGAATCCAAATCTGACATTTTTTTTGGAATCCAAGATGGCGTCTGGATTTTAAATTTTTTAACTTTATTCGTTCAAAACGCCCTACTGAAACATCGAAGAGGTCTGGAATTTTGTATGCTGGGGTAAAGCATGCCGCGGAACTCAAAACTGCAAACAAATTTTGATTCCAAGATGGCGGCCCGTATACGTTTTTATTTTTTTATACTGACTTCAGCACCTTACCTATTCTCCCAACTGGAAAAAAGATTCCAACCAACTTCAACAGCTGCACGAAAAACCGCGGGCTGCTTGCAGCCCGCGCAACGCCCGGAAAGGTAGTTATAATGTCAATTTGTTAATTTAATATGTACCAATGTACCTAAATTAGGACATGTCTAAATATACAAACCTTTAAGAGGGACCCGCGCCAAGGTCAAGCCAGACTTTTTTGTCTTCGAGATAGTCATCGGTCCTATAATGAGCCTTCTCACAAAGTACTTTCTTTACATAGGCTTTGAATTTCCTGTCTTACATACATTATATTTTCAAATATGAATTGTGATGCAAAAGTAAGTATACCTATTTCCATGAATAATTCTCTCAGTGAGTCTCTCGATTCTAAACCGTAAATGGCACGAATTGCTCTTTTTTGTTAAATAAAAATAATCTGAGTGTCGGCTGCACTCCCCCATAGAAGTATCCCGTAACTAAAGTACACTTGTATAGCAGTTGCTACATCTGTCAATTGTCTTATTCTCCTAACAGCATAAGCCGCAGAGCTAAGCCTATTTAGGTAGTACTTTCAACCAGATCGAGGTTCTGACCATTAATTAGTATGTCAACGCAGGCTTGATTCACGTTAGGAAGAGAGAATCGATTGTATTGGGTCTTTTTCGCATTTAACATGAGGTTATTGGCTGAAAACCAATCAGAATTTGAAGACAAGGTGCTGTTCACCGCGCTAGCATCTTTGTTATGACAATCTATTTTAAATATTAGCGAGGTGTCATCAGCAAACAGCAACATGTCAGCCTGTTTCTCAACCATGTAAGGATGACATAAACCAAGAAAAGAACGGTCCTAGAATTGAACCTTGGGGTAAGCCCATTTTAACATTACCTAGACCCGTGTGATTTTACGCCGTTTATATCAACAGATTGAACCTTATCTTTTAAGTAAGATTCTATTAATTTAATTGACTTTTCATCCATCAAAACCGTATTGACGAAATTTGAGCAAAAGTGTTGGATGATCGACGCAATCAAATGCTTTAGAAAGATCGCAAAATGATCCAATTGCATCATTTCTGTTTTCCCACGCGTCGTAGATGTTAGTAATACGAGATTATTGGTCTTAAAGTGAAGTAGCATTTGATTGAGCATTATCTTTTCAAACACCTTACTTAAAACTGGCAGAATAGAGATAGGTCTGTAGTTGTCAGGGTCTGTTTTTTCTCCTTTTTTGAATAAGGTGATTAGTTTGCTATATTTCATTAAGTTAGGAAATATACCTTCATCAAAGCTAAATCGGCAGCAATGATGTATATAATATGACTAACTACGGCTACTGACATTCCCCAGTGATCTTCTGACTTTTTTAAATTTAACTGTTTAAAAGCATCTATTATATCGCTAGGGCTAACATGCTTAATGTGCTTGCATGTGGTGTTATCGACCCAGGGGGTAGGACGCGGGGTGTGACGGCGGCCGGGGCGGCGGCGCGGTGAGCGAGCAGCAACGCGGCGAGCTAGCGGCGGTGCTACTGCGTGGCGGCGCAGCAACGGCTTGACGGCGTGCGGCAGTGAGGTGGTGTGGCGGCGTGAGGCGGCTGTATACGCAGCGGCAGCGTGGTAGCGTGCGGCAGCAGCAAGTGCAGCGGCGGCGTAACTGTGTGCTGCGGCGGCGGGTGCAGCAGCAGCGTGGCAGCGTGCGGCGGCAGCGAGTGCAGCGGCGGCGTAACTGTGTGCTGCGGCGGCGGGTGCAGCAGCAGCGTGGCAGCGTGCGGCGGCAGCGAGTGCAGCGGCGGCGTAACTGTGTGCTGCGGCGGCGGGTGCAGCAGCAGCGTGGCAGCGTGCGGCGGCAGCGAGTGCAGCGGCAGCGAGTGCAGCGGCGGCGTAACTGTGTGCTGCGGCGGCGGGTGCAGCAGCAGCGTGGCAGCGAGTGCAGCGGCGGCGTAACTGTATGCTGCGGCAGCGTGGCGGCGCTCAGAGCCCTACCAGGGTCGTCCGTGCAGCGACGACTTGAGTGGACTGTATATATGGGGGTCGGGCCAGCAGGCTTGTGAGGGAGGCAGAAGGCCTAGCTCAAGTGTTAGTCTTAGTGTAAATCAAAGGTATAATCCATAGTGGATTATATTTATTGCACATTCACAAAAAGTCACACAAATAATCACGGATTTAAAGTCAATAGGAAAAAAAAATGATGTAAAAATATAAAGAAAAAATAAAAACATAAACCTTTAGGGATTTTCCTTACTAGAAATAAAATTCACTACTTTTCACTTATTTCACCACTTTATTACATCAAACTACTTATCACTATGACTGATCACTATGACTGTTCACTATTACTGTGCACTATTACTATTCACTATTACTACTCACTACTACTATTCACTACTTGTTATCACTGGACTGCTTGAGGTAAACTGAATACCTCCATACAAACCGTGACTTGATTTATACAATTTTGGGCTGTCTAGATTGTAGAATTCAGCGAAAACCAAGCCAATCATAACATTTAAATTATTTTACACTTTAAAAACTTACTATGTTGACCATTAAATTTTTGCACACGGTTCTGTTTTCCCTATTTTCTTTTCTATCTTATGTGTGCATCTCTTCCTAGTGTAATCTACAGTTCTTTTCGGTTTGTACTATGAAGGTAGTCAATTATTTACAATTTCTTAATTCTAAGTCCTGTGTTTTATCTTTATATATGTTTTACAATACTGATTTTCGACATATAATCATTAATTATTAAGTTATTTACAAAAAACATCTAGCGGTTCTTGTTAAGGTAATTGCTTTTTAGTTTGCAGTCAGTTTTTTTACAGAAAATGTCTAGTGGCTCTCGTTATGGTATTGCTTTTTAGTTTGCAATCAATATTGCTATCTCTTTCTTACAATATACCATAACGTAACTTAGGGGAATAAAACAACCTAAAATATCATACATTTTAACTTAATTAAAGTCCTATCTAAAAAATATTTATTTCTGTAAAACTTATCTTACTATATACCTTAACTATCTTAGGAGATTTTAAATAAAACCTATCTTTACAATTTTTCCTAACTAAAATCAACCTTATTTTTGTACGTCGCTGACACTTAAAATTAAATTTACAATTACAAGGGCTAACATTATTCTTAAGCAAAGCCTCAGCACGCTGGGCGCTAGAACTCACATTAGAAGTGAGTTCCAAAGGAATGTTAGTAAAATAATCATCAAATATATTTACTATTTCTTCAGTTGTTGTAGTATTGTTACCACTACATTTGATTCGGCAAATATTTTCTTTGGTTTAATTTTTACCCGTTTCCTTATTTATGACACTCCATGTTTCTTTAATTTTATTAGGAGCATTACTTATTATATTGCTAATACTATTAGACTTGGTTTGTCTACAAAATTTTTTAAATATTTAAGAATAATTTCTAACATATTCTATAAAAGAAGGATTAAAATTATATTGTTTTTGGGCATATAGATTATATAACTTTCCTTTACTTATGTAGATGCCGGTAGTAGCCCATTCACTAAACTGTGATTGACTACTACTCTTTTTAGGGTTCCGTACCTCAAAAGGAAAAAACGGAACCCTTATAGGATCACTTTGTTGTCCGTCTGTCCGTCCGTCCGTCCGTCTGTCAAGACCCTTTTTCTCAGGAACGCGTGGAGGTATGAAGCTGAAATTTATATCAATTACTCAGGTCTACTGTCCCTTGAAGCTGTGAAAAAATCAAACTTCTAAGCCAACGCAATCAAAAGATACAGCCGTTTATGCCGCAAATTTTCGACACTTGCAAGGGAATCAAAACCTACAGGGTGCTTCCCGTGAACTCAGAATCTTGAAATTTGGTACGAAGCAACGTCTTATAGCATAGATAAAGGAAAAATTACGAAAACCATAAATTTTTAGTTACATCACATAATATATTTTTTTTTAATAATTTTAAACTTAATACCCATTTCCTCATAAACGCGTAGAGGTATTAAATTGAAATTCATACCAAATACTAAACCTTGCAGGTTTGTACGGAACCCTCGGTGCGCGAGTCCGACTCGCACTTGGCCGGTTTTTTGTTTTATTGTTTTAGAATACTCAGAGGAAACAGTACTTAACAGTTTATTATAATGGTCGTCAGGATTATTCCCTGTATATACAACTGATAATAATTTGTTATCTAATTTTTTTGTAAGTTTTCTTATGTTCTAAGAAGTAATCGGCCTACACAAGATCTTATCTTTTTTTAAGTTGCTTGGGGACTTTTTGAAAAAACTACATATACAC
Organism: Acrobasis repandana; assembly: GCA_963576875.1. Lineage (NCBI taxonomy): Eukaryota > Metazoa > Arthropoda > Insecta > Lepidoptera > Pyralidae > Acrobasis > Acrobasis repandana. The sequence continues at coordinate 23,334,329 of OY756218.1, read as the reverse complement.
CAGAATGATCTGAGGACAATTTATTAATAACAGATTTATCACAATATTGAATATTACAAAAAAAAAATGCCTAGACATGTGGCATATGTAGCTGTAATTCTAGTTGGCTCAAAGAATACGTTTTGTAATTCATAACATTTAAAAAGATTTGGGAATTGTGTGCTCTTTGGATTATGTACTAAGATTAAAATCACCGCAAACTTTAAATACTTTTTACTAGTTAAACATTACTAGTTGAACAGGACTTAAGAACCTGGTCCATTGCTTTTAAGAAACTTTTAAAATTACTATTTGGTGGACTGTATACACAAACAATTATATGATGATCTAGCTCGGCACAGGTCACCTCACAACAGCGCTCAACAGAAAGTCTGACAATATCCTTCCGCTCTTTGCTACGGAAATAATCTTTTATAAAAATTATGGAACCCCTCGTTGAGCAGACTTTTTGTTAAAGCAGCTAACAATATTATAACTAGTTGTTAAGGCTGAACATAATTTGACTCTCATGCAGCCAATGTTCAGTCAAACATAAAATATCGACATCTAATTCTTCTAAAACTAATTCTACTAAAAATTCTTTGCCGGAAAGACCTTGTAAATTTTTAATGAACTATTCTTCATTCATGAGGCTTTCCCGTTGTCTCAATGTTCAGTTTAAATCTGCCGTCAAGTCTACAGAATTACCGTTATATGAACTTGGTTAAATATAACCCACTGGGCCATATATGGATCCAGTAGGTACCCCATATTTTATTTCTCCTGTTCCACTTTCGGTATTTGCAACTTTCACTCTCAGTTTTCGGTTCTCAAGGTACGCCTGGAACCATTTAATCATGGGCCCCCGTATGCCGCACTCCTCCATTGACTGCAACAAGCCGTCGTGGTCGAGAAGGCTTTTTTAACCCTTTATAAGGCAGTAGGTATATTTAAAAAAATATGTTTTTGGACCTTATTACCAAGGCATAAGGTTCAATTTTAGGTGGCAATATATTTGCCACTGCCTTATAAAGGGTTAAAATCTATAAATATAACAATTGTTATCATCTGTGAATTGTGCTATAGCAGTAGCTGTACTTTTTTTTGGTCTAAACCCATGTTGTATGTTATTTAAGATATAATTTTCTTCTAGGAATTTAATGATTATTACCTTTTCTGTTATTTTATTTATTACAAACATTTTCAACATTATCTTTCGTTAGCAAATATTTCTTAATTACTTCGTCGACAGATAATGTCTTCATTCCCATTCATTCATTAAATTTTTTCCAAATTTTCCTTATATCACCTTTACAATTTTGTGTCATATTAGATTTATGCTTATTTTTAGCCATATTTATGAGTCTTTATGTCTTATTCCTACTCGTATATTGTGTATATTCAAGTCTTAAGTGTGTTATTATTGGGTTGCCGTTTCCATTTTCTAAATAACTCATCTTTATATTCTATCATTTCTTTAAGCTTATTATTCATCCAATTTTGTCCCGTCCTTTTCTTTTTAATGATACATGTTTTTGTCGATGACTCATAGATATGCCTAAAAATATTGTGTATACACATATACAATTCCACTGGATCATTTATGACCAATAGTTCTGACCATTTCACTGCATTAAGTTGCTGTTTTAATATTTTGTTATCAAAAGTTTTTTTAATAGAATGTACATTTACCTGCTTATTCATCGCCAGCGTCAAACCAGTCATATAGTGGTCGGCAACGCAGTGCGTGAGTACATATGAAAATGAACCTTGTAAAATTACTAATTTATTGAGATGGGCTTCAGTTACGTCCAGATAACACACATCAGCATAATCGATGATTGGAAGTATTAGAGATTGGACCAGCATCAATTTGGTTTTGAAAGGAAGAAAATATTTAAGCAGATTTAAGTGATGCATTGAGGCAAACACTTTTCGACTAACCTCAGCAATATGTGTATCCCAATTTAGTTATAAGTATATGTTTCAAAAACACGATTTCAACCAGTTGAGGATGCAACTGGGAACACCGTAAAATCACAGATTAAGGCCGTACCTACCTTAATTTTCCGGGGTCCAGTGCTGCCCCCATTCAAAATAAATCATTTTAAAGAAAACGGAGACATCATTTAAAATTTTGCTACTACCAAGTCCTAGATAACCCTTCAAACTATTTTGTGAACTGTTTACAGTTTATAATGCAAACGTTAAGCTTTACTACGCACATTTACGAAAAACGGCCACTTTTGGCAAATGTTCGTAGTAAAGCTTATCGGTCTTCATTATAAACTGTTATAAATTCTCTCATCTCAAATCTCATAAATTTTATATATCTCCGTTTTTTTTAAATGATTTATTTTAAATGGGGACAGCACTGGACCCGGATGGAATATTTACGTACGGCCGGGGTCCTAGATAACTCTTTAAAGTATTTTATGAACTACTGTTTATAGTTTATAATGAGAACGTTAAGCTTTACTACGCACATTTGCCAAAAGTGGCCGTTTTTTTGCAAACGTGCATAGTTAAGCTTAATGTTCTCATTTTAAACTGTAAACAGTAGTTCATAAAATACTTTCAAAGGTTATCTAAGGACTTGGTAGTAGCAAAATTTTATATGATGTCTCCGTTTTCTTTAAAATTATTTATTTTAAATGGGGGCAGCACTACCCCGGAAAATTCAGGTACGGCCTTAATAAATAGTTACTACGTAAGTAAGATTAAGAAAAAAAGAAAGAAAAGGAGAAAAGATAATTGAGATCTACTTACATATAGCGCCGAATTTACCCAGTGGTTGCATTTCTTTGGAGTGAATGCTATAAAGGCGAAATCCGCTTTTGTTTGAAAATCGATTCTTCCACGTTCTTTCGCATTAACTAATTCAAAGTATCCACTATTAACCGCTGAAAGAATGCAATTTTTTTAATTAGATACCTAATAATGTACGTATGAAAGGTCTAACAAAATATACTGAAACTATGATAGGGACACCACGCGACAGGTCCCGCAAAGCTGTCCCTAAGGAACATAGATTAGTACTAATAAAATATTATACATATTTTTTTACTGGTGAATTCTGCTCATGAAACGACAACTTTCCCCAAAGAACAATAGTGTTTATTCAAATATGAAAAAATATTTTTGCTTTCCACAGAAACTCTGATCAGCTGATCAGCCAACTAGATAATTTAATTTTTTTTTATGCTATAGGGCGGCAAACAAACAAGCGGGTCACCTGATGGTAAGTGATCACCACTGTCATTGTCATTGCAAGGTACATAATAGTTTCAAGCTCCTAATGCTATTGTATGATGTAAAAGAGTAATATAGCCCGATTATGATTCCGAGATTCTAGATTTGTAAAGTAAAATTTATTTTCTAACTCCCAGCATTATTGTGCGATATGAAGTAGTATGACTAGCTTTTCAGAAGTTGCGCGGGCTGCAAGCAGCCCGCGGTTTTTCGTGCAGCTGTTGATGTTGGCTAAATACCATGTCGAGTTGAGAAAAAGGGTAAAAAACTACAGTCAGTAAAGCAAACGTCTAAAAATGCGTGGGCGACCATCTTAGATCCAAACGAGTTTCGCGGGGTGCTTTTCCCCAGCACACAAAATATCAGACCCCTTCGATGTTCCACTAGGACGTTATGAACGAATTATGACGAACTAATTAATTTGCAATTCGGTATCAAAAATGATGCTCATAAAATAGTTTCAGTAAACCTATTTTGTTAGACCCCGATAGTGAAATATGATTTCTTTTTTTATTAAATGGCGCTGTTAGCTTATTGCCGCTATACCGAGACAGCTATAGACACCGTTAGATCACAGTCACAACTTTACAACACAATTAGTCACATAAAATGAGCATCAGGTTTAATCCCTGGCATACTTCGTTCCATAGCTCGAGCATTTGGCAAACCCCGAGTTTAGACGAGACATGGCTCATACAAGGACCACGTCTATGCTCCTTAAGCCGGCAAACTACGTTACACATGTAGACTAGTTATAACCCTAATACGAAAAAAACTAACCGTGGTGTTTAAAAGGCTGCGTGGTAGTACGGATGGTGGTGGTGGTGGTCGTCGTGGTGGTGGTCGTCGTGGTGGTGGTCGTCGTGGTGGTGGTCGTCGTGGTGGTGGTCGTCGTGGTGGTGGTCGTCGTTGTGGTGGTCGTCGTGGTGGTGGTCGTCGTGGTGGTGGTCGTCGTGGTGGTGGTCGTCGTTTTGGGACTAAAAGTGGTCCTTGTTGAGAGGGTAATTAAAGGAAGTTTTGTGGTTGTTCTCCTCCTTTTCGGCGCCGTCTTCTTGGTTTTGGTGGTAGTAGAAGTAGTAGGCGGTGGCAGCGTCCTCGGCGCATCCGTGCTGGTCGACGGGGAGGGCAGCACCACTGCAGGGATGTCGTCAACACTCCCCTGTAAACACAAATTATCTTTATCTTCTACGCCGAAGCGGAGTATCATTTATCTACAAACGAAACTGCCTCCGTGGTCCAACGGTCAAGGCGTATGCTTTGCGATCCGGAGGTCGTGGGTTCAAATCTCACTATGAAGCATACTTTGTGCAAAGTTGTTTCCAGTCTGGTTAGGATATTGCAGGCTTGAATCACCTGATTATCCGAAATGCAAGATAGATAGATACATAGATAAATCATTTATTGCATATAGGTGCATATAACACACTACATAGTTAGATGATTCCGTGCTTCGGAAGGCACGTAAGCTGTGGGTCCCGAACGCCATCTAGCGTTTGTTTAAACTTATCCTAGGATTAGTTCTGGTCTACCCGGTTGCAGAGGTCAGACGGCAGTCGCTCTGTGTTACGAGTAAAACCAGTAACCTCGTCAAATCACCTAGGGTTAGGTAGCGGATCTTGAACTCTGAAGCGTTAGCGCTGATAATGCAAGCATTAGCGCTGATGATGATACGCTCGGATGATGATGATGACTACAAACAAAACTATACATCCTTGCAAACATTAAAGTCAAAGTCAAAGTCAAAAGTTTTTATTCAATATAGGATAAATATATAACTTATTGAAGGTCATTATTTTTAATTATTTTTAGTGCAAAAGCTACAGATACTAGCGTTTTGCAAGGACCACTGCTGAGAAGAAACGCCGACAGAAACTCATTTACACAGTATTGGTCGCCTACGCGCCAGAAGGGCTTTGACAGTTTAGTATATCTTGATCTACAAAGATTAATAGAATTGTGTAGTGTCGTTACGCATCGCGAGTAGGTGTTTGCAAAAATTCAATCTGTTTCACGCCGCTCTGCTTCCGACCCGTGTCGTGCGACAGAGAGAGTTGCAATTCTTAGAGGCGATTGCCTACTTTTTAGGGTTCCGTACCCGAAGGGTGCAAACGGGACCCTATTACTGAGACTCCGCTGTCTGTCCGTCTGTCTGTCCGTCTGTCCGTCTGTCACAGGGCTCTATCTCTTGAACCGTAATAGCTAGACACTTGAAATTTTCACCGATTATGGATTATGTATTACTGTGGCCGCTATAACAAAAAATAATGAAAATAAAAAAAAAGTTAAAAATTAAAGGGGGTCGCCATACAAAAAACGTGTTTTTTCAGCGTTTTTAACTAGATCTTTATAATGGCATTAAGGCCGTACCTAAATTTTCCGGGGTCCAGTGCTGCCCCCATTTACAATAAATCATTTCAAAGAAAACGGAGACATTATTTAAAATTTTGCTACTACCAAGTCCTAGATAACCCTTCAAAGTATTTTATGAACTACTGTTTACAGTTTATAATGAGAACGTTAAGCTTTACTACGCACATTAGCCAAAAGTGGCCGTTTTTCGCAAATGTGCGTAGTAAAGCTTAACGTTCTCACTTTAGACTGTAAACAGTAGTCCATAAAATACTTTGAAGGGTTATCTAGGATTTGGTAGTAGCAAAATTTTAAATGATGTCTCCGTTTTCTTTGAAATGATTTATTTTAAATGGGGGCAGCACTGGACCCCGGAAAATTCAGGTACGGCCTTAACTAGATACTTGAAATTTTCACAGATTATGTATTACTATGGCCGCTATAACAACAAATCACTACATAGAATAAAACAAAGTCGCTTCCCACTGTCTGTCCCTATGTATGCTTAGATCTTTAAAACTACGCAACGGATTTTGATATATTATAAATAATAAAGTAACTATCTGTCTGTTTCCATGCAGACGAAGTCGCGAGAGTAGCATTTTATTGAGAGCTCTAGACCACTTCGTGGCCTAAGGCTCTCAGTATTTAAATCAGAAAGTTTTCATTTGAGTGTTAATATACATATCGATCGATGATATGTAACTACTGATAACCACAGTGTCACTAACCATCAATATTTTTACATATTATACTCAGTATGGTGGTAATAATTACTATATATGACTTACCAGATTACTGCAGGAGGTATTTTGTAAATTCTTGTGGAAACAACACTCATACTAACAACACTGTTACTTTAATATCTATCACTAGTCACCTTATGCGAAATGAGATAAAGTAAATTCAGGTCAGTTTGACCCATTTCCTTCCACAAACGTTTTGTGACCAGGTTGGCTAGAAGGAAATCTGAACTTCTTTTTCTTCTTACAACTGAAATTTAGATCAGATTGACTCATATCGTTTCACATGAGAGTGAATTAGCATTTTGTTGTAATACTATTTCATAATTTCTTGTGACCAGGTTGGCTCAAACGATATCAAAATCTCAATTGTATTTCATTTCAAAAAAGATAATAAAATCTTTGAGGCTGGAATGTATATCCGATATGGTAATATTCAGGTCAGATTAACTCATGTCTTCCATAAAATAGATTTTTGTGACCAGGTTGGCTCGAATGACATCTAAATACTAAAATACCTAGGTGCATTAAATTTAGATTTGAGACAGATTGCCTCATGTCTTTTTTGACATTCAAATTTAAATTTAATGAAATACAACCAGCACCAAAGACACACTAAATCGCAATGGAATAACAAGTACTAAGCTTTCCCATGATTTAGTTAGGTACCACGCCGTGTACGTCATGCACTAGATTGCTAGCGCTGCAAATCCTATATGCTCCTGTTATAGTCACTATGTAAAATTATGTTAAGTACCTATATAATTAATACCACTCATCAAATTTAAATTTGTTGTACTATTATGAGAAGATAAATTTTATTTACATCCAACTAAACAAAACGCTTAATTTACATCCTAATACAAAGTCATAGTGGCTTATTGGGAAATCGAGACACAGTTGTCTATGAGACACAAGTTCGAATCCCGTATAATCTCTCACAATAACATGAAATAAAAATTAGAAAGGTAAGTTTGAATTCATAGATATAAAATAGGTAATCGTACAATCATGACTTTAAGTAAAAATTCTAAGGATAGATTTTATTCATAGTTTTACCGCAACTTACATGCATCAGCAATAAAATAAGTAATTACAGAAGTAGACTTACATTCTCGTTAATAAAATTTAAAAATTAAGTGAGATGTGAAACATAAATACTACATTTTCTCTATTACACAATGTAAATACATAGATTGATTTTGAAATTGATGATTAGTAGACACGATTAGAGATTACTTCGATTTTATTAATCAACATGATTTAAGATTACTTTTGCTATACAATTTCATCAACCATCACAAATGAGATTGTTCGTAAAACAATGCAGTATACTATCATAATGCATCACGTGTAGCTTTCTATATATAACCAACATGAATTATTATTCTATGCTTTAAATATTTATGATAGAAAATTGATGACTTGTTGTACCTATACTTCTGCCTTCTTACTAATTAAGTCCATCGGAAGTCGGCTCCTCTTTGTAATGTAACTCCAATATGATTGTAATGCAGCGGAAATCTTTGTAATCTAATATGATTTAAATTAAAGTTTCATTCATTTGTTGGAAATAGAAAAATCGTGTGAATGTTTTGATAAAAGTGTGTTACATTAATATTGCAATCGTAAAACAAGGATTGTTAAGGTTGAAATTATATTAACACATATACATACATAATACATATTTGATACGGAACAATATTTGCTGAAATCGATTTTTTTTGTATAAAACCCCAAGATTTTGGTTTAAAATTTACATTTGTTCGAGCTCTTCAGTGACAGAAACAATTTGAAATTGTTACTACGTGAACTTGCAAGTACATACTCACGTCAAAATAATTTCTAATAACATTTTATGTTACTTATATTTTTAGTAAGTTTTTAACACTCTGTTACTTTTATTTGTAATCACAACTTAACGTATATTCATTATCTACAGATGTTTATTTATTTTTTTATTTACAAAATTTATGTACACAACATACAAACAAAGGAACTTACAAATTAAGAAAATAGAGTACATAGGTACTGCTTATTTCATAAGAAATCTCTTCCAGCAGACCCAGGAGAGGAAAATTGAAGAAAACAGGTAGTAGGCGTGTACAAAAGACTATAGTTACAAATACATATAAGTACTTATCTAAAATGTTAAACATACATATACATATACAATACATCAATAAACATACACACATATTATACATAAATACATATACATATAAATACCTAACTATAAACAAATACATATATAGTATATAGGTATACTATTCATTACGTTAAGGAAAGATTATACTCTTTTACTCTCTTCCTAAAAACAGGGAAAGATTTGGAGTCTCGTATAATGCGTGGTAGTGAATTCCATAATTTTACCGCTTGAACAGAAAAAGAGTGGGAATAGCAAGCAGAAGTATGGGCAGGGATTCTAAGTAGGGTTCTAAGGTGGGATCTACAGGGCACATTTGAAGGACGGGCAAAAGAAAATCGATCACGTAGATAAGCAGGATAGGTAGGGTTATACAAAATTTTGAAAAGGAGACATAGGATTCTTTGGTTTCTACGCAAACGGATAGGGAGCCACTCAAGTTGTTTGCGGTATTCTGACACGTGATCAAACTTTTTCAGCCCAAATATAAACCTAATGCAAAGATTTTGCAATCGTTCCAGTTTATTCAGTAGCTCCTCTGTAGCATCTAAATAGCAGGAATCTGCGTAATCGAGGAGTGGCAATATAAGGGACTGGCATAAAGATACCTTGGTATCAAAAGGCAGAAAATACTGAAGTGTTTTGAGACTGTGGAAGGAGAAATATATTTTACGGCTAACTTCAGTTATATGCGCAGTCCAACTCAGTGTCGATTCTATTAAAGTTTTTGACAGTTTCGGAGAATGCAATGATAGAACCGTCTAGAATAAGTGGAGGAGCAGTACTTAAGTCAATAGAGTTTTGCGCATACCGACTTCCAACAAGCATGGCTTGTGATTTTTTTGGGTTCACCAATAAACCAAATTGCTTAGCCCAAATAGCCAGTTTATGTAGATCAAAATTCATTGCATCAATGGCTGTATCAATGTCAGCACGTAGACAATGCCTGTAAAGCTGCAAATCGTCTGCGTAGAGGTGGAAGCTAGAAGAGAGAATTTGGGTAACAGTATTAATGAACACAGAAAATAAAAGAGGAGAAAGAACACCGCCTTGGGGCACACCCGCGCTGAGTTCTCGCCAATCGGAGAAAGTCTCTTCGAGGCGGACACATTGCGAGCGACCGTGAAGATAGGAATCAAACCAGGATAAAGTAGAAGGAGAAACATTTATAGACCGAAGAATGCCTAAAAGAATGTCAAAATCTACAGAATTAAAAGCACTACTGAAATCAAGAAGAACCAGTAAGGTAAGACATTTGTTATCAATCGCCCAGCGGATATCATCCGTAACCTTGAGTAAGGCAGACACAGTACTATGTCCCTCTCGAAAGCCCGACTGAAATTGCGAGATGATGTTATTTTCAAAAAGAAAGGTAGAAAATTGACTATGGACAATTAGCTCAAGAACTTTTGATAGGAAGGGTAAAATAGAGATAGGTCTGAGTTCAGAAACTAGGCAAGGAGAAGGAACTTTAGGTAGCGGAATAACATGAGCTAATTTCCAAGCCGAAGGAAAAGTGCTCGAAGTTAAAGAAAAATTGAAGATGTGAGTAAGCACAGGGAGAATAACCGGAAGAAGAAGAGTAATCATTTTAGAGGAGAGAAGATCGTTACCAGCAGCATTAGACAGTTCTGACTTTTTTATAAAAAAATTCTTATCTTAATAACAACAGTGATGTTGTTTCATTAAAAAAAATGTTCTATCTAAGTAATATTTAATAATGTGTGATTAATTGACAGGTTTGACTATGAAAGTGATAGCTGTGTAGTGCCTGCAAAACCAGTGCCAGTCCCTCGAAAATCAAAAATAAATTGATTGTTTTCTTTAACATATTACGATATTTAAGGCTCAAAATATAATTAAATAAAAATTGGTTGACTGTAAAGTCGGTTTACGGACGGAAGTTTGACGTGACAACGTCAAACATTCTCTCTCTCATTCGTGCCGCGACAATGAGCGTAACGGAACAATGGCGTCATCTTTTTCGTGCATGCAGCCCGTAGTATTAGACGTTGTCACGTCAAAAATGAAAATATATTAATTTCATTTCAAAATATTAAAATACATTAAGAAATATTATCTAAATACCATTTCTTGATACTAATAACATTTTTAGTGCACAAAGTTCTAATGACTTAAACAATTGAGTTACATTAATTTTTACAATAAGATTTAAATAGAGTCATAAGATTAGAACTCCCTTTATCTTTTATATTCATGATATTTTACGGACAATGTTACTTAGAGGTCTATATTCGACTATGCAGTTATTCAGAATAGACAATATGCTGTTGTCCAATCAGGTATCTCTTTATTGTACTCTAGTTCAAGGCGGATGTTGATTACCGGTCCTGATTTAATATTGTCGTTTTGTCTAGAACAATCTATTACGAATAATGGTGCAATATTTTTAAATTCTTGAGCAGTTAACAAGGAATTGCATGGACGGTTATAATAAGACTGTTGAAAAATTACATATTGCTCGTATATTAATGCATAGTTATGTTTTGCAAAGTTTGTATTATAATTTTTGTACGGGTAATATGTAAAATTTAAAAAAACTGACGTCTCGAATATCACAGTGATCGAACTGCGACATATCGTTCATACCATTGTTTTTTCTGTTTGTTTGTAAACCTAATATAACATATCTAGGGTTTTCAATTCGGGACGAAGTTTTAATTGACTAGGTATGTTTTGTAGCCTTTGGTAACAAAGGGCATAAAGGTCCCAGTTTCTATATACTAATTGAATGGGTCTATCTTTTTCTAGTATTTTTAGTAAATAACGTAGTAAGTGTACCGTTCCCTGTAGAAGGTGGTGACAAGAAGATAGAAATAAAAGAGAATAGGCCAAATACTCAACATTTATTAATTTATTCTCTAGGGTCGCGAGCTCTATTTCGCACCGTAACGCTACTTGTAACGAGTCAAACCACACTGTCCTCGGTAGTGGTAGGCAGCAGCGCAGACGCTCCACGTAGTAAGTGACTTCAGTGGGGTTTCCTCGCGTGGCGGCGGAATGCAGCAAGGAAGGAAGACTGGCAGGCTACAGAGATGCTGTGCTCGGCAGAAGAGGCCGGCCGCAATAGCTGGTCTAGTAGATGATCCGCGGTGACGCCTGACCCAGACGGAAGAACCCTGGAATCCACCGATTCGGCCATTGAGAAGAAGTACTTTACGCAGCACTGTCAAGGCGACATCACTTTCCAAGCAAGCAGATGGAATGACTTTTTAAGACAATCAATAGTGATAATGATGAGGCAATTGAGTTTATCTAACCACAAGTATTTATTAAAAAGAAAACAATAATTTAATAGCTAATAGCCAATGAAATTGAGGTGGGTAAGAAAGGTACCTACATGAAATGATGAAATCATGATCTAGCGTTGAAAACACCACTAACTAAATGATTTATACTTTAAATATCAGCTACTTCAAAATTTTCAGCATAACTGTCTCTAGGACTAAATATAATTTCATTTTCTAAGTCAGTATCAACGTAATGGGAACCACAACTTACAAGCTCTCTTCCAAAAACTAGAAATGAAGGTGAGAATCCAGTCACTTCATTGACCGCGCTGTTAAGTGCAAACTGTATTTTAGGTATGTTGGTGTCCCAGACCCTATGATCGTTATCGATAAAAGTGGATATAGAAGTAATTATAGTTTTGTTGTATCTTTCAACGGTATTTATCTGAGGTGTATATAAAGGTGTATAGAAAACGTTAGGGATGTTATAATTCTGGAATATTTTTTTTATAGTTACACTAGTAAATTGTCTCCCATTGTCCATGAGGACAGTGTTGGGTATTCCATGGACTAAGAAAACTTTGTCTTCAATAATTTTTGATATGATGTCGGCAGTAGCTCGACGAATAGGGAATAATAAGCAGTATTTGGAAAAGCAGCAAGTCACTACTAGTAAAAAAGTGTTTTGCTTTCTAGTGACGGGCAGGGGCCCCATTAAGTCCATGCTCAACATTTGGAATGGCCGACAACAGTCTTTAGGCCTTCCCATCACACTAAGTGTAGAGTGATTAGGATGCTTATGAGATAAACAATTATCGCAGCTTGTTACAAAGTTTGCTACGTCTTGGTGCATGCTAGGCCAGAAATATTTGAGACTTAAACGTTTGTGCGTCTTAAAAATACCAAAGTGACCAGAAGTGGGTTCACAGTGATTTGTAGCAATGACATCTTTTCTATATTCCAATGGAACTACTTCCTTCCATTCAAATTCGCGAGTCAGAGGATTGAGTGACTTTATATACCTATACAATTTACCGTTGCGGATGCAATAGTTGTGAAAGGATGTAGGAGATTTAAGATAGCTATCACGCAGATTTAAATACCAAGAACCATTGGTTTTTAGAAAATTTATATTTGCAGCGTCAATAGCGGCAATAGGTACTGCGCGAGACAAACTATCTGGCACTACATTTTCGGAGCCTTTTCGATGTTTTATATCAAAATTATAAGCTGATAGCCGTACTCCCCATCTGGCTAATCTACCAGTTGGATTATTTAGATTAAGAAACCATTTTAAAGAGGAATGGTCTGTAAAAATAGTAAATTTGAGGCCATTTTCTAAATAACACCGCCAATGCTCAATTGCTGTAAGTACGGCTAAAGCTTCCCGTTCAGTAGCGCTGTAATTTCGTTCCGTTTGAGATAAGGACTTACTCATGTAGGCTACGACCCTTTCTTTTCCGCATAGGTTTTGAGTAAGTACGGCTCCTACACCGTAATCACTCGCGTCCGTATGTACCTCAAACCGTTAAGTGTAATCTGGGCATGAGAGAATTGGTGAAGACGAAAGACATTTTTTTAGCTTATTGAAGGCTAAGTCAGCTTCTTCGGACCAAACAAAAGTAGGTGCGTTTTTTCCTTGTGAAGTAAGCTTATTAAGGGGACTGGAAATAGAGCTAAAATTTTGGATAAACCTACGGTACCAAGACGCTGTACCCAAAAATCGCCTCACTTCTTTACGATTTGTAGGAGTAGGATAATTGGAGATTGCTTTAATTTTCTCTGGGTCAGCTTTTAAGCCATTTGAATCGACTATATAGCCAAGATACTTGAGCTGATTTCGAAAGAACTGACTTTTTTTGAAATTAATTGTAAGGTTAGCCATTTTAAGTTTATTAAGAACACGCTTAAGTAAAGATATGTGCTGTTCGAAGCTATTGGAAACAATTATTACGTCATCTATAAATACAAAAACCCTGTGCTCAAACTCGGGTCCGTAGAATAAGGCATCGACCAGCCTTTGCTGCGTTGCGGGAGCATTAGTCAACCCGAACGCCATCCGTTTAAATTGGAAGGTACCGCGCGAAGGAATATAGAACGCCGTCTTTTGCCTGTCTGGCTCACGAATTAATATTTGCCAAAAACTTTTAGAAAGGTCTAAGCTTGACAGGTACCTCGCGTCGCGTAAATTGTCAAGAATTTCTGCAATATAGGGTAGGCTATACGCGTCTTTCTTCGTGACAGCATTGAGCTTTCTGCTATCTAGACAAAAACGTAGTTCGCCATTCTTTTTCGGGGTTAAAAGGACAGGTGATGACCACGGACTCTCGCATGGCTCGACAACATCTTCCTTTAGCATTTCGTCAAGTTGCTCGACCAAAATGCGTTGTTTCTCTGGGGACATTCTGTAGTAGCGTTGACGAATGGGGGCAGCATCCCCAGTGTCAATAGAATGTGTGATTAAACTAGTGCACCCCAAACCACGAACTTCGTACGAAATGTCACGAAATTCTGATATTAAATTATCAGCTGTAAATTTTTGTTCTTCATTTAAATGTTCGTACGAGCATAAACTAGAAGAATTAGAATGTTTTATGTCGTTAGTGCACACGTGGTCGGAGTCTTTATAATATGCTATGCGGTCGATATATTTAGGAAATAGTTCAAATATTCTCCAAAAATCCATTCCTAAGATAAGAGGATTTTTCACATTAGGGACAACATAGACTTTGAGCGTATGTGTTTGACCATGAAAATTTACTGGCAGATAAATAATTCCAAGAGAATCAAGTCGATCACCACCAGCTGTTACAAATTGGGCAGTGTCAGATTGGTCAAGTTTGTAGCCTGCGCTTAGAAATTGTTCGTGATGGCCATCTCCAATAATAGTAGTAGAGGACCCCGTATCAAGTAATCCGATAAATATCTGATCGTTAATATTGACCGATACATAGGGTCGGGACACATCAACAATTGTATAGTTATCGCGGATTGAAGAGACAGCGTTATATGTAGAAAAAGAAGAAATAAAACCCAACCATTTTTGCCAGTCAGCGGCATCAAAGTTTTTTGAATTAAGTGTTCGCTTTATAACGCTGTTTTTCCAATCCAGCTCAACTAGTTTTTTTGGTTGTTATTGGTGACTGAGTTACAATCTGGACAGTCTGGGTAGCGGAAGTCTTTTTTACCACATTTAAAACAAATAATGACACGTTCCGCCGTGCAGTTTCTCAAAGCGTGATCATTTGATCTGCATCTAGGGCAAAATGCTTCGATTGACTTACAACGTTAATCTCATTGTGTTTGTTAGTAGAAGTGTTTTGTATGTTAGTATTAGAAGTTTTTTGTTTATTAAAATTATTTTTACTATAGTAATTAGTATTAGTGTAAGATGGACTGGCTTTGTAGGCAAATTCTGGTGCGAGTGTGTTGTTAGTTACGCTAGGAGGCTCATGAAAGGAAGCGAATCTAGCTTGTATACTCTCGAAATTTCGGCACACAGAAACAAGAGCATCGATTGTTTTAATGTCAGGAGAAGCAGCTAGAGTATTTGCGTAACATGGACGGATGTTGTGGAAGAGAATTTCTAATTTTTCTTCTTCGGAAAATGGTTTACTTAGTCGTGAAAATAGTCCGTGCATAATAGAGACGTAAATGACAATATTCTCTCGCTCGCCCTGTGTGCGGGATCTGATTTCATTAGCTAGCCGGTAATCATAATCACTGGCACTGAAGTCCTTTTTAAGAAGGATACACAATTCAGGCCAAGAACTAACGCGATCGTTGTTATAACGATACCAGTGTAGTGCATCATCCGTAAAAATCTCATAAGCGAGCGAAAGGATCTTATCAAAAGCAATACCACGTGATTTTACAAACTCTTCTACTTTTTGAATAAAAGAATGTACACACGTTTTTCCCGAAAATTTTAGTTTTGCAATTTCGGTTGTAAGACTGCGCTCACAAGAGACAGAAATAGTAGACGTTTCTGCAACAGCGTCTGAAGATATGGACTGCGATTTTGTCTGCAATGACTGGGGTTTTAAGGAAAAGAGTTCCTTGAGCTGCGAGTTGAAATTAGAAACACAAACTTTGTAAACGTCGGCAACTTCGGGAATATTATTAATCCTATTAATGCGATGATATAAGTGGTTAAGCAAGTTTTCAGTTCTCATAAACAAGTTTTTATCGAATTTAGATTTTAATGTGATAATGGCGTTCTGAGATTTAAGTAGAGACTCTTTGACGTATTTTAAATCTTCACTCGGTTCGAAATGAGATTCTAAAATATCTTCAGATGCATTCAATTGACTTAATTTAACGATTTGTTTTCGCAGTTCTGCCACTGAATCGCCAGAACCACCTCTTAGCTCTACCTCGTATTCCAACTCAGATTTTTGCAGGGATAAAAATTTTATAAGATAAGACATTGTAAGATGTAATTGAGTGTGTTGCAATTTAAAATAAAATGAGCAATAACTACAATAATTACAGTTCAAATCAATGTGTAGTAAGATATGAACTTACAGTTAACTACTAATGTTAAGAAAATAATTTAATTAACAAAATTTATTTATGGTTCGATAATAAGAAAAGAGGAAGTACAAAAGTGTTTACTCACACATTGATAAAAAATTGCCAAAAGTTAGTACAATCAGTCTTAAAACTATAATTTAGCAAGCCAACACCAAAAACACCATTAAAAGCCTCAGAATCTCAAGTAACGCTACGGTTGCGATTAAAAATAACCTTTACTGGGCGCCAGTGTACCGTTCCCTGTAGAAGGTGGTGACAAGAAGATAGAAATAAAAGAGAATAGGCCAAATACTCGACATTTATTAATTTATTCTCTAGGGTCGCGAGCTCTATTTCGCACCGTAACGCTACTTGTAACGAGTCAAACCACACTGTCCTCGGTAGTGTGGTAGGCAGCAGCGCAGACGCTCCACGTAGTAAGTGACTTCAGTGGGGTTTAGCTTTTTTTTTTTTTTCCTGTGTGGGTAGGCGCACATAGTAAACACACTTTAAGAGCTCTGAGATTTATTTATTATTTATAAATATTATATTAACATTATATTGGCTAGCTATTAGTTAGATTGACTGCCAAACTCACCTGCCCTCACTGAATAATCTTTCCTCTCCTAATATCTCACTACTTCTTACATATCACTGTCACAAAATATTTTCCCATTATCACTATGGACACACAACTTGCTAAAAACTTGGAGGACTTGCAAAACATGTTCCTGACCCGGATGAAGCAATATGATGACAGGCTGGAGAAGGTCTCTACTGGTGGACCTGCTGCGCATCAGGACTTAGCTTCCCTGCCCCGTGAGTACTCAGACTTCAAAATATTTGCTTGGCGTGCCTTGTCAATGATGAAATCCCAATTGGAATTGCTGACACTGGGACAAGACAAACATGAAATGGCTATGCGTAGAAAGGTCTTGTTGTTTCATGGGTTACCAGAAGAAGAAAATGAAAGATTGGTTGACAGGATCCATCGAGTAATATCATCTCAAATGAAACTGACGGATGTGGCCAATTGCAAATTTACAATCTTGTCATCGATTGGGCTTTTCAAAGGCTAAGAACCGTCCAGTTCTGGTCCGATTTGCCTCTTTAGAATATAGACATCTCGTCTGGGACAGCAAGACTGCCCTAAAGGGTACCGGCATCACCATATCCGAGTTCTTGACCCGGCCTAGGCATCTTGCCTTTTCTATGGCACGTAAACACTTCGGTGTTAAGAATTGCTGGTCAGTGGAAGGAAAAATAGTCATTCTGCTTCCTGATAAGTCGAGGCGGAAAGTGGAAACTGTTGCTGAGGTGCAGCGGTTCATCGGGCTACATCCAGCGGACATTGAGGCCTCCGACTTTAGTAGCGCCTTTAATTCTGTTGACTTCGATATCCTTCTTGGGATCCTTCAATCTATTAACGTCTCTTCGTCTGCCTTAACGTGGTTTGATTCCTACCTTCGAGGCCGCTCGCAGTGTGTTCGCTTCGGTGAGTCTCTTTCTGAATGGTGTGATCTCAGTGCGGGTGTTCCTCAGGGCGGTGTCCTTTCTCCGTTGCTCTTCTCAATATTTATAAATTCTGTCACTTTTCTTCTTTCCTGTAACTTTCATCTCTACGCAGACGACCTTCAGCTTTACAGGCATTTCCCTGTATCTGATTTAGATGCAGCTATTGCTGCTATAAACGATGACTTGCGCCAGGTCAGCGAGTGGGCCCAGTCTTTTGGTCTTAAAGTTAATCCCAAAAAGTCTCAGGCTATGCTTATTGGTAGTAGTTATTATCAGAGAACCATTGACTTATGTTCATTGTCTCCTTTATATCTTGATGGCTCTCCAATAGCATACACTGATTCTGCTAAAAACTTAGGGGTTATTATGGACAGAACCTTAAGTTGGACTGCTCATATTTCCGAAATTAGCCGTAAGTTACATTATTCACTTCACTCTCTAAAATGTCTTCAAAATTTCTTGCCATTTCAAACTAAAGTCTCCCTCTGTCATTCCTTATTACTCCCACTTCTTGACTATGCTGATGCCTGTTTCCTTGACGCTACAGAAGAGCTTCTTACTAAGCTTGAACGTTTGCAGAATTTGTGTATTCGTTTTATCTTTGGCTTAAGGAAATTTGACCACGTTTCTGACTTTCGCAAACAACTCAAGTGGCTCCCCATCCGTCTTCGCCGGAACACTAGAATCCTTTGCCTCCTCTTCAACGTCCTGTACAATCCCTCATATCCTCCTTATTTGCGTGAACGGTTTTCTTTCGCACGTTCTGCCGACGCTCCTTGTAGATCTGCCCGTAAATCCATCCTTCATTTCCCAACACATAGCACCACTACCTATACTCACTCCTTTTCCGTGCAGGCAGTTAGGCTATGGAATCAGCTACCACCGAGCATTCGAGAGTCTAAAACCATAACGACGTTCAAGAAACGAGTAAAAGATCACTATCTGTATTTATCATCCTAATATATTTAGAAATATTAACATATGTATTTATTGTATATATGCTTTATGAATATATATTTATTTATGTATTTATGTAAGTATATTTATGTATGTTTATGTAGGTATATATCTTGTCTATTTATTTATTTAGTTTTGTATTGTAGGTACACGCCAATTACCTCTTTTTTCCCATTTCCTCTCGCGGGTCTACTGGAAGAAATTTCTTTAGAAATAAGTAGCACCTAAGTACTATGTTTTCCTTATTTTTTTTTAATGTATTTTTGTAAATTTCCAAGTGTACTTGAATAAATAAAATAAATAAAAAAAATTTATTCTTTCTTTATCTGACACTTTAACGTGAGGCACACGCCATACAATCTTCTTTAGGTCGATACTTTTAACTTCTTCGCCAGTGTTTAGTTTTAGAGCATTGAGATTAGAATTACTTCGTAACAAAACTAGCTCATGTTTACAATTTACAATATTTTTTTTATAATCTTCTGCAAAACCTAGTATGTTGCTGAGAGGTACTGAAGCAGCAAAATGACCTCCAATTTCATTTTGAGTTCCGTTAATATCCCAACCCAAACTTTGGATACCTTCGACTCAGCTTCGTTCATAGATACTAGTGCTTTCATAGTAGTTGTTATGCCAGCGTTATTAACTCTGTCTATTTCAACACCGTTTAATTCATATCTTATATCTTGAAAAAGGAATAAAAGAGGGTTTTTTGTAAACTTGACTACTGGAACTGGTTCCCTCTTCTCACCTTTAACAACACTGACTACGGCTTCAACAAACAAGGTACTTGCACATGGAAGCACGTATAAATCTTGTTGGTTTATAGGTATCCGAATTTCATCATTCCTATTGAAAGTAGTTATGTACGGCTTATATGAATGAGTTTCTATACCGTCAATGGAGTTTTCATAAACGGGTGGGTTAGTTATGTTTAAAATACTCATTTTAGCAATGCAATCGATTTGAGGAAATGGATATTGGCAGCTGTTAATTTCTTTTTTTTAACACGAGTATGTGTGTTCTTGATGATTGCTTGATGTGTACTAATCTTTTTAAAAGAAAAAGGTGCGTATTTATTGTAGTCAATCATATTCTCTTTAAATGTAAGTACAGTTGTACTTCTTCTCCACGAAAATTTAATAAATTGTTTTTTATGTCCAATATTCTGATATTTATACTATTCACAGAGCTTCTGTTTACCGGAAAATATATAGTATTTTTTGGAATTTCTTTTATTCTGTAGCCAGGAGGGACATTCGAAGCGAATTCATGAATTATATGACTTAATTTTCCATTAATGTAGGAACCTCCAGTAATATCATATTCAACCCGTAGCACGGTTGTAGGTAGAATGTTCACTGGCAGTGGGGACTTATACCATTTATCCCTCAACAGGAAAGTTTTACCGTAATGGTCCAATAGAATTTGGTTTTTTAAAATGAATATCTTTAGAGCAGAATATAGAGACCCTCAATGTGTTATTGTTGCATAATAACTTAAAAACACAATTTTTCACTTTTGATTGTAAGAAGTCACTAATGTCTTGTAGTTCATAAGCTCCAACAGGAATTTCAACCACTTCGTCAATGCCATAATAAAATTTATTATTAGTATTTGTAATATTTGTGCGATTTGCACAGGGATTTTATTGGATGGACTGTATGATAGGGAAAATAAAATAATGTTACAATGAAAGGTATTCGTTCTCCTTCTATAGCAAAGATAAGTAAGAGATTCTCCACTAACCTGCAAGCTATCACTCACGACGAATCCTCTCTGCTTGGGCGCACGGCGCTGGGCTTCGACAACTCGAAGACTGTTGATGTAGGGTTCTTAGCAGCAAAACGTTCACTACCAGGATTATTGAATTATCATCACGATGGGTGGCAACGTCCAACCCTTATGCGGTCCCGATGACAAGTGGCTGTCATCCTTACTTAAATTCATACATGAAGAATCGCCTGGTCAATTAGTAGAATATTAGTGGAGCAATGTTGTGTTTACTTACATTACTATACAAAGATAGAACAAACCCCTCACCGAAATCATTGTGATGATTTCCAATCTAAGAATTATCAAGTGAAAGGCATGAGTGAAACTTTAAACTTACGAAATTTTACTGTGACTAAGTACATATAGAAAAAAATAATACGAGGAACTAAATCTATGGAAAGAAAAGTGTAACTAAGTATAACTAATTTGCACAAGGCAAGGGACAAATTTTATTGACAGGTCTTTTGAATAGACCGTTCTGTGTGCGTACAGTCACGACACGTACAATGTTGTCAACTCCAGGGTGTACCTCTTCTATTCTACCTCGAGGCCATTGTAATGGCCGAGTGAGATTGGATTTTAATAATACCAAGTCTCCTACTTTTACATTAGGAGGTGATGTAAACCACTTTTCTCTCTGCTGAAGGGTGTGAAGGTAGTCATTTGACCACCTCTTCCAGAAAGCCTGTGAAACTTTCTGAATTGATTGCCAACGTGACAATCTATTCATAGGCACATCAGAAACATCATGCTCCGGAACGTCGAGCAAGTTTTGTCCTATTAGAAAATGTCCGGCGGTCAATACGTCAAATTCGTTCGGATTATCTGACAACGAACATAGAGGGCGCGAGTTCATTATTGCCTCTATTTTGCAAAAAATTGTTGTTAATTCCTCATACGTAAGGATACGATCTCCTACAGTACGATACAAATGATGTTTGGCTGATTTTATGCCAGCTTCCCAGAGACCTCCCATGGAAGCCGCATTAGCTGGATTATTGCGCCATTCTACCGAACGCGATGACAACATGTCCAATATTTTGTCATTGTCTCGATTAGAGAAGAATTTACCTACTTCCTTTAAATGTTTCGCGGCTGATATGAAATTCGTGCCACAATCCGAATATAATGTTCTACAAAGACCGCGTCGGGCTACAAATCGATCAAAGGCTGCTAAAAAGCAGTCACACGACAAGTCAGTTAATATCTCTAAATGAACTGCTTTTGTTGAAAAGCAGATAAATAAGCGAAGGTACGCCTTATAAGTTTTAGCATTACGACGAATGCTTTCTTTTACGGTGAAAGGACCGCCTATGTCGCAACCAACATTATTATAAACTTTATCAGGTTTTATTCTCTGTGCGGGCAATGAAGCCATGACCGGCTGCACTACAGGCGGACGAATTTTGAAGCATTGAAGGCATTTTGATAAAACGGAACGAATAATGCTACGAGCATTTATTATCCAATAATTTCTACACAATATTCCTTGTAAAGTGCGCGGACCAACGTGTAAATAAATTTTGTGATAATATTCAATTAAAATTTTAGTCACGTGACATTTTTTCGGCAGCAATACAGGATGTTTTGTGTTGTAAGGTAGGTCGGATTGTAAAATTCGACCCCCCACCCTGAGAAAATTGTGTGAATCGATAAAAGGTGAAAGTTTACGTAAAGAGGCTGCGTAGCCCTTTTTATTTAAAGTATTAATTTCAGAGCTAAAATGATTAGACTGAATGACACAAATAATAGCATCATGACTTTGTTTCAATTCAGGGGTACAAAGAAGACCTACAGTACGTTTTGATTTTTTCAATTTTAAATTGTTTATGAAACGACAACACCAGCCGATAACACGTTGCAATTTATTAAAAGATAAAAACGTTTCAAATTTATGCTCAATGTCATTTATAAAATGACTTCTTTTATCATCACAGGAATTAAAACAAAATGTGTCCAAATTAGACTTTAGTTCCGGTACCTTAGTTTCGTCTTTTACGTAAAATGAAGATTTTGGCCAATTTTTTAGATCATCCTGTAGCCATGACGGACCTGTGATCCACTCCAAAGATGAGTCAACAAATTGACTTGGTAAGGTACCACGCGAGCAGATATCTGCTGCATTGTTTTCACTGTTTACGTGATACCAACAGTTTGGTGCAATCACCTCTATAATTTGTGAAACTCTATTTGAAACAAAGGTTTTTAGTTTGTACGGAGGCGTACATAACCATGACAATACGACACTTGAATCGCTAAGTGCATATATCGTGCACTGAAAATCTTTTAAGTTTTGTACGACAAAACTTATAAGTTTAGACATCAGCACGGCTGCCATTAATTCCAGACGAGGAATTGACAGAACGGGTTTCAAAGGTGCAACCTTAGATTTGCTCATTAACAATCTGATTTTTACGTTTCCATTTCTGTCAATGCTACGCATATAAATGCATGCTGCATAGCCACGTGATGACGCATCGCAAAATCCTACCAGCTGTTATACGAAGCCAGTAATATAATGCTGGCGCCAGTCCTACAGACAAGCCAGCGTTGGCCTGGCCCCTGTTGTTCAGACGAGGCCGATTCATTCACGGACTTTTCTTCGGGTGTGCACACGTTTGAAGTTAAAAAATAATGAATTCGCGGCAAACTCTGTTGAAAAGGAAATGTATAAAGAACATATCTGCACTATTAAGAGAAGAATTAATTGATATATTAGAAAAAAAAAAGCAAAACGACTTTGGACAAGAAAATGGATAAGCGATAGACCTATAACTGGAGCTTCTGCTTTGTTGCTGAAACAACTAAGATTAGAAGATCCTTCTGAGTACAGGTTGGCGTTGCGGGTTACTGCTGAAAACTTTGATGAGTTACTTTCACTTATACAGAGCTCGATTCAGCGCCAAGACACTCTGATGAGAGATGCATTACCAGCAAAAATAAAACTAGAAGTAACATTATCGTTCTTAGCAACTGGAATGAGTTATCGAAGCCTGAGTCATTTTTACCGTGTTTCCAAACCATCTATATCACAATTCATACCAGAAGTTTGTCGAGCAATTTTTGAAGCATTAAAACAGTTTATTAAGGTAAGTGTTTATTTATTTACTTAAAGTTGAAATAATTAGGCACACATTGTTTCAAAATACAACAAACATGTTATATTAAGCGTTATGGAAGGCTAGTTGAATGACATCACTGTTTTCTACGCTTTCGCCGTAATTGTTATTACTAAGAGTTTCTGGGGAAAATACACTATAAGTGGTATACTGGGAAGACGAAGAAGAACATGTCGATGGACTGGGCTCCGGAGTAGGACAGATTGTAGGTGTTGGCAGAGAGTATTGGGGTACTGTGTAGTTCGGAAGAACTTGTGTAGAATTCCAATTAGTAGACAGCGTATTTTGAGATTGCTGAACCGATTGTTGCATTTGATAAGAATTCTTGGTTCGTATATCTGTAAGCCTGGATTGAGTCAATATACTCTGTATCTTTTCCTTAGCAATGACTGCCTGTTCCTCTGTCAATTTTTTTAATTGTGCCGAGACGCTTTTTCCAAATATATCTAGTTCTGTTTCTTCGTTGCATGTGTTGTCTTTAATGTTTCTTAAGTCATTTATCATGTTAGATATTTGTGATATCTTGCTCCGTTTAGGTTTTGTGGGCGGGGTAAGTCGTGGTGTCTCTTCTGCAATCTCATTTTCTAACCCATTTTCATCAGAGCGTGGAACCGACGATGGTCCTGGTTCATTGCTATTCGATGATCCTGGTACATTGCTATTTGGGGTATCCTTGTTATCCTGTAATTAAACAACATAAAATAATGTAATTGTAATGTTATAGTATTTTTGTGCAACTTTAATTACTATCCTTTTTTACAGGTGCCAAATTCAGAAGAATGGAAAATAATCGAAAGGGGTTTTAAAACACGATGGATTTTCCCCTTATGTTATGGTTCTATAGACGGAAAACATGTGACAATTAAAGCTCCTCCTAAAAGTGGAAGTTTATACTTCAATTATAAAAAAACAAGCAGCGTCGTATTGTTAGCTATTGCCGATCACGACTACTGTTTTTCGTACATAGATGTCGGCGCGTGTGGTAGCGCATCTGATGGAGGAGTTTTTAAGAATAGTTCGATTTACCAAGACCTGGAAAATAATTTATTACCTGACAACGGAGTCATTGTGGGAGAAGCGGCATTTCCACTAAAGACTTACTTAATGAAGCCGTACCCAGGTGTTAACCTCAGTACAGAACAAAAAGTTTTTAACTATAGGTTATCTCGGGCAAGACGCATAATCGAAAATGTATTTGGAATCTTAGTAGATTCCGGGTATTAGAAAAGCCAATACTAACTAACTTGGAAACAGTAGATGCAATCGTTTGTGCTTGTTGTGCCCTTCATAATTGGCTACGAAAGAAATCAAAGTCTTACATAACCGCTACTTGTGTTGATAGGGAAGATGAACAGGGAAATTATCTGCCCGGTTCATGGAGGAGCCAAATACATGCCCTACAGAGTATTGGCAATCAAGGTAGCAATCATTCAGCAGAAATAGCAAGAGAGAAAAGAGAAGTTTTGAAAAATTTGTTCATGAACGCAGGAAGTGTTCCTTGGCAATTAAATAGCATACATTAACAATCGACTTCTAAAATCAACATTGAAACGGACATTTATACATACAAACATACATACTTGCAGATCAAATAAATGACCTTCTTTTTTTGTAGTATGCATACCTAGTTGTGTGACAAAACTAGTGTCTGTAAGTGGCTTTATAATTTTGCTTATAATATGTAATTTTGGTATAAAATAATGTAAAAAACTAGCGAGAAAATTCAACGAAGACGATACTTTAAAATTCGTACAACTTTATAGAGAGCACGAATGCTTGTGGGATAAGCGTTGTGATGCATACAGCAATAAAGAAATGCGCGCTTCAGCACTGGAACAACTTCGAGAAGGAATGAATATAGAAGGACTGACTATCGATGAACTGAAAGCAAAAATCAAAAGTATTCGAAATACGTACTACTTGGAAATCGACAAAATCGAAAAATCTACAAGATCTGGGGCTGGGGGGAGCGTTTATAAGCCAAAGGCAAAATGGTTTGATGAATATGATTCGTTTGTAAAGCCGGTTGCTATAAGGAGAAAAACAATAGTAAGTTATTATTTTATACCAAAATTACATATTATAAGCAAAATTATAAAGCCACTTACAGACACTAGTTTTGTCACACAACTAGGTATGCATACTACAAAAAAAGAAGGTCATTTATTTGATCTGCAAGTATGTATGTTTGTATGTATAAATGTCCGTTTCAATGTTGATTTTAGAAGTCGATTGTTAATGTATGCTATTTAATTGCCAAGGAACACTTCCTGCGTTCATGAACAAATTTTTCAAAACTTCTCTTTTCTCTCTTGCTATTTCTGCTGAATGATTGCTACCTTGATTGCCAATACTCTGTAGGGCATGTATTTGGCTCCTCCATGAACCGGGCAGATAATTTCCCTGTTCATCTTCCCTATCAACACAAGTAGCGGTTATGTAAGACTTTGATTTCTTTCGTAGCCAATTATGAAGGGCACAACAAGCACAAACGATTGCATCTACTGTTTCCAAGTTAGTTAGTATTGGCTTTTCTAATACCCGGAATCTACTAACTAAGATTCCAAATACATTTTCGATTATGCGTCTTGCCCGAGATAACCTATAGTTAAAAACTTTTTGTTCTGTACTGAGGTTAACACCTGGGTACGGCTTCATTAAGTAAGTCTTTAGTGGAAATGCCGCATCTCCCACAATGACTCCGTTGTCAGGTAATAAGTTATTTTCCAGGTCTTGGTAAATCGAACTATTCTTATAAACTCCTCCATCAGATGCGCTACCACACGCGCCGACATCTATGTACGAAAAACAGTAGTCGTGATCGGCAATAGCTAACAATACGACGCTGCTTGTTTTTTTATAATTGAAGTATAAACTTCCACTTTTAGGAGGAGCTTTAATTGTCACATGTTTTCCGTCTATAGAACCATAACATAAGGGGAAAATCCATCGTGTTTTAAAACCCCTTTCGATTATTTTCCATTCTTCTGAATTTGGCACCTGTAAAAAAGGATAGTAATTAAAGTTGCACAAAAATATTATAACATTACAATTACATTATTTTATGTTGTTTAATTACAGGATAACAAGGATACCCCAAATAGCAATGTACCAGGATCATCGAATAGCAATGAACCAGGACCATCGTCGGTTCCACGCTCTGATGAAAATGGGTTAGAAAATGAGATTGCAGAAGAGACACCACGACTTACCCCGCCCACAAAACCTAAACGGAGCAAGATATCACAAATATCTAACATGATAAATGACTTAAGAAACATTAACGACAACACATGCAACGAAGAAACAGAACTAGATATATTTGGAAAAAGCGTCTCGGCACAATTAAAAAAATTGACAGAGGAACAGGCAGTCATTGCTAAGGAAAAGATACAGAGTATATTGACTCAATCCAGGCTTACAGATATACGAACCAAGAATTCTTATCAAATGCAACAATCGGTTCAGCAATCTCAAAATACGCTGTCTACTAATTGGAATTCTACACAAGTTCTTCCGAACTACACAGTACCCCAATACTCTCTGCCAACACCTACAATCTGTCCTACTCCGGAGCCCAGTCCATCAACATGTTCTTCTTCGTCTTCCCAGTATACCACTTATAGTGTATTTTCCCCAGAAACTCTTAGTAATAACAATTACGGCGAAAGCGTAGAAAACAGTGATGTCATTCAACTAGCCTTCCATAACGCTTAATATAACATGTTTGTTGTATTTTGAAACAATGTGTGCCTAATTATTTCAACTTTAAGTAAATAAATAAACACTTACCTTAATAAACTGTTTTAATGCTTCAAAAATTGCTCGACAAACTTCTGGTATGAATTGTGATATAGATGGTTTGGAAACACGGTAAAAATGACTCAGGCTTCGATAACTCATTCCAGTTGCTAAGAACGATAATGTTACTTCTAGTTTTATTTTTGCTGGTAATGCATCTCTCATCAGAGTGTCTTGGCGCTGAATCGAGCTCTGTATAAGTGAAAGTAACTCATCAAAGTTTTCAGCAGTAACCCGCAACGCCAACCTGTACTCAGAAGGATCTTCTAATCTTAGTTGTTTCAGCAACAAAGCAGAAGCTCCAGTTATAGGTCTATCGCTTATCCATTTTCTTGTCCAAAGTCGTTTTGCTTTTTTTTTCTAATATATCAATTAACTCTTCTCTTAATAGTGCAGATATGTTCTTTATACATTTCCTTTTCAACAGAGTTTGCCGCGAATTCATTATTTTTTAACTTCAAACGTGTGCACACCCGAAGAAAAGTCCGTGAATGAATCGGCCTCGTCTGAACAACAGGGGCCAGGCCAACGCTGGCTTGTCTGTAGGACTGGCGCCAGCATTACTGGCTTCGTATAAACCATGAATTAACAGGTGCTTTTCGATTCGCAAGTTTGCTAACAAGGGTAACTCGTTAATGAATTTATCCCAATTGTTTTGCAATTCGATAGGTAATTTATCGTCCCAGCCTAAGCTAAGTTTCCAAATATCTTGCATAATGCATTTTGCGACAAAAGTGCAAGGACTAATCAAACCTACGGGATCGTAGATACTAGCTAATAATTTTAGAACTGAGCGTTTTGTTGACAGAGTGTCTTTGTAATTATAATTAAAGGAAAAACAGTCGCACGAGGGTAACCATGTTAAACCCAAAACTTTTAAGGATGACAATAACGTATTGTCTTTAAAATCTATTTTTGATACTTGATCTTCTTGCATTTTAGAAAGTAATTCAGGTTTGTTACTTGACCATTTCTTCAGTTCAAATCCGCCACTTTTAAGCAGTGTTGTCAACTGATCTTGTAACGTACAAGCAGCAGCGACTTCCTGACAGGACCACAACGCGTCGTCTACATAAAATCCTTGTTTAATTATTTCTGAGGCCGCGACGTGTGCGTTATCACGCGCCAGCTGATGAAGTGTGCGTATTGCAACGAACGGTGCGCTTCGCAAGCCGTCGCGTATGTATTTGTTTTCAACTCGTAAACACGGACTGATTCGGTAGGGCTGTCGCGCCAAAGAATATGTTGATATTTACGATCAGCGGGATCTATGAGAACTGCACGATACATTTTTGATACGTCGGCCGTGAAACAAACATCATAAAGCCTAAAGTTTAAAATTATTTTTGTTAATTCTGACAATAATTTTGGGCCTGTCAAAAGTATATCGTTTAGGGATAAACCATTATCAGATGGCGACGCACAATCGAAAACAACTCTTAACGGTGTAGTAGTACTTGACGGACGTAGAACAAAATGATGTGGAATTAAATATTTAGAAGGTTCGGAACCCTTGTATACTTCCATATGGTCAAGTGACTCATACTCTTTCATGAAATCGCAATAGGCCTTACGAAGGTCTGGCGATCGAGCGAGACAGCGCTCAATTTGAGTGATTCGCTTGAATGCGACTTCATAAGAATTTCCTAATTCTTTATTATCAGGGTTTAATATAATTGGTGAAGCATATCTACCTGTTTCATCACGGTAATATTTTTCTGAATATATTTTTTCTGCTAACTCCTCAGAAGGACTTAATGGAACTTCGCACGGCTCAGATTCCACCTCCCAAAAACGTTTAAGAGTGTCACTAAGGAGATTATCTTCTACAGTGTACGACACTAAAGAAGTCGTGTATTGAGACACGCTGACGTCACGGACGTCGTTGCACGAAAACTCTATTGACAGCTTTCCAGCTATCACATAGCCAAACAAACTGTTTAACGCTGCAGATGTTTCAGCACTGATTATAAACTTTTTTCCGTCATAAATGTGAGGAAAAATATCCCCACCTAAAATCATGTCAATTTGACATTTTTTATGAAATTGTGGGTCGGCTAAAAACAATTGACTGTATTCATTTACGATTTTTTCAGGTATTTCTACGGTAGGTAATTCGCAAGTTAATTTTGGCAAAATAACAACGTCAATACTAAAAATTGAGTCATTATTATGTCGCGGTTTTATGGCGCACGACGCCATTCCATGATTTTTTACGCTTTCACCAGCAAGACTAAATATATTGAAAGGACATTTACGTTGTGACAACCCTAGGCGTTGTAAAGATGCGCTTGACATGAAATTTGACTGGGCGCCTGAATCGATTAAAACGCGGCACAACTGATAACAGCCATATGTATCCCTTACGTGAACGATCGCGGTACCCAAGATCATTTGGTTATATACCTGCGCGGATGACTCATGATGAGAATGACTATTTGTCGCGGCGCTCGACAGAACCGGTTTATTCATTAGCACGGCAAATTCTCTGTTCACTGGACAATTTACGAAATTGTTCACACCTGAAAATCATGTGATTTGCTCGACAATGCATACAAATAATTCCCTTTGGATTGGAACTTGACGTTGACGCGTTTGAATAATGTTTACTAGAGTTTTTATTTAATTTAATTATTTTTTGTTGTTGCGTATTGTTACATACATACATACATACATACATACTATCACGCCTGTTTCCCACAGGGGTAGGCAGAGACTATGGACCTCCACTTGCTACGATCTTGACAGACCTCTTTCGCTTCATCTACACTCATCAACCTCTTCATACATGCCCTTCGGTTACGTGTACTTCTTACCTCTCCCTTTTTCAGAACGTCTGCAATCTGATCGCAGAACGTTCGCCGAGGTCGACCCTGTACCGCTCTTCCTTTCACACTTACCTTATAAATATTTTTTATTAATCTATTTTCATCCATCCTTTCTAAATGCCCAAACCATCTTAACATCCCTTGTTCTACTTTTGTCACTACGTCCTCTTTCACTCCACACCGATCTCTTATAACATCATTTCTTATTCGGTCTTTCAAGGTAACACCACACATACTCCTCAGCGCTCGCATTTCAACTGCATTTATTCTGCTTTCATGCTTTCTCTGCCATACCCAACTCTCACTACCGTACATTAAAGTAGGTATTAGTACTCCTTTATGAACAGCAAGACGTGCCTTATCTGATACCTTCCTGCTGGTCATAAAGGAATGCAACGCTCCATTCACTTGGTTACCCGCATTCACTCTTCTTTCCACATCACCCTCGTGCTTGCCATCTTTTGTCAACTTACATCCTAAATAAACAAACTCTTTCACTTGCTCCACTCTCACCCCATTTATTAAAATATTGCATTCTGTTGAACTATCATCCCTTTCAAAAACCATAACTTTAGTCTTACTTACATTAACTTTCATACCCTTTTTTTCTAATGCATTATTCATAACAGTTATCATCTTCTGTAATTCCTCCTCTGAGTCCGCAAGTATCACTTGGTCATCGGCATAGAGAAGGCATTTGATAAATAACTCATCCATTCTAACACCACATTCATCTTCTTTCAAATCTGTCAAACAACTGTCCATGAATAAGTTAAACAGCCAAAGCGACGCTACACATCCCTGTCTAACACCTTTTTCGATGTTAAACCAGTCTGTGTATTCGCCGTCAATTCTGACACAAGCACTAGAATCCTTATAAAGAGATTTCAGTGCCTGAATCAGATGGCTGCTCAACCCATACGTAGACAGTGTTGACCACAATTCATTCCTTTCCACCCTATCATAGGCCTTTTCTAAATCTACGAAGATGCAATAGACTTTCCGATCTTTGGCCAGAAGTTTCTCTAAAATGCATCTTAAGGAAAAGACCTGATCCGTGCATCCCATACCCTTTCTAAATCCCGCTTGTACATCCCATATCTTCTCGTTTGTATCTTTCACAACCCTTTCTATCAAGACCTTTGCATACAATTTGCCAACCACGCTAAGAAGACTAATGCCTCGGTAGTTTTTACAGTCTTGCTGTGAACCCTTTCCTTTATACAGTGGTACAATTACCGCCTTGCACCAATCCTTTGGTACCACACATTTTTTAAAACACAGATATTGCGTATTGTTACATATGTTTAAATAAGATGCTGAATGATCCAAAACCTTAATTTGATTTTGAATAAATGACATAAGGTCTAAAAACGTAGGAATATAATTTTGATCTACATTTTGCTCAAATAATTTACGACTCTGTGGATCAAGCGCTTTAAGTGCAATATGGCATAACACATAACTGCTTAAATCATTTATTAGGGTTCCGTACCTCAAAAGGAAAAAACGGAACCCTTATAGGATCACTTTGTTGTCCGTCTGTCCGTCCGTCCGTCCGTCTGTCAAGACCCTTTTTCTCAGGAACGCGTAAAGGTATGAAGCTGAAATTTATATCAATTACTCTGGTCTACTGTCCCTTGAAGCTGTGAAAAAATCAAACTTCTAAGCCAACGCAATCAAAAGATACAGCCGTTTATGCCGCAAATTTTCGACACTTGCAAGGGAATCAAAACCTACAGGGTGCTTCCCGTGAACTCAGAATCTTGAAATTTGTTACGAAGCAACGTCTTATAGCATAGATAAAGGAAAAATTACGAAAACCATAAATTTTTAGTTACATCACATAATATATTTTTTTTTAATAATTTTAAACTTACTACCCATTTCCTCATAAACGCGTAGAGGTATTAAATTGAAATTCATACCAAATACTAAACCTTGCAGGTTTGTACGGAACCCTCGGTGCGCGAGTCCGACTCGCACTTGGCCGGTTTTTTTTTAATGCTTCGATTGCCTTATAAGAATGCTCAAATGTTTCAACAAACATATTTAAATGAATAGATGATTCTTTCGTCAAGGGAGTAAAATTTAACATTTTATCCAAATACCTACCAACCAACATTCGATTATCTTGGTATCTTTTCAATAGGCTTTGCCAAACTAAATCATAGTTATCAGCAGTTATCGGAACGCTTTTGACAATATTTAACGCCGAACCTGAAGTGCATGACAGTAGATAATGGAACTAATCTATTTTTGGAATACTTGGTTGATTATGTACCAAAGAACAAAATGTTTCATTAAATGTAGTAAAATTTTCGATATTTCCGTCGAAAGAAAATAATTCTAATTTCGGAAGACGTGGTCGCGATTCCATGGCGGGACCTTCGACCTTCACACGCTCAACAGAGGATTGAAGTTTCGATGCAGACAATTTAGCACGAAAAAACAAGTCATCGAAACTTTTGCTTGAGTTCTTGGCTTCTTAAGGAAGCCGATGGTTTAGATTTAATTTCATATTGAAATATTTCAAAGATGCAACTTTCGTATTGCTTCCTAAGAGTATCCAACTCACTAGCTCTTAATAAAAATAACTCTTTGGATTCCGCACTATTCAGAGTTGTCGATAAGTCATAAATTGACTGCATTTGTTCGAAATATCTCTCTTTACGAGAAATTAAGACTAATAATTTCGGATCCGAATCAGATTCCTCGGTATCGCGTTTAGGTGGCATTATTTCGATCTACCTACGAGGTAAATAAAAATAAAAATCTTAATAATAAAATAAAAATTAATAAAGACTTTCTGTATAGAAATCTTGCACGGCAAGATATAATAGCTTCAAATAATTGGAGGTACAGCTTAGAACGTCTAACTTGTACGCAATTACTTAAATAACACGGCTAAGATCAATATCTGATCTGGAATGACTATGCAAAATTTGGCTCGATTGGACCATTAAATTGTGCGATTTGCACAGGGATTTTATTGGATGGACTGCATGATAGGGAAAATAAAATAATGTTACAATGAAAGGTATTCGTTCTCCTTCTATAGCAAAGATAAGTAAGAGATTCTCCACTAACCTGCAAGCTATCACTTACGACGAATCCTCTCTGCTTGGGCGCACGGCGCTGGGCTTCGACAACTCGAAGACTGTTGATGTAGGGTTCTTAGCAGCAAAACGTTCACTACCAGGATTATTGAATTATCATCACGATGGGTGGCAACGTCCAACCCTTATGCGGTCCCGATGACAAGTGGCTGTCATCCTTACTTAAATTCATACATGAAGAATCGTCACGTCGTCTGGTCAATTAGTTGCTCCACTAATTGACCAGACATGTGTTTACTTACATTACTATACAAAGATCGAACAATTTTGTATATAATTAAATGAAGAGAAGTGTAAAAGAGAGCACTCGTATTGTCCTTCGAGTTCCAGTGGAGGGGAATAGTTCGTTGTTAGTACCGAGCTGTTTCCAGTTATGGACAGAGTGAAAGACATTTTTAAAATGATGATTTTGAAGTGTCTAAGTACATTTACTAATTAGGAGCCTAAACAGGGACGTGTAAGGAAAGATGGTATTCGACTAAAAACATATTTGCAAAAATGTTTCTTTTATACTATACACTAATTAATAATAATAATTGCTCGCGCTTGGCATGCGCGCGAGCAGGTGGGAGACGATTCCAACATGGTCGCCTTATCTAACAATGGATGCAGTGTCAGCCATGATGCGCGTCGTAGCACCGTGGCAAGTGCATTGGCCGCTGAACGCAGGAGGCGGAGCTTGCGTAGCATCTTCGTGTGCTTGCGGAGCTCGTAGGCGCGTAGGCAGCTATGACTCATAACATCGTACGATCGATGACGTAGAGGTGGCGTGATCTCGCATTCCTATGCCTCGTTGTGTCGGTTTAGTGACTCGACCGTCAACTCGCCACAATTTATTCAAAAGTTATAATTATTATATACTATATTTACACCAAAAGTCTTGCAAAAATTTTATACACAAATGACCACAATTTACAGTATCAAAGTTTTGAAATCTAGTATAATTATAATGTTTATCACTAACATTCAAATAGTTTACCAATTCATTGGGAGGTCTTAAGTTACCAAAACTATCGAAAAATTCACAATAATTATTTATTTTTACCAAAGGCTACCCAGTAAGTTCCATTATTATTATAACTGTCTAAGTTTAATATACCACACTCTATGGGTTTTGGTTTACGTGACAATTTATCTCTCATATAAACACCTCGAAAATATGGAATATTTTTAGCGTATTTAACAATATCGATATTCGTAAGAGCACGTTTGGGTAGCCTGCTTTTTAGTTTTTTGTATATTTCAAAAATAACCACTTCCTTTTTTATACGGTTTAATATAAAATCCTTTTTCTATCGCAATAGCCTCCATAGCTTTGTTATGACGTTCAGATTCATGTAAATTCTGTTGAGCGGTTTTACAATCATTTATGGTTTTAGCTGTACCAGCGGCACCTCCCACTAAAGTGCCTAGTGCTGTAGTTAAACCCTCCTGTTTTAGGGATTGGTATTATTCTTGGTAAACGAACGTGACATTTTTTAGGAAACATTTTTTTTGCTGCCTGATAAGCATACTTAATAGCAGTTTAATTATCCTTTGATTTCAGTTTCTTTATTTGTGAAAGTATTTTTGACACGATGGTTTTAAATTGTTTTATCCCGGCACCTGTTTTTAATTTTGCTTTCATAACTTTGTTAACTATCCACGATGCTAACTTTTCTCCCTTGCCAGCGTCTTTATTTTCATCAGTTGTAAATCTGCTTTATGACGAACAGAGAGGTTCGGGTTGTTGTATGCAATATCGTGGTATTTACAAGCTTCGTCTAATTTGTTAACACCTTTATCACCTCTCAATAATCTTTCTTGTAACCTTGTGCCTGGTCCGCAATAGTTGTAACCTGGTAAGTGAAGCTCAAACGGAATGTTGTTTATCAAACTGTTAACAAGTCTACCTCCTTTCATTTCTTGTTATGTAATGGGTAAAGTTTAATATGTTGACACTAGTATGTATTAGGTACGATACAATAGAATTTGTATCTATCCAACTGTTTTCTTCATCAGATAGTCCCAAACATTTAACAAACGCTTTGTTACCTTTTTTCCTGATAACTTTTTAAATTAAGTATATATTTGGATACTTAGTTTTTTGTAACTCTTCTTGATAAAATGAACCCAATATATTTGCTTTCGTTGATCTTGTATTAAATATGTAACTGGTTTAGTATTATTAATCGTTTTTATTGTAAAAATTTCTGTAGACCAATTAGGTGTAAAACCTTTTGCAAAAATACTCTTATATTTACTTATTCTAACGTGGTTACCTATTTTAAATTTATTTTTTAATAATTTACACAGTTTCTCTTGGAATTGTTAAATGTCCTGTTTTACTAGGTTTTCATTTTTTATATTTACATCTACTGGTGCAAACTTAGTAACGCTATGTATTTGATTGTTATATGAAAACAAAACGTCACTTAAAGTTTTTCCTATCCATTTATAGTTACCATTATAACTAAAATATTTATACAATTTAATCTTCAATGTTTTGATTAGCCTTTCTACAATTGAAGCTTTTTTTGTTGAATACCATCATTATAAAGCTCTGTACCGCTATCGGTTTGTAGATTTTTAGGAATACGCCTACTTTCCCCTATAATTTTTGTAAATGCGTTAAGAACCTCTCGTCTTTGATTTAGTTTTTAAAGGAATCATCCATGCATATTTTGAGAAACAATCAATGACAGTTAAAATGTAAGCGTATCCATTATTATACTTTTTTCGTGATTAAAAATCGGCCAGGTCCGCTTGCCATAAATCTTCTATTCCCTTCAAGATTACATTACGACGAACAAAATTTCTGCGTGCTGATCTATGAATTTCATTTACCACTTGCTGTTTTACCATTTTGTAGTTAAATAACTTTATAGATGTAGTCTCTAGTATAAAACTTTTTGAACTGAGTAAGGTTATTTATCACATCCTTTTTTATTGTCTTTATAAGAGCGGATATTTCATCACTGATCTTTTTATCAACATATTTTTTGTTTACAGCATCATCATGTGCTACAGGTTCTTGAACTCCTCTCCATCGTGATGATTTTAAATCAAAATCTCCTGTTTCCGATTTAACTAGGTGATTAGTTGAACATTCTAGTATTTCTGACAAACTTAGTCTTTTATGAACATGGTGACCGAATTTATTAACATTCATTTTGAATTGAAGTCAACCACAGTTAAATAATAAATGAACTAAGTAGGATGCTCAGATATTAATTTATACTACCTTTTTCACGCAGTTCTTCTACAATTGAAATTATTTTGTTATCCAGACCAGTGTTGCCTGCATCTTTAGATGCTATTAATAATTTTAGTCTTTCAACTAATTCATTTGGATCATCCCAGTCAATGTAATCAGTATTTTTTTTTATGTCTTTTTTAGAATCAATTCTCCTTTGGCGTTATCCTCAGTATTACTAACAGAAGAAGCTTTATGTAGATGCGTAGAAGCCTTACGTAATTTAATTTTGGTTTGATAATGTGTAAATACTTTCGTCCTTTGTTAGATTTAATTGGTTTACTAGGATCAAAATCTCGTCGATGTGCGTTTGTAGCAATTATCATTGCTTTGTACTCTTGATTATCATGTTCGGTAACTAGATCTAAATTAGGAACTTTTTTGCACAACAGCTCCTTAATTCCTGGCGTTATTTTATAATAATAACCTGCTATATTTATAGTTTGATTATTTACATCATTAGTTTAACCCGTTCTTTTCTAACTCCAAAAGAAACATCTTCAAATATTTCTGAAGAAAGTGACCACGATGTAGTGTTTTGATTAGGACTCGGCATTGAGTCAACAGTTTTAAATGATAAATTGCTGTTATCAAAACCAATATCTTCCTCAGAATCGTTTTCAGAATCACGTTTTTAGGAAATATACCTAGTTTTAAAGGTTCATGTTAAGAGTTTTGTAGAATTATGATTCAGGTGATAAAGTTTGCTTTTTTATAAAATGTTCACTCAAGATGTCATCTTTAGATTCTTTTGATAGACTTTTATTATTTTTATTTTTTATCAACTCATGTAATGGATCAGTCACAGGTTTAAGAGTTGTATTAAAAACATTGTCATTGTAAGATTCCATAGTTCGCATATTTTTAATTTTCTTTTTAACAGCTTCTGCAACTTTAACTATCTGACTCTTCAACTCTTTTTCCATTTTGAATGAGTATTTGTACGTTATGCGCCTAATATGGTAATAGTTGAACTTAGTTAGTTTTTTAATGAAACCTTATATGCTTACATGTGCTCATCAAATAATA
The DNA here is from genome assembly GCA_963576875.1 of Acrobasis repandana. Lineage (NCBI taxonomy): Eukaryota > Metazoa > Arthropoda > Insecta > Lepidoptera > Pyralidae > Acrobasis > Acrobasis repandana. The sequence goes on along the minus strand of OY756218.1, from coordinate 23,296,715 downwards.
CAAAAGTATCGAATTTCTTTTGGTAACCACCTCCGTTCTTTACACAATCTTTATTTATTACTAAAAAGTTGTAGGGTTCACTCCATATTTTTGAACACATTTCTTGAAATTGACACCACGGCATATCAGTATTTACATGTTCATCATATGCATGACGGAGGTTCACATCATCCTGTTTAAATAATATCAAAAGATTTGTGTTGTCTCTTACAAGTTGTTTCGGAATCTTACTGTATGTTTGATTCAAGGAAAAACAATCTATAAATTTATGTCTTCCCATTGAGAAATAATCCCTCATATTGGATTGATTCTCACATGCAACGTCATCAAAAATAATAATGGAGTATGATTTTGCTTCATGAGGACTTTAAGTTCATTGTCATGATATTTTGCAAATGATACATCTGGCACTAAACTGAGAATCTTTTCTAAATACACATATTTAGGTTGATATAATGTTTTTGAATAAAGATAAATATTTTTAAAACGTAATATATTTTAATGTAAAAGAAGACCTATGATCACATTAGTTTTCCCACAATTCGAAGGACCGCAAATAATACACCGAATAGTATTAGGTAACAAGTCTCCATGGCGAGAAACAACTATCTCTTCATCTGGACATGTTTTGCTTAATTGTAAAGTTTGAGATTGTTTTAACAAACGCTGTTTACGAGTGAATGTTATTCATTTGGAAAGTTGTGATTTATATATATATCAAATCGCAAATAAAATAGACAATACTCAACGGCTCACGTTGATTAGTGCATTATACCTAAGTGAGATGATAAGTAAGTGATTCAGTTTCAATTTTGATCAGTTATTGTGAAGCAATACGGGAAACAGGGTATCAGTTGACATGGCTTTGAATATTGGAGATCACATGGATATAATAATTACTTGTACCTAGGCTGTTTGATAAGTAACCGTTTATGGAAAAAAAAACTTTTTTTGTATATATGCATTTATTTTTCTACGTAGTCACCTTTTAACTCTATACATTTGTTCCACCTATACTCAAGCTTCAATAAACCATCCAAAAAGTATGATTTTGGAAAGTCATTAAAATAGGCCCTTGTGGCGGCAATGACTTCGTCATTTGATCCAAATCGCTTGCCACCGAGCCATTTTTTTAGGTTGGGAAACAAAAAGAAATCGCATGGGGCCAAATCTGGAGAATACGGGGGGTGAGACAATAGTTCGTAGCGTAACTATGCTAATTTAGCCGTCACAACTCTGGACGAATGAGCCGGGGCGTTGTCGTGATGAAACAGTACTTTTTTCTTTTTTAAATGGGGTCGTTTGTCCTTCAACACGGCGTCAAATTCATCCAATAAATTGGCATAGTACTGCCCTGTTATTGTTTTTCCCTTTTCTAAATAGTCAATATGTATATTACCCTGCGAATCCCAAAAAACGGTCGCCATGACCTTTCCAGCCGATGGGACGGTTTTTGCTTTCTTTGGAGCAGGTTCACCCGGTAAAATCCACTGCTTCGACTGCTCTTTCATTTCCGGGGTGTAGTGGTGGACCCACGTTTCGTCCACGGTCACGAAACGACGCAGAAACTCCTTCGGGTTACGTTTGAACACGGCCAAACACTGCTCCGAAGTAGTCAGTCGGTTCCGTTTTTGCTCCTCCGTGAGTAAACGCGGCACCCACCTCGCCGATACTTTCTTCATACCCAATTTTTCTTCTAATATGTGTTGTACCCTCTCGATTGAAACATTTACAGCATCGACGATTTCCCGAAGTTTAATTCGGCGGTCGGCTAAAACGATATTTTCAATTTTCTTAACCATATCGTCTGTAGTCACCTCAACTGGCTGGCCTGGGCGATCCTCATCAAAGACGGTTGTTCTCCCCCGCTTAAACTCGTTATACCAATATCTGACGGTTGTCATAGAAGGAGCACATTCATGGTAAACCGCTTGCATTCTTACTTTTATTTCATCACATGTTTTTCCTTCCATTAATAAGAATCTAATTACAGACCGATACTGTTCTTTCTCCATTTTAACAATTTTAAGTTCACGCCTTCACTGAATAGTTGTCAAATGAGAAAAAAACAAAAGAATGCCCTTTATTTGGCAGTGGTATTAATATATTTAGAAAACGGGTACTTATCAAACAGCCCTCGTAAGAGAATATTTAGCATTTACATATTCAAAATGTTTATCACCGGATCAGCTGATATGTCTTTGAATATTGGAGATTGAGTGGATATAATAATTATTTCTGAGATAGAACTTGGTCTCCACATACTTAAAATTATAAATTATGAGCCATATGATGTTATTCTAATACCTTCGCAAGAGTATATTACATTACGATCTAAAATTCAATTGGAAGTCATCAAGATAGATGGAAAAGAAGTGCACCTGACTGAAATGGAAGATGCATTTCCAAAAATGCCCTACATCGACATAAAATGCGATTGGAGACAGACGTTCAAATAGATTTAAATATAGTAGTCCTCCTGACTGAAAGTGTAACGAACTGACTCGACCTAAAATATTGATGGTTAGTAACACTTTGGTTATCAGTAGTTACATATCATCGATCGATATGTATATTAACACTCAAATGAAAACTTTCTGATTTAAATATTGTCTTTGAATATTGGAGATTTCGTGAATATAATAATTACTTCTGAGAGACAACTTGGTCTTCACTTACCTAAAATTATAAATTATGAGCCATATGATGTTATTCTAATACCTTCGCAAGAGTACACTACATTACGATCTAAAATTCGATTGGAAGTCACCAAGATAGATGGAAAAGAAGTACACCTGACTGAAATGGAAGATGCATTTCCAAAAATGCCCTACATTGACATAAAATGCGACTGGAGACGGACGTCCAAATGGATTTAAAAGTCCTCCTGACTGAAAGTGTAACGAACTGACTCGACCTAAAATATTGATGGTTAGTGACACTGTGTGGCGTGCCTCCACTCATTTATTGTTTTTAAATTATTTGTTGTTGTTTGAAACAGTTGATTGTTAAATGTTATTAGGTTAGTAGGTAATAAACATACATACACCAGTATTATTGTTAATACTAATGTTAGTTATAATAAGTATTAAATAGTATAGGTACCTACTTAATTAAGTATAGTATTACTTAAATATACTATTGTATAAATAATTATGTAACAGGAAAATATATATTACTATTTGTTCTTGTATGTGTTTATATAAATATATATTGTTTGTATAAAATAGTAAATAAAATATTTGTATAATATACGAGGGCTGTTTGATAAGTACCCGTTTATGGAAAAAAAAACATTTTTTTTTTTATATATGCATTTATTTTTCTACGTAGTCACCTTTTAACTATACATTTGTTTCACACCGACACACACACATACGGATAGGGTGCATGACACTTGCTCGTGAGTGGTCAGGGAAGATTCCTGAGACCTTTAAACGTCGAGATCTGATGAAATCTCGACTTTTCAAAAACAGGGTGAAACTAATAACGTCCCGAATTATGAAAATTTTCAATTTTCTCAGCGGTAAGTAAAAAATAAAAGTTAAAAATATTCTCCAGTCGTGCGTTAAAGCCGACACATACTTTTCTTCGTTTTAAGTTAGCAATAAAACAATAAAAATCAATTTAATTGTGAAAAATGAGATTATGAGGCGTGCACTTTTGGATTTTCCCAACGAGATCTATGTACTTACGTACTAGAGAAGACGCCACATACAACAGTTGTGTTCTGTTCATCATATGCTATCACTGTTAACCTTACATTAGTCACTCGCTAGCAATACGCGCATAAAACACTCCACAATTAATTATAGAAAACACTGTCAACTTAGTCAAAAATGCCTTGATGTGTGTTGAGATACTGCACTAGTAATTCAAAGAACAAAGCAAAATATGAAGGAATAACTTTCCATCGGTAAGTAACTAGATTTCATTGATTGAAAATTAAATACGGATTGCAAAATTTCGGCTGCCATAATGAATGTAATGAGTGAATGATCTGTCAACCGATGGAATGTTTCGTCATAGACTAACAAAACAGAAGTGAAATGTAGACATCATAAATATGCCTACATTTCACTTTCTTCATGGAAGCATCGAAAAACTATTTGTTTGCTGCTCAGTTATTAATGTTTGTAATACGTTTAAAAAGTTTTATAATTTTTATCTACATATGCTATAAATGCTTTTAAAAAGTTTCCTAACATCCTATAAATCCTATAAAAAATTAAGTCATATCTCGTAACGTCTCACTAGGACCTCCGATCCGAGGGAAAAAAAATTTTGTATGTGGGGGCTGTACCCCTACAAGTGCAACGCGCAACTTGAAACTGCTATCAGATTTTGGATCCAAGTAGGCCGCTTACACATTTTTGATGTTTTATTATGTTTGTCCCTATAATTCTGTTTCCTCGTAACTGCTACGCGGCTAAATCGATTTTGATAAATTATTAAATAAATATAAGCCGATTACAAATCTTCATATATGTAATCTAAATAAACATATGTAATTTAGACCCAATACCTTCGTATATGATTATATAATACATTAAATACAGAGATAGCCGACAAAGAAAAAAAAACAAAAAGGTATACAAGTACAAGAAATCACTTTCTTCTAGTGCAAAACATTATGTAAAGAAATTAAGTAAGAATAATAAAAGGTTTCCAAAGAAATAGATATGTGCAGTTTAACTTTTACCTTTATAAATATGATAGTCGTGAATCTACAATCTAAAAATCTATACAACCATACAACCATCCATACACCCATCCGTACATCCAGTCATACTTACCAACATCCGCATTTATTAAAATATATGTAGGATTTAATTTGAACCACGTACTCGTAGGTATGTAAAAATATATTGACCTTTCTGTACTACTCTCGTGTTTAGTCTATATTACCAAAAAGGACATGGCCGTGTTTAAAGATGCCGTGTCTATATATTAGGTCCTTACATATGAAATTGCCGTTCAGTATCAAAAAAGTGAAACAAGTTTTTTTTAATGAAATTATTATTTAATCAATCGAAGTATGCGCCGTTGTTATCGATACACTTCCGCCATTTTATACGCAGATCATTGATACCTTTGGAAAAAAAAATCCTGGGAGCGAGAGTCTATGAACTGTTTGAAGGCGGTTTTGACTGCCTCATCAGATTTGAAATTTTTTCCTTGTAAAAAGTTATCCAAATTTTGAAAAAAAGTGGTAATCGGTTGGGACAAGATCTGGAGAGTATGGTGGGTGACGCAGAGGTTCCAGTCGCAGCTCCTCTAACTTGGCGATCGTTTGATGTGCAGTGTGTGGTCTAGCGTTATCCTGAAGGAGCAGTGGGCTAGAGCAATTCATCAGTCTCGGTTGTTTAATGGCGAGCTTTTCCATCATTGTTTGCAATTGTTGGCAATACAAGTCTGCAGTAATCGTCTGGCCTGATCTCAAGAAGCTGTAGTGGAGAACACCAGCACTGGTCCACCAAACACTAACCAGAATCTTCTTTTTGGTCAGTTTTCGCTTAGGGCAAGGTTTTGCCGGTTCTCCAGGGTCAAGCCATTGTGATGATCGCTTCCGATTGTCGTACAGGATCCATTTCTCATCACAAGTCACGATACGGTTCAAAATCCCCTCATTATTGTGGCGATTAAGCAAAGAAACGCAGCAAGCAACGCGTGTTTGTTGGTTTGCTTCAGTCAATTCGTGCGGTACCCACTTTTCGAGTTTTTTAATTTTTCCGATTTGGTGCAAGTGGATAAGTATCGTTTTGTCACTTACGCCGAAGGCTGCTGCTAATTCAGAAGTGGTTTGAGATGGATCCGCTTCCCTTATCGCCTTCAATTCTTCGTTATTCACTTGAGTATCAGGTCGTCCACGAGGCTCATTGTGAAATCGAAATTTCCAGAACGGAAACGTTGAAACCAAAAACGCACTGTTCGTTCGTTAGCGGTGCCTGGTCCATACACGTCGTTAATTCTTCGAGTCATTTCTGCAGCACTGGTGCCACGGTGGAACTCGTATTCGTAAATACCGCGAATTTTCAATTTGTCAATAGTTGTTGTTATAGCAATGTTGAAACTCAAACAAATGATATTAAAACAAATGCAATACGAATTTTAAAACAATATTTTTCTGGCTTTATTTTGAAATAAATTTGAATTTGGAATTCTTAATGAAACGCAAGATATTTGATTTTAAAGTTGCCAGTATTGAAAATCGGCAATTTCATATGTAAGGACCAATATTAACAAACTATAAAAAACATTATGAAAAAGACTGAATATGATAAAAGAGACTTTAATTTAGCAATGTTAGAATATTTGAATACACCGATAAGCCAAGATATACCATCGCCTGCTGAATTATTATTTATCAGAAAATTTCAAAGTATTGTTCCCTGCTCACCAACATTTTTTTTTACCTAAAGTTCATAAAGACGTAATAGATATATGCTAGAAAAACGCCAGGCAATGCAAAAATATTACTATGACAAAGGTTGTAAGAACTTGTGCCCACTTCAAGTTGGTCAAAAGGTTAAGTCGGAAGTTAAGAAGGTTTGTCAGAAATCCGTTCTTACTTGGTAAAAATCAATAATGGATATACATTAAGGCGTAATAGGAAACATTTGATTAAAGATTCAGAAAATAGGCGTGAAGAAATTACTTGTAGGCAGTACGACGATATTTGTTCAAAGACTGGTTTGCATGATAGCAATGACTCGGTCAGCTCCAGTGTGCCGCACCAATCGGATAATACTAATTATTGTACTCGTTATGGCAGGATAGTACATGCTCCTGATCGGTGGGGATTCTCCACGACTGCAGAATAATAATGTAAACAAATGCTGGCTCCACACTTATGTACCTATATTATTGTTTATTCCTATTTGAATTATAAGAAGCAGAAAATAATCTTGAATGTAGGTACTTGTACGAATGTTGTACCTTGAATTTTTATTCCTGTATGCAAAATATCTTGTATCTAATTAATAATAGTGTATCTACAAATTATTCAAATGCATTTCAGAAATAATTAATAAAATTATATATTTACATAAAATATTTTTTTTCATATAGGTAGGTACTTATTAATTGTGTTAATTTTAATTAATTTTGTTAATTTATTAAATAATTATTGTTAGCAATAGGCATAGAAGAATACAATAGGTATATGATTTTATAATTGGTAAAAATAAAATAAAAAATGAGCATGCAGATTGTAATTGTTTTTAGATTATTCTTACGTTTGCAACTCCGTGTTTGCAAAGTTCACTAATCTATATAAATAAAAATGAATTGCTGTTCGTTAGTCTGCTTAAAACTCGAGAACGGCTGAACCGATTTGGCTAATTTTTGTCTTGAAATATTCATGAATGTCCAGGGAAGGTTTAGACGGTGAGAAATTATGGAAAAGGGAACGGGAAAGGGCGAAACGAAGTTCACCGGGTCAGCTAGTTATGTACTATAATTTTAAGTTAAATATTTTTTTAATTATATTAATCAATTTATCCCATTTTTAAATATTTTAAAATAATAATAATCAATGTAGGTATTGTAAATAATTGTCTTAATGTTAAAAATATGTCTCTTCAATTAATTTAAATTTTAGAATGTTATAATGAAAATGTACGCGTAAATTTATGATAGTAAATTTCATGATTAATAATTTACAGTGATCGGAATAGGTAGATTGATTTGGGGTCAATAAACTGACACGTATATATTAATATGGACATGCCTCCGGGATTCCGGGATTTTCTAATTATTAAGATTTTTTTTTCGGAATTTTAAAATCGTTACGTGTAGGATGAAGAATATATCATTACTAGCTTTTCATTTCGTCTTCACACGGGTACAAATGGTTGTTGTAAGTACTTGTGCGCGTAACCCAGGTCGCGCGCCACGATAACTTCGTCTGTCCGGCTTCATTATTTTCGTGGTACTAATCTTATGATATCTTTTGAACTATAGCATATAGTTCAAAAGACTAATTAGTACTACAATTCAAGCATACAGAAAATGGCAAATTTCATCTTTCCTTTTAATACCCTTGATAATAGAATAATATTTTTATATAGATTCACATTTAGTTGCTTATATCGTCGACTAAACATTGCTTTGCGAGAAAAAACTATGCTTGGTAAATCTTAGAGGAAAAAACGTAGGAAAATAGACAGGAAAGAATGCAAGTAATAGATATACTGCACTGACACTAAATAAATTGGTAAAAGGATAGATATACTATAAACAAAAGGAGTATTTGTTACTTTTCTTATCTTAAAGTTTGTCAATAAATTACTTTTTATTACTCTGTACGTACAACGCTACGCAACGACCAATCACAACAGAGTATCCTGGATGACTCAGTAATCAGGTATTTGTTAGAACAATGCGCGCGTGCACACGTCACAGGCAGCTCACTTAATTACTTTGGTTCATAGAGTGCACTTGATACTTTTTGTGTTGTGAAAACGAGATTTAACCCTGACTGCTGGATATTCTTCAAACGACGACTTTGGCTTGAAACAACGGTCTTGGATTTGCTTTTTTTTTAATTTTAAAATCTATTTGAAGTTATTTTTCAAAGGTATGTTAGTTTTAATACATATTTTTATTCCTATTTCAAGAACCTCGGCCGTTTTTAGACTAGAGCAATAAAATAACATTTTAACTCAGTTACCGTTTACGCTTATATTGTTTGGTGTCTTGTATGTAAACCCCCTTTAATTTTTTATCTAATTTTTAGTATTTGTTATAATAGCAGCTACAGTAATACATAATCGGTGAAAATTTCAAGTGCCTATCTATTACGGTTCAAAAGATAAAGTCTTGTGACAGACAGACAGCGTCGAGTCGCGTCTAGTCCCCTTTGCACCCATTGGGTTCGGAACCTTAAAAAGACCATTAAAATTATTGTATTTTGTTTTAGGTGAGGTATCTACGAGGTTCCAGCTCTTTAACAGAGCCCAAACATATAACATTTAGATAGCAATTATATAACAAAAAATCTACTACACTAGTCATACGGTAACTTACGATTGGACAAAAAAGTCACATTCACTTAATTACTAAAAACATTAGTATGTATGTAAATCAATTAAAAATGTCTTACTAGCTTTCTATACATTTCAAATATACTGGCGTAAAAAAATCATACATTAAATATATTTAATTCAACCTGAACCTGAGCCTGAACCCAGGAGAAAACAGGAGCAGGAGGACACCCCAGAAATTGTATCTACTCCTGAAATACAAAGCTGGATGACACAAATTGAGCAGTGCCTGAATGAGGTATGTGCTATTTCAACAGAAGGCAAATTAAATTCTGAACAAAAACTGCGTATCTATAATTTGTGCCGAAAAGTAGGTCATAGGACATCGCAAATGGCCGTCCATTATCAGTCTCTGAAGCAGAAAGCAATTCAGAATCATTATACCATCCACGATCTTAAGGACAAACAGGACCTCACGCGTCAACTTCAGGAGCTTCATCAAACTGTTAAGGAGTCCACAAAACCAACTTCGGGAGCAGTGTCCTTCGCCGATATGGTCAAAAAAAGTGAGCAGAAGTTTGTACAGCCGACCAATACAAGCTCTGTAGCTATTTATCCTTGCGACAAGATGAAATTGAGCGAAGAGACAAAAGCCCTCGTGCAAAAGATAATAAAACCCGAAGAAATTTGAGAGAACCGTGAGAGGTTTGCGGAAAACGAAGAACGGTGGTGTTATCATCAGCACCGATAACAAGGCTGACATAGAGAAACTCAAGCAGTCGCCGCACCTCACGAACTCTGGCCTCACCGTGGATGAGCCGTATAGACGTAAGCCTAGAATATTTGTTATCGGAGTTCCCTCGGTTATGCAGGAAAAAGAAGTCTTCAATTGCATATACAATCAAAACCTAGCCGACGACCCCCAAGGCATCTCTCTGGATACATTTTTGACCTCTATTAAGCTTAGTCATAAGTCGGGGAAGAAGGACTCCCAGACATGCAACTATGTAATCGAAGTTACGGCACATATACGCAAGGCTATAATAACTAAGGACAGAGTGTTCGTTAATTGGTCGTCCTGCCCTGTGAGAGATTTCACCTTAGTAACGAGGTGTTACAAATGTCAGCAGTATGGACATGCGGCCAAGACATGCAGAGCTGACACCGTCACTTGCGGACATTGCGGGGCACTAGGTCACATAATTAAAGAATGCACGAAAACCGCTGAGCCGCCAAAATGTGCAACATGCCTGCACTACAAAAAACCACGCAGTCACAAAACTGGTGACCCTGATTGTCCAGCTAAAATTATGGCCGAAAAAAGATTCATTGACTCCATAGACGATAGATTCTATTTTTTCTAATCCAAAATCTCCTGAATATCTTAAATGCAAATTTCAATTTCTTTCCGACACTCATGATCGGCAGCTTTGTTCTACTGATACCCGTCTCCTTAGTATTCCTTTTCATAGCACAAATTTTATGGCAAACTCTTTTACTGTTCAAGCTTCACGACTCTGGAATGCTTTGCCCGTTGACATCAAAGAAATTTCCACAAAATTTTCCTTCAAGAGAAGAGTACACTGTCATCTTCTACGAGTAAATTAGTCTCATTTTCTTATCTACATCATCATTCATTGTAGTTATGTGTGTATTTGTATTTATTTAATTATGTATATGAATATATATGTATATTTTATATGTATGCGTATATATATCTTTATTTTGAGTATATTTGCATGTATGTGATTATTATATATATTATTTGGTATAAGTATGTAATTATTTAATTATTTTGCGCCGCAACGAATTATCTGTTTATCCCTATGGTTGACTGGGAGAGAACGCTTTTAGCGTTAAGTCCGCCAATTGTAACACAATTTCATTGTTAAACAATAAAGTTTAAAAATAAATAAACAAATAAAAAGACTATTATTGTGCCTAAAATAAAAACAACGTTCTTTTATATTTATGTATGAATTACTTATATTATGATTTTTCTTTTTAAATAATGCAATACTTAGCTTTTAGGTAAATTTTACTTTTTATATTTTCCATTTATAAGTGTTATATTATTATTATTTTTTTTGTTTATTCTCTGTAGTTATTATGTAGAATTTTATTATTTACTGTGTTGGTGGTGAGTCCTGGTGACCCGTAACTCAGGTTCTTCGGAAACCTAACATAGGCACCAGTTCTCCACATCTTTTATTGTTTATTTAATACAAATATGTTTATTTTATGAATACCTTGTAAGTTAGAGTAAGTTTTTTATTTTTGTGGAGGAAAATAAATATGCATTTTATTACTATTATTATTATTAATCCCGTAAGTACCGAAACGAATCCCGGGATAAAGGCTTATACATGTTATCTATGACATGTACATAAAATCAATCTACCTATTCCGATCACTGATAAATAATGATTAATGATAAGTTTAGTGTGTGCATGCAATATTTTTACTAAATTTTAATGAATAGTGTACCAAATTTTATTTAATTTTCAAACAAGGGGATTGTAGATATGATTTTAATAAATGTCATTTGTGTAGGGTACTCGTAATGCTTTTTAAATAAAGTCTATCTCGCATCCTGGTGTTTCATTGACGCCTCACATAAATACTCACTTTAACATGACTTGGTAGTAGCAAAAAATTTTAAATGATGTCTCCGTTTTCCATAATATGATTTATTTTAAATGGGGGACTGGACCCCGGAAAATTCAGGTACGGCCTTAAGAGGGAAAATCGAGATCGCATTTTGTATGAAAACTTTAGATACCTCATAACAAGTGTGAGGTTACAAGAGCGATATCAGTAGTAAGATACATTCTTAGATCAATGAAAGATGGGGCTAACTTTAAAAATATCGCTAAAACTAAAATATCGTTAAAACAGTGATCGATACATACCCATGAATGTGCCAGGAATGCCAGCGTAGTGTTGGTGAAAGTGAGGCCAGATATTGGGTATATTTGTGAGCAGTATATAGTGAGCCATCTGAAATAGAATCAAGGAAGACCTAAGAGGAAGACGGAAAGGAAATCCTATATCCGGTACAGGGATGCGCTACTAATAGCGCATCATATAATATAATAATAATATAATATTGTTTCGTCTGATACGCGATATACAGGGTCTACGAAATATACTGAAATCTTTTTAAGGATAAATTCAGTCCGTGATACTTAACAAAGTTGTTGAGTACATTTCCGATATGTACATTGTACATATCGAAAAAGGAAAATTAATTTTTGCCTCCCATACAAGTTGACCGATCAGCTAATCCGAGTTTGTATGGAAAGCAAATAAATATTTTTCATATTTCGATGTATGTTCCATAAGGAAAGTTGTTCAACATCATGGATTGAATTTACCCTTAAAATAGTTACAGTACCTATATTTTGTTAGACGTTATAGATATTAACATGTATTTTGTAGTATACCTACGTATACCTAGTCTGTTCTTTTAGGGTTCCGTACCCAAGGGTGCAAACGGGACCCTATTACTGAGACTCCGCTGTCTGTCCGTCTGTCCGTCTGTCTGTCCGTCTGTCTGTCCGTCTGTCACAGGGAATCTCTTGAACCGTAATAGCTAGACACTTGAAATTTTCACCGATTATGTATTACTGTGGCCGCTATAACAACAAATACTAAAAATAAAAAAGTTGAAAATTAAAGGGGGTCGGCATACAAAAAATGTGTTTTTTCAGCGTTTTTAACTAGATCTTTATAATGGAATTAACTACTTAGATACTTGAAATTTTCACAGATTATGTATTACTATAACAACAAATACTAAAAATAAGATAAAGTTAAAAATTAAAGGGGGTCGTCATACAAGAAACGTGTGTCTTCAGCATTTTAAAACATTGTACGGTGGTACGGAACCCTTAATGTACGAGTTCAACTCGCACTTGTCCGTTTATTTTTTAATACTTAACTAATTTTCATGTCTGTATGGCTTCTACACCACTTCACGGCACGTGACGGCATTTTTAATGAATCGATTAGCGCAAAAACACAGCAATATTCTCAAAGGAAACTTCTTGAGACGCAATCCGCACGACTCGATTGACACGGCGCGGCGAACTGTCGCACCGCGCTGTTAATATTTTAAGCCCCGCCCGCCGCGGTATACAACGTGGAAGGGACATACCCGTAATAAATCGGACCAAGGGCTACACTAGATCATTAAAATATGATGAAATTAAAATAACAGTTGAAGAACAAAAAAAATGTTAACATTCCCATACAAAACGCCCGGACGGCCGCACACTTGTATGAAAATGCCGAAATTTTATTTTGTTATTTGGCTGTTATTTTAATTTAATTACACTATAGGTAACTTCGAAGATACACTGTATAGTCGATGCACTATAATGATCTAGTATAGCCCGTGGTTCGATTTATTACGGATATGTAGGTATGTCCCTTCCACGTTGTATATCGCGTGGAATGATTTTTTGGGATTAGTTACGATTCTAGAGAATTATTGTTCGTAGAGATAGATACAATAACCAGATATAATAAGTACTTTTAAATGATCAAACAAATACTCGTACGCCATCTAGTGATGAGTAGCGGAACTACCGACACGACTTGATACGGATAACCCCTAATTACTTTTAAACGGCTAAACCGATTTAACATAGCTAAGAACTACCGCAAGAGAACTTGCTTTCACGTAAAAAAACCGCATCAAAATCGGTCCATCCGTTCAAACGCTACGATGGCACAAACAGACAAACCAACAGACTTTAGCGTCAAACTTATAACACCCCATCTTTTTTGTCAGGGGTTATTTAAAATAGGCGTAATTTGAATTCCTTATCTCCGAAACAAAGGGCCTAAAATTTTAAATTAAAAAACAGACAGTATTCTTGTTTATAGTGGACGGTATACAAAGAAAAAATTGTCAAAAAACCGCAAATCGATGTGATAGCCGTTTGGTACACGGGTACTTTAGGTTAAAACAATTTTTTTGAGCGGTAGTTCTTAAAAATATACGCATAGGGTGGGCAGTAATGACGTCATCAAATTTTTGTATGGGAAATGAATATTTTTTTTATAAGCCATTCGTGTTTGGTATCAAATGAAAGGGCTTCATGAGCCAATTCTAAACATATACTATACCATGACCTCTCGGCCACCTGTTTTCTACAAATACAAGAAATATTTTGCAAAACATACCAAGTTTGAGTTCCTCCAGGTAGGAGGCGACTTTAAGTTTTTGTGAAACATACACCAAATGTCGTTTAATATACTCATATAGAACCTCAAAAAGGCGATTTTAAAAATAAAAAAATTACTATTTTGATTCTTTTTTTCTTTATTGAAAAGTTGGATTCATAATTTTTAAACCTATCGATACATAGGTACAGGTCGCGCCAAACTTCTGGATCGCTCTGAAGTTGAGGCGATTCGAGTCACAGTAGTAAAATACAGATACCCATAGCAGATAGAATTTGCTTCATTTTTGTTTATTGTGTTATATATCATACTCGTATCTACATTCTTGCAATCATTTTGAAAAAAATATTATTGTGGTAAATATTCTGTCCCTGTTTGTAACCTGAGTGAGGCAACTTCAGAGCGATCTAGAAGTTTGGCGCGACCTGTACGAAATTTGTTTAAATTGATAGGGGAAATTAAACATCTTCATCTTCGTCTTCTGTATCATATTTAGTGCAAATAAAAGAGCTGTATTATTAAAAAAATCTCATGCATAACTAATCAAAGGCTCTTGTGTAGCGCTGGAAATTTTCATACAAAAAGCGATAACGTTTCTTCCTTCTTTAAGATAGTCCAATTTTGATATTTTTTTTATATGTTGTTGATATATTGGAAAAGTAGGGCGTACGTTTTCATTCGAAAGAAATATTGCTTATAACAAAAGTTATTAGCATCTCAATATCCATATTTTTTACAAAAAAAATAAACGGGCAAGTGCGAATCGGACTCTTACATGAAGGGTTCCGTACCACCGTACAATGTTTTAAAACGCTGAAGAAAAACGTTACTTGTATGACGACCCCCTTTAATTATTAACTTTATCTTATTTTTAGTATTTGTTGTTATAGTGGTCATAGCAAAGTAATACATAATCGGTGAAAATTTCAGGTCTCTAGCTATTACGGTTCAAGAGATAGAGCCCTGTGACAGATCGAGTTAAAAAGGCTGAAAAAAACACGTTTTTTGTATGAAGACCCCATTTAATGTTCAACTTTTTTTTATTTTTAGTATTTGTTGTTATAGCGGCCACAGTAATACATAATCGGTGAAAATTTCAGGTGTCTAGCTATTACGGTTCAAGAGATAGAGCCCTGTGGCAGACGGACAGACGGACAGACAGACAGATAGACGGACAGACGGACGACAGCGGAGTCTCAGTAATAGGGTCCCGTTTGCACCCTTCGGGTACAGACCCTAAATACTACCTCGAGCGTTTTAAGGGCATACTCGAAATTTCCGGGGTCCAGTGCTGCCCCCAATAAATCATTTCAAAGAAAACGGACACATAATTGCAATTTGCAAAAAACGGCCACTTTTGGCAAATATGCGGTTATGTGCGTAGTAAAGCTTAACGTTCTCATTTTAAACTGTAAACAGTAGTTTATAAAAAGGGTTATCTAGATCTTGGTAGTAGCAAAATTTTAAATTATGTCTCCGTTTTCTTTAAAATGATTTATTTTAAATGAGGGCAGCACTGGACCCCGGAAAATTCAGGTACGGCCTTAATTTATTTAGGTTTAAACCTAATTACTAAAATAGAAAACCGTACAGCCCTAGATTAAGGTGTACTAAATTGAATGATACCAAAATTGCCTCATTTTGTAAAGGTAGGGGGTGGAAACGTTACCGCCCGAAACAATATTTCAGAAGGACTATCGCACGTTACGGGTCGGAAGCAGAGCGGCGTGAAACAGATAGAATTTTTGCAAATACCTACTCGCGATGCGTATCGGCACTACACTATCCTCTTCATATCTTCTCTCTGTATTTATAAATACCTACATATAATAATGATGCAAATAAAAGAGTGGTATTATTATAATACCAAATATTATACTAATACTTGTGATTTGTCCGTATATATTTATTTATTTATTTATACAGAAGACGAAGAGGAAGACATTTAATATCCCCCTTTCAATTAAAAAAAAAGTATCTAAGTATCATAAGTTTAAAAATTATGAATCTCAAACTTTTCAATAAAGAAAAAATTTAAAAAAAATAGTAAATTTTATATTTTTAAAATCGCCTTTTTGAGTTTCGATATGAGTATATTAAACGACATTTGGCGAATGTTTTACAAAAATTTACAAAGCCGCCTCCTACCTGGAGGAGATCAAACTTGGTATGTTTTGCAAAATATTTCTTGGATTTGTACAAAACAGGTGGCCGAAAGGTCATTGTTTAGTATATTTTTAGGATTGCCTCATGAAGCCTTTTTATATGATACCAATCACGAATGGCTACAAAAAAAAAATTTAATTTCCCATACAAAAAATTTATGACGCCATTACTGCCTATGGGTAAATTTTTAAGAACTACCGCTCAATAATTAATTTTTTAACAAAAAAAAAGACAGACTAATTTTTTTAGGAGTTTCTTCCATATCTCCAAAATTCATCATAACTTCGCCAAATTAAAATGGGACCAACTTGGTAGTAAAGGCTTTCAAATAAAAAAAGAATCATTAAAATCGGTTCACAATTGGCGAAGATATCACGTAACAAACATACATAAAAAAAAACAAGAAACAGTCGAATTGATAACCTCCTTTTTTGAAGTCTGTTAAAAAAATTGTTTCAACCTAAAGTAGGTACCCGTGTGTGCCCGTGTACCAAATGGCTATCCTGTAAATCAATTTGCGGTTTTTTCGTAGCTCGACCACTATTAGATTTCAGGAAAATTTGTGATAAGTACGGAACGCTCTCCACGCGAGTTTATCTCGCACTTGACCAACTACCACCACACCACTTGCTTCCGGTGAACAAGAAACTGCACACTAGTTCACTAGTGTGTAATAATGACTGTTGTCACTAGGTGACAGTCATTGAGCTACGCCAGATGCCTTTAGGCAGCTCGAAAAGTCTGACACCAGTATAAATAAGCTATTACCACCATACTAAAAAGCTGAATAAGTAAAATAAGTATACTCACGAAAGCCACATATAAAATGCACTTAGCATTATCATCACTCGTATTACCCTGAAACAAATAAAATGTATTTGTAGTCGAGCTCCTGCAAACTGTATAAGCTGCTTCTACTTCTGCGCGGACCGTAAAAACCGATCGAGGAATGGGCGAGAATTTAAACTATTTTGATTCTATTTTTCTATTCTTCAGCCTGACATCTCGCTAAACGTGGTCTTCGGGTCGTATGGCCCTAGGCTAGTCTGCCCCGCTAGAGGTAAAGACGTAATAATGTTTCTGTATCTGATTAGGATTACAGACACACAAGACAGATTGGGACGAATGGCATTCCGGCTTCGAATGGGACTAATTCATCTCTTCATGTGGATGTCGTAAGAGGCGACTAAACGACTAAATACTTACCTAAAAACATAGTACCTAACACACTATTCTAAGCTAACACACTATTACGTCTTTCAGAGCCTAGGGCCGTAAGACTCAAAGGCCACTTTTAGCGTGACGGTGGGCGAGAATATGGAAAATAGAATTAAAAAGTGATGGGTTGCTAGCCGCATTAAATTATTAACTTCATTCGCATCATCGCTTATTCCCTCAATCGGCTTTTACAATCTGCGCGAGAAAAGCATCTGAGTAACTTTTTATTTTTTTCTATTCTTCCAGACCAGCTTAGAAGAGAATCCTATCTATACAGGCTGACTTTTAAACCACCAGCCAAATTTTTGGAGCAAGTTCAGTCCATGATACTGAACTACTTTCTATAAAAAAAGTTATTAAAAATCGATGAAAATTTTTTGTCCTCCCATAGAAAATCCGTTTGACTGAGCGCTGATTTGTATGGAAAGGCTAATTTTTATTTTCGTTTTTCGTTAATTGTTTTTATGGAAAGTAGTTCAGTATCATGGACTGAACTTACTCCAGAAATTTGGCTGGTGGTTTAAAAGTCAGCCTGTATTTCCAAGGAACAAACCGTCAAACAAACAGGCCATTTAATTTCAAACAGCGAAATCGGTTGAATGCTTCTGTTTTTTAGGTAAGTACCTACTCTTCGTACTCGTGTCTGTGGGTGACCTTGGCATATCTTTGGACAATAAATGGCTGCGTCCCCGGCCTCCGAATTGGCCAGCTGAGGAAGCAGCCGGGAACTACCTAGCAACTGAATTATATATTTAATAAGCTAAAACACTTACTCTTGGTTTGGTCCATTTGGTATTAAAAGTGGTCCAATGCAGAATATTGTAGCGAAAGTGGCAGTTAACTGATAAATAAAGGTAAAGGGTGAGTAGTTGTCATCCTGCTGCGCCCCCTTGCCTTCCTTTTTTTCTTCATTGTCCGCTACAGCATTTAGCATCCTCGTTGTCACAACAAATATACAAAAAAATATAACAACGGCGGTGAGCTTCATTTTTCTTGAAATGTATACTTAGTGGAATTCAATGATGAAAAGCAATTTTTCTAAGAAAATTCTTGAAGTTCAAGAACACAAGTGAGAAACAAGTGAGGAATGACGAATGAAAGAACAAATGAAGGCAGAGTTATTCATATTTCGTACATTTTTCTTTTCTTAGATCTATGGCTAGCAAGGAGGTTTTCATGAGATTTAGCGCGGTGACATGCACACCAGATTGAGGGCACCGAAACCAAAGAGGAATGTTACCATAGGTTTTTTGTACCTTCATACAAATAACGATATAGAGAGAATCCAAAGAATTTATAATACAATCCCAATCCCATCCCAACTAATCCCAACTTCCCAACTAATATTATAAATGCGGAAGTGAGTTTGTATACATTTGTTTGTTTGTTAGCTCTTCACGCTTTATCTACTAAACCAATCTTCTTGAAAATTCGCATACACATAGTTAGGAGTACTGAGAAGGACATAGGGTATCTTTCATCCCGGAAAAAAAGTAATGTTCCCGTGGGATAGCGAAGCCGCGGGCAGAAGCTAGTCTAGAATCTATACGAGTAATAATTTCAAAAAAACAACATTGAAAATTAAACTTAATGCCACGTACATAACGCTCATATTTTCATAATGCTTATGTTTTTTCATGTCATTTTTTGGGAACGTTAGGTAGGTATTTACCTACCTAACGTTCCCAAAAAATGTACCTAAAGTTATAAGCGTCCCTTTCCCGCAGACTGCCAGTACAATATAGTAGAAAGGGAGATCTATAATATAACTTTAGGTATCTAAACAGAGAAAAGTAGTTTTTTGCTTAGAATTTTGAATGTTTGGACACATCGACTAGAGCGGTTGTGCATTGCTCCGAATCCGAATCATATTCAAATCAAATCCGATTCTGACTCAAATTGGCCTTCCAAGTGGTTGTATGGACGTCTGTGCACTCAGTCGTAAACGGTTCAAATTCGATTCGTATTCAAACCAAGAATTCTCACTTCGGGTCGTTTTTATTTCGGATCAAAACCGACTCGAATTGGCCGCCGTAGAAATTGTACGTACGGTTGTGCACCCACTCGAATTCGATTCATATTCGAATATGCACCGGTAGAGATGGGCATATACCCGGGTATGTAAACCCTCGCTTGGATATATACCCGATATGCACCGGTTAAATACCCGTATCTACCCGTTTGGTGGGTAGATTGAAATATTTATTAATAAACGGGCAAGTGCGAGTCGGACTCGTACATGAAGGGTTCCGTACCACCGTACAATGTTTTAAAACGCTGAAGAAACACGTTTCTTATATGACGACCCCCTTTACTAGGAAGCGACGTAAACTTAGCTGTAAGTAACGATTTGACGTCAACATTTGGGCAAACCAAAACAAAGTGACTATTATAAATATCCTATGATAAAAAAGATATTTTGTTTTTTTTTTAAATTTTCAACTTTATTTTATTTTTAGTATTTGTTGTTATAGCGGCCACAGTAATACATAATCGGTGAAAATTTCAAGTGTCTAGCTATAACGGTTCAAGAGATAGAGCCCTGTGACAGACTGACATACAGACAGCGAAGTCACAGTAATAGGGTCCCGTTTGCACGCTTTGGGTACGGAACCCTAATAAATGAGAGCGAGTCCTCTTATTATCTGTATAAATGTATAAAAAGGTTATCTTATGTATAAATAAATTAATATATCTCAAATAGCCATAACTAAATTAGCCATATTAAATATACAGATATAATCTCATTTGATGTCTTATTTTAAAATATAACTAGGTTAAAAATATATTTGCCAGCAAAAAATGTAAACTTGACATGTCAATTTGTATATTACCATACAACGGGTAGATTGGGGTAAATACCCGACATACTAATTTGTGGGAAATGTTATAAAAAGTTGATGGGGCATTAAGAAAACTCGTCAATACGAATATCTTTTGTTCCGGGCGAACCTCGAAATCAGTAGTTTTGGCCTTCAAATAAGCAGTCAAAAATAATTCTCTCTATGTTTTGCATGAGGGGTGTCCATATGTTGACATCGCGTTTGATGTCTGATTGCTTAGTTTAACATATAATTAGGTCTACAAACATTTTCCAACAAAAAATGTAAACTGAGACGTGTCAATTCGTATGTTTCCATACAACGGTTGGGGTAAATAAATAATAATAGTGCCAGCAACTGACGGCGGTTAAATGCAGGCAGGACACGTAGTGAATGCGGCCTCTTTAATCAAAGTCTGGCGGTGCACTAACGAAATCGGTGGCCTCGAAATTCACGAATTTGATTCGGATTCGGGTGCAGTGCACAGGCGCTACTCAAGAATTTTCCCGCCGAATTTTTCTCGTTTTGGATTTGATTTGAATATGAATCGGATTCGGAGCAGTGCACAACCGGTCTTAGGGTCAGTTCACACCGAGACACGCTTCGTCGCGTCGCGTCGTGCGTGTCTCAGTGTGAACTGAACCTTAAGGTACATTATTGCTCTTGCACATCGCCTTCGTTATACAGGCTGAGATTTTAACCACCTGCCAAATGGAGCAAGTTCAGTCCATGATGCTAAACTAAAAAAGTTATTAAAAAGCGGCCAAGCGCGAGTCGGACTCGCCCATGAAGGGTTCCGTAACAGCAAGTAACATAATATAAATAATACATAACATAAGTTTTAAAAACATAAGTTTTAAAGGTAAATTGCGGTTTAAAATTTATGACGTTTTAAAAAAAAACTACTTACTAGATCTCGTTCAAACTAATTTTCGGTGGAAGTTTGCATCGTAATGTACATCATATATTTTTTTAGTTTAATCATTCTCTTATTTTAGAAGTTACAGGGGGGGGGGGGGAGGACACACACATTTTACCACTTTGGAAGTATCTCTCGCGCAAACTATTCAGTTTAGAAAAAAATTATAATAGAAACCTCAATATCATTTTTGAAGACCTAACCATAGGATTATCCCACACGTAAAGGTTAGATGAAAAAAAAATTGAGTTTCAGTTCTAAGTATGGGGAACCCTCTATGTATCGCTACGCTAGGGATCCGCAAAATTTCAAGAGTATCAATACTTTACTCGTTAACGGTATCGTATCAAAATTATCGATACCTAAAGGTATCGAGTACTTTCTAATATAGGGTAAAACTAAATTACTGCGTGATTGTTATCAAAGATGTAGCATCTACTCGTGATATTAAACAACATTCCCAAAGAAAGAAAAAGTTCAAAAAAAAGTTCAAAAACCTAAATTATGTGAGCATAAACATTTTTTTTATAATTTTTCTTTCTTTGGGATAGTTGTTTCTTATCACGATTAAGTAAGTAGATGCTAAAAAATAATAATAAATGGGCAAGTGCGAGTCGGACTCGTACATGAAGGGTTCTGTACCTCCGTACAATGTTTTAAAACGCTGTATCGGCGCGTGTAGATACTTTTGGATATTTATTGATCTGCCGTTAATGGTGGTGATTTTTGAAAGAAATAAAAATGCAGTTGTCTGATGGGAAGTTTGATGACGAGTATATTTTTGATTTTGAATTTTTACATGTATCAGGGATAGAGGTGGTGGGAACAATTTCGACCAATGGTATATGTACAAAATTCGTGGTAAACCGAGCTTATTGGTTGACCGTCAATAACCGCCCGTCACGTGATGAAGATGGGCGGATGGTTGCGAGGTTCCTACTCTGAAGAAACAAGTTTTTTGTATGACGACCCTCTTTATTTTTAACTTTATCTTATTTTTAGTATTTGTCGTTATAGTACCTATAGTAATACATAATCGGTGAAAATTTTAAGTATCTAGTTAATGCCATTATAAAGATCTAGTTTAAGACGCTGAAAATACACGTTTTTTGTATGACGACCCCCATTAATTTTAAATTTTTTATTTTTATTTTTAGTATTTGTTGCTATAGCGGCCACAGCAATACATAATCGGTGAAAATTTCAAGTTTCTAGCTATTACGGTTGAGCCCTGTGACAGACGGACAGACAGCGGAGTCTCAGTAATAGGATCCCGTTTGCACCCTTTGGCTACAGAACTCTAAAAAACAAGTTGTCACGTGTTGTTAATAGAGGGCGCTGCACAGAACATATTTGTCAATGTCACTCAATGTTAAAAAAATCTAGGTCTATAGTCTATGGTCACAGAATACAGTAAGAGTAAACAGAAAGGAATCTCCTAAGGCACGCGCAATATGCGTCCCCGTTCCCCGCACCCGCACCTCTCCCCCGGTTCTTGACGGCCAACGTGAGTCATCGAGGCGAAAACGGGGAAGAGGTGCGGGGACGGGGAACGGGGACGCATATTGCAAGTATCTTAGGAGATTCCGGCCTGTGCTATGGTGTCAGTCACCCACAGACCTACCACTACTAGACTTGCAACGATATTGCTAGAAAGTGACTGTCAAATACAGTACAACGTGAGTGTGAAAGAAAAGCTGATATGTTTTTTGTCTCTATCGGCGTGGCTGCTATTAGCTGGCCTGCTGTCAAAATCTGGGCCAAACAAACCACAAAACGATCGAAGAAAGTTACGTTAATTTTAGGGATTTTATCATTTAAAAGGTGATTTAGGGTTTTATTAATTTGAGCTTATTAAATGTTAGTAACCATAGTGTGTTCTGTGAGGTGTGAAAAATATGGGTGGAGGCAACAATCAAAGATAGAAAGAGATGCACTGAAGTGGCCACGCACTATGCAGGTCTAGTAGTGGTAGGTTTGTGCAGTCAACTCATTTTCTCTAAAGGTACTTTTTTGCTCTTTGAGTGGTGAAGAGTCAATTCAAGACCACTCACTCCTAAGATAAGGCATACTCGTATATTACTCACTCGTTCAAATCCTTCGCGTACGGTACGTACGATAGAATTCCCCTTTTTAGAAACGGTAAATGGCCAATGGTCACCCAAGGATGCCAAAGACCTTGCAAAATGGAGAAGAAATAGCCGGAAAAGTTTGCGTCATCTATTGGCGTCATATAAAAAACGTTTTTTTTTTCTCGCAAAATCCCTCATTCTTTCATTTTCTTAAAAATTATTTGCTTGCGATTGATAGAAGAGAAAAAAGTATCGATACCTTCGAAAAGTATCGATACCTCATAAGTATCGGTACAAAAGTATCGATACCAACCAAAAGTACAGGTCGCGCCAAACCGAGCTGTAATGCTAAACAACTAGAGGTTTCGTGAATTAGCGGTTTATACCATCCAACTGCGACATATACACAATAAACAGAAATAAAGCAAATTCTATCTGCTATGGGTATCTGTATTTTACTACTGCGACGCGAATCGCCTCAACTTCAGAGCGATCTAGAAATTTGGCGCGACCTCTACTCGGTATCGGAACAAAAGTATCGATACCTCAAGGTATCGATACTTTTTGCCCCTATGGTATGTGTATCGCATTATCAATAGCAAGGGCAAGCAAGGCCAGGTCTATTAACTTTGATTTCCAAAATCTGCCATATTTTTATTTATACTGGCAGTCATGTACGATAATTTGCAAGTGCAACAGCGGCCAAGCTGTGGGCAGAAATATGGGATAGCTGTGGGCTCAGAACCATAAAAGCTGTGGGTCTAAAAACCATAAACAACAAAACTGTGGGTGGACGGACTGTCAATGTCAACTGTCAATTTTGACATTGTGAATAATGCCAATTGCCGCGCTTTGATTGAGGAAAAAACTAAAATTTAGGTTTTTTACCCAGTGAAATAAGAAATATTTTATTCAAAAGTACCCTGATGAAAAGTTATGTAATATTATGGCCATTCGAACATACCTAAATATTTATATTTGAATTATGTGCCCGACTGCCGATGTACAATCAATGTGGCACAACGAATACTATACTCTACCGAATGTGGCATGTGTGTGGCCATTGCCAAATCTGACATTGATTTGATTGATCATTGAGGTTTTTTATCGTCAATTCGTCATGTTAAAATTGGATTTGTGTTTCTATAGGTTCTATTATAATTTTATGTAATTTTTCCTCAGCTGTTTAAAGTAAAACCTACTTTAGTTTTTCTAGTGATTTATGTATATGTAATGCTGCACTAATAGTGACGATCATGTTTCGGAATAATTTACGATTTTGTATTCCTAGGAATGTTGACGTAAGTTTTATCACATTTACTATTTACCATTTTTATCAAATTTGTGCCTATTTATATCAATTTTTAATACTGTCTACCCACCACGGCTACTACTACCTACAATCCTCAAAATCATAGATATAAGCTCTGAAGATTTTTGTATACAACTTCAAGTCCTACTTATTTTTGCGTAATATTTATCAAAGCTGTAATCGTTCGAAATAAATACATGTACCTACCAGTGAATTTGCTTGGACGTAGTTTCCTACTTCTATTAGTACTCTAGTACCTTGAATTGGATCTTGGAATCCTAAGAGAAATCAGAATACTCTTAATCTGTTCTACGCAGAGGCTCTCAGATAGAAAACTTCCAATTCAGCTTGCATCATATTAATTTCAAGTTGCTGGATCAAATCCTGCTTTAATTGTAATTGTTTACCATTCTATTCTTTAAAAACTTTAGTAGGTAAGTAAGTACATACTTACATAAAAACTTTTTAAATTATTCTGAATATTTCAATAACATTTTGTTTCAACAGCTTTCCCGTTGTAAGCACTCTACTAAATTAGATGCTATAAGGGAGAAGCTGAGAGAAGGGCCCAACTTTGCAGACTTTGTTTCTGAAGACCGGCCAAAGGACTGGGATGACTATGAAGGGAAGTTGAAGCGGGAGAAAGGAGAGCGAGATCGCTTGAGGCTCCCTCCATGGCTGAAAACAACTATACCCACAGGTAAAGATATAAAATCTATAGAAATACAGCTGCCACTATTGGCTCTTTGTGTAATTTTTCCAGAAAACTATAATTCAATCTAATAGAAGAGTAACATCAAACTGACTGTTGCATAAGGCATTTTCGAGGATTGTTTTTGCTGCAATTTGAACTATATTATCGGTACGGTATTACCCGTAATGCATGGGGAGCTAGTACCGCCCTCAGTACTCAAACTAGCCCAGCTCCTGCAGGAAGCTCGGGACATCTGTAGGCTTGATGACCCACCATGTCGACCTTTGCGAGTCCTAATAAAAATTTTGCAATTGCTTTAATAATTTTCAATAAATCTTGGCAGAAAAATCATGCATGACCTTTTTATATTATACTAGCTTTTGCCCGCGGCTTTGCTCGCGTATCCCACGGGAACATTACTTTTTTACGGAATGAAAGGTACCCTATGTCCTTCTTAGTACTCCTAACTATGTGTATGTGAATTTTCAAGAAGATTGGTTCAGTAGATAAAGCGTGAAGAGGTAACAAACAAACAAACAAATATACAAACTTACTTTCTCATTTATTATATTAGTTGGGATTGGGATACTATAAAGCTAGTAGTTCACTGCCTTCGTGGTCCAGTGGTCAAGGCGTCTGCATTGTGATCTGGAGGTTGTGGGTTCAAATCCCACTGGGAAGCATACTTTGTGAAAAGTTGTTTCCAGTTGTTACGATATTGCAGGCTTGAATCACCTGATTATCTGAAAAGAAAGATGTTTCCATGCTTCCGAAGGCACATAAAGCTGTTAGTCCCGAACGCCATCTAGCGTTTGTACCTATACTAGGATTGGTTCTGGTCTACCCTTCGGGTTGCAGAGGTCAGACGGCAGTCGAGCTGGGTAACAACCAGAAACCTCGTCAAATTACCTAGGGTAGGTAGCAGACCCCGGGCTCTGAAGCATAACCGCTGACGATGCAACTGGGAATACGCTCGGATGATGATGACTATTAAGCTAGTTTTTATTATAAAAGTAGTGTAAAACAAGGTAAAAGCTAGTTATTTTGTTACGGACTATGTATTATATTTATAAATTCTAGGTAGGTACTTAATAGATGGGTCAATATCTATTCAGTGGCGGATTTGCCCTAAGGCCCAATACGCCTAGGGCGGCCAGATATGAAGGGCGGCAAATCGTGCCAAAAAAAAAAAATTTTTTTGGGCACGATTTGTATTGGCACGAAGATTTAATAAATGATTTTGCTGCGCTTAAGTGCAGACGAGTTTTGTAACACATTGTAAAACATTTATTAATAAACAAAACCTAAAACCGTTTTAAATGTTTTATTTAAATGTCCAATCATCCCTCAGGCCTTCGAAAATATAATAAACTAGCAGCTTTTAGTTAACGTTTACCAATTTTTTGTGGCCACTTTAAACGAGCTATAAGGTAAATTCATTAATTATGTACCTATCTAGTCTATATGATGGGTGCACATGGCCTGGGGCCTAGAGCGGCTAGGACTGCAAATCCGTCACTGTATCTATTATGTTTTGAACATAAATAAGCTGTAAATTCAGTAACGATATTTTTACTGTTAAGTTTTATCTAATTACTTTGATTTTATATTTAGTTTCAAGGTCAGCTAATGAATCTTTACTTATGTTATGAGTGCCTATTCTAATACATATTTTGTAATAAACATATAAAATATACAAATGATCTATCCTTTTTTATAAAAATATTTTTTTATTCAGAATCTTTTAATATAGGTATACCAAAGCATGTCTCATCATTATCTCTATTATTTAATTATTTATTTATTTATAGTATATTTATTTATTATTTATAGTAAAGTTATTAAATGATGTAAAAATTTCAGGTGCTAAATTCAGTGAGATTAAGAAACAACTTCGTACATTGAAGCTGAGCACAGTGTGTGAAGAGGCGCGATGTCCAAACATCGGAGAGTGTTGGAGTGGGGGCAAGCATGGCACTTCAACTGCGACTATTATGGTGAATTGATTTTTTTTGTTTAAAATATAAAATATATTTTTAACCCTCTACGCAAAAAGATTGGTGTTATAAGTATGATGTGACTGTGTATCTGTCTTTAAACGAATGGACCGATTGTGATGCGTTTTTGTTTTGTTTGAAAATTGACTTTATCGAGACGGGTAGTGCCCCGGAGACGATCAATCGTCAATCGTTACGTGACTGACCGTTTCAAATGAAGGTGCGATTGATGGAGTTTTTTCGATGCATCAATGAGGATCAATCACGTTTTTTGTTAAGTATGTAGAGTGATAAAATGAAGAAAACCATAACATACAGTGAAAAAATATCCAAATCCGACCAAAAAATTACGAAGATACAGCGATTATACTGCAGCACTTAGATTAATCTAGATTGAGTGTTTCATACAAAATCCAACGTTCAAAGTGGAGCCATTTTGTGATATACGTGTGCGTGAGCACCCCCCACTACGCGTGTATTACTATCGTTACTGTTCTTGTGTGTGTGAAGTAAATTATTCCCAGCGCAAGAAAATTACCCCAGAATGTGGCAGATTTTTTTACGTGTTCTTATTCATATTGACAAATCTATACTAATATTATAAAGCGGAAGAGTTTGTTTGTGTTTGTTTGTTTGTTTAAACGCGCTAATCTCAGGAACTAATGGTCCGATTTGAAAAATTCTTTTTTTGTTGGGTAGTCCATTTATAGAGGAAGGCTTTAGGCTATATAACATTACGTTCCGACAACCACGTGAACGAAGTCGCGGGCACAGCTAGTTATAAATAAGTGTATAAAATTAAACCTCGTAAGGGCCATTCACATATTACGTTACAGTGATAGGGGGAGGGGGAGTCATGCCAAACGTGACGGTACGTGTCATAGGGATCGGAACAAGCGTGACATGTCCAGAAATTTTGCGTGACGTAGTATGTGGACGACCCCTAAGCTTTATTGTGTATGTAGGTGAACAAAAATTATATTAAAATAGGTAAAAGAAAAAAACACACAATCAACATTATTTATTTGAGTCCTTAAAAATCCATAAAATACCTTTGTAGGCATAGCCCCTTAGCGATTTTTCGACGACCACTCTTTGTTGTGTATGTGTCCTAAACACGAAAGTGAGCAGAAAACGTCCTTCCTTTAGGCTGCCACTTCTACCAGAATTCATTTTCCGTCTTATTATTTCAGTAATTATTAAAAAAAAACCATCAGCGTGATAATATGTTATTTTTAGTATTTTTCATTACAAATTACATTAAAATGTGTAAGTTATATATATTTGTAATCCTTATATAAAATCCTTTCTTTTGATAAACCACTTGTTTTAAACGAAAAATATTTAAATTAAAAAATATATTATGTTATATGGCGCCAAAAATCCGCCATTTTGTATTTTTAAAATTTTTAATATATCTAATGTCACTCTCAGAATTAAGACAAATCTTATGAAACCTCTCAAACTAAAATCCTCCAAGCCGTTTAGGCTGTAGAGCGTGCCAAAGAAATACATATACATACACTCGATAAAAATGACCCTCCTTCTGGCGCAGTCGGGTAAAATATAATAACATTATAACGACTAACTTTTTATCCTCCATAACTAACTATACTAACTAATAATACCTAATAAGTACTTCAAAATTTCATCAATACATACCTACTTACCAATATATTATAATTTTTTCTTAGCGCAATATGAAAATGTTAACGTTAATTTTTCACACAAACATACAAGTAAACATACCTACAAGAAACTGTTCTCTAAATCATACGATTTGTCGACTCAATAATAAGAGATGGTAAAAATATTCCACACTCTGGCAACACTAAATGTCATGGCGTTGGTTTGTTGGCAATATTTTTACGTAATAATTTTACGAATATACGTAGGAATTAGTCGAAAATTTGCTTACTTACTTATGAAAAGTGATGTCCGTCTCCTGGTGTTTTATTTTAGTGTAATTTTTGCACGATTTTACTGAGCATACAGTAATTTTTACAATAAGTTAACACCGTGTCGTTACGTAGTGACGCCGTGAACTCCCATAACGTAATGACAAGCTGTGGGCGGGGCTAAGAACGAAGACACACACACACGATTTTGGTGTCTTTTGACTGGCATCACTTTTGGGTGGCGTATATGGTATCTGGACCTATATTTAATCTGAGCTGCAGCAGTTCAAAAAATGCCCGAGGGTACGAGTCTTGATCGCTGTGACGTCATTAAACTCATCCCGTACTGCCCGCCGCGCGCGCTCACCTGTTTTGTGGGTAATATTCCGTACTTACCCACATTTTTGAGTCGTGTTTGGCCTCTTTTGTTTTGTTGTGGATTTATTATTGAGTTGTGGTACTAGTGGTGTCAACAATAGCGTAAAATATTTTCTATAAATATTGTATCGTGATCGTGCCATAGTGCAACAGCAAGAGTAAACAATTTTTCGAGTTCCGAATGACCAAAAAAACTATAAAAAGTGGATCAGTGTTATGAAGAGACATCCGCTAGCAAGCAAGAGTAGGTACTTTTTAGGGTTCCGCAAAAAACGGAACCCTTATAGATTCTTCATGTCTGTCTATCTTTCCGTCTGTATGTCACAGCCACTTTTTTCCGAAACGATAAAATATATTTATTTATTTTAAACTAAAATAACGCACTACGTTACATTGTATATATTTTTATAAAGAGGTCTGTCAGGATCGTAGCAAGTTGAGGTCCATAGTCTCTGCCTACCCCTGTGGGAAACTGGCGTGATAGTATGTATGTATGTATATTTTTGTAATCCTTTAATAAAATTCTTTAATTTGATATCCCACTCGATAGGTTTGTTTCGTTTGCCGCCCTATAACATAAAAAAAAAAGGTTTTGAAAAGAAAAGATTTTTCATGCTGCGCAATTTGGCGCCTGAAATCCGCCATTTTGATTTCCAATAATTTTAATATAGCCTAAGACATATGAAACTAGTTGTTAAGACGAATCTTACCACATATAATTAATTAAAATCGGTTCAGCCGTTTAGTACAACATAAAGTCGGACATACATACAGGTCAAACACATAACCCTCCTTTGGGCTTTGCCGCAGTCGGGTAAAAATAAAACAAAGTTAAAAAAAAAGGGGTCATCATACAAGAGACGTCTATTTTTCAGGGTTTTAAAACATTGTACGTAGGTACCTATGTAACCAGAGTACGAAACCCTTTATGTACAAATCCGACTCACACTGACCGGTTTTATTTTACACGTATTCCGTATCCTAATCTACGCATAGAGTCAGAACTTTGCTAAAAAAATTAGATAATATTATAAAATTTTAGTTATGTAGCTCTAGTATCAATGAACATAATGTAAACTGTTTTATAAGTGGAAAATTACATGGAAAATTATATAAAATACCGATTTATGGGTAATTATTTTTCAAACCCATCTTTAAATTTGTTGCTTATTGTTACAGTCCCAAAAACAATGCAAAAAACCAACAGTGTCCACCACTAACCACGAATATCTGTACTGAAGGAATGCGATTGCGCGCGGACGGCGTGTCGTTTGGAGATAGTGACGTCATCGCTACTTTCGGTCGGCAGACGCGTGTTTTAAAATCGCGGTCAATGAAATGTTGAATAACTTCTGCATTTCTGAACGGATTTAAAAAATTCAAAAACTGTCGTACTTAGAAAATCACGAGGCATGCGAAATACTAGTCAAAATTGGATTTTTCTGTTACCTGATTGATTCTCATTGCTCGACCTCATTTGCTTTCTGGCTGCGGCATGTCCACCATGTTTCTAAATTAGCGAGTAGTAGCGAGCGAATGACCAAACGATTTGTCAATCGCGATTGTCAATGGGCTTCAATCAAAACTTTTGTCAATCGCCGTCAATCACGTTACGTAGTTGCAATTGACAATGGCATCAGTTGCCTCTGTAGACGATCAATTGGTCCTTTAATCACGTAAATATTGTTAATTGCGATTGATCGTCTCCGGGGCACTTTACTTATTTTTTTTTATTTTATTACTTGTGTAGTTGATGGGTGACACGTGTACCCGAGGCTGCATGTTCTGCTCCGTGAAGACATCTCGCGCGCCGCCTCCGCTGGACCCGGACGAGCCCAAGAACACAGCGTATGCCATCAACCAGTGGGGGTTGGGGTATATTGTACTCACTTCTGTTGATAGAGACGGTTAGTACTCAAATATCTTTGTTCTAAGTGTAGGATCGTCATCGTCATCAGGTCTTTTTAGTCGGCACTTGATTTCGATTATTATGTGAACTTCCGCCACCATTTAACTGTCGTACTCGCGACACGTGTTTCACTTCTACACGAGGCATCCTCAGGCACAAGACCTGATATTGATCGTTCGGTCAAACGACGAATGATAAAAGTACACTGTCGGCGACGGGTTCTCCTCTACCTCCGCCTTCGGTGGAAGCGGGCTGCTGCTCAGGGCTGCGGCCCTCGACAGCGACGTGCCTCCGCCGGCTGCAGCTACAGGCGGGTCACAGGTGCAACGGGATGATGGCATCGCGGGGCGAGGGCCTGTACTTGCCGTCTGGCGGGCGGGCGTGCAGAGGCATTCCTCACGTAACACGGGGCCCCGACGGCTTTTCAATTCAAATTCAATTCAAAATATCTTTATTATCATAGGATATTTATAATATCTCTTAATAATAGTCACTTTGTTTTGTTTTGCACAAATGTTGACGTCAAATCGTTACTTAAAGCTAAGTTTACGCCGCTTCCTAGGCGCAAGTGCAGAAGAAGCGGCAACAAACTGCACTGCACGTTTTCTCCAAAGACGTCAACTAACAAACTAAAAACTTAAACTTATATTAGGCTGCTCGGAGACTAAGGTTTTCCTGGGCACGGAGACGATGTTTGTTGGTCTCCGAGCAGTATGCGTACCACGCAGGGGCCGCGTATGTGAGGCGGGATCTCACGTAGGTCTTGTAGATCCCGAGCCGCGTCCGTAGTGGGAGGCTGGAAGAGAGCACCGGACGGAGCTTCTCCCGGGCTAACTGCTGCCACCGTCTCGTCGACATGGGCCTTCAAGCGTAGGCGCCTGTCGATTTGTACCCCCAGGTTCTTGACATGTTGCTGCCACGGCACGTCTTCCCGTTCACCGACAACCTCCATTTGGAGAGCCAGTCAGGCAGGGCGTCTAATGTGACTTGGAGTTTCTTGGCCGCGTGCTTCGCGTTCATGCTGGTGAAGAAAGCAGCGTCGTCCGCGAAGAGTGCCAGTTGGGCCTGACCGGCCACGGGAATGTCGTCGGTGTACCAGGCGTAGCACGCAGGCGACAGCTTCCTTGGGGAACCCCAGTGGGCGTTCTGACGATAGGGCGTCTTCGACCGCCACCCTTATCCTCTTGTCGTCGAGGAAGGAGGCCACGATCCTGAGCAGTCTTCTAGGCATTGGCGTTGAGGTCTTTTATAGCAACCCCTCATGCCATACTCGGTCGAACGCCTTTTTATAGTCAAGGAACACCACAGCCACGTGTTCCTTGCGGTTGGTTGCCGCCGAGATCTTGTGAAGCAGTCTTGCTATCTGGAGCGTCGTTGAGTGTTCTGGCCGAAAAACAAACTGCTCCGCACGCGGTGGAATGTGCGGAAGCAGTAGGCCGAGTAGGAGTTTCTCGAACACCTTCGAGAGCGCACTGAGTAGCGAGATGGGCCGGTAAATTTCAGGCTTCTGCAGGTTCTTGCCCGGCTTAGGTAGCATAATGACCCGGCCGGTCTACCACTCTTGGAAGAATGACATTGAAGAGGCGCGTCACCGCCGTTAGATACACTGGCGAGAGGTGGCGGAGCGCCTCGTGACGTTATCTGCGCCCAGGGCTTTTCTGGGCTTCAGGTTCCTGATCACTCGCTGGACTTGGCCAGGCGTGAAGAACACTGCATCTTCCTCTTCTGGTACCGGCTCTGCGAGGTAGTCCCGAAAGTGTTCCAGGACCATCTTGTAGCGGTCCTAGTCGGCCACTGGGTTCGGCGTGAGTTGACGCTCCAGCTGTTCCGCAAAGATCTCGGCGCGAACTTCAGCTTTAAATCGTGGGAGGCCATCGGCTGCCAATGTACTGCCAAAATACACTGTATTGCCGTCTTTTACAGTTAACCCCGCCTCCCTACCACATCCCACGCACCTCCCCCTTCTCATACAGTATAAAAAGACGGCAACACAGTGTATTTTTATCATTTGTTGTTTGACCGCCGAGCGATCAACATCTAGGCTGGTCTTGTGCCTGAGGATGCCTCGTGTAGAGGTGAAACACGTATCGCGAGTACGACACTTAAATAGTGGTGGAAGTACACAAAATAATCGAAATCAAATGCCATGTAACTTTGACTTCCGCAAGGTAACGAACGCCTGAATCCATTAATTAGCCTACACTCTCCACGCTGGCCAGACGGGTTGGACAGGTTTCATTGATGTTTATTAGGAAAACTTGGAGTGGTCCTATTCTACTCTGCCGGGAACTACACGGCAAAGTGTAGGATGCTTCGAAATTAAGCGGCACCACTACAAAACTGATTCCTATCGAACTAGTAACTCCATCTAGCTACAACATTTAAACTGAAAATCTAATAGGGAAGGGATGAAAGTTTTGAAAACGCTTGAATATTTTTCTGTGGTTAGGAATAACATTCCTCGTTACCATAAAAAAAATATCAGATTTTTCTGTCCAGTCAATTAATTATAAAAAATGAAAATATTTTAAATCCCAATAGTTTAACCCATAGTCAGCCTTACGCCGTCATTTCCTATGTCCGGACCGTCTGACGTATTAAAAAAATAATGTCATATGACATTATTTCTTTTAATACGTCATATGACATTATTTTTTTTAATAAGTCAGACAGTCTGGGCTAAGAATGGCTAAGAAATGGCAAAGTAAGGCTGACTATGGGTTTAATTTTATTTTTTATTTTACAAGCTTTTGTTGCTGTTTGTTTAAAATTGGGATTTAAAATATTTTTATTTTTTATAATTGACTGTACAAAAAAATCTGATATTTTTATGTTAACGAGGAATGTTATTGCTAACAACAGAAAAATATTCAAGCGTAATCAAAATTTTCATCCCTTCCCTATTCCGCTTCAAAGTATGAAGGTTGTCAATCCTCACGTACCTGTTCGTCCGTGAAGCTGCTCATAAAATCATTGGCGGGCACATCATCTGTGGAAATCAATTATGATGAGCCATAATTTGACTTTTATAAGAAAATGTGAGACCATTTCATCAATTTTCATTTCATCAGTTTGATTTATATTACAGATTTGCCTGATGGCGGATCATCGCATCTTGCTGAGACTGTCAAGGAAATAAAGAGGCAGTAAGTTAAATTATTCTAAATAGTAATTTTTTTCAAAGTAAATTTTTAGCACGTTTTTTTTAAGACATAATGAAATCGCAAAAAAAAATCTGCAGCTCCATACATTTTGGTTCACGGTAGGTATTTAATTTTGTATGGAGCTGCAGATTTTTTTTTCGCGATTATAGGGATGGTTCCATAGTAAAAGTTGTTCACATTGGTTAGCACGTTAACTCCCTTTCGGGTTGATACCCTCTGGATGTTTTGTTACACATTGTATATAGCTATGATAACAATTTTAATAAAATGTTGGTATAACATCACACGAAATGATGGTTTATTTTCGATACGAGAGAAAAAAGCAATAATCTTTTTGCGTAAAATATTTTTATTTTATTTTATTTATTTATTATTATTACTTACACTATCATAACAGGTTTCCTCAAGACAATAGCAAAGTCACATGCATTTTATCTATTATTACTAACATAGCAAGCACAAATCAAATAAAACTGCCTTTGTGAATTCCGTCAATGAACAGCTGAACAGGTCAATGTCTTCTGCTACCTTGTTTAACGTGTGCAGGGTTTGGATTAGCGGCGCCATATTCAGGATATTCGTTCGGCCCCGTGGTATCGCGAATAGAGGAGGTTTTATCCTTCGCCACACGTACCGGTTTGGCACGCTCAGTGCTAACCACTGCAACACAGCTTGGTTGGCTTGTTAACGATACCAAATTCACAGTAAAAGTAACATTAAATAACGTTCTTTTCATACAGGTATTAGTGGTAACGTTATAAGGGGTATCGATAATGCAGTTATAAAACGTTATAATAACGTTATCAATTAACGATATAAGTAACAATATTTTTTTAAATACTTGTAATATATTATATAAATATTATACAAGTGTATTGCATCGCGCTGGGAATCGAACCCAAGGTAGCACAGACTATCACGACATCCGTGTAGCTCTAGTAACCTACTAGAAACTCTCATCAATTTATTCTGTCAAATATCGAAAAGAAATACAGTGTTAACAATACCTTTTACCGTTAATATAATTGGTAACGTTATCTGATTTATCGGTAAATGGTTGGAAAAATACCGTTACTCAACATATATAACGTTATCTTTGCTGATAACGTTAACGCCGTTTGACAGAATTAACGTGACCAGATTTTTAACGGTATTCTAAGCCCTGGATCCGACCCCTGAATACGCCGAATTAATATGTCGCTAAGCTCCGACTTCGTCTAACTTCTAGCGTATGTACCCCACCATGTCGAGAACGAAGAGTGTTGGATACATCAGTGGGTAAAATGATTGGGCTGTATGTATGGGCTATGGTTCCTTTGCAGATTTTTTCAGTAAACCACATAGTGATATTACGTCTTTCATTATTTCTTCACATTTATTGAGAAAAGCACTATACATGCCTCGGTGGGAATAGGGTTACCGGACTCGTAGTTATTGTCAAGGTTCTACTCGTCCAAAACTCTACTCGTCTGGCAATCCCTAACTTCCCGGCCTCTGCAGTAATGGACTATTGGCCAATCGGTTAGATTATTTAAAAAATATTATACACATTCATATAATTGATTTTCTTTTTCATTCCCAAAGAGGGATGACGTCAGGCAGGCGGCCGGTCGTAAAACTATAGCCAAATCATTTAAACTGTTCCGGCTATTTCTTCTTCATTTTGCAAGGTCTTTGGCATCCTTGGGTGACCATTGACATGCATGTTATATTTGGAGAAGAAAAAGCGGGAAAGCGCACCCCGGGCTCCGAAGCAGCACAGCTGAGTTTAGACGAAGAAGATATAATTTTTTTTCTCTCAGAAACAATAAATAACGAAGATACAGCGTATTTCAGTTTCAAAATAAAAATCAAATATTTATTCAGTAATTAGGCCGTAGTAATTTTAGTGTACATTACGTGTAATATTTATGTATATCTAAATATTTTTTTTCTTTGTTAGTAAAGGTACAGATACTAGCGTTTCGTAAAGACCCCTGCTGAGAAGAAACGCCGAAAGAAACTCATTTACACAGTATTGGTCGCCTACGCGCCAGAAGGGCTTTGTCAGTTTACAAATATATTATGCCTAATACAATGTTCTAACAACATATTATGTCAAGCTTGCGAACGAGTGCCCAATCCAAATTACAGCAATAAGTTACACTGAGTAGTCTTAAAAAAAACGGAGGCGAGCTGACCAGTCCCTACTGGCGGCACCCTTTCACGAGTTGACGCGTGAATCAGCCATCCGCATGACGTCACGGATTCGTACGATTTTTACACAGCGGTGACGTCACAAGTCCCCACTCTGGAACTTAGATACTCGAATCCAGTATCTTTGTAAATTTTAACTTTTTTGATAATCTGAAAAATTTGGGTCCATTATTGTTGGATAATTTAACTAACGGACTAATTAGAATAATACTTTTCTGACCCAGTCGTCATCCCTAATGTTTTCAGGAACGAGGACATCCTAGTGGAATGTCTGGTGCCGGACTTCCGCGCCGAGCGCGCCTGCATCGCGCGCGTGGCGCGCAGCGGGCTGGACGTGCTCGCGCACAACGTGGAGACCGTAGAGCGGCTCACGCCCTTCGTCAGGGACCCGCGCGCGGGGTGAGCTTAGGCTAGTGTAGTCAATTATTGATTTGATAAACAGCATTACAATGCTCGGGACAATACCTTTTTTTTTAACCGACTTGAAAAAGTAGAAGGTTATCAATTAAAAAAACCATACGGGTCGACTTTGCCAATTGTGAACCGATTTTGATAATTCTAGTAGGAGGCCCATGATGCTCATTGGAGACTTACTCGAGCGTCGCGGGGACTTGTTGGATTGTGAAGATAGATGATAAGAAGAATAAAAGGCTTTATAATATGTTCCGTTTCCCCGATGGGGGAAGAGTCTATAGGTTTTCAAAAGAACAATTACATGAAAATACTCATGCGTGCGTGTCAGATTGCTTGCCAAGAATCTGACCATTATTTGGAGGGTATTCTTAATCTGACAATTTGAAAAGTTTTTTAAATAAAAACTATTCAAACCGTCAAATTAAGAAAAGAGCAATCTTTTTGTAAAATCTTTTATTGTGAGACCAAAGTACTAGTCAAGGCAAATAAAATGAGCTCAAATATGATAGGTTTTCGTCGTTTCATTACTGAGTTCCTATGGCTACCACGCGGCTTCACCATCAACCAATATGACATGATTTAATTGGCGGGAGGTGACTGGTGTAATTTGTGATCCCAAAATGCCGGTTAGGTTAAAGGGACAGGTCTACAAATCCATCATTAGACCTGTCCTTTTATATGGCAGTGAAGCGTGGCCATTGCTTGAGCGACACAAGCAGGAACTGCAAAATGCAAATGTTGCGCTGGATATGCGCAGTATCGCGGAGAGATCGCTTGAGAAACACCCGCATCCGCGGCAGACTTCGTATCCTTGACATAGCCACAGAAGACAGTAAGAGATTATTTATCAGAACGGAATGTCCTAAGGTCCCTTGCAATATGTCCCCCGCACCTTTCCCCCGTTCTCGCCTTGTCTCAGGGCGAGAGCGGGCGAACACACTCGCATTGCCGAGTGCACGGCCGCACAAGAACGGGGGAGAGGTGCGGGGACGGGGAACGGGGACGCATATTGCGCGTGCCTTAGGAGATTCCGTTCTGTATGTAATACTCTTACTGTCTTCTGTGACATAGCAGACAAACTGCAAGAAAGTCGCTTACGCTAGTACGGCCATGTCTTGCGGAAACCGGCAAGTTACGTGGGAAACAATTGTATAGGCATGCCGCCTCCGGCGCCGGGTCCGGCGTGAAACACTTGTTCACTTGAATGACTTATATTGTTACTTGATTTGACACTGTTTAACATTTTTAATTAATTATTAAAGTGAGAGCACTTGAAGAGTTGAAGCTTATGGCTGCTGTTGAGGAGAAGAGAAAGGGGAGAAGGGCGCGGGGCGCGGGTTGTCACTTGCGTTTTGTTTTTGATGTTTTGATATTAAAATTTCTTTTCAAGGCGAAGATATAGGCAAATGGCCTTGAAGTGTGAAATAAATTGTTAACTCGTAAATATGGTGATAATTTCCATATTTCTCTACGTCATGCACTAGATAGCCCTTTAAATTATTTTATGAACTGCCGTTAAAACTATTATTGGTGACCCGTCTAGCTTTCAAACTTGCCGTGGCCACTTTTGGCGGAGGCAAGTTTTAAAGCTAGACGGACTAATGTAAATACTTTCAACGGTGGTTTATAAAATAATTCAAAGGGCTATCTAGTGCATGACGAAGAGTAATATGGAAACTATCTCCATATTTACGAGTTAACAATTTATTTCAAATGAGGGCGCCACTTCAAGGTCATTTGCCTATATCTTCACCTTAACATTCTCGCCTCTCTTTTTAACAAACTAGACTCAACAAATGTTAACTTAACATTTAGAACAACAAGTACTTATCTTATTTTATTAAAGTAGTATTATGTACTAAACTTTTCTACCCAACACCAAAAGGGAAACACAGTATATATTTTTCTTAACTAACTTAACTAGTCATATAAGTCATCAGAACAAGGTAATAAAATTAACTTGTTAATATGCCTTGTGTATTCACCTTTAGCAGTTTTTACAACTACAGATCTTACTAATTTATCTTTACTACTAGTATTTACACTTATTATCTTTCCTAAAGGTCAACATGTAGGAGGAGTGATTTCTTCTTTTAACAAAACAATATCACCCTGTCGCAAATTTCTTTTACTTTGAAACCATTTGTTTCTAGGCTGCAACTCTGACAAATAGTTATTATAAAATTGCATCCAAAACTTCTGTTTTATCTGAGTAATTTTTTGATACCAACTTAATCTATTTTCCATACAATTAATCAAGTTAGGTTCTGGAATATCTGTTACTAGCTGTGCCCGCGACTTCGTTCGCGTGGTTGTCGGAATGTTATATAGCCTAAAGCCTTCCTCTATAAATGGACTACCCAACAAAAAAAGAATTTTTCAAATCGGACCATT
This sequence comes from Acrobasis repandana, assembly GCA_963576875.1. Classification (NCBI taxonomy): domain Eukaryota; kingdom Metazoa; phylum Arthropoda; class Insecta; order Lepidoptera; family Pyralidae; genus Acrobasis; species Acrobasis repandana. The sequence continues at coordinate 23,256,982 of OY756218.1, read as the reverse complement.
AGTTCCTGAGATTAGCGCGTTTAAACAAACAAATAAACAAACAAACTAACAAACTCTTTCGCTTTATAATATTAGTACAGATAGGATTACCTATAAGAAAATGAGATGGAGTCAAATAATTCAAGTCATTTTCAAATGTATCTGGCAAAGCATACAATGGCCTAGAATTAAGAATTCCTTCTATTTGGACCAATATGGTGTATAAAAATTCATAAGTTAAACGAGCGTTAGCCAAATACCTTTTAAGCAGTGACTTAACAGATTTTATTCCAGCCTCATAAATTCCACCCATATGACTGGCAAGGGGGATGTTACACTTCCATTCAATAGACTGATTATGACAATAATCGATAATCTGACTATAGGACTTATCATTTTTAAACAGCTTGTATAATTCATGAAGCTCATTATTTGCTCCTTTGAAATTGGTCGCATTGTCCGAATATAGAGATTGGAATATTCCGCTGTGGCTTACATACCGTTTTAATGCACAAATGAAAGCTTGCGACGACATGTCTGTGACCAATTCCAAATGTAGAGCACGTGTGGACATACACACGAATAGACAAATGTAACCTTTTACATATTTGCATGATCTACCCATTGTGCTACGAATTAATATAGCACCGCTAAAATCTAAGCCAACGTCTGTGAACGCACGAATTAACGATACTTTTGGCTTTATTAAGCTAGCCATTTGTTGCTCACAAGTTCTAGCCTTATATCTTAGACAGCGAGTACATCTATGTATCACCTTCTTCACTTCCTGACGACCTCTAATTGGCCAGTATTTTAGCCGAATATTAAACAGCGTATTCTGTATACCTGCGTGAAACAAGCGTAAATGACACTGTTCAATGATCAGTGACATGTTCTTTGCACGGTAAAATTATAGGATGAGCGTGTTCATAGGGAATGTCTGAAGTACTTATTCTTCCTCCTATGCGAATAATGCTGTCAGAATCTAAAAAGGGATTCAAGTATTTTAATGGACTTGATTTGAATGTATACAAATTGGATGTATCAGTTGATTGCAATTGTTTTAATTCATGAAATTCTTTAGAAAAAAATTCTGACTGTACCTCCCTGACTATAAAATTGTGAGCATGTTTAAGTTCTTGAGTCGTTAAATTGGAATTTTCTTTTGAAATATTTTTAGCTTTATTTATAAATCTATATATGTAGGCTATCACCCTTGTCAATTTTGTAATGTTAGAAAATCTTTTAAAATAATTATAAAAAGGTGATTGATTTTTAGTAGGTATAGATTAGTAGCTCAGGTCTACTACTCTTTCTATTTGTTCTAAATCACTCTCAGATGGGCTAAAGGATGGTAAGTTAGAAAGGTCAGACAATATCCACTGTGGTCCGTTCCACCACAAGGAACATTGCTGAAGCTTACCTGGCTGAATACCTCTACTTAATATTAGGTCCTTACATATGAAATTGCCGATTTTCAATACTGGCAACTTTAAAATCAAATATCTTGCGTTTCATTAGGAATTCCAAATTCAAATTTATTTCGAAATAAAGCCAGAAAAGTATTGTTTTAAAATTCGTATTTCATTTGTTTTAACATCATTTGTTTGAGTTTCAACATTGCTATAACAACAACTATGGACAAATTGAAAATTCGCGGTATTTACGAATACGAGTTCCACCGTCGCACCAGTGCTGCAGAAACGACTCGAAGAATTAACGACGTGTATGGACCAGGCACCAAAAGAATTTAAGAAGAACAGACCCTTTAAGATAAAACAAACGAACACAAAAACCTAGTGTTTTATCTTAAAGGTATTCTTAAAACGTCAAAAATTTTAAAGATAAGCTAAAAGATTTCAAAGAAACAACTAAAAACTTAGATGTCCAAAACAAATATAACAAATTTGAACAGCTTCTATTGAACAAAAACATTAAGAACGCAAAAAAATGCAAAATAATAAATAAAATGAAATGGCTATCAACTGGCACAAGGGAACTAATTGAAAATAGAGCCATATTAATGTCTAAAATTAAAAAACCCAAACAAATTCGTCAAGAAATTTCCAAACTAAACTATAAAATAAAAATAAATATGAGGAAAGACCGGGAAAGATATAGACAACAAATAATAGAAAAATGTATTGAGAAGATAGGTGGTATAAAAAGAGCAACTAAACAATTAAAGGAAATGAAGGAATGGATACCAAAAATTAAGAACAAACATCTCAAAAACACAACCAATCGTTCAGAAATACTAGCTATTGCAACAATTTTTTTCCGAGACCTGTATACAAAGAAAAACATATGCGACCCGATAGACCTAATAGACAGAGATAATGAAAAAATATCAAATATCCTACCATATGAAGTTGAAAAAGCACTAAAAACACAAAAGAAAGATAAAGCTTCAGGGTCGGATGGTCTTGGAAATGATTTTTTTATTGCAAATGAAGAACAACTAGTACCATTACTTACCTACTTATTTAACGAAGTTCTAAAATCCGAGACAATACCTGAACAATGGACGACATCTACTATAACGCTAATACATAAGAAAGGAGACAAGACCGATATTAACAACTATAGACCTATTAGTCTAATGTCGAATATTTATAAAATATTTGCTAAAGTAATCCTCAATAGCATAACAAAAACACTAGATGAAAATCAACCGAGAGAACAGGCTGGATTCAGAAGTGGATATTCTACTCTAGATCATATCCACGTTGTAAAACAACTATTCAAAAAAGGCAAAGAATACAATATTACCTTCTACTGCGGATTTGTAGATTACAGCAAGGCATTCGATTCCTTTGAACATGGAAATATATGGCAAGCTCTTAAAAACCAAGGAGTCCAAACCAAATACATCAGAATACTGAAAAATGTTTACCAAAACAGTACAGCCAAAATTAAGCTAGAAAAAGAAGGTAAGGAAATTCGAATAGAAAGAGGCGTCCGTCAAGGCGACCCAGTATCACCCAAATTATTCTCAGCTGTACTGGAAGAAATTTTTCGGCAGTTGGAATGGGAGGAATGTGGACTAAAAATCAACGGCGAGAATTTATCACATCTGAGATTCGCAGACGACTTGATAATAGTCTCAGCCTCAAAGGACGAACTACAAACCATGTTAAATAATCTAGACAAAGTAAGCCGTACAGTGGGATTACCTAGGCTGTTTGATAAGTACCCGTTTATATAAAAAAAAACATTTTGTTTTGTATATATGCATTTATTTTTCTACGTAGTCACCTTTTAACTCTATACATTTGTTTCACCTATACTCAAGCTTAAATAAACCATCCAAAAAGTATGATTTTGGAAAGTCATTAAAATAGGCCTCTGTGGCGGCAATGACTTCGTCATTTGATCCAAATCGCTTGCCACCGAGCCATTTTTTTAGGTTGGGAAACAAAAAGAAATCGCATGGGGCCAAATCTGGAGAATACGGGGGGTGAGACAATAGTTCGTAGCGTAACTGCTAATTTAGCCGTCACAACTCTGGACGGGAATGAGCCGGGGCGTTGTCGTGATGAAACAGTACTTTTTTCTTTTTTAAATGGGGTCGTTTGTCCTTCAACACGGCGTCAAATTCATCCAATAAATTGGCATAGTACTGCCCTGTTATTGTTTTTCCCTTTTCTAAATAGTCAATATGTATAATACCCTGCGAATCCCAAAAAACGGTCGCCATGACCTTTCCAGCCGATGGACCGGTTTTTGCTTTCTTTGGAGCAGGTTCACCCGGTAAAATCCACTGCTTCGACTGCTCTTTCATTTCCGGGGTGTAGTGGTGGACCCACGTTTCGTCCACGGTCACGAAACGACGCAGAAACTCCTTCGGGTTACGTTTGAACACGGCCAAACACTGCTCCGAAGTAGTCAGTCGGTTCCGTTTTTGCTCCTCCGTGAGTAAACGCGGCACCCACCTCGCCAATATTTCTTCATACCCAATTTTTCTTCTAATATGTGTTGTACCCTCTCGATTGAAACATTTACAGCATCAACGATTTCTCGAAGTTTAATTCGGCGGTCTGCTAAAACGAATTTTCAATTTTCTTAACCATATCGTCTGTAGTCACCTCAACTGGCCGGCCTGGGCAATCCTCATCAAAGGCGGTTGTTCTCCCCCGCTTAAACTCGTTATACCAATATCTGACGGTTGTCATAGAAGGAACACATTTATGGTAAACCATGTGATGAAATAAAAGTAAGAATGCAAGCGCATTCTTACTTTTATTTCATCACATGTATTTCCTTCCAAAAATAAGAATCTAATTCCAGACCGATACTGTTCTTTCTCCATTTTAACAATTTTAAGTTCACGCCTTCACTGAATCGTTGTCAAATGAGAAAAAAAAAAAGAATGCCATTTTTTTTAAATTTTGCCGCCTCTGAAAAATGGTTTAAAAAGGTGGTATACTTATTTGCGGCCAGTGATATTAATATATTTAGAAAACGGGTACTTATCAAACAGCCCTCGTAGATATGAACATGCAGAAGACCAAAGTCATGACGAACGGGAAAAAAGAAGCTATCTATGTGAACCACCATAAAATTGACTATGTCGACGAATATGTCTATTTGGGGCAAATAATATCTCCAACAGATAGTACTTCGAAAGAAATTGACAGACGAATAGGAAATGCATGGAAACTTTACTGGAGTCTAAAGGAAATTATGAAAAACAAGAGTACTAACATAAATATCAAGCAGAAACTCTTCGACAGCTGTATACTGCCTTTACTTACGTACGGATGCCAAACTTGGGCTATGACCAAAGCAAATTATAAGAAGCTCGAAACTTGTCAAAATTCAATGGAACGAAACATGTTAGGTAAGAGACTGTCAGACAAAGTAAAACTTGTAAATATAAAGAAACTGACAAAGACAAGGAATGTATCAGTAACTGTTAATAAACTGAAATGGAAATGGACAGGACACACTATAAGGGGAAGTGATAAATGGTCAAAAACAATAATGTTATGGTTCACGAGGCACAAGAAGAGAAAACGAGGCAGACCATGGCGAAGATGGGTAGACGATATAAAGGCTGTGGCAGGACAGACGTGGACTAGAAAAGCCAGCAACCGCGACACCTGGAAGCAGTTGGAGGAGGCCTTTGCCGAAAAAGGGCAACAGACAGCTGGAAAAATCCTAGTTAATTTAGTATAAAATAAAAGACAATGTAACAAATGTAACCATCTATCTGAAATAAAAGGCTTATATTATTATTATTATTATTATGGACCAGGCACCGCTAACGAACGAACGGTGCGTTTTTGGTTTCAACGTTTCCGTTCTGGAAATTTCGATTTACACAATGAGCCTCGTGGACGACCTGATACTCAAGTGAATAACGAAGAATTGAAGGCGATAGTGGAAGCGGATCCATCTCAAACCACTTATGAATTAGCAGCAGCCTTCGGCGTAAGTGACAAAACGATACTTATCCACTTGCGCCAAATCGGAAAAATTAAAAAACTCGAAAAGTGGGTACCGCACGAATTGACTGAAGCAAACCAACAAACACGCGTTGCTTGCTGCGTTTCTTTGCCTAATCGCCACAATAATTAGGGGATTTTGAACCGTATCGTGACTTGTGATGAGAAATGGATCCTGTACCACTGGTATGACTCTCCATTGATTCAGCGTAACATATATACCTACTACTACTACAAACGAAACAATTTATTTGTACACACGTCGATGTGTGAGTTTTATACTTAGGGTCGCACCGCAGAATTATTTTAATAGCTACCTACTAACGAGTTCGACATATTTACGATTATATTTTTCCATACCGGAAGATTTGCGAACACTATGACGTAAAAAATATATTATGTTTTATATGCATTAAATGTTACAGAAAAGTCGGAAACAGCTACGTAATATCACTTTACAAATATTTTTCATTATGTCCATTGTCCATTTCACCTATAGTTCACTTTACTGATTATTATTGAGTCATTTATAATGTAATGCACTAATTTCACTAATTCACTATTGTAATATAGTAATTTGCATATTCGGCGCAAAACTATACGGTAATTATATGTATAAATTCAATAAAAATATAGGTTGCTGGGTAATAACGTGAAATTATATTGTTGCTTTGCTTACCTGTTTTCATCATTTGGAAATGTATGAAATATACGTTCTTTAGAGTATTGGGTGGATAAACAATTATTATACGCGCACCTTCTCACTATGATGGTTACTATTGGTTGACAGTTCTCAAGACAACACACGTCGCGTATTGCGTGCGGCTAGTAATTAAACCCTGGTTTGGAGCTGTCAAAGCTCACAAAGTGCGGGGGAGAGGTGCGGGGACGCCAATTTGCGGGAGACGCTGTGAGATACCATTCTGTTTGACTCTTATGTATTCTGTGCCTGTACGACAATCGGAAGCGATCATCACAATGGCTTGACCCTGGAGAACCGGCAAAACCTTGCCCTAAGCGAAAACTGACCAAAAAGAAGATTCTGGTTAGTGTTTGGTGGACCAGTGCTGGTGTTATCCACTACAGCTTGTTGAGATCAGGCCAGACGATTACTGCAGACTTGTATTGCCAACAATTGCAAACAATGATGGAAAAGCTCGCCATTAAACAACCGAGACTGATGAATTGCTCTAGCCCACTGCTTCTTCAGGATAACGCTAGACCACACACTGCACATCAAACGATCGCCAAGTTAGAGGAGCTGCGACTGGAACCTCTGCGTCACCCACCATACTCTCCAGATCTTGCCCCAACCGATTACCACTTTTTTCAAAATTTGGACGGACTAAGGACTTAAGGACCTAATATATCTGCCGGGTTTTCTTTAGTGTTTATGTAATGCCAATGACTGGATTCCGTGAGATCTACAATTTCCATCAAACGATGGGATACATATGTGTGTAATTTCCTACTGTATGGTGATTTTATCCAATGAAGAACAATCATAGAGTCTGTAAATAATAATACATTTCCGATATTGTTAATTTTAAGAGATTGAATAACTCTTTTGTATAGGTGTACAAGTAAAAGTGATCCGCACAACTCTAAACGTGGTAGAGATTGCTTCTTAATAGGGGCAACTTTCGTTTTTGCTATAACTAAGGAACAGCCAGCAGGCTTGTTTGGGTATGTAGCTTTTAGATATATGCAAGCTCCATATGCCAACTGTGAGGCATCACAAAAACTTAACAATGTGATTTCTAATGGAATGCCTGAAAAATAATATCTACTTACTGACTTACTTATCTACTTCTGTTATTTAGACAGTGTAGCTCTGAGTAAAATTCTGACCAGAGTGTAACAAGATTATCAGGCAAGTTGTGATTCCAATCCAGATTGCTTGTCCAAATTTCTTGCATCAGTATTTTTGCTTTTATAATAACTGGAGCTAAAATACCTAACGGGTCATACGAGCTATCACAGAAAGTACATTCCTTTTTGTAGGTGTTAACTGCTGTAAATCTGGAACTGAAATGCTCAACTTGTCACTCAAAGTATTCCAAATTATCCCTAATATTTTAACTGGACCATTGAAATCATAGGTAGGACTGAAATCTTTCCGATAATCTGAAATTCCCTGAAGAACCCTAGGATCATTTGCAGACCATTTATGTAATTGGAAATTTCCTTTGCCTAGAAGTTGAACCAATTTCTTACAAACCTCTTGCAATTCTGAGATTGTATTTTCCCCGGAAAGAAAATCGTCCATGAAACTGTCTGTTTCCACTATATCAAAAACTTCAGTAAATATTTCCTTGTATTGTTTGGCCATATGTCTAAGAGTACGACATGCTAAATATGGTGCACATTTTGATCCATACGTCACCGTTTTAAGTTGTAAGCATTGTAGTGGTTCGGATTTTGAATCTCTCCAAAGAATCCTAAGTAAAGGTCTTAGGTCTTCTTTTACAAAAATTGTACGAAACATTTTAACTATATCACAAGTAAAAACATATTTGTAGGTTCTGAAACGTAACAAAATTTCAAGAACATCATTATATATGTTTGGACCATCAAACAAAACATCATTAAGTGAGACTCCCGTAGATGTCTTACTACTTGCATTTACCACAGTACGCAACTTTGTAGAACGGTTGTCAGGTCTCAAAACACCTAAGTGCGGCAAGTAACAATGAGGACCATCATTTTGCTGTTGAAAATTAGGAATAAACTCAGCATGACCTAATTCAATGAATTCATGTATAAAAGCTTTATATTGTTTATGAAGTTCTGGGTCTTTCTTAAATCTGGCTTCCAAGCATATGAGACTACGGTAAGCTATATTAAAAGATTCTCCTAGACTGCCTAATTTATCTTTATTTATTGGCATTTCAACAATGTAATGACCAGAACTGTCCTGCACGGTAGTATTTGTAAATAATTCTTCACAAAACTTTTGATCTGGGGTTAATATATCCCTAGGTTTTATTTCTTCTTGATGCCAAAATCTAACTATCAAATCTTCTGTAGATGGCTGACTAATTAAATGTAAACTAACATAAGGATTTTGAATGTCACAATCATCAGATTGATTAGACTGGTATCTACCTGACACAATCCAACCTAAAACTGATTCTATCAAAATAGGTAAGTTAGTACCTAAGCTTATACGATTAGACAATAGCAGTGAATAGAATACTTCAGCTCCCAAGAGTACATCTATTTCATGCGGTATACAGAACAATGGATCAGCAAGTAGCTTTTGCTGTTTTCTAGGTATATTCCATTTGCTTTTATGGGGCAACGGAACTGTTATTTTATCAAGCACTATAAAGTCAAGATTTGCTTTATAATCAGTGTGACGTGATGTTATATTTGTATTGATACATAGCTGTGTTTGCTGTCCAGGTTTTCCACCCACTCCTTGCAAAATATGATTATCATAAACGTACTTACAGTCTAAGATATTGGCAAACTTGTGAGCAATCAAATTGACTTCACTTCCGGAATCCAATAAAGCTCGTGCTGTGTGCCAATTTCCCAAGGAATCTTAAATGTTAATCAGGGCTGTGGAAAGTATAATATGATTATTATTTGTGTTAGATATGCAGACAGATGATGGTGTAGCTTGTATGTTTGTTTGTGTGTTTGTGCTATGTATTGGTTTCCGTCCTATGTTTTGTTGTGTAAGTAGTGTTTGTACATTAGGTATAAATGTGGTAGGGTTAGACATATTAGTATTAGTAGGTTGATTAGCATTCTGTAAGTTGCATAACTCTTTTTGTGTTTGAGTTTTGCATGTATATGTATGAGAGTGTGTAGGTATGTTGTTTGTTGTTATGTTGTTTGTAGGTATATTGTTTTTCTGTGAGTGTGTGTTATTAGGGTTATTAGTAGTGGTTATATTCACCTTCTGAGGAGGATTTGTTAGGTGTATAAGTGTGTGATGCTTTCCGTTACAAACATTGCATCTCTTTTTCGAGCAATTATGCCTTTGCACGTAGGGCTGTAAACAATTGTAACACAAAGTATTATTTTTTTTATATTCAATGCGTTTGTCCACAGTGAGCTCTAGAAAATTAGGACGTTTTGTTATAATATGATTACCTCGACACATGGTGTCTACACTCGGTTAACACAATTTGTGTTAACCGAGCTAGTCATCGAAACATGAACAACCTTGGTATGAGCACTTGCCTTTTTATTTTTATTTTTTTTTACCTTTAAAACCTTTCTCAGGGCCTCTTTCATTCATTATTTCAAATGCTGTAGAATGCAACTTGAAGAATTCATTAAGTTCTTGCATTGTAGGTATTGAAACTTTTTCCTGTTTAGCTCCCATGCAGCGCACAAGGAATTATCCAGCTTTTGAGTAATAATGAATACCAACAATACATCCCATTCTTTGACAGGCAGTTTAAGGGCTGTTAAGGAATCTTAACTTTGTTGAAGCACAGAAGTAAATTCTTTTAAATTATTTCTTGTTATTGTTGGAAAGCTCATGAAACATTTGAGGTGGTGGTTGATCACCAGGCTTGAATTTTCATATCTATCACTAAGAATCTAAAATGCTTTGGCATAGTTTTCTGCGCTTATGAGCAAGTTGTTTAATAAGCTTGCTGCTTCTCTTAGGCACGATTTTAAATATTGAAGACGTTGTACATCAGTTAGTGTTGTGTTTTCCAAGGCACACTCGAATAAATTCTTGAAAGCAGGCCACTCTTTTAGATCACCACTGAAGTTTGGTAACTCTAATTTCGGAAGCTTCACATTCTGGGGCTTGGTATCTCCTAAAGTGCTTCTGTTCACATCTTTAAGGAGCTAAGCAATTTTAGCTTTGGCACTGTAATATTTGGATTCAAAATTACAATACAATACAATACAAATTATCTTTATTGCACCATAATAATTCATAAAATAAAAATAACAAACACAAAGAAAATATTGGTACAAAGGCGGACTTATCGCTAGATGCGATCTCTTCCAGTCAACCTTTGGGTACAGGAAAAATTAATAGTACCTACGGAATAAGGTGGGCGCAGTATCTATACCTAATTATATACTTACATATTAATACTTATATATATACATACATAAGCTTATTCTATAATATATATATATAATACATATACGATACTAAAATATTTAAATGTATTTAGTGACACTTAACAGAACTGAGACTTACTGGCATAATGACAGATAATATTTATGGAGACGATTTTTAAAGCTTGCTACTGCGCTCTTCTTCGTGTATTTCTGTTTTTGTTGATTCTGTATCCAAGGATTCTATTAGGGCCTGTATTTCTTCGAATCTGTCCATCATCCTTGACAATTCTTCGCTTCTGACACGTAATTCACTGAGATTTATCTCTATTGAAGCCGATTTAATTTGTATTAGATATTTTATAATCCTTGTTAATTTTCCTTTGACATCGCCTCTTTTAGAAATCAACTTTTCTAATTCACCCATGTTTGACACTTGTCTGTCACTGTCACTTCGTCAGACGGTCCGACAGTCTATGGTCCGGAACACGGTCCGAGTGAACGTGTGTGGTAAGTTGGTATCACTGCGCCACAGCCACAGGCCGGAATCTCCTAAGGTACGCGCAACATGCGTCCCCGTTCCCCGTCCCCGCACCTCTCCCCCGTTTTCGCCTCGATGACTCACGTTGGCCGTCAAGAACCGTCTGCTTACTCTTACTGTATTCTGTGGCCACAGCACTGCGCCAGTGTGACCAGATGCAGTAGATTTCTACTTTTTCAGTAGATTTAGGCATTTCATCAGTAGGAAAAAAATTGAGTATTTTTTGGTAGATTTTAGAATTGAGTCAGTAATTTTAGTAGTTTTTTATATTTCTAGCTATGGCCACCCTTTATACCCGATTCTCGTCTATGGACAGGGGAATTCCCCATTATCATCTTTCAAAATTATAAAGCAGGACAACTTATTATTGTTTTGGGTAGTATGGATGAGACAGACTAGACTATCTTAAAGATTTCAATCGTTGAGTTTCATTCATTCATGGCTTGTTTTCAAGGAGAAAGTTTATTAACTTTGAAAAAGTAACAAAAAAAAAACGAAGATTTGTTCAGACCTCCCGTGCCGAATGGGAGCAAGATCCCCTATTTTCAAAGTGGGTGTGTAAATCTAAAGACGACGATGGTGCTCATTGTAAAGCTTGCAACTGTAAAATTCTAAGCCGAATAGCTTCTCTTAAGGAACACATGGCTACTGCAAAACATCAAAAAAACATGATTGGATTTTCCGGAACCTCTCAAGTAAGTTATTGCAACTGTTAGTAGCAATTGTATTGTTATGTTATTGTTTGTGTTTATTTGTATTGTAGGTTATAGTGTAAGACTAACTAATATAATCTTGGTTTTATTTTCAGATCGACACCATGTTCCAAAAGACCTCTGTATCGGAAGAAGTGAAGAAAGCTGAAATTAAAGTCGTTGCTGCTCTTTTAGAACACAATATTCCTTTCCGAGTGATGGATCACGTGAGTGAAGTTTTGTCAAGAGCGTTTCATGACTCTGAAATTGCAAAAGAACCAAATCGGCAGCCATAACTTACAATGTGTTGGGTGTAGATTTTGAAAAAAATATGCTGGCAGATTTGCGAGGTCCTGATCTTGCGACTCAATCGGGAAGGGCATTTTCGGTCATCATTGACGAAAGCACCGATATAAGTACTACAAAGATGATTGCAGCAGCAGTTATTTAGCAATGGCCAGCTTTAAAACTTTTTTTTGAAGGGCAATATTTGGGAAATCCAAATGCAAATGTGGTATGTAAATTCCTATTTGATAATTTGAATTGCGAAGAAACTAAACTCTACATAACATTTTTGGATTTTATGTTACCTTTGACAAATAAATTTAATTTGATTTTTCAAAGCGATCATACAGTCATTCATAGACTTCGCAGCGACATCCAAAGTATGTTAGCGTCAATTCTGAGTTGCTATATGAAACTGAATTATGTCTAAACTACACCAATTAATTTACTAGATCCAAATGCAACAATGCACTTCTTACCTTTGAGGTCTATGTATTTGGGCTCTAGCGTGGCTTTGATTATAGATTCTCTTAAAGACAATGCGGCAATGCGGCCAAAACTTGACGAATTTCTGAATAGATGCCAAGCGTTTTTAATTGAAATCTGTAATCAACTGATGCGTAGATTACCAATTCAAGACACTTTATTTCAAGAACTTTCATTTCTAGATCCTCAAAAGGCCGTTTTTGGTGAAAACCATACCCTAACTCAGCTTCTTCAAAGATTTCCCAACTTAGTTCCAGTTGAAAAATATCAAAATATTGACAATGAATATAGGGAATTAAAGTTGGATAAGGCAGTGTCTGACCTGCTGTCTTGTTCTAGTTCAACCACTCAAACATTCAATGTGGACATGTTTTGGAGTGAAGTCAGCAAGATGTGCGATCTAGAAAATAAACCAAAATATGAAAATGTTACAAATTTTGTGAAGCAATTACTGTGTCTGCCAGTTTCAAATGCAAAAGTAGAGAGAATATTTACAGAATTAAAACGCGTGATAGGAATAGATTTCTCAATACGAATGTAGCCTCAATTATGCATGTAAAAGAAGGATTGCGACAAATTGAAGGTGGATCTATATAACTAATTTTAAGTTTTTAGTTTGTTAGTTGACGTCTTTGGAGAAAACGTGCAGTGCAGTTTGTTGCCGCTTCTTCTGCACTTGCGCCTAGTAAGCGGCGTAAACTTAGCTTTAAGTAACGATTTGACGTCAACATTTGTGCAAAACAAAACAAAGTGACTATTATTAAGAGATATTATAAATATCCTATGATAATAAAGATATTTTGAATTGAATTGAATTGGATGTGTAAATTTTATCCCTGACGGTAATATGCTTAAGCTAATGGACTCGAAGACACTGTGTCTTCGAGTGTCAATGATGATTGTGATTAGTAACAAGTATTTTATTTTTAATAAAACTAGTTACGTTTGAATAGCATTTTTGTTGTTTTATTTATGGAATATCACAAATTTCTTCAGAGTAGTTTTTTTTAGTAGATAACTTTTTTTCGGTAGAATTCAGTAGAATTTCACAGGGTGTCACAGTTAACATTTTTAATTAATTATTAAAGTGAGAGCACTTGAAGAGTTGAAGCTTATGGCTGCTGTTGAGGAGAAGAGAAAGGGGAGAAGGGCGCGGGGCGCGGGTTGTCACTTGCGTTTTGTTTTTGATATTAAAATTTCTTTTTAACATAAGGTACATGGATACTTGGGAGCACCTTGTAAGTATGAGATACCTGTGTTAGGTCCCCCGCAAATAGTGGTAGACCCAAGAAACGTTGGCGTCAGGGATGATATGCGTGCCAATGGTCTTACAACCAAGGATGCTCAAGACCGTGCGAAGTGGAGAAGGAACAGCCGGAAAGCGGACCCCGGGCTTCGCAGCATTACTGCTGAGAATGCAACTGGGAATACGCTGAGATGAGAGAAAGAGAGCGAAAGAGAGAGAGATCCTGACATGACACGACTACATGTTCATCAGACGCGCTCGAGCTAATCCCAAAATCCCCTCTTGGGCTCTCATACTATTATTTTTTTTATTTGAAAGCCTTTACTTACAAGTGGGTCCCTTTTTAGGGTTCCGTACCCGAAGGGTGCAAACGGGACCCTATTACTGAGACTCCGCTGTCTGTCTGTTACAGGGCTCTATCTCTTGAACCGTAATAGCTAGACACTTGACATTTTCACCGATTATGTATTACTGTGGCCGCTATAACAACAAATACTAAAAATAAAAAAGTTAAAAATTAAAGGGGGTCGTCATACCTACAAAAAACGTATTTTTTTCAGCGTTTTTGACTATCTTTATGATGGCATTAACTAGATACTTGAAATTTTCACCAATTATGTATTACTATGACCACTATAACAACAAATACTAAAAATGAGATAAAGTTAAAAATTAAAGAAGGTCGTCATACAAGAAACGTGTTTCTTCTGCGTTTTAAAACATTGTACGGTGGTACGGAACCCTTCATGTACGAGTCCGACCCGCACTTGCCCGTTTATTTTTTATTAATTTGGTGAAAACACGATAAAGAACTTTAGAGATATGGAAAAAACTCCTCAAAGAAAATGAAGTTTGTTGAAAATTTACATAATCTAGTCAAATGTCCTCAGAAATGTCAGAAGCAGAATACGGAGTCATATCAACCCCAAGCGGAAATTACACTACTTTAGACCTTAAATATGGTAGTGATCAGATGACTTGAGCAAGGATGCATTAAAACGCTAGATTTAGCCTACTTCTGATCGGTCGTTTTGAAAATCCTTAGGGAGGCCTATGACCAGCAGTGGTTTTCCTGTGGCTGATGAGTCTATGTCCAGCATATATTTAAACAGCTTACGCATAGGTTGTGTAAATTAGCTTCTTCTTTTCGATTCGACTGAGATGAACTCTCTCTCGAACTCTTTTATTTTTATTTTTTATATTGATGAATTTTTGATAATAATAGATTGTAATGCATATACGTATATTTAATTGTAATCTATACTAATATTATAAAGCGGAAGAGTTTGTTTGTTTGTTTAAACGCGCTAATCTCAGGAACTAATGATCCGATTTGAAAAATTCTTTTTTTGTTGGGTAGTCCATTTATAGAGGAAGGCTTTAGGCTATATAACATTACGTTCCGACAACCACGCGAACGAAGTCGCGGGCACAGCTAGTGTGTGATAAATGTAATTGGTGTAAATCGTTTTTATCACTGTAAAATAAACAAATGAATAAACACAAAAATCTTGTTTTTTCAGATACCGTCAAACTCTGAAAGTGCTGCTAACAGCCAAGGAAGTCAACCCGGATCTGATCACTAAGACATCCATCATGCTGGGGCTGGGAGAGACAGACGGACAGGTCGAGCAGACTATGAAAGGTATGCTTCATTTCTAAATCAAGGCCACGAGAAATCGAACTAGCAATAAAAAAAAATATTTTTTATTGCCAGTTCGATTGCTTGCACGGTAAAATACTTCTGCTTTTTACAAGCTTTTATTAGTTTCACCTTCCCGTTGTCTGTGTGTCCGTAATCAAATCTTGCAAGCTAAATTAGACCAGGCCTTTGTCACTCCCCGTGTAGGTATCAAAAATATACCTACGCGCGGCGGCCTTCTCGGGTGGCTAATTCAGTCGGGGCTCGCGTGCGAGCAGTGACGCACGCGCGAGCTTTGTTCGTCGCCTAGGTACTACACCGATCCGGCTGCTTTAAAAATGGAAAAACATAAAAAGAAGGCAAAAAATACTGCGCAGTTTTTAACTGTTTAAACAAGGATTGCGATCCAAATTTAACTTTTTTTAGAATTCCTAAGGTCGCTGAAAGGTAAGATCTACTATAAATACGAGGGGGGGTCAAAAAGTTCGCGGAACGGAGGGGAAGGGGGGTGAAATAAAATACTGTACTATTTTTCTTTTTCAATATATTCCCCCTTAAGTCGAATACATTTTTCAGATCTCTCTATTAACTTATTAATACCGTCGAAAAAAAATGATTTGTCTTTGTCCTCAAAATAGGCCGAAATCGCCGACTTGACTTCTTCATCATCGGAAAATTTCTTCCCCCGAAGCTCTTTTTTTAATTTGGGAAATAAAAAATAATCACAGGGGGCTAAGTCTGGACTATAGGGAGGATGGTTTAACATTTCGAAGCCACAGTGATGAAGGGCAGCCATCGCAACGCGGCTCTTGTGTACCGGTGCGTTGTCATGCAAAAGCAGCACACCCTTTGTCAACTTTCCCCGCCTTTTCTCCTTGATTGCTTCTTTTAATTGTCTTAGTAGATTAGCGTAGTATTCTCCCGTTATAGAAACACCCTTATCTTTATAATCTATTAATAAAATACCCTCTGTATCCCAAAAAACAGTTGCCATGATTTTTCCAGCCGATTGTGACACCCTGTATTTCTTAGGGGGGGGCTGACCCTTTTTATGCCACTGCATAGACTCTTGCTTCGACTCAGGCTCATAATGATGAACCCAAGTTTCATCTGCAGTAACAAGTCTTGCAAAAATTCCTTCCTTGTCGGCGCTACAGAGGTCTAAAAACTCCTTTGAATACTCGACGCGCAGCTGTTTCTGTGGTGGTGTGAGCATTCTTGGCACCCATCTTGCGCTGACTTTTGACATCCCAAGATTGTCGTGTAGAATATTTAAAATGGTTGTAGGTGATACTCCAACCATTTCTGCAAGTTGTTTCTTCTTCAAACGAGTATCCTCCAGTATAAGATTCTCCACTTTTTCAACGATGTTTGAGGTGGTGGCCTCAATCGGCCGTCCTGAGCGAGGGTCGTCTTCAAGAGACTCTCTGCCTTGCTTGAAAAGGCTATTCCACTTGTACACCATGGTTTTCCCAGGGCAAGAGTCCCCGTATACTGATAACATTTCTTCCAAAATTTTCTGAGGTGGTTTTCCTTGCTTAGTGAGGAACTTTATGACGGCACGAAACTCGATTTTTTCCATGTTCAAGTTTTTCTTCCGGATTCACTTGTTTGATCGACGACAGGTCAAAGGTTATTGACACAATCAGGTTCAAACTTGGCATATATACTCACAAAGAGTTGCTCATTAGTTACTACCTGCGGCAGGTCCCCCACCCCCCGCTATCCCCTCCATTCCGCGAACTTTTTGACCCCCCCTCGTAGTTAATTATTATGTTGTCATTCATGTAGGTACACTAAGTAGGTTTAATACCTAGGACCTAGGTACCTTCTTAGGTTACGAAAATAAATAGGAAAGTAGGTATAAGTATACATATTATTCTTTCGAATTTCTGATGTTTGATTTGAGATTGACAATCTGTTTCGTTATAAGTAGGTAACCTAACCCACCTACTTAGGAACTTTTCTGTTCGCTAGTAAAATAATTATGAAAGTTACAGAAATGGTATGTACCTACTAAGTACATCCTATAGAATTCGGTATCTACTTTAAAGACTTTGTTTTAGCTGGTATCTAACCAGCTAAAACAAAGTCTTTAATTTCGCTCATGTTATATTATATTTCATTCATTATAGTTTACTACCAAACGATGATACATACATACATACTATCACGTCTCTATCCCTAACGGGGCAGACAGAGCATTTTAAGTTTTGCGGCTCTAAGCAATCAGAGCCCAGGGCCGCAATACCCAAAGGCAACTTTTAGCGTGATAGTGGGCGAGAAGGTGGAAAAACAAATCAAAATAGTGATGGGTTGCTAGCCGCATCGCCAATTAACATGATTTGCATTTTCGCCCATTCCTTCGATCGGCTTCTACGATTTGCGCGGGGAGAGAAGCAGCTATGATCTCCGTGATGTAATGGTCAACACGCTAGTCCGCCAATCTGGAGGTTCTGGGTTCGATCCCCAGCCAGGGCAAGTTCGAAAATGGCCTTTTTCAAATTGTCCTGGGTCTTGGATGTTTATCTATGTATGTATTTATTATAAAATATAGTATCATTGAGTTAGTATCCCATAACACAAGTTTAAACTTACTTTGGGGCTAGCTCAATCGGTGTGATTTGTCCTTACATATTTATATTTATATTCAAGTTTTATTCTTGTCTCCCAGACCAGCATGGAAGACCAAATAATACGGTGCGCTAAATGGCGATAGTAGCTTCTTGTAGTAGTCAACCCTAGCGCGTCGCTCGCTGAGTCTATTTTAGTCGGTTTTATGTGTATTATGAATCGTATGTCCTGAGTCATAAGGATAAAATTGGCTTGCAATGGATTTCTGTAGGTGTCTAAACGAAACGGTGCTGCGTTTTGACGCGAGCTAAATTACACCATATTGCTAACCACTGTGAGCAGATATTTCTTTGAAAACGTTTGCGGAGTGAGACTTCTGTACCTACTACTGGTATTTATTCTGTGATTAGACCCACTTAACTTGTTTACATACTAATGTAAGTGGGGTGACATCTGACAATGCAATCTTTTGGTACCAATTGCCACGGCATCTGTGATAAAACATCATAACCCCCTAGTGATTCGTCCTGAGGAGCACTTTATTTCTAGATGTCTGAGGCCTGATGAAAATACTTAATAAAAACTAAAACATAAATTAAAAGTAAAAAAAAATTATAAAAACAAAGTTTTATTTAAACCAATGAACTAAAAAGTGAAAAATAAAATACAGTAAGTTTGGCGTGAAGTGAAGGTCCTTACCTATATTGTAGGTTTGTATATTCTACGTTCAGCATATATTTTAAGACGATACATGGTGTGCAGTGCTGCCCCCATTTGAAATAAATTATTTGTAAGGAAACGGAGATATCATTTAAAATGTTGAGCTAGTAAAACCTAGATAACCCTTCAAACTATTTTATGAAACACTGTTTACAGTTTAAAGTGAGAACGTTAAGCTTTAGTTTGCATTGAACGAAAAACGGCCACTTTACAAAACAATAATAATATGGTGATAATTTCTATATTGCTCTTCGTCATGCACTAGATAGCCCTTTAAATTATTGTATGAACTGCCGTTGAAACTATTATTGGTGACCCGTCTAGCTTTGAAACTTTCCGTGGCCACTTTTGGCGGAGGCAAGTTTTAAAGCTAGACGGAATAATGTAAATACTTTCAACGGTGGTTCATAGAATAATTTAAAGGGCTATCTAGTGCAAGACGAAGAGCAATATGGAAATTATCACCATATTTACGAGCTAACAATTTATTTCAAATGAAGGCGCCACTTCAATGTCATTTGCCTATATCTTCACCTTAAAAGCTTGAAGAACAGGTATATAGTAAGTAGGTACCTAATCTGTAAAGGGGAGCGTCTATTTTCATCAATAGATGAAAATAGACGCTCCCAATATCTATATTTTGGCGGTCGTTATGTGGGACATAAGACCGCCATACTAAAATGGAATTGGACAGGGCATGTCGGGAGGATGCGCGGCGAAAGATGGGCTAGAATTGCAACGGAGTGTTGTCTAAAGATGGTTACCGCTCCCCGGGCAGGCCAAGGAAGCACTGGCGATACAATCTCGACGCATTCCAATATTCCAAATAGGATGATCGACACTTACACGGGAAAGAGACAAGTGGAAGAAGAAGGGGTAGACCTTTGCCCAACAATGGGTCAAAAGAGGTTAACAAAAAAAAGTAGTGGTCTGCCATTGCCTTCTCCGTAGTCCATACGAAGCAAAAAAAAAAACAAAAGCAAATTTGTATCTAAACCAAATTTCACACTTTTCTTTTGCGTCAGGAGTATATTATATACAGCGCAATTTATTGTAGACATTCGCTCATTAGCCATCATTATCATCAAGTATTTTTAGGGACGTTTATTATGTAGAGAAACGCGTTTGCTTTTTAGGGTTCCGTACAAAAAATGAAAAAACGGAACCCTTATAGGACGGCACTCGTGCGGTATCACGGTACTCGTGCGTCTGTCTGTCCGTCCGTCTGTCACAGCCAATTTGCTCCGAATCTACTGGACCGAATCAGGTGAAATTTGGTAGAATGTTGTAATCCTATGATCCAAACAAAAAGTAAATAAAAAGTGCAAAGTAAATATATATTTTTTTTAAATGGTCCTTTTCTTAATTTAGGAAATTAAGAAAAAAGTTTTGCAAACCTTACTGTGTCATATATCAAATGAAAGTGCTCGTTATGAGGATCTCAAATATATTTTTGTTATTATTGTAAAATGAATAGTTTTGATTTTGTTCATGAAAGAAGACAAAAATTGACCATTCCCCCCCCCCCCCCCCCCCTGATATCCGAAACTATAGAGCCTAAAATTTAAAAAAAAATACGAAATATAATTCATTGCTTGTAGATTACAGGAAAACCTATAAGAATTTAATGAATTGTACGGAACCCTCTCCACGCGAGTTCAACTCGCACTTTAGGAGCAATTTACTCCACTGTAGGAGCACGACCCTCTTTGTACTACCAGAGCCATATACATATATGCCACACCAGCCAGAGGATTCGGCCTACACTCTCCACGCTGGCCAGACGGGTTGGAGAGGTGTCATTGATGTTTATAAGCTTTGTTTAGCTTGTGTTTCCTAAGCCTTCTGCGACATCCGCGGGAAGACTTGGAGTGGTCCTATTCTACTCTGGCGGGATCCACACGGCTTCATTCTTCTTCAGCTTCGCTCATTACACATACATAACCATTATTTTTGTCTGTTTCCAGATCTTCGCTCAGTAGGCGTGGACTGCCTAACCCTCGGCCAGTACATGCAGCCCACAAAGAAGCATCTCAAAGTGTTCGAGTACGTCACACCGGCCAAGTTCAAACAGTGGGAGGAGAAGGGCAATGAGTTAGGGTTCTTGTACACAGCCAGCGGACCCCTGGTGCGCTCCTCGTACCGGGCGGGCGAGTTCTTCATTACTAGTCTCTTGAAGGATAGAAAGGCGAAGAGCTTGTGACCGATAGATGGCGCTGAATGAACTGTCAGCTTGACAGCTCGCGCTATAGACACAATGGTAATAAAGCTTAGTTTTATTTATGGATCTAGATAAATTTATGACGCCTTTTAAATTAAACATATATGTTTTCAAAAAGGTCATGAAAATAAAAAAAAAATACTTAAGTGTGTGTTTAGATATCCAATAACGACCACACTAACATAGTTTTTATAACTGCGTGAAAAATAATCATTTGCTTGCAACCATTTATTTGCATTGTTCGTATGTTTATGTATTACCAATAGAGTTCCTACCATTGGTTGCATATATTCAACCGCCGTCAATTCTGTTCTGTGGCTATCGAGCATACCTCGTGCCTGCTACATATTCTCAGATGTTTGCGAACCATTTGCACTCACTGAAAGTTCGGTCAAAATGCAATATTTACAGTACTATCGGGCTGATTTGAACATGGAGCGATGTTAAAATTGGAACTCTTTGATGGCTAATGATAAGACGGTAGAATTTATTTATAGTAACCACAATAAAAACTTGTATATTAAATGTAATTTGGGAAAATTTTGATATGTATATAATAGGCGTACATTTTGTTGTAAATATCTAGAGAATCACGTCTTTGTAATGAAATAAAATGTGAACAAATAATAATAACATTCGCTATCCACATATCTTTTCGTGAATGTAAATAATAACATGGACGAAATATATAACTGACAACCCTATACAAAATCGCGTACTCTGCTAGAAAGCCAAAATCCTGTATTATTCCTGGATGTCGCTGGCACTCGCTACTATCTCGTCCGCCATACAAAGGACGCTGGATACTTATGCTGTCTACACACCAAGGCCCGCCGGCCTAACCCGCCGGGCAAGGCCGGCGGCCTGAATCGATCTTGCCCCGCGCGTATTTTCCGGCGGCACGCCTCCGTTCATTCAGTTGCCCGCCAACTTTCAAGGCTTACTTGGCTATCACTAATTTATAAATACTCATGCCGCGACTGCCGTGCCGCCTTCAAACTTGCCCGGCTCACAAACTCTAAAGCCGCCGGGTCAACCAGCCGGGTACGCGCCGGCGGGCCGGCGGCCGCGGTGTGTAGACAGCATTAGACTGACAGTATCCACGAAAAATCAGAGATGGCGTTTGTAAGTTTGTAGAAAATTAACGCTTACAGCTTACTGTTTAACGCGTCGCTTACACCGCCAACTTTCCGAAATTAAGCAGCACCACTACGAAACTAAATTTTTCGAACTAGTAGCTCCAACAACAACATTTAAACTAAAAATCTAATTACTCTATAATTTAACTATGAATGTGGTCAGTCCTTCTATTTTTCGCCCATGATAATGAGATAAAATTAGTGTTGTAAAAAACTCGAATCCGGGAGTCTACATTTGCAAACTCGACTAATTTTGCATGCTTGCTAAACTTAGACATTCATAAGTCTGAGTCGAGTCGAGCATGACTTGCCAGAGCACGAAATCGAGTCGAATAAGAACTTGAGTCGCAGAACCAACTTGAGTTCGTTTTACTTCACAAACTCTCCAGTACAACAAGTTATTTAGTTTATTCTACAAAGCATTACAATAATTCAAAAGTTTATTTGATATTAATAATAGGTACACTAAAAATTACAATATTTGTTATTAACTTAAAATAAGCAATTATGATTTTCTAAACTCCATGATTATTTTGTATAGCGACGCAGTAGATTTCAGTTGCACCCACAGCCTTTCTAAACATACATTTCACACCTATACATTACATATAATATACATTTACATAGCTACTTACCAGACTCGAGCTCGACTCGAGTCCTTAATCAGACTTAAGCACAAAATAGACTTGAGCACTTATACCGAACTCGAGTCTATTACGGGAGCTTGAGTATAACTAACAAATCGAACAGTGGAGTCGAAATCGAATATATGAGTGATTTATAGTCGAGTCAGAATTTTCAGACTCCCGGACTCGAGTTTTTTACAACACTAGATAAAATAGGATAAAATAACAAGATACATAGGTATGTATAAAAAAATCATTGTAATAGTTTTAATCTTAGATCTGTCACCGTTATTTATTTTATAGTATTTAAAAACAAGTGCAATAGATTTCATAACGAATGTGATATACGAGTAGTAACGCTTTTTTTATTGTCGTGTTGTGTTTATGTACAAAAATATACTGTTGAATATAAAAACGTTTTTTGATTATTTCAGTGCATAGTTTAAAAAAAAATATATAAGGACAAATCACACTAATTGAGCTAGTCCCAAAGTAAGTTTAAACTTGTCCCAACTCAACGATACAATATCTTATAATAAATACATACAGGGTGGCCCAATTAAAGTGTTTGTTTTGTTAATAATTCAAAAAGAAAAACAAATGATCTTCTGTAAAGAGTTAAATCAGTATATCTTGAATATCGCGTAAAAGGTCGCTTTTACAGTGAATGGCGCAATGAGCTAGTTTTTAGGGTTCCGTACCCGAAGGGTGCAAACGACAAACGACCCTATTACTGAGACTCCGCTGTCCGTCCGTCTGTCCGTTTGTCACAGGGCTCTATCTCTTGAACCGTAATAGCTAGACACCTGAAATTTTCACCGATTATGTATTACTGTGGCCGCTATAACAACAAATACTAAAAATAAAAAAAAGTTGAAAATCAAAGTGGGTCGTCATACAAAAAATGAGTTTTTTCAGCGTTTTTAATTAGATCTTTATAATGGCATTAACTAGGTACTTGGAAATTTTCACAGATTATGTATGGCCGCTATAACAACAAATACTAAAAATAAGAAAAAGTTAAAAATTAAAGGGTGTCGTCGTACAAGAAACGTGTTTCTTCAGCGTTTTAAAACATTGTACGGTGGTACGGAACCCTTCATGTACGAGTCCGACTCGCACTTGCCCGTTTATTCAGCATTTTCCATGACCTTACGCAGTGTTGCGGGCTCTATAGCGGCTATTTCACGTCAAATATTGGTCTTGCTAACACTTTAATTGGGCCACCCGTTATACAGTATGTAACAAAAACCCTGTCCGAGCCGTGAAGGTCATCTTGGGTAGCTTGTGTAGGCTCTATTTATCGGTTTCTTGCCAGAGAATAGGTACAAAAAATTACCCCTGACAAAATTAAATTAAAATTCAATTTTAAATTGTAACTTACGTGGCAACTCAGGGGCGACGGGCGGGTAGATATCTGTACCGTGCCTGAGTCGCGGTACGGCGGCTACTTTGCGGCGCGATCAAAGGAGCCGACAGTCAATGCCGCGCTTGACTGTGTGTAGCCGTGGTCTAGACATGCCGCCACGTGAGGCGGTGTTGTCGCTTTCTTTGAATTTGCTAGATTTTAGGGAAATAATATAAATTTCTGATGTTTTAGAAATTAGATAACTTTTTCATTTTTATTCCCATTTTCGTTTTCTTATTTTTTTTAACTTGTCATTTAGGTACTATAAGCCCTTTTCCGGTCGGACAGGGTTTTCTTCACATATTGTATAGATAAACAACCAAGACTATATTATTGTTGTCTTTTACGAATAATAATCCCTAGAAGCGTAACTAATCCCGATAAATCATTCCACGCGATATGTACCGCGGCGGGCGGGGCTTAAAATATGAACTGCGCGGCGCGACAGTTCGCTGTGACACTCGAGTCGTGCGGTTGCGTCGCAAAAAGTTTCCTTTGAGAATATTGCTGTGTTTTTGCTGGCTGTCCAACAGTACTCACCTTTCGTAAACATTTTAATAATCCATACTTGACATCTGTGGAAAGTGTTGTGCTAAATGTACCTAAGCCACGCGTTGTACCTCACCGCTTGTTGCGGTGACAGCCCCCACCCGACGACGAAGCGTGACCTTGTCGCGACCAATCGCATGCATATTTGTCTATGTGTGTGTTTGAGTGTTTCATTGTTATTTCTGTTAGTTTGTTTGCGTTAATGTCATATCATGTGTAAATTCATGGTCAAAAGATCGCGACAACGGCAACCAGGTAGACATATGCTACCTCGACTACGAACGTGCTTTTGACCGAGTTCCTCATCAACGCCTGCTGATAAAACTCGAATACTTCGCGATACGTGGATCTCTCCTTAGATGGATAGAAAACTATCTGACAGAACATTTCAAGTAGGTACGAGTTGCCTGTCACAAAGTAAATCGGTCCTAAGTGGTGTACCACAGGGTTCTGTGCTCTCGGCCCATCTATTCGGTATATATGTCGCAGTTGAATGGTATAATACGCTAATTCACGAAACCTCTAGCTGTTTGGCATTACAGCTCGGTTTTGTAAAACAGCGAACCCTAATACGCGGAATGGAATGAACGACTTGTATTCATCCATGCGGCTAGAGAAGTTGTTGAACAATTCTATCTTAAGAAATTATATACAATTTAGAATGCCCACGAAGTGGCAATGTGGTGAGCGAGTGTTCTATCCATTTTACTAGGTAAGGTTAGAACTGCGACCAACTGCTAGAAAAGTTCTATCCATTTTACTAGGTTAGGGCAAACCTATAGCAATAAAAATCGTGAAATAGTTTTCTGGGAAATTAAATTCGATGTCGAAAAAATCTGTATTCTAATAGACACCCAGTTATATTTCATTATGGTAACCTACACCAAATCCTTATCATGCATGTGTCGCAGTTGGATTGTATAACGGTTTCGTCAAACAGCGGATTACCGCTACTGTTACACAAAACCGCTAGCCGTTTGGAAACGTGGTTAGCGGTTTTAATGAACGTAATACGTTGCGCAACATTAGACAATCCAGCTAAACGATATTCGGCTGTTTAACAAAACCGAGCTGTAATGCCAAACAACTAGAGGTTTCGTGAATTAGCGGTTTATCCCATCCAACTGCGACATATACATAACCGACTTGATAGAGACTGTACAGTGTCAATCGGCTTTCTTTGCGGACGATGGAAAGTTCTTTGCTAATCCCTCAACGGGCAGTGGCCAACTCCAAGAAGACCTTGATCGCATTCATGACTGGACCAAAGAATGGATCATCTCATTGAACATCTCCAAGTGTTGTATTCTGCATCTAGGGAAAATAAACCCTAAGACCATCTACAATATTGACGGCAACACTTTCGAATCAGTGAGCCTTCAAAAAGATCCAGATCTTTTTGAAGGCTCACTGATTCCAAAGTATTCATATCGCTGCCAACCTAAAATGGGGGGAACATATCACTTCTATAGTTAAATAAAACCGGCCAAGTGCGAGTTAAACTCGCGTGGAGAGGGTTCCGTACAATTGATTGAATTCCTATAGGTTTTCCTGTAATCTACAAGCAATGAACTATGTTTCGTATTTTTTTCAAAATTTTAGGCTCAGTAGTTTCGGAGATCAGGGGGGGGGGGGGGAATGGTCAATTTTCGTCTTCTTTCATGAATAAAATCAAAACTATTTATTTTATAATTATAACAAAAATATATTTGAGATCTTCATAACGAGCCCTTTCATTTGATATATGACACAGTAAGGTTTGCAAAACTTTTTTTTTCAATTTCCCAATTTATCCCCCGAAAATGACCCTTATTTAAAAAAAAAATATTTATTTACTTTGCACATAATATATGTGTTTGGGTCATATCATAGGATTACACTATCCTACCAAATTTCACCTGATACGGTCCTGTAGATTCGGAGCAAATTGGCTGTGACAGACGGACGGACAAACAGACGCACGAGTGATCCTATAAGGGTTCCGTTTTTTCATTTTTTGTACGGAACCCTAAAAAGCAAACGCGTTTCTCTACATAATATGCAGATCATTCCAAAATATGACTGTTGAAGTCTTCAAAAAAATATATAAAACTTATACGAGTATACGCCCTTTACTGGAATATGGTTTTCAGATCTGGAGCCCATACTTTCAAAAAGACATTAAGTTACTAGAAAGTGTTTAAAGAAGAGCTATCAAAATACCTCAAGGACTCCGCCGTAAGTCATATTATGAAGACAGACTTGAAGCCCTGCGCCTCACTACCCTCGAGGAAAGACGCCTTCGTGGTGATTCAATTGAGACATTTAAGATCCTGACTCTCAGCTACGACTTACCTGGCTTGCATACCATCTACAACATGAGACAAGGCACAAGGCCATCACGAAAACACTGCTACCAGTTAACTCGTACAGCGTCTAAAACCAAAGCTGCACATTTCCACTTTCTTAGTAAAGAGTGGTCAATAATTGCAATAGACTAGGTACCAGAAGAAGTGGTCACTGCGCCTTCCATAAATGCATTTAAAAATAGACTCGACAAGTGGTTAAGGACAAATAAAGTGTCGCTAATAAATATATGAACTGTGAAAAGACTTTATGGACTCTCAGCACTGTGTGAAATAGACATATCAGCTCTGAGCTGCTCGCCTATCTATACTAATATTATAAAGCGAAAGAGTTTTTTTGTTTTTTTGTTTGTTTGTTTGTTTGTTTGTTTGTTTGTTTCAACGCGCTAATCTCAGGAAAAAGAATTTTTCAAATCGGACCATTAGGGTCCGATTTGAAAAATTCTTTATTTGTTGGGTAGTCCATTTATAGAGGAAGGCTTTAGGCTATATTACGAGTATATACGTTCCGACAACCACGCGAACGGAGTCGCGGGCACAGCTAGTAATAAATAAAATAAATAAATAAATGGAATCAGAATCGAAGCGGTGAATGTAGGAGCCTTACATTTCTAGAGAATTTATTATTCGTAGGTTGTCTCATTAAGTTTGCGCCTACAAGTACTGGTTGATTATTGATTTATACAGCGTTACAATTTACCTAATTTCGTCAGGGTGATTCGAACTCATGGTAGCACAATTGGAAGTGCACTCACAGTACAAATGTGAGGGGCGTGGGTTCAAATGTCCCTCATGGCGAAATTTTTATCATCAATTTTTAATTTAAATACAGGTTGGTTTCACATCCTCTAGCTCTATTGAAATATTGGAATCAGTGTCACTAAAAGAATACAAATCCGTAAGAAAATCGTGAAAATTTAAACTGTCTAGCTATCACGGTTCATGAGATACAGCCTGGTGACAGACAGACAGGCGGACAGAGGGATGGACGGACGGACGGACAGTGGAGTCTTAGTAATGGGTAAGGCCCAATTTTACCCTTTGGGTACGGAACCCTAAAAAACGAATCATACCGTGTATGGTATCAACTAGTGCAAGGGCCTAATTAGCTCATTTCAAAAATGTATATTACTAGCTTTTGCCCGCGGTTTAGCCCGCGTAGGCTACACAAATTAGATTGTTTTTTTTTAAACTGGGGTTGCAATTTATTAATATCCAATTAATGGGTTATTGTTTTTTACTAACCACTAATTCAAAAATGTCATGTGTCTCGCTTCAAATATAACGAAGATTCATACAAACTTGCAACGTCTCCTTTCTTAGCGGACGTCTCCTAGTTACAATCTACCTTTCTGCCAAATTTCATCTTCATTGGCTAAGTACTTAGTTTTCAAGATTTCGTGATGAGTGAGTGATTTTCGCTGTTAAAGGTATATATAGATAGATAGATATACGAGTAGATTACCGGTTACTCCCCGCTTTGCTCGCAATAAATGATTATACGTATTTTTCAGTAAGAATTTTCCCCAATTGTATTCCCGTAGTCGGGTTTTTAGTTTTTTAATTAAACTTAAGTAAGTCAGCTTGGCCAAAAATGTTTTGGTATGTCTGTGTGTTCTCCTCTAGAGGTCGCATTTCTCAACCAATTCCCCTGAAATTTTGGGAGCAGGTTCGAAAAACATATGAAAATCGATAGTCGAGCCATTTTTTGGAAATTTTTGAAAATGGCGGAGTTGGCACAAGGGGCCTAAGCGCGTTTGGGTTTTATGCCTCTTACGACCATTTTGTGTTTGTAGTGACAATAAAATAACAAAGGAATTTTGTTTTCTATTATGATATACAATAGACGTATATTTTCACCAGCATTGTCAAAAGACGAATAGTCCAGTTTGTTTATAAAGAGATCAGAACTACTTAAGCGTCTAGAGTTCGAATAACACCGGAAGGTGGTCACTTTTTAGTTCAATGTATTTATTTTTATTTTACGACCGGTATTTTGAAGTTTTATTTTACAATTTTTTTTAAAGTATACTTATTCGTTTTCTTGGGAATTTTGTTTCTACAGGAGATATTCGTTTGGGTTCTTAAAGTCTACTTTACCAAAATTACCACTTACGTTAGTAATTATATTATCTTTGACTTTACCAAATATAAAAATTCATTTTCATAACTAAAAGGTAGGTAGGTAAACGCAAACTTAAAGCCAAAACTTGATGGGATTTCGTGGTTTCAATAGGGTTGGGTTGGGATGGGACACGTCTGTCAGCACGAATCAGCACTTTCCTATGCTGCTTTCCTTTTCTGTCGCTCAGAAGCGTTATTTGCTAGAGCGAGAGAGAACGACGGAACGCTTAAGCACCGGCCATGCTAAAGCGTTCTGTCGCTCTCCCTCGCTCTAGCAAATGACTGTTCTGAGCGACAAAAAAGGATAGCAGCATAGGAAAGTGCTGTTACGTGTTGACAAATGTGTCCCAACCCTTAAAGAGTTCTTATGACTGCTTCCCAGCTCCATCATCAGACCAGCTCCTAGTCATCATAATATTGCATTGACATGCGATATATACTTACATGTGTGCAAAATTTCAGCTCAATTGGAAACCGGAAAGTAGATCAAATTTATCTTGCGAGATTTGACCCGAATATACATACTCGTACATACATAGATTGCAAGTTATATAATAAAAAGCTGATAAAAGAAAAAAATTGACTGAATTGATGAATTATTGTGCCTCTATATTGACGACCTCCGTGGTGTAGTGGTTAACACGCCAGTTCGCCACACAGGAGGTCCCGGGTTCGATCCCCGGTCAGGTCAAGATGGAAAATGATCTTTTTCAGATTAGCCTGGGTCTTGGATGTTGTTTATCTATATATGTATTTGTTATAAAATATAGAATCGTTGAGTTAGTATCCCATATCACAAGTCTTGAACTTACTTTAGGGCTAGCTCAATCTGTGTGATTTGTCCCTATATATTTATTTATTGATATAAAGGGGATACCTGTGTGGTTCCGGGTTAGAATAGGACCACTCCATCTCTTCCTGTGGATGTCGTAAGAGACGACTAAAGGACTAAGCAAAAACATCTCGTGCTACAATTGCATTCCCAAGTAGGGTTAACATCGGGCGGCGGCCGGCTGTAAAACTTTTTGCACCAATACATTCCCAAAGAGGGTTGACGTCAGGCAGGCGGCCGGTCGTAAAACTATAGCCAAATCATTTTAACTGTTCCGGCTATTTCTTCTCCATTCTGCAAGGTCTTTGGCATCCTTGGGTGACCATTGACATGCATGTTATATTTGGAGAAGAAAAAGCGGGAAAGCGCACCCCGGGCTCCAAAGCAGCACAGCTGAGGATGCAACCGGGAACGCGCTAAGACGAAGAAGAATGAGATAAACGGGATGCATATTTTCGCCAACAAGTTCTCATCCATGTGCCATGGAGGTCAGAGGAGACGTTAATTAATCAAAGAACATGGGAGATCTTATATTACAATCTGGTGGAGAAGCCAGATGAGCTGTTAATTCTGCCTTGAGTCGAAGAAGAGTATGAAGATATTGAAGAAGATGATGAGGTTTTTAATATTGTGGATGAGTGGATAGTGGCTGCTGGTATGTGTCCTAATGGTGAATCATCAGAACTTGAAGTAAAAATAGGAATGAGAGAATTTGATAGAAACTATTCTTGGGGAGAAGCATTTGAAAAATTTGACAGACCCCTGGATTTGTTGCATTAGAAAAGATAAGGGATTGAATTAAGGATGAAATTTGGGAAGATCCAAAAGTAAAATTTTCTAATGAGCAAATGACGGTACTACGAATATCATTTTTATCTGAACGAATTTCGTGCATTAAATCAAATTTTAGTGAACCGCGCATGATGATCGTTCAAGGGGAAGCAGATAGTATTAAAGGTACTGTCATTTAAGCAATGTGTGCTAAATTGAACAGAGAGCTAGGGCCTAACAGCTTTCGCTTGATGGCCTCTACAGGGGCTGCTGCTGTAAATGTTGGCGGCAGCATAATTCACTAAGCCTTGCATCTAGGAATTGAAAAACAATTTAGAAAAAATTTAAAAAAATCACATGCCCACGGCTAAGATGTCGGCTCACCATAACAACAAAGAGACTTCACAGGCATGTGCTGAGTAACAAGCACAAGGTTTAGAGAAAGCTCTGTATGTCTGCGTTGACGTCAGGGTCATGTTAAAAACTAATTTGTGGGTAAAAAAAGGCTTAGTAAATGGTTCTGTTGGAACTGTTACTGATTTGGTGTATGCTCCTAATAATTCACTACCTACTGATAGTCCTTTGGTAGTTATGGTCAGATTTAACAACTACACTGGCCCAACCATAATGGGATCAGTGCCTACTGCCGCTATCACGCGAACTTGGTGTTCTAAAGAGAGCATATGTTCTAGGACTCAATTTCCTTTTACATTAGCATGGGCAGTCACCATTCATAAGTCACAGGGATTGACTTTACTCAGGGTAGTGGTCGATCTTGGGTCTAGAGAACTGGCTGTAGGTTGCTCTTACGTCGCACTTTCTCGGGCTCACACTTACTGATGTCGTCTTGGAGTCCTTCTATTTTGGTCATTTGACAAGAATCAGGTCTATAAAACTAATTCTTTTAAGAACAGAGGAGAAAAAAGACTAAAATATTAGCGGAACGAACATTATCAAGATTTTAATTTTTAGGAAGGCAAACGAACAAGCGGGTCACCTGATGGTAAGTGATCACCGCTGCCCATGGACAACTGCAACACCAGGGGTGTAACAGTAGCGTTACCGTCCTTTCTGGGGAGGCACAGAGGGAGGGAGGAAGGGTGGACTCCGGCTCTCTCACTCACCGAACGAATCATAGAAGCGGTGAAGCTACTACTCAGACGTCAATTTTCTGTGAGAATGTGGTACTTCCCCGGACGAGCCGGCCCATTCATGCTAATAGCAAAACTGAGTTTTGCTGGAAGCACAGAATACAGTAAGAGTAAACAGAACGGAATCTCCTAAGGTACGCGCAATATGCGCATATTGCGCGTACCTTAAGAGATTCGGTTCTGTTTACTCTTACTGTATTCTGTGCCGGAAGCGTGGCTTTGCCACAACAATATTTAGTGAAAAAGATATGCTGTGAAAAGTTCCTTTAATCTGCAATCTATCGAAATATATATTATTCGCAGCTGCAATCTCTATAAGCTCGCGAGGACTGCAGCTCATAGAGCCACTAGTTTCGTTTTCAATACTAACATGGGTAAAATAACTTGCCTAAAAAACAATCAAAGGTGCTACTCCATCTGACCACTAGACTCTGTTTACCCCGGAATTTGACAGCCCCCTGCTAACCCCCGGCACCGCATTACTGCTGCACGGCCGGACAAAAAGCCCGCGGACCACCGTTTGCTGACCATACGTGCATCAGGAACGCTGATGAGAGAATCCGGAATATCGGATGTGGTAAGAGTATTCTCTCGGTAGATAAATACTTATCTTCTCTTCCGTGCTGGTCTAGGAGAAAAGAAGACTTAAAATGTACCAGCTGCTTCTCTTCCCGCGCAGATCGTAACAGCCCATCGAGGGGATGGGCGAAAATTCCGAAGTTAATATGCGATGTGATACGGCTAGCAACCCGTCAACATTTTTAATTGGTTTTTCTCGCTTAGGGTTGGATTTCATCTATCAGCACGGAACAGCCCTTTCCTATGCTGCTGCAGCACGGCCGGTGCTCAAGCGTTCCGTCGCTCTCTCTCGCTCTAGCAAATGACGCTTCTGAGCTATCGCTCATCTATCGAAAAGAATAGCAGCATAGGAAAGTGCTGTTTTGTGCTGATAGATGAGATTCAACCCGTACTCGCCCATCATCACGCTAAAAGTGGTCTTTGATTCTTCCGGCCCTGGGCTCTGTCTGTTTAGAGCCGCAAGACCAAAAATGCTCTGACTGCTCCTTTAGGGATAAAGACGTGATGGTGTATTTTATATTTGTATAAGTACTTATTTACGTCACATAGGATTTGCGGCTCCACGAACATATGCCACGTCCGTAGGTATACACAATAAAAATATTTTACTGTGTTGAAGTAAGTACGAGTACATAGTTCGATTATCGTATACTCGTAATACTTAATACTTATATATGTAGTAACATAACTGCTGACATTATTTCAAGATTATTGCAAGATAAAATAAACTTACTTTTGTGACTTCGACTCTACCTAGTTTTTTGATGAGGTGGAAGACTCTAAGCACGGCCATGCGCAGCATAGATTACCCACCTACTAAGTAGTCGGACGACCTTACCAGGGTTGCAGGATAGTGCTGGAGGCAAGCCGCTTCCAATCGGTCGTTTTGGAAAAGCTTGGGGGAGGCCTATTCAGTCCAGGAGTGGATTTCCTGTTGGTGATATGATGAAGGATAAAGACATTTTTAAAACTTGTGCACAGCCACATCCACATTTCATATCACAATCATCCCCAATACAGAATTAGCAATGTTTCTGTATTCAGCACGCGGCGGGTTGTTTTTTCGCAACAGCGCGCGTTCGTGCGTGCGCCCCGTATGCGGCGTGGGTTAGCTAAACATACGGACATACCCATACCTACACTCCTGCATTAAACACACACAGTATTATTATCTATAAAACACGGACTTCTCGTGTCAAAAGCTCAAAATGTAATCATTTTTTTTTGTGGTAACGCTGATGCGTAACCTACCAGACCTACTTAAACTTAGGTTAGGTTAGGACTAGGTGATTTGACGAGGTTTCTGGTTTTTACACAGAGCGACAACTCGACTACGAGCGAGCCGTCTGACCTCCGCAACCCAAAGGGACAGAACCAATCCTAGGATAGGTCAAACGCTAGATGGTTTTCGGGACCAACAATTTTGCGTGCCTTCGAAGCACGGAATCATCTTTCTTTTCGGATAATCAGGTGATTCAAGCCTGAAAATGACGACCTCCGTGGCGTAATGGTTAACACGCTAGACCGCTAATCCGGAGGTTCTGGGTTCGATCCCCAGCCAGGGCAAGTTGGAAAACGGCCTTTTTCAAATTGTCCTGGGTCTTGGGTGTTTATCTATATATGTATTTATCATAAAATATAGTATCGTTGAGTTAGTATCCCATAACAGAAGTTTAAAAAAACTTACTTTGGGGCTAGCTTAATCAGTGTGATTTGTCCCTATATATTTATTACACAAAGTATGCTTGTGGAATAGACTGGAAACAACTTTTCACAAAGTATGCTTCTCAGTGGGATTTGAACCCACGACCTCCGGATCACATGGCAAACGCCTTGTACACGGAGGCAGACACTTAATCGAAATGGGTACAATAAAAAATACGGTCTCCCATAAACTCCAGAGTTTCTACCTATAGGAACGCACATCGACAATACATAGATCTCGCTGGGAACGCACTAAGTTATAAAAAGGTTTTGGTGGAACAGTTTCTCGGCAGCACCCATGGGCAGCACAATATTACATGCATTCATAATTTATCAAGTACAAGTACTGATAGGTAGGTACATGTATAACTGATCCTAAAATATATAGATCTACCTCGGTACTTACAGTACATTCGTATAGGTGTGACTCGCGCACACTGTCGTTCCCATCGCTCTAGCGAGCTTAGAATCTAATGGAGTAGGTACGAATTTATTCTCCTGAGCTGTAAAAAAGTACGCCTGGGATGGGGACGGATCACATTACTAATGTCGAAGGGAAAAAAATAGAGCTAGTTACAACCATTAAATTAAAAAAAAATACATATTTTAGTCACGTGTTAAGAAACCCACAAAAGCATCTACTTAAACTACTAAGTAGTACTAAAAATAATAATAGGTAAAATTGCCGGAAAGTGGAAGGTACAACGCAAAATACCTCGGCTGAGGAACACTGTTCATTCTTGCCATGGACAAATTAAGATTTAAAGAGCTGACGGCCAATCGTCAGGAATAAAGCGGCACCTAAACAAGAATGGAAGTGTCATGTTGAAATAAAGCGTGCAGTGAGTAGAATATGTATTTACCAATCGCAAGATGTCAAATTGTATACTTAGATGCATAACATAAAGCTGTCTCATCAGTTCATTACTCACTAGATTGCGAGAGTTGAATCGCACTTGTGAATCGACACAAGAAAATGGTACGCGTAAGTAGTTAGTACATAAACTGAATTTAATTAGAGACAAGAAAGTCTTATGCACCCACAAACACAGCAACACACAGCAAAAAACAGACTCACAGAAAAGAACAAAAGTTGTTCCTTTTTCTTTTGGGCTCCACAAACTTTGGTTTAATGGGACGCCAAAATCAAGAATTCCCGCTGCCACCAAGGCGCGCTGTTTGCGCCAATTTCAGGTTTCAGGCCTGCCATCCAGGACTGACTACACCCTTTATCGGTTTCAGCTCCCGGCACCGCTCTCATCAAGTATGCGCGGCTCTGAATTTTAAGCGAGCCGCACAAACATGTCCCGTAAGCTCCGACAATGCGTATTTTACGGGCTTTTCGGAATCTGTTGCGGCTTAGAAATGCGCTGATTGTTTTAATATGTATGAATTTTGATGGGAATTAATTGAGATTCAGCTAAGATGGTTGTGGTTTTGGCGCCCAACGTGGCAGGTACTTAGAGATTTGGTTATATTATTTATTTAAACGATAGGATGATTGTTTTCAACCTATCTGTAAATTTCACCACAAACGAATTAAGATTCTGTTATGATGGTAGTGATTTTGGCGCCAGACATGGTAGGTACTGAGTTGGTTATTTTCATTTCTTATTACGTTTTAGAGCCTATACAGGCTGACTTTTTATTCACCTGCAAAAATTTTGGAGCAAGTTCAGTCCATGATACTGAACTAATTTCTATAAAAAAAGTTATTAAAAATCGATAACAATTTTTCGTCCTCGCATACTAAATCCGTTTGGCTGAGCGCTGATTTGACGAAAATTTTTTATCACTTACCTATTTATTTAATAACTTTTTTTAAAACGTCAGCCTTTATATTGTTGTCAGTTATGTTAAACAAAACAACAGAAAGAAATCGAATACAAATTGATGCGCTGCCTTAGTGTTGATCAATAGGTCCGCGCTGTTTCTTTGATTATTTTTATTTATATTAATGAGTTTAGGCGTTTTTTTGAAAATACTGTAGAAAAGGTTGGTAGTGTTTAGGCGCCCAACGTGGTAACTACACAGTTCCATAACATAATGTACTTTTCTAATGAAGTCATACAATAAGATCCACTGTTTCACTGTTAATTTATTGATTACTATTAATTAAGTATTGATTTAAAACTTTATTGAGCCAAAAGCAATAGGTAGACTTAATGCTAAAAAAATATAGTCTGCAAAAGGTACAAACTTTTTGAACAGACTCACTAATGGCGACCTCCGTGGCATAGTGGTTAGCAGTCCGCCATTCTGGGAGGTCCTGGGTTCTATCCCCAGCCAGGGCAAGTAGGAAAATTGCCTTTTTTAGGGTTCCGTACCCAAAGGGTGCAAACGGGACCCTATTACTGAGACTCCGCTGTCTGTCCGTCTGTCACAGGGCTCTATCTCTTGAACCGTAATAGCTAACCACTTGAAATTTCACCGATTATGTATTACTGTGGCGGATATAACAACAAATACTAAAAATAAAAAATAGTTTTAAATTAAAGGGGGTCGTCATAAAAGAAACGTGTTTTTTTCAGCGTTTTTAACTTGATCTTCATAATGGCATTAACTAGATACTTGAAATTTTCACCAATTATGTATTACTATGACCACAATAACAACAAATACTAAAAATAAAATAAAGTTAA
This sequence comes from Acrobasis repandana, assembly GCA_963576875.1. Classification (NCBI taxonomy): domain Eukaryota; kingdom Metazoa; phylum Arthropoda; class Insecta; order Lepidoptera; family Pyralidae; genus Acrobasis; species Acrobasis repandana. The sequence continues at coordinate 23,220,233 of OY756218.1, read as the reverse complement.
AAATTAAAGGGGTCGTTATACAAAAAACGTGTTTTTTAGCGTTTTAAAACATTGTACACAACGTACGGTGGTACGGAACCCTTCATGTGCGAGTCCGACTCGCACTTGCCCGTTTATTTTCAATTGAAATCAAACTCAAACACTGGGTCTTGGGTGTTTATCTATAAGTATATGTATTTATTATAAAATATAGTATCGTTGAGTTAGTATCCCATAACACAAGTTTGACCTTAGTTTGGGGCTAGCTCAATGAGTGTGATTTGTCTTTATATATTTATTAATCTATTTAAGTACTTACTAAAAATAAATTAAACTTTTAACCCTAGTTCACGACCAAGGATGTAGTTTTTCCAACAAATAAAGGAAATGTTAGAAGTAAGGTCCTACCAAGACATTAAAAAGATGGCAGAGAGAAGAGAGGAATGGAGGCATCTCCACTTACCTAACTCTACCGACAAGAGCAAGCTCTTAAATTAAAGAAGGGCTAAAATCTTAGGAAGTAATAATTACCACTAACTACTATTCATAGCTTAAAGTTACTCTAATAAATCGCTCCTGACCAATCCAACCACAATTCCCGTTAGACAGTAGCAAAAAAGGTTCGTGTGAATTTGGCAATTGGCAACCATAACCCGCCGGCGGGAATTTAAAGCCGCAAAACGGCGAATTGAAATTCCTGTACATATTTGATGAGATAGCTACGCAGTTTGAGTGACGGGCTTTACACAAAGCGAACTGAAGTTTGAAGTATCTACGAGTATATGTACTTTTTTAGAGTAGGGTACTTACAATACAATATTATATAAATACCCTTTATTGTACAAATTAAATACAGAACATAATATTAATAAAAACCGGCCAAGTGCGAGTTAAACTCGCGTGAAGAGGGTTCCGTACAATTGATTGAATTCTTATAGGTTTTCCTGTAATCTACAAGCAATGAACTATATTTCGTATTTTTTTCAGAATTTTAGGCTCAGTACTTTCGGAGATCAGGGGGGGGATGGTCAATTTTCGTCTTCTTTCATGAATAAAATAAAAACTATTTATTTTATAATTATAACAAAAATATATTTGAGATCCTCATAACGAGCCCTAATATGACACAGTAAGGTTTGCAAAACTTTTTTTTTCAGTTTCCAAATTTATCCCCCGAAAATGACCCTTATTTAAAAAAAAAAATATTTATTTTGCACATATGTGTTTGGGTCATAGGATTACACCATCCTACCAAATTTCACCTGATTGGGTCTTGTAGATTCGGAGCAATCTGGCTGTGTCAGACGGACGGACAGACAGAGGCACGAGTGATCCTATAAGGGTTCCGTTTTTTAATTTTTTGTACGGAACCCTAAAAACTACGATATGCGCACAAGTTGGCGGTATCGCTAAGCAATTTCTTCCAGGCAAGAGGAACTTACTTACTTATTTAATTAGTTATTATGTAATTAGTAAGAAGTAATAAAAACATTTTGGTACAGAAAACGGATTACAGAAAACTGATGTCCAAAGGTGGTTTCATCAGTGAGGTGCAAAGTTAAAGATGAATAATTGAAGATAAACGGTCACGAAGCAACATTTCTTATATGTATTAATAAACTGTTCCTTGGATAAATAGGTAGGTAGGTACTTACTAAAATTGTTTGCACCTGACTTCTTGTATTGCTCCAATTTCCTCGAAACATACATTATACTACTTCACAGTTGTTTGTTTGTCATGTGTGTAAGTGGACAACACTGGTGTCAGATTTTTTAAGCTGTCTAAAGGCATCTGGCATAGCTTGACGACTGTCATATAATGATGACAGCCGGGACCAACGGCTTCGGGGTTGCTTAACTTTCGAAAGCGCTAGCAGTTCTTACTCCCACCGGGCCACCGAGCTCCGACTTCACTTACCATAGACTGACGGACAGGTGTTCAATTTATAATATTGGCAATTGTTTATTAAAAGAATGAAAAGGTTCTGATTTAAACCCTATTATCCTACGCTATTTAGTTAAACAAAAGAAACCATTATCTCTTCGAAGCAATAAGAGCACGGCCAATTTGATAGTAAAGGTATAGACGATAAAAATGCGAAATCCTCTTGCAACGAATGGAATTGCGTATTGGGGCTCAGACGGGGTGTAATCTGCTGCCTACGGAAACCAAACGCTCCCGAGAGTTCCGCGCTACGAGCTCTCTGCACTTATAGACATAGACTAAATAGGGACAGAAGGTCTACAATTTGACGATAAGTAGCCTGAGAGAGTGAATGCGTAAAATAGGTACACGCCGGGGGAAAAATAGACGAGGTGTCGAGTTTAGATATAAACAAGATGTAAGATTAAAAAAACTATAACCTGACTACGAGATAATTTTTCCTAAAAATTTTTTTTTAAAATTGTTTTTAATTAGACCTCGTAATTTTCTCCCCTTTAATTATGATAGAAAAAGCAATTGCTTTTTCTCACTTGCCTTTTTTGTATGTGATATTAATTGTTACATAGTTTCTGTTACTTGGACTAATAATGATGAATCGATTGACTCATTTTGTGAAAATTGGATAAGTAAGTAGTTTGGGTGCTCGTTGGAACACTCATACATATCCACATACATGCACCTACATAGACTGCAAGCGATCAGAATCAGTGTCAGCGGTGATGAGGAGGGTGTTTCACACCGTTCTTATGTCTTTTGCGAAAACGAAAACACACGGTGTGTTTATTAGCAGCCCTGGCAGCAGTCAAAACAGTGCCGCATCTGCGATACGTAATCTTTGCCCGGTGCATGGAATCGCGCCAGAACTAAATGAAATTGAAATTAGCTTTCCCTCCCTTGAGCCATTCGCGGAATTTTCCAAAAATAAAAGCGAATTATATTTTAAAATACGATTCTGGTCGCAGCAGATAAATTGCAAGAAGGACCACGTCTAAAAAATTTCATCAACAAAACAAATTTTGTTTACCAACTTATTAAAAATCACACATTTACAGTCCGGTTATTAGATACAAATAGAAAAGAAATTGTTTATAAACCCACAGGTGGTACAACACGGCATGTAGTGAACGTGAAATTACATATGAGTACGTTAATAATCGTATATCGTAGAAACACCTTGCCTATAAATTAAAACAATATACTTAGTAAAACAAGTGATTTGTTCATTTATTGTATGAACAATGGTATACTCCTGTTGAAATAGTCAAAATGATTTTTTTTTGGTTAATTATAATAATGAAACATCAAAATAACTTTTGCTGGTGGTTTTCCTTTTTTCCCTCAAGGTTGATTAATTTGGTCAAAAAGAAGATAACATACATATCGCGTAGGCCGGGAAAGACAATCAGCATCTAACATCCAGGGTGATGTGAACAAAACCCTTGATAACTTACAGTACGGAAATAGTCTGATGTCAGGATGCAGACTTACGTAGTCTATGGTCTCGACTTTTAGAGCGGTCTCAACATTTATTTGTAGCAGGATTAGTCCAGCGTGTTCAGAACGCGTGTTGTAGATTTTGCTACAATGTCCCACTCCGTATTTAAGTGCCATAAACATCATCAATGCAAGATGTATTTAAAACTTTTTAATTTATTCTATCACAATATTTATTAATAAAAACATGCATATGTGGCGTTTCAAGCAAATGGTACCAGTGTAATGTACCACAATGGGCGTGCCAGTGGTACCCTTTTGCTTGGAACGCCACATATAGTCTTCTTATATTTATTCTTTATTTTTACACTATTAAGTATTGGATCCAAACCATGCATCTCTTCAGGTCACAGCTGAAAATTATTGTATGGCTCCTGAGCAATATTACCACTGAGCTGTGTGTTTTTTATATTGCTGAAGCACACATATTGAACAGTGTGCAGGCAGGTTTGCCTTTTTATAGTGTCTGCACTAACTATAGCCCATTTGGGTATTCTGCGTATCGTCATTGTAATTAATCGGTTTACCAGCCAGTATCTATTAGAATAATCGTAATTAAATGAATCATGGTCAATTCTACAGCACACAGCAAAATACACACAAGCATAAGCGATACTCCTACGGCTGCCAGAACAAGCAAGACTCAATAACTATCGCTAGAGAGAATTATTTTGAATTTTTAGACTTGCTGACAAATGTCTAAATGTGAAATCAAACATCCGAATGTCAATGTCAAAACGTTTCATCTTTTTATTACATGACTAATTATGTACTTACGCAGTTTATTTGAATTTCCACCTACATCAAAAACTTTTCTGAAGATTTGAAACTAGAAATACATGCTCAATGTTGCAAAGAGTCGTAGCGACAGGTTGGGCAAATCTTTCAGGTGATTCACCCACTTGCAACGCGCCCTGCCGCGGTGCGCGGAATCTGCCGCGTTTTGAGTGGGTTGGACTAGGCGTGTTTTCTATACAAACTGAGATAGGTACTTGCATACAATGTTAAAATCTGCCGCTCCGCGCTTTGCGCCGACGGTGCGCGGTGCAGTGGGATCATCCGCCTCAGAGTTCAAATACGTTTTCAATGTCGAATAGTTGTATCTGTCTACGCGCTACGGTCTGTTGTAGCTTTATTTTATTATATATACACAAAGATAGTTACACATAATAAAATAACAAAGATAATTTTACAAATGATGGACTTATCCCAGGAGGGATCTCTTCCAGTCGACCAGTAGGGCAGAGGACAGTTACAAATGTAGTAGGAAGTCAGAAGTACGTACTTACAGAGCAATAAAAAAAACCAAGTATAATAATAAAGCTTAAACACTACGAATACACTACATACATACCTAAAGAATATATATACTACATATAATATAAAAATAAATATTTTATATAACTCAACTTATGACTCTCCAAAGAATTCCTGAACTCTTGATTTAAAGGAGCGTAGTGATTGAGACATTCTTATCTCCACTGGTAAAGCGTTCCATAAATGCGCAGCGACCACAATGAAGGACTTCGCGTAGGCAGTAGGTCTGTGAGGAATGAGAAGGGATCTGTAGAAATGGTTGACCACGAGCTTTGTGCTACGATGTACGAGTAGGTATACGCGTTACTTTGCTTGTGGTTATACTCGTATTATAGCTCGTTCACAAATAAGATAGTTCTGTAGTTTGTTATCCGACAACCTCACATTTTTTTAAGGATAAATATCCCAGGTTTTAACCCAAAAAGTATTTTTGTTTTCTGTATCGTTCTCAAAAGGATTCGTATCCCAGGGCCTTAAAAATCCTTTGTATCGTAATGGTAAAAAAATAATTTATTTATTCCATTGTTTTGTGTTAAGGACCGTATGCATAAAGCCACGTGGTCGGATTTGGCTCTGAAATATGCAAAATTTTCCCGCTAGGGGGATAAAAATGTCAAGATGAAGTTACATAGAGTTAATAATGTGTAAACGGGACAATAGATGTAGGTAATCATAAATTGTAACGTAGAATTAGTATACAGCTTACTTTTTTCAAGACTTCCAGTCCGCGATACTTATTAAAATTTTCAAATCAATCAAATCAAAGAATTATTTTGTTTCAATTATTATTTCTGAATGAAGGCCATAGCAGACGTCATTATAATGTACTTAACACTTTAGTAGACAGGCTATCAGTAGAAAAAGTAAAGTCAAAAATACAGTAGTGTGCGTAATGGAAGACGTTTATTTAAAAAGCGAGTTTAAATATATGTGAAATTCATATAGCACTTTCTAAAAAATCCAAGTTATAGTTATTCGAATCTTGCGTAAAATTTATTACTTTTTCAATTTATTAGTCGACCTCCGTGGCGATTCCTTAACACGCTAGTCCGTCACTCGGAGGTTCTGGGTTCGATTCCCAGCCAGGGCAAGTTGGTAAATAACCTTTTTTAATTTGTCCTGGTTCTTGGATGTTTATTTTATCCCATCAAAAACATAAATGTAAAAATGCCAAGTTCAAATTCCGACAAAACAATTGATATTTACATAGCTGCCAAGTCATGTAGGTAGACAAAACTGAAATTTATTCATAAGAAACTCAACATTTGACTTGGACAACTTTAAGATTGCACGGTTACCCATCCTAACTGTGACCAAGCTAGAAGTTGCTTAACCTGTAAAAGCACGGTCATTCATCCATCAATTTTTGAATTTATCGTATGCGAAGTGGAGCGAAATATTTGCACAAGTGGTTTTGATTACTCGTATTTTGAAATTTGTTAAAGCGCAAATAACAAAGAACCCTTAGAATAGAGAATCTGTTTTGTTTCACGCAGCTTTTTAGGGTTCCGTAGTAAACATGAAACCCTTATAGTTTCGTCATGTCTGTCTGTCTGTCCCCAGTTTTACTCATAGACTATTAGTACTAGAAAGCTGTAATTGGGCATGGGCGTGGATATGTGGTAATAAAAACTTGAAAAAAAAATGTGTGGTGTGAGACGTCGTTGAATAGGTCTTTCAAAAATATTTTAAGATTATGAACACCCTTTTTCGTTTTAGCAATCCGTTTGTGAAATATTTAGTTTTTGATTGCAAATTTTTGTAGAATCATGTGTCTTCCCTCTTTGTCAGTTAAACGGTTGTATATGGACACTTAAAAAAATTCACGGCTGTAGTATATAACGTCTCCCTGTACTAAAACTAATTTAAGGTGGATTCAGTTCATGACACTGAACAACTTTTCCTAAGGAACACATAATTAAATATGAAAAGAAAATGTTTGCTTTCCATTCGACCTCCGTGGCGTAATTGTTAACACGCTAGACCACTAATCCGGAGGTTCTGGGTTCGAGCCCCAGCCAGAGCAAGTTAGAAAATGGTATTTTTCAAATTGTCCTGGGGCTTGGGTGTTTATCTATGTATGTATTTATCATAAAATATAGTATCATTGAGTTAGTTTCCCATAATACAAGTTTAAAACTTACTTTGGGGCTAGCTTAATTAGTGTGATTTGTCCTTACATATTCCATACATATATTACATAAATATTACATTTTGCCAAATCTTGTGTGTAAGATATCAAAAATAATTTTTGTATTTCGTTTGTTCCTTGGTGAAAGTTGTTCAGTATTATGGACTGAATTCAGACCTAAAGTTAGGCAGTTGTTAGTTACATAAAACAAGTAGGTACTGACTACGGAACCCTACACAGCACGTGGCCCGTCACGGCACGTGGCCGGTTTATTTTGGTTAAGTTGAAATTTTAGGGAACCATAGACAAATTTATGATATTTCTGCGTAAATCAATATTACTTATCGCTGACAGGACGTTCACAAAAATACAATCAAATAGTATTTTACGCGAGCGGTGACTTGGAAAACTACACGTTTTGTGTTCCACATACAGAAAATATACACATTTGAATTTTGTTTCGTAGCAAATTGGCTGTGACTTACGGACAGACAGACAAGCGAAACCCTAAAAACAGTAAAAAACCAAAAAAATCGGTTCCTATACAAATTTCCCGGGCGGCTGCACACTTTTGTATGAAAATGCAGATTTTTTTTTGTTTTTTGACTGTTATTTGAATATCATTATACTATACTAGCAGTCCACCCCGTCTTCGCCCTTGGTACACACAAAGCCTATGTCACTCGGGAATAGTGTACCTTTCCAACCGTGAAAGTTTTTTTTAAATCGGTCCAGTAGTTTCGGAGCCATGTAATGCAAACAAACAAACAACCAAATCTTTCCTCTTTATAATATTAGTATAGATAAATAGCCGACTATAGCCTGCCTGCCTAGCAAAGTATAGATCTAGTATAGCCTGTGGTTCGATATATTACGCATAATGTCAATTCGTATTTTGATATACATTCATGGGGAAAAGTTGTTCTAAATTTCAGACTGAATCACCCCTTAAAATAATTGTAAAACCCTAATTAAACAGCACCTTTTATTACAAAAACAGTAAATATGATTCCGCGACCCGAGAAAGTTCCAATCAGATTTTTACCCTAATCGCCAATTAAAAATATAGGTAATAAATATAACCAAATTATTTTTTCATTGACTTAATTTTCAATAAAATTTAAAAAAAAAAATGTGCGATGTCGTATCTGCGATAGCATCACGTCTTTGCTTGAACGTCAACAAAATGTCAAAACTGTACCATAGTGTAGCAAAAGTATGACATAATTTGGCAGTTTGTACATAGTTTTTTATTGAAATATTTTAGACTGTAATGCAATTTTAAGTAATTCGAAAATGGATTTTTTTGAAAAAATCGACACGGCCTCCTTCCTGAACGCCCGGCGGGCAACTGAATTTGTATGGAAGAAACATGGTCGCCTTTTCAGAGAATTCTGTCAAAAACGTTGCAAAACATCCAATTTTTAAAATTATTTTTTTTATTATTGCGTGATTGCATTGTAAGCAAATATTAAGAATAATGTTTCAAAATAGCCTTTATTTTTATAAAATATATGCAATCCCTTGTTAGAATATTTCTTTACGCAGAAAAACAAGCCAGTTTGTAGCAAGATTTTCTAAAATATTTCTTTCAGGTTTCTTTACAATTATCTTACTCTTTCTGAATGAAAATTAAAAAAATACGGTTTTCGTCTACTAGCTAGTCTATTCACCTATAACTAGGTATGTAATTTTCTTAGTGGTCTTTTCTACTTAAGCCATAACTATTGCCCGCGCAAAGTGCGTTTTGCATGTTTTTGGGTAAATTCAATGCTTGTGTTTAGGAAAACTACAAAATATTTTAAAAAATCCTTTTTTTCGTCTACTGTCCCAACTCTTCCTCTATCTATGTGTATACATTATTTGACTTAAATCAAACGCTTTCTGTACAAACTTGTTGCCCGCGCAAACCCAGTTTACATGGTGCCGACCCTTAAAGGATTCTATTTACGATATGAGATTAATCAAAACAGTTTTTAACATTTAAACATTGAAACCGTTTAAACATTGTTCAGCACAGCTCTCAAGATTGCCTAATGAGTTAAAATTGTTAATTTACAAAAGTAATTTCAAAGAAAAGCTAAAAGAATTTTTACTAGACAAGTGTTTCTATAGTCTCAAAGAGTTTCTGAAATGACATAAACGAAGTGTATTATACTATATATATTGTGGCCTTTAAGTCTATAATATCCCTTTGATTTATTTGAATTTGTATTATTAATAATTAATAAGTATTAGGCTAAGCATAGACATTTCAACACAATATTTTTTGTTATGAAATAAATAAATGAAATGAAATGATTATCGTATGAACTACCACACACGCTATCCAAACCACAAACAAGCTAAAGCAAACCTCAAGCAAAGTTCAACACCTCTCGTGCGTGCATTACACCAATGGCTGTGCAATCACAAATGCATTAGCCCACTTGGCCCGGTCTGGGCAACCGGAATCGAACCCGCGCCGTCTCGAGTGTGACTATGCTAATGCTCGCTGGTCATGTGCGAAATTACTCAGTTCTTATTGAAATATGTAGAATAGATACTGTTTTTTTAATTGTCTTCTAATAAGATTGATCATGAGACCATGTTTCGGGAGGAAAGAAAACACTTAGAATGTACCAGCTGCTTTTTTAGGGTTCCGTATCCAAAGGACCCTATTACTGAGATGCTGTCTATCCGTTGTCACAGATCTTTTGAACCGTAATAGTTAGACTTGAATTTTTCACCGATTATGAATTACTGTGGCCGCTATAACAACAAATACTAAAAATAGGATAAAGTTAAAAATTAAAGCAGGTTGTCACACAAGAAACGGGTTTTTTTAACGATTTAAAAAATTGTGCGAAGGCACGGAGCCCTTTAGTACGAGTTTTTAAGACATATTTGACGCCCAAAAATCCACTATTTTGTTGTTGGTTAACTGTCTAATCTATCAAGCCATTTAGTAGATACGAGGTAATAAAGAAATTTACAAACAAACATAGAAACATACAGTCAAGATACGCGCGAAAAACATAACCCTATCCTTAACAGTAGGGTAAAAAGCAATCGCAGCCCCCGATATGAACTCCCAATTTAGCCGGCAGCCATTACTCTCGATACAACCCCGCTGCTAAAAAGCTGCTAAAAAGTTGCTCACAATCACAAGTTGGCCAACTTGTTATCGCGCCTGCGTCTCTAATCAACTTCTAACGAGGTGGCATAAAGGAGCCTGTATACTTGTTTCAAATCAAAGATAATTTTTATTCCATTTTCTATATTTCATGCTGGTCTGGGATTTTGATTTCTTTTTCCACCTTTTTGCCCGCCATAACACTAAAAGAGGCCTTTGGATCTGACGGCCCTGGGCTCTGTCTACTTAGAGCCGCAAGACCTAAAATGCTTTGTTTTTTGACCCAAATAACATAGGCCTCAAACCAGATAAGAAATCCGAATGGAAGCGGCCTGTATCCAATGTTTTCTGATAGATGATAGATAGATAGATAAAATCTTTATTCACTAAAAGGCCACAGGTACATGAATAAAGGCCCATTTACACAGTGCAAGTTTCTTGCATGTTGCAAACAATTTTATTGAAGCAATAAATGATTTGTATGGCTGACGTTCTGTTTAGACCATGCAAGTTTTCTATTGCTTCAATTTAATTGTATACAGCAGGCAAGAAACTTGCACCGTGTAAATAGGCCTTAAGTCACATAATGATTATCAGAGATCTAATATAGAAGTAATAGTAGGTATGTAGTAATACAATGTGATTGTACCGTGAGAAGTGACCTAGATAGTGAAAAGGTCCTGACTCAGCATGATGTCACAGACGAACTGGTCGAGCTGCAGCGCTGATAATTCTGCCAGAACCAAGGGTGAGGTCGGTAAAGCGATACGAAGATGATTTAATTATATTTATGTACAGTGTGTACAAGTTGTAAGTATTAGGTACTTATTTCAATACCTCTTCTCTAAAATAGTATGTACAATACAATACAATACAAAAATCTTTATTGCACCAAATAAGATTTACAAATACAGGAAAGTGTCTATAATATAAGGTAAAAGAGGCGGCCTTATCGCCGAAGCAATCTCTTACAGGCAACCCTAAAGAGAAGGAGTGGAAGTAAGATAACAGGTGGCGCAGCTAAAATTCAATTCAAAAAATATATGTACATAAATATATAAATTATACATACCTATTATATATATATATATATATATATATATACTGGGTGGCGCAAAAGTACTGGCACTAAAGAAAATACTTTTATTTTTTTTATATGACATTTTCTGTCATTCTGTTGTTGAAAATTGTGTAGTGAACAAATGTAAAATACACTGAAAATAAACATGGACCGTTTTACTCCCCAAGAACGTGGAATAAACACTATGGACTTAGTGAGGGACGCTTTTCCAGGCCGAGTTATCTCTCGTTTTGGCGATTTGCCTTGGCCTGCAAGATCACCCGATCTGACCAGTCCAGACTTCTTTCTTTGGGGTTTTTTGAAATCTCGGGTGTATGTGAACAAGCCACAGACTCTCGCAGCTCTAAAAGAAAACATTCGTCAAGAAATAACGAACATATCGCAGGAAGTGTTACGGCAAGTTATGCAAAATGTCATAAATAGGGCTCAAATGTGTATCAACTCTGGAGGTCACCATTTAAAAGACATCATCTTTAAATCCTAATGGTACGAAATTTAATGGCACAAATATACATTTAAAAAAACCTAAATCTAGTTTTCTAATTTAGAAAAAATGTTATAGCTGAACCAAATAGGGTCTTTACTTTTGCGCCACCCAGTATATATATATATATTATTTATGTATGTAATAGTGTGATTTACATTTTATATGAACAGTATATAATTATGTTTATACTTATGCTTACTACTGCATATGAGATGATGGACTATGAGTTTTTATTGATATAATATGACATGATACAGATAGATAGATATATGGATATATAGAACGATGATTATTTAAGTATGTGATAAGTAAGAATAAAAATACATAAAGTTATGAGTGAGATATATGTTTGATGCAACTCAGGGTGAGATGTTTGCTACCAAAACTGCGATGGAACAATGGTATTCTTTATATTTATTTACGTTTAAATGAATAGGTTGATTTAAGATTTCGTATTGGAGAATTTTCTCTCAACTTTGCTATCTAGTCCGTCTGACCATTCTTAAATTCACCACATTCCAATGTCCATTCTCAGGTTTGTATGACCCCAAGACTAATTAAGTATAGACCGCGAACATTGAAATAAAAATATAGACCAGCTATCCCAAACATAGCCCCTGTTCTATTTTTTAATATAGGGCAGCGTGAATTTTATCATACCGATTACGTTAGTTACCGATGGAAAGTTATTTCTTTACACCTTGCCGTTTTCCATGAATTTATTCTTACTATTTTGTAACGCACACCAAGGGAATTTTAATTATGTTTATCATGTTTTCGTATGGTTTTCACTTATAAATTGTCTAAAATACTATGCGTATAAGAGCTAGCAAGCGACTAAGTGAAGTTTATGGAGATAGCTACAATTGAACGGGACAAAACAGTGATATGTGATGTTTCCTCTAGTTTTACATAATAGCTCTTTGTCCGCGCATTATTGATATAAGTATAGTACAGATAGATGCTCTGAGCTGCGCTTGCACCCGTTTGATTCTTTAACCAATCAGGAACATTATTTCTCTTCTATCATTCCGTGTATCAAAAAGAAATGAGCAGGCTCCCCAAAACCAAACAAGTAGTGAAGTCTGAATCGCAAATAATATGATTCATCCCGCGCTGTACAAGCGCGTTTAAATTAGTTCCCTCCAAAACAATCCAAACTTTTTAATGCTAACCTGCTGTCGGATAGGTTGGCATTCCAATTCCCATTTTTAAAATACGCCCAGTTATAAATATTTTGTTTTTCTTAGCTAGAATCGTAAATTATAATTTGTTTTCATAATTTTTGATTTCTACGCTAAGAAAAAGTAGTATTTTTTTGGCATTTCATTTCAGATATCTCTAACTAAGTTTGATGTTAATTACAGAGATTGTATCCTTCCTCTTTAGCCCATAATTAGTCTCAGGTAAGGCAACGAGTTCAAGATAAATGGCGGTTGTTATCCGGCTGGTAGTAATCAAGACTGATATGCTTTGCGAGCTGATCAAGATTAGTGAAGCGAGGGAGATCGATTCCTTGATTTCATTGCCTGTATGTGTCCCTTGATATCGTGGTTTATTTATTTTTACTTCTCCTTCTTTTGACTTAAGAGCTTGCTCTTGTCGGTGGAGTTAAGTGGAGCCTACATTCCTCTCTACTCTGCCATCTTTTTAATGTCTTGGTAGGACTTTACTCCTAAACCTTCCTTAACTTTAAACTTTTTTTTTTAACTTTTTTGGAAAAACTGCATATTTTTACTATTATATTATAAATGTTTCATGATAAGAAGAGGGATTTGATGGTTTATTTACCGCCTTCGGCATATTTTCGAGTGCTGGCAGTTCACATGTCGACAAAGACTATGAACGTCCTCAATTTGCATCCTATAAAACTTGTTCAGCTATCCGTATTAAGACGAGGTGCAATGGTGGTTCCTGAATTTTCCAGCCTCACGTTACTTACAGTTTATCGCGCAACTTCGAATCTATAGTCCACGCCATTACGCATGGGAAAGTGGACTATGGAGGTCCCCAATTTGCATCCCATAAAATGCCTAGCGTTGAGACGAGGCGCAATGGTAGGTCCTGGATTTTCAAGCCAATTACCTGCCTCGTTGCTACATAACTTGCTGCTCGATCTGTGTCCGTTCACACTGGGACACTTCCGATGGTCATTCACTAGTTTAATCAAAAGGGGACTATCTAGGCATATGACTTTTAAGAAATGAAGGAAGCAATTTAGAATGATTATCAATCCATTCTTCAAAACGTTCGAAAGATATGTATATATTTATATATGTATATTTTATTTTCTGAATTGAAGCAAAGCAAGAATTGGCCGAGCGATTTAGGCGATAGCTCTGCGATTGTGAGGCACTTCGATCGTTACTAGCCGCGAATGGAATTTCTGAGTTTGTGCTCATGTCCGGCCATTTACAATTACCACCACTAAATTCCGGTGAAAGAAAACACAAACCTGCACTCTACTTCACTAGTGTGTTATGACTGTTGTTACTAGATGACATTAATTATATCGGTCATTATAAGTATTTATATCTAGTTTAGTTTTTTTATATACATATGTTAGCCGCGTGGTAGAATAGGACCACTCCAAGTCTTCCCGTGGATGTCGTAGAAGGCGACTTAAGAATAAGAATAAGAATTAGAATAATTTATTTGCTCAAATACAGTACATAAGATGTGAATTGCATAATTAGTATCATGTATCCAACCTAAACTAAGGCATGCAAAATTATATGTAGGTAGTCAAATTAATAATCTATTAAAATATGATTTACATGGGTACAATTGAAAACACAATAAATTTTAATTAATACAATTTCATAAGTTCCAATATTATTTTTTCCGCTTACTGAAGTCTATATACTCCGATATAGAGTAAAAGCAATGCTCTAGTAACCATTTTGTCAGTCCTTTTTTAAACGCTCTTCCTTTCAATGATTTAATGTTAGCTGGTAAGTAATTGAATAAGTAAATACACATGTTAAAAATATTTTTTTTATACATATAATTTACATTGCGGTGAACAGCACCTTATCTTTAATTTCTGATTGGTTTTCGGCCAATAACCTCATGTTAAATGCGAACAAGACCCAATGCATTCGATTCTCTCTTCCTAATGTGAATCAAGCCTGCGTTGACATACTAATTAATGGTCAGAAACTCGATCTGGTTGAAAGTACTACCTTTTTAGGAATCACAATTGATTCGAAACTTCAATGGGGCGCTCATATAACTAAACTTTCTAATAGGCTTAGCTCTGCGGCTTACGCTGTTAGGAGAATAAGACAATTGACAGATGTAGCAACTGCTAGACAAGTGTACTTTAGTTACTTTCACAGTCTAATGTCTTACGGGATACTTCTATGGTGGGAGTGCAGCGGACATTCAGACTATTTTTCTTTTACAAAAAAGAGCAATTCGTGCTATTTACGTTTAGGATCGAGAGACTCACTGAGGGAATTATTCAAGGAAATAGGTATACTTACTTTTGCATCACAATTCATATTTGAAAATATAATGTATGTAAGGAAAAATATTTCCATGTTCAATAAAGTAAGTGATTTTACAGATAGAAATTTACGTAATAAGAATGACTTAGTTAGCCCGTATTACAGGCTGAATACAGTCAGTAAGTCTTTTATGGGGAAGTGTATACTTTTTTATAATAAATTGTCAGAATCGGTCCTTGATATGCCAGACAGAAAATTCAAAGCTTATGTAAAGAAAGTACTTTGTGAGAAGGCTTATTATAGGACCGATGACTATCTTAAAGACAAAAAGGTCTGGCTTGAGCTTGGCGCGGGTCCCTCTTAAAGGTTTGTATACTTAGACATGTCATAATTTAGGTACATTGGTACATACTAAATTTACAAATTGACATTATTTTAAATTTCGTAATACTTATAATTCAATTTAATTATGACATAATAAACAATGTAATCTCTGTCCATCTATATAACTAATTTTAAGTTTTTAGTTTGTTAGTTGACGTCTTTGGAGAAAACGTGCAGTGCAGTTTGTTGCCGCTTCTTCTGCACTTGCGCCTAGGAAGCGGCGTAAACTTAGCTTTAAGTAACGATTTGACGTCAACATTTGTGCAAAACAAAACAAAGTGACTATTATTAAGAGATATTATAAATATCCTATGATAATAAAGATATTCTGAATTTTTTTTTTATCCTTGTGGCATCTAGGCTGATATATTCTATTCATGATATTAGGTCGAGTTACCCTCAAAATTACTTCGCTTCTTTTTTGCCAAAATTCCGGATGCGATTCTACAAATACGCAGATATCTCGAATGTAAAGGCATGGCAATGGTAATATGTTTAGTCTTTTGAACAATGGTATGCAACTATCATCAACCCATGCATTGCAAATAGCACGAATACATTTCTTTTGTACCATAAAGGCTTGTTCCATGTGTACCGAATTGCCCCATATAACTAAACCGTAGCTAAGTATAGACGACACTTGTCCATGATATGCAGTAATTGAAGCTTCCACGGAGACGGTTTGCCTCAATCGTCTTAGTGCAAAAGCAAAGCGGTTCAATTTACTGCATAACTGGTCAATGTGTGTCTTCCAGTTCAAGTGCTCATCTATAACAATACCCAAAAATTTGTGGTGGTTTACTTTTTCGACTATGTCTCTATTATAATTTAGTGTAATCGGCATCTGATTAGAATTGTAACATGAAAATTGGATGAATTTTGTTTTGTCTAAGTTAACACGCAAATCATTTGCATCCATCCAATCGACAACATCGCGTAGAGAATTGTTTATTTCACCTTCGTATTTATCTTTATCGTCACATTTTATAATTAAAGTAGTGTCGTCAGCAAACATTATGGTTTTGTGTTCAGTTGAATTAGGAAGGTCATTAATATATAATAAAAATAGGAGTGGTCCAAGTATACTTCCTTGAGGAATACCCACATTGCAATTTCTGAATGTGGATCTAAACTTCTCTTTAATTGGTATATTTTGTGTTTTTTTAAACTTAACTATTTCCGTGCATTGTGGTCGATTTTCCAAATAACTTTTTATCCAATCAAGTGCTGGACCTCTAATGCCATAATTGTAAAGCTTATCTAAAAGTATATTTTGATTGACAAGGTCGAATGCCTTGCTCATATCAAGAAATGATGACATTATTGGCACAGGGATCTTATTATTGATGCTTTCAGTGATAGTTTTGACTAATTCAAAACAAGCCAATACAGTAGAACTGCCTTTTCGAAAGCCATATTGGTTTGGGTGCAGTATATTATATTTATCCAGGAATTCCATTAGTCTTGTATGAAATGGCTTCTCAAACACTTTTGATAGCACAGGAGGTAAGGTAATTGGTCTAAAGTTGTTCGGATCGTCTTTATCTCCCTTTTTAAATAGTGGCTTTACTATGCATACCTTAAGTTCTTCAGGAAATATACCCTGACTAAAAGAAAGATTAATTATATGTGCCAAAACATGACAAATATATGGAGCACATAGCTTAAGGATTTTGGTCGGTATATTATCATAGCCACTACATTTGCTGTTTTTTAGCGACATAATAGTATTATAGATTTCTGTGTCATTGACTGGTCGAAGAAAAATTGTATTTTGGTTATTATTAGTCAAATATTTCATATATTTAATATTATTATTTGCACTTTGCCCTTTGTCATTCCTCAATTCTATAAAATAATTATTAAATTCATTGCAAATGTCATTAGGGTCTGAATACAAATTATTACCAAATTTAATTTTACTTATGTCATTAGTGAGAACGTTATTAGAAATTGTCGATGATATTATATTCCAAGAAGCTTTACACTTATTTTTGCTATTTTTTATGTAGTTTTTATTATTTAATTTACGTGCGTTAGCTATACATTTTTTGAGAACACTATTGTACTTTTTAATTTTATTTTTAATTATTTGTTTATTTTTAAACCCGTCCTTCCTATATTTTTGATATAATCCACGTTTTGTTCTACAAGAGGCCTTAATACCTTTAGTAATCCAACTTATTCTTCCTGAACGGTTATTTATTTTTACTTTAATAAGGGGAAAACATAAGTCGTGGAATAAACGTAGAATGTCATAGAATTCCCTGAAGGCTGGTGTAAACTCAGAACATGCTAAGATATCGGAAAAAGAAATGTTTGACATAGCTTGAAGAAACTTATGAATATTGCAGGCACTGTAGTCATGTTTGTATTCAAACCAAGTCATAAAATTTGATTGTTTTTTAACTTTAAATGTTAATAATTGCGCAGTTTCATGGTCTGAGAGGTCCAATTCAAGAATTTCGGGAACCGCTGTTTTTATATTAAATTTTTTTGTTCTTATATTTTTTAGTCAAACGATCTAACAGTTTATCTAAATTGTCCAGAAAAATATTTACAAGGGCCTTTATGCGTTTTGGTATTCTGTATATATTTATTATAATTAAACTCATACCTAAAATCTCTATACCACAGCACTCAAAATAAAATTTTATAACAAACTCAGATATAAATTTTAAGGGTCTGGCATCAAGATATGGTTTCGCTAAAATACAAGTACCACCACGTTTTTTGTCATTACGACAAAAAGATGATATTAGCTTAAAATTGCTTATATTTATATTTTCTTCCGAGCCTTGTAAGATAAATGTTTCAGCAGACTATATCAACCTGTCTGCCCATGTTCTCTAAGTCTTTAATAGCTATTTCCAACAAGTCTAGTTTATTGGAGATACCTCCTATGTTTTGGTTAAAAATCAAGAATTTTTCAAACTTTAAGTTCGGTACGAAAAAATTTTTCTTCAGAATTGTCTTTTGTTTCTATCTCACTTTTGCGACAAATTCTAGGAAAGTAAAATGGGATAGTACCTTTCCTTGGTAGTTTTTTTTTTATATTTAGAGATTGCTTAGACTCCCTAATCCATTTTTTAATTTTTTCAATTGATAAAAATTCTTTTTTATAATCTATATAATCAATGTGTAAATTTATTTTATTACAAATACATTCAATTAAGCTTTTACTATGAATCATTAAATCGTTTAAGTCAAAATATGTACAATTGTCAAAATGTTTAGTCCATAACTTTAAATAATAACTCAGTGTCCTTTCATTTAAATAGTAGTTCCGAACTATTGGAACTATGAAAACAGAAGTATTCTTAAAATAATTTACAGCAATACATATATTAGAGTGTAATCTGTGGATGTCATTATCATTGTTGCCTATTCCTAATATAATTATGTCATCACTTGAGACTTGTTCGGATATATGACTACAATATTTCAATATCTCTGTACTGCTAGCACCCGGCATTATGGTGGCATACGGTTTATACACATCATTCCATTTCCCATGTCTAGATTTTATAATCTCAGCTGATAGTCCCCTCAGGTGTTCGTCCCCAATTATGAGGATATTTTTCTTTTTCGGATTCAATTTTTTTCCGGTAATGCCATCTATTGACGTATTTGAAGTTTGAGCAGCATTACGTTCGCTGCGTTCGCACGAGTTTTGTTCAAGTATTTCTTTTTGTTGCTGATAGTCCAGTTTAACCTCAGTGGCGACATCTGGTTTGTCTTGTGATTGATCCTTAGTGAAATCCAATATTTGAACAGTTGCTGTCAAGCTTTTACGATTTTTTTTATTTACGTCCAACTTGGGGGTAGTCTTACAAATTTGTGGCAACTTGTGAACCTTTAGTTCATACTCTGAGACACGCTTGAGTAGGTTCTGATTTTCTGATACTAAAATGGCGATCTCGTTATCCGCAATCTTAAGTCTTTCCTCTAGTACAGTATTTTTACGCGTCAGATCCTCTATAGTAGCTGGATACGATTGCGATTCGGAATAACTTCTATTTGTGTTAACATGGTTCGGAGTCGATGTCAAAGAAGAGCATTCATCATCATCAGTACATAAGTTTTCAAAAGAATTTGATGTGGGAATGTTAGCTTTCTGGCGAAAAGTGATATTGTCTTTTTCTCGTGTATTGCTGTGAGTTTCTGGTGTTGGAGTTAAAACTAAATGCTGTGGCAGCACCGGTGAGTTACTTGTGCTTGGTTTAGGAGTTATTTTATCATAGCAGCTACGGCATTTAAATGCTTTTTTATGTGCTGGAGACATTATCCGAAAGCGTTGAAAGGAAACACTCGTGCAATCCAAGTGATAAGTGCTTTTACATACAGAGCAAACTAGAAGTTGTTTGTTTAGTATCGTTTGTTTACATTTTTGACAGCTTAGCGACATCTTGTGGTATATTTGGTAACTATGTTAGTATTACGTGTCCAGCAGTTGATAATTCAATTTAAAATTAATTATTGAATCTTTGATTTTCTTCTCGGTTTGTCACAATTTCACTAAAACTTCGTTTCCACTAGAAGTGTAAGGTTCGTTGCACTATTTAGTCGAGATATTCACGATTTATACAAATACACTTTTTGCTTTATTTCTCACTATTCAATGCACAAAAAAGCTTGCGAACATTGGTGCATATTTATTGTATTGTCCTTTAATATATTCCGTGGTTTTAAACTTCGTAATAGCGTATTTATATTTTTCCGCGTAAAATAATACGGAGCTCAATGTTTACTTGGCACAGTGCTGCCACCTCTTAGGAAACATAAGCTAAATAAACATCAGTGAGACCTCTCCAATCCGTCTGGCCAGCGTGGAGAGTGTAGGCCAAATCCTTTGACTACTCTGGCTAATATATAAATAAATAAATAAATCTTATATATAAAATTCTCGTGTCACAATGTTCGTTCCCGTACTCCTCCGAAACGGCTTGACCGATTCTCATGAAATTTTGTGAGCATATTGAGTAGGTCTGAGAATCGGCAAACATCTATTTTTCATACCCCGAAACTACGCGGGCGAAGCCGCGGGCAAAAGCTAGTATAAATATAAAAGGACAAATAACACTGATTAAGCTAGCCCCAAAGTAAGTTTTAAACTTGTGTTATGGGATACTAACTCAACGATACTATATTTTATGATAAATACATATATAGATAAATACCCAAGACCCAGAACAATTTGAAAAAGGCCATTTTACAACTTGCCCTGGCTGGGGATCGAACCCAGAACCTCCGGATTAGCGGTCTAGCGTGTTAACCATTACGCCACGGAGGTCGTCATATGGCTCTGGTAGTACAGAGAGGGTCGTGCTCCTGCAGTGGAGACTAAAAAAGACCTGATGACGATATACATATGTAGTTAGTTAATATTCAGTTTAATTTTAGTTTTGATAATATTATTTTACTTAAGTTATGAATAAATGTATTTACTTAGTTGTTAAATTTTATTCAAAATAAACTTCGTTCACCTGAATTAAGTTTCCTTTATATGTCACATTAGAAAACAAGATAATGCAGCTACGAAGTTAGAGCTATAGGGAGTGATACAAAAATTTCAAGAAATAAGTACTAGTTCTTGAGTCCTAGTATGAACTCGGTCGGCTCAGTGCAAGCAAGCTAGGCTAGAGGGCCGCTACTTGACTCGCAACTTGCACGATCGTGTGCATGTTTACACGAGGCAAAAATACGTTGCGTTTACTGCACGTACATATCGATGAGATTTGCCAATTTCCGACAAGATTCCAATTTAGAATTTTTATAGCCAATTGGCTTGTACCTATTATTAATAGCAACCGTAAAGCAGGGCTTGTTAACGATACCAAATTTACACTAAAAGTAACGTTAAATAACGTTATTTTCGTGGTAACGTTATAAAAGCTATCGATAATACAGTTTATAACGTTATCAATTAACGATATAAGTAGCGATACTTTTTTTCAATACTTGTAAAATATTATATAAATAGATCTAGTAGCCTACTAGACAAACTCTCATCAATTTATTCTGACAAATATCGAAAAAAAATACTTTTTACCGTTAATATCATTCATAACGTTATCTGATTAACGGTAAATAGTGGGAAAAATACCGTTACCCAGCATAATGTTATCTTTGCTGATAACGTTAACGCCGTTTGACAGAATTAACGTTACCAGATTTTTAACGGTATTCCAAGCCTTGCCGTAAAGGTGCATCAATCAATAGTGGTGAGCTAATGTAACCCACTGGATCTGGTTGATCATCGCCGTCTATAGGCCAGGAGTGGCGACGGGATAATGGATAATTTATTTTCATAACAACGGGTTTCTATATTAAATATTTACAGTTTTAACCTTAGATCTACACGTTATTTTAGTGCCTTACCTAGGTAATGTGCTAATTAATTAAGAAAATGTTATACATATCCTAGTACACTTCACAAAGAAAGAAAAAAGAAAGAAAATTCGTTTATTTGGTAGACATCAAAATACACACTAGATAAATCACGTAAGATCATAAAAATGCTGTCACATGCAATCTTTTAAGAGTTGATTTAACGTGAAGGGAACTTTTATAGTTTCAGTATGTGTCCGTCTGTCCGTCCACGGCTCAGCTCATAGAAAGTTAGCACTAGAAAGCTGCAATTTTGCATAGGTATATTTATTACGTACGCTGAAAAAGTAGTGAAATAAATAAAATTGTTGAAAAAGTTTTTAGGCTAGGTGTTCATGAAATGGTGATGATATTTTGATAGTGAGAAATATCCTTGGACGTGTCTTTTAAAAACATTGAGGATTTGCAAAGACAAATTTTCGATTAAGTGACCCGTTTGCGAAATATTAAGGCCGTACCTAAATTTTCCGGGGTCCAGTGCTGCCCCCATTTTAAATAAATCATTTCAAAGAAAATGCGAAAAACGGCCACTTTTGGCGAATGTGCGTAGTAAAGCTTAACGTTCTCATTATAAACTGTAAGGAGTAGTTCATAAAATACTTTGAAGGGACTACTAGGACTTAGTAGTAGCACTAGACCCCGGAAAATTTAGGTACGGCCTTAACTTATTCTTGTTCAAGTTAAACGACCCTCTAAAAGCTTAACGGTTATCTTAAAAAATCTAAAAAAACCCTGCTTTTATGGAATCCTTAGTTCATATAGTTACTACTAGTGTTGTGATCAATATCAATATAACTGGAATTAAAAACAATTAATATTTGCCCGACTCCATTACCGGATCCGGCTAATGAGCCGGAACTTTAATCTGGCATTACCGGCGGTTATCTCGTTCGAATTAAAGCAATTGTCTGCCGGCCTGGATTTAAACAGGCTTTATTATACGTAGTATGGACATGGAAACTAAAAACAGTACTTTGATCCTCACGATTTTGCCAAGCAATACTTTTTCTTTTGGGTCCTACCCCTGCGTCGTAAATACTATTTCGTTTGAAACAAAAACATGATTTAAATTATTTTAATTTTTAAACTTTAAGCAGTTTAAGATATCCGTCAGTTGATGAAAGTATTTAAAATGTTTCCAAGGGGTGCGATGCGCAATACTTCCTTTTAGCCTTTTCACCTCAACTCTTCGCCCACTTTTACGCAGTAGCAACCCAGAGGAAGGTTGGGTACTTACGCAATCATCATCATCATCAAGCCTTTTTTTGTCTCCACTGCAGGAGCATGACCCTTTCTAAACTACCAGACTCATATTTGGCCAGAGCAACCAGATGATTTGGCCTACACTCTCCACGCTGTCTTGTTGCTCCACGGGTTGGAGAGGTCTTATTGATGTTTATAAGCTTTATTTAGCTTCCATTTCCTAATTCACCTTCTACGACATCCATGGGAAGACTTGGAGTTGTCCTATTCTACTCTGCCGGAAACCGCACGCTAACCAATCCCAATCCCAGTGGTAAACTAGATCGGCGAACAAATTCTGGGTGGCGAATGCAGCGAATGCCAAAACCTATACCTAAGTATGTCAACTATTGAGATGATGTTTTCTATAGGTAGCTGATTCAGGATGCCCTTTTCACTTTTGCCTAAATATGACTACATGCATCTGGAAAGACATCAATAATATTCAGTTTACTTCACGTCATAATTAAACTCGTATTATGGTGAAAACTTTGACAAAAAAATAACTTATTTGATAGATATATCAAAACAAGAAAATAGAAATATTCTAAAAGAATAGGAGACAACGAAATGATTCTTCCTTTGCTTTTTAGAAACGAAATTTATCATGGTAAACGATACATTAACCTACCTATTTTAAAATAAAGTGAAATAATAACTGAAACTGGTTATCCGGGAAATGAGCCGTAACTTTTATCCGTGTATTTACCGGTTGCCGGCTGAAGCTCATTCGAATTAAAAGCAATTTTCACATTAAATCGTACACAATTTAATTTAAGCGAGCTTATTAAATGTACACGGTAAGCAAATACTTTGGACAGGTAGTTTCGTTTATCTGAAATCAGTGCAATATTATCGGTCAATTGCTGCTTGCATTTTTGTAGAATGACTGTCATTTGGTAATGTAATTATGTTTATACACATCGTGTTAATGAAAGAACGCAAAACCTCTTAAATTGTACCTCAGCCTATGTAACTGAACAACTTTTGTTCAACAACTTTCACGAAATCAAAAAAAAAATCGGATTTTCATACAAATTGACTCGATCAGCTGATCAGTAAGTATGAAAATTCAATTTTTTTTTTGTTTCGTAAAGTTGTTCAGTTACATGGGCTGAGGTACCATTTGAGAGGTTTTGCGTTCTTTCATTAACACGGTGTAGACATAAAAAAATGTAAATCCTAAAATAGGTTTCTTTTGGCGTGTTTTCCCAACGGTGGTCGTTTTGAAATGCTGCGGTAGTTCGTAGTTTTTGCACAAAAAGTCTTTCAATAACAGATATAATTATCCTATATATAATAAAAAAATATTTAATTACATTTATTTCAATGTCGACTATAGTAGAGACAATTGCTTTCATTTATTTACAACAACAGGCTTGGGCAAGAGGTAACAAAGTTTCATCAACAAATCAACAACAAGCTTCGTCAAAACGTTTACAAAAAGTATCCACAACATGCTTCGTCAAAAGTTGTACTTACCTAATTACAAAAGAATAACCGCAACATGCTTCGTCAAAATAGTCAGTCTAATGATCCGCCCCGAATCGCTCCTGGCCCAAAGGTTCCCATAATGCTAGCAGCATTTCCGCGTTGTATAGCAATAGAAGTCCTTTGAGCGAGAAACGACACGGAGCGATTATCCTTCGTCTTATCATAGACGCGTTGGCCCAGCTTCCGAATAAATGTCTGAGCCTCAGTCCCCCAAGCACCCGTGGTCTCAAAAGCTACAGGCACAAAAATATAGGCTGATTTAAGGGGAGCATATTAATTTTGCATGTTTAAATTTAGCAGCATTCTCGGCAGCTGATCGTGCATTCCTGACAGTGTCCTTGAGGTGGGAGGCGGCAAAGGTACTGACGCACGTTGCGTCCCACAATAAGCATTGACCTCTCTTCCATGGTATTAAGGTCAACCCATCAAGTCTTTTGCCATCTGTAGGACTTAACCCAGGAGGTTCCAATACACATGGGATTTTGGCGCTTACCATAGCCCTACGAATGACATCATTAAGCGCATGATGTCTAGCAAACCTGCCAGCACATCTAATGCAACTCAAACCGTGAAGACCTTTGGCATCTACAAGGGCACCACATTGATGCTGCTCACAAATGTTACACCCTATCCTGCGAGCTGCCGCTATACGTAAGTATAGAGTCGTCGTCCAGGAGAGCTTAGAGTAGTTAGTACTTAGTTGCAGCGACAGCAACGCATGTAGCCAGGCTTCTAATTCTGGAGATAATACTGATTTTAACCTTGCCAAGTCAAAACTAGAGTTGCTGTTGATTAAAAATTACTTTGACTTGTTTACTTGAATACTACCACTATTTTGATAATTTTTTCCACCTCCTCGCCCACCATCACGAAGTAGTAGTATTCAAAAGTGATATTCAAAAATAGAACAGGGGCAAATGTTTGAGATAGCTGGTCTATATTTCTATGTCACTGGTTTGGACTCGATATACTGGAGCCAAAGACTGATTTTTTTTATTGTCAAAGATACACATCACATTATTATTCCTAACGGGTAGACAGAGCCTTGGCCCTAAAGCCCACACAACTCAATCACTTGTATCACTTTAATCGTGATGATGGGCGTTACGGTGAAAAATCAATCACAATGAAAATCAACATCTAAATCTTAGTTTTTCTCTCACGGGACAAAAATAACGTAGTTATCATTATCATATGAACTCTGCGCGGCAATAAACACATAACATGCAAATGTCCGGCTGTAAACGAGTGTCGGCTGCGGGAGTTAGTGCGCATTGCCGCCCGGGGACCCTGACTAATTGCAGTTTTATACTGAAATAGGGTACAACTGTTGACTGTCGTAAAGTGCCCTTATTCTGTAACTAAAGCTTTATTCTCCTTATTACAGTATTAGATTAATTAAAGTAATTTTTAAACTAACAACGTTTACCCAGAGGTTCTTATAGTTGGCGATAACGCCACCTAGTGCAGTGGGCGCTGCCTGGGAGGTAAGGGGCCCAGAAAAAAATTGAGAAATCTTTTGCATGTTACCGAATGTGGCGACTTGCGGCTGTTTTTAAGGTTCCGTACAAAAAATGAAAAAACGGAACCCTTAGTTAGTTAAGATCTTTATTGCACCAAAACCTAATGATATAGGATCACAAATATATTTTTGTTATTATTGCAAAATGAATAGTTTTGATTTTATTAATGAAAGAAGACGAAAATTTACCATTCCCCCCCCCCTGATCTCTGAGCCTAAAATTAAAAAAAAACATACAAAATATAGTTCATTGCTTGTAGATTACAGGAAAACCTATAAGAATTCAATAAAATGTACGGAAGTCTCTCTACGCGAGTTTATCTCGCACTTGGCCGGTTTATTGATTAAATTGGAACCTGATATCAACAAACTCGTTAAAAGTCATCAGATTCATCCTTCACATTTGTTTTGCAGTCTTTATTGCAAAACAACCATGCATCTCAACTGCAAATTGGCAGTCGAAATGCGGTCTGTGTGTCTGAGCCTAACAGATACCGGAAATTTAACTGAAGGCAGATATTACAAGCTTTTTACAAGCTTTTTTAGCTTGCCCTGTTGGTTTTTGTTTTTAATTATTGGGTCAAATCTTGCAAGTTAAATTTGAGCTTCTTCCCAGTTTTATTATTTGATTGAGATGAAATTTTGTATGCAAATGTAAATGAGCTGACAATGCAATATTATTATAAATAGAAGCTATTCTGATGATGGAGCCGAAAGGTGGTAATGAGAACCCTGTAATAAAAGACGCAACCCCATCGAGTTTGGGCTTATTACACTTGTCTTGATAAGTACCTACTTTGGGTTCACAAAAAAATTTGAACGAAAAATTATTTTTTTCCAAAACCTGATTTTGCAAGCTTTGCAAAATGAATATACATATTTAAATCTAAAATCCTGCAAGTTAACCGACACAAGAGCGCAATGGTTATCACAACTCTTTTTAACCCGGGTAATCCGGATAAGTATACCCGGCTAAATTTAGAACGTTTGCAACTTATGGCGTGGCGTTCCGAAGAGGGGTGCTCCCTTAACCGGCCGGTTAATGCCCGGATATGGCGTGCATTGGTGCATGAAATTGGGCAGTGTCGGGTGGGGCCTCATTCTCTCATAAAATATAACTGACAGCGAATGATGTATGGGACAATACGCCTGTGACGGCTAACAAACTGTCGCAAAACCAACTTGTGCTCCCTCGCCCGGAAAAATGACCCGGCCAGCAATTATCGGTGATTTATACCTATGGATTTACATTCCATTTTGAATTTGATACATATTATAGGAGGTACTTACAATTACTTATAATAAGTTAATGTGAATAACTTGTGTAAACATCTTTAAATATATGTTTTAGGTACATTTTTAATAATTAATAATTTTATAGTTAATAGAATGTGCTACTCGTATATCGTCTAAAATTTGCTTTTATCAGCACAACCTGTAGGTTCACTTGTAGAAAAGGCCCTGGGCCTTCAGTCCGCCTGTTACATGTTTTGTAATAAATATAAATACAAAACTTTATTACAAAACATGTAACAGGCGGACTTAAGGCCCAGGGTATAGGTAACTAAAGTTAAATAAATAATCCTAATCCTAACTAGTATTATAAATGCGAAAGTGAGTTTGTATATTTGTTTGTTTGTTTGTTACCTCTTCACGCTTTATCTACTACCAATCGTCTTGAAAATATAATCGCATACGCATAGTTAGGAGTACTGAGAAGGATATAGGGTACCTTTCATCTTGAAAAAAGTAATGTTCCCGTGGGATTTGGGATACGCGAGCGAAGCCGCGGGCAAAAGCTAGTTAAAAATAAATACGTCTTCTTCATCATCACCACAACTTTTCCTCTGACTGCTCTGGATATATGGCTCTAGTAGTACAGAGAGGGGGACTTCTCGCTCCTGCAGTGGAGACTAAAAAAGACCTGATGATGATGATAATATAAGTAAAAAAATTACTTGTGAAGTGCGAATCAAATTTAGATGGTATTTTACCTTTTCCCTACATTTATCTCTAATATGATCTCTGCTGGTCTAGGAGAAAAAAAAGACTTAGAATGTACCAGCTGCTTGTCTTTCCGCGCAGACCGTAATAGCCGGTCACCATCACCAGGCACTTGGGTCTTGTGGCAGACAGAGCTGCAAAACCCAAATGCCACTTTTAGTTTGGTGGTGGGCGAGAAGGTAAATAAACGGGCAAGTGCGAGTCGGACTCGTACATAAAGGGTTCCGTACCTCCGTACAATGTTTTAAAGCGCTGAAGAAACACGTTTCTTGTATGACGACCCCTTTTAAGTTTTAACTTTATCTTTTTTTTGTATTTGTTGTTATAGCGGCCATAGTAATACATAATCGGTGAAAATTCACGGTTCAAGAGATAGAGCCCTGTGACAGACGGACAGATAGACTGACAGACGGACAGACGGACAGACGGACAGATAGACTGACAGACGGACCGACGGACAGACAGCGGAGTCTCAGTAATAGGGTCCCGTTTGCACCCTTTAGGTACGGAACCCTAAAAAGGCATCAAAATAGTGATAGGTTGGGAGCCGCATCGATTCTTAACATGATTCGCATTTTCGCTTTTTCCTCCATCACCTTTTACGATCCACGCGCGAAGAGTAGCAGCTGGTAAGTATGTTCTAAATTTTCTATTCTCCCAGACTATTATATAATCATGAAAACTGAAGAAAATATCTTATTTTTACTCAGAAATCCATTAGTTTAATTCCTTAGCAAAAGATAGAAACAACAATAGAAACAAACTCCAAAACCGGATAAGAATCGATATCAAATCTCCATAAAATATCTAGGTGGTAATAAAGACAAGATCGAGCAAAAGTTAGCCAATGACCGTCCAAAGATGAGACCATCAAAGTTATTTTACGATCTCACGGCTCCAACTTAGTTCGTTTGCATTTTTATTGCCTTTTAATTTCGAAATGACAAACATAAGGACTGGCAACACCAATTAAAATTTCGATCTGGCTTCTTTAAAATTAATGCTTGGTTAATAACTGTTTAATGGAGTTGATAAATTTCGCTTATTTCTGCTGTGGAGCAGCTATGGTTATATATTGCTGAGGTTTTATATAGATACTGGTAGTACCTGCGACTTCATAACCTCACACTTCGGGTGTAAAAGTAGCCTAAATTACTTCTTTATAACATTAGCTATTTGACAATGTAAGTCCAATGTAACCCGTCAACATCATTCCAGCCGTTTCAAAGATTAGTCGACTAGCCAACAGACAAACAAACAGAAAGACATATTTTTATTAAATTGTTGTTTTGTTATCAGTAAGTACTATAACTACAGACTACCATATGCATTTTGAAATAAGATACAGTTTAAAAAAACGGTCCATCCGTTCGGGCGCTACGATGCCACAGACAGACTGACAGACATTAGCGTCAAACTCACAAACACCTTTCTTTTTTGTAGGGGGTTAAAAAAAAGCTTGTAAAAAACTGTTATTGACTATTACGAATAGACAATTCAATTTTATTTATTTTCAAGTTTATAGGAAATGTATAAATTGGTACATTCGGTATCTCCAGATAGAAATTTATCTAAATGTATAAAAGAGAGAGATATAAAAAAAAACTTTGACTTTCCTTTTTGTTAATTTTGATTGTACGAAACTTGAGCAAAATCCCCCATTTTCCTATTTTCCCAGGTAAAGTTGTGACAGATTGACAGGTGTGTCACAAGTGATCAATGTGATTTGCATACAGGGCCGGAGTCGGGCGGGAGTCCCGCAAACTTTGAGCCTAGTTCCGTCCCCAAAACCTTGTACTCTCAACCACAGAAAAGATTTATTTTTTTTTGCAAAAAGACTGGAACTTAGAAATTTAATACGAAATCAATGTACAATAATTCTTTTTAAATAATGATTTTAAACAAATATACGAGTATATATATATTTTATTAATACATAAATATTTTGCAAAATAAATATTATAAGGAAAATTACACAGATTGAGCTAGCCCTAAAGTAAGTTTTTAATTTTGTGTTATGGAATACTAAAAGTCAACGATACTGTTTTGAATAAAAGTGCTTTGTAAGGAGACTAGCGCCATCTGCGTGTGATCTCCACAAACACGGGCAAAATTATCGATTCATCGATTTCCCGTGCGGGGATTGTCTTTGCCCGACCAGAAAAATATTCATTGTCTTTTGTGTCAAAGTCTCAACTTGTCTTTACGTCAAAATAATGTACTTGCTTTTGTGAAGAATAATGTAACTGGGTGTGGCAGCCGCGTGTTTTAGAAGCACTAAGTTTGTAATTTTGATATATAACATCGAAAGTTCCGTGTAGAATTGTCGTTAATTGTGTTTGTGACCAATTCATTTGAACGGCGGGGCGCCGAAATTGTTTGTATTGCGTAAGGAACATTGATTTGTATGACCATTGTGAACCGCGTGCCATGCGCTTTGAAAAATTGTTAGTTTGTGACACTCTATGTGAATAATCTTGAAGTGGCGAAAGAAGAACAAGAAACCTATTGTGCGGTCTTGAATTGGTGTTAAAATACTACGTATTTATCTTGGGGCATGAGCTCATGTTGGGTTAGGTTAGTTAGGGACCCAATTCTTCTGCACCACTGATCTTGGGTCTATGAAGAGACCTGAGGCCGTCGCCATCCCTGAGGAGGACCAGGGGATCGACGCGAAGGCCAGGCGAGGCTGCCTGAGGACCGCGGGGAGGCGGTGAGTTTTATAATTAATGTAATTATTCTTAGTTAGTAACAGATACTATATTTTATAAAAGATACATAAATAAACACCTAAGACCCTAGAGATAATTTGAAAAAGTCTATTTCCCAACTTGCTCAGGCTGGGGATCTAACCCAGAATCTCCTAGTGGTGGACTAAAGTGGTTACCAATACGCCATGGAGATCGAAAAAAAGTTCGTAAATAACTACCATTAAGATTTATGCGGCTAGCAACCCATCACTATTTTGATTCTTTTTTCCACCTGAGAAAGTGAAAAAAGCGTTAAAGCTACCTACCCACCATAACGCTAAAAGTGGCCTAGGGGTCTTGTGGCCTTAGGCTTTGTTTGGTTCGAGCCGCAAAACCCAAAATGCTCTGTCTGCCCCATTAGTGATAAAGACGTGATAGTATATTTAGCGACGTTAAGGCCATAATCTAGATAACCCTTCAAAGTATTTTATGAACTACTGGTTACAGTTTAAAGTGGCCTAGGGGTCTTATGGCCTTAGGCTTTGTTTGGTTAGAGCCGCAAAACCCAAGATGCTCTGTCTGCCCCATTAGGGATAAGGGCGTGAAAGTGTGTGTGTGTGTGTTAGACATATGAGCATGATTTTGTGTGAATGTGTCAATCGCCCCTACTTTCAATTTTTATATTATAATATCTGCTGAACGAGGAAGACCGAAGACGAGATGGGCTGATGAACTGCTGAATGAGGAAAACCGAAGACGAGATGGGCTGATGAACTGCAATCATTTGAGAAGAATTGGATGAAAAAGATCAAGGAGAGAGAATACTGGAAGGAAAGAAGGGAGGCCTTTGCCCAGCAGTGGAACATGCATGGCTAAAAAAAATATCTGCTGAAGAATTTAGTGCCTGAGTGTACCGTATCAGAAGCGTTAAAGTAGTTACTGTCGTTTGTCACAAGTCACAACCCATCGCCAAGTCTCGGTGTCGATGACTGGCTGATCGGCTTAGCAGTTCACACAAACTTCACTCCGGAGGCGGCTGCACTATATTTACATTCTTTTGTTAGAGTGCTTACATATTAGGCTGCCGCGGCAGCGGTTTTCGCCGCTGTAATGCCGCGCACTTTGATTATCTTAGATTTTTTATCCCAGTCGCGGTCGCAGCTACACCTTAAGTAAAGGTCAGTAAAAATACTGACCCTTAATAAATAAATATACAAGGACAAATCACTCTAATTGAGCTATTCCCAAACTAAGTTTAAACTTCTATTATGGGATACTAACTCAACGATATAGTACTTTATAACAAATAAATATACGGGTTCTAACAACTTACTGGTCCATGATACTTAACAACCTTCCTCAAGGAACATATATTGAAATATAATATAAATATATAACGACACATTACACTGATTAAGCTAGCCCCAAAGTAAGTTTTAAACTTGTGTTATGGGATACTAACTCAACGATACTATATTTTTTAATAAATACATATATAGATAAACACCCAAGACCCAGGACAATGTGAAAAAGAAGTACGAAAAATAGTTTTTGGCCTTCCATACAAGATGACCAATCAGCTCTGAGTTTGTATGGAAAGCAAAAAAATATTTTCATATTTCTCATATACATGTTTTTTGGGGAAAGTTGTTCAGTATCATGGACCCAATCCACACTTAAAATAGTTTTAGTATATTTTGTTAGACGTTATATACATAATATATTCAATATTGTATAACACAAACAATAACTATGGTCAGGTGCAACCAGAACTTCAAGATCGAGATGTAGGATACTGCTGGCGCCATCTCGTAGACTTCTTGTGAACTAATGTTATCGCTTCGTTGTTGTGTTAGTTCTTTCGTAGTGGCGTAGAGTTCGCCACAAACTTATTACTTACAATTTATTCTTATTAGAAGTCATGTTGTAAGATCAGAAATTCACAAATAATATGAAAAATATCAAGTCTTTTAATAAATTATAATTACTTGGCAATCACGCGGCAAAATAGTTAAATAATCTGAGAATCTAAGAAATGAGAAACTGCTTTGCGATGCGACTGCAGAATATGACAAGTTCCTGTTTTGAAGGGATATCATTTATCTTCAGTATGAATAAATTGGATTTAAAATTAAGTACTTGCTCGACATTTGCAATCTGTGAGTAGCCTGAAGAAATACTTTCATTACTCCTTACAAACTTGCGTCTAAAGAAAATTACCTCGAAACAAAAATACAAGGACAAGCGAAATAAACACTCCTAGCCCAAACTGGCGACAAAATCAAGAAACTTCAGTTTATTCTGGAAGTTGGGACGCACTGTCTAAACAGCGCCTAGCTCTGTTTGTGTTGCAACAATCTTCTAATGAGCGGCTTGGCAGCCGCACTGCACTAACGCAATTTTTAGCTTTTGGTGTTTCGCGTGTGACTCCAATGTGCAATGACTTACTGGTGGATGATAGTGTACAATATTTTGACCTATTTTTCTAGAAGTTTGCCTCGGCCTCTGTATTCGCGAGGCCTTATCAATCAACCTCTTGATTGATTTGGCACATGGAGATTTTTGCAAACAGCCTAGGTAGATACTAACTAATGCAGATATAACCAGTATTTGGGGATAAAAAAAAAAATATTTTTAACCGACTTCAAAAAGGAGGAGGTTATCAATTCAACCCGTATGTTTTATTTTTATGTATCTTACGCGATATCTTCGCTAATTGTGAACCGATTTTGATGATTATTTTTTATTTGAAAGCCGTGAAGAGATGAACTTTGGAGATATGAAACTTTCTCAAACAAAATAAAGTCTATTTTTGTTTTTTTTTTAAATAACAGACTTAAAAATAATAAAATAAGAAATAATAACGCTTTTAACAGAGATCCTATCCAAAAAGCCTTTGTTCGTCCATGCAACCAAAAAAACGCGATCACAAATGTAAAAATAACACTAAAAATATACAAAGCAACTCGTTTTAAGGTTTATCGTTACAGCTAAGGAGCTAGAAAGAAACAGCGAATGAAACCCATATCACAAAAGCCGTTTGAAAGCGTTGATCGCCCCAGAGTGAACAATGCTCATTTGCGATCATTCTTCCAAGTGTAATCAAAGGATAAACCTTCTGCAGCCGAGCTGCATAAAGGGAAAATTCACTTACGGCCGCAGCGGACGCCGTTCCAAACATTGAGAATAGCGAAG
Organism: Acrobasis repandana; assembly: GCA_963576875.1. Taxonomy (NCBI): domain Eukaryota; kingdom Metazoa; phylum Arthropoda; class Insecta; order Lepidoptera; family Pyralidae; genus Acrobasis; species Acrobasis repandana. The sequence continues at coordinate 23,186,311 of OY756218.1, read as the reverse complement.
CATTCGATGTCACTACTCCGAATTCGATACTGCTTCTAGCTTTAATCTCCCAAGGATCTCAGATTTTACCCACGAAAATTGCTATTTTACATTGTTCTGGGGTTTAAATGTAACTTCGTCATCCTAAGATGGAGTGCATGAAATAAATAAATATATAGGGACAAAGGAGGCGACTGCAGGCAGCAGCAGCAGACGACGTGGCGCTGTGACATTATTGCTTTCTGTGAATTTCTATGAAGTAGCTTCCGCTGTTAGCGACACGTCGCCATGACTCCACGTTGCTCGACTGCAGACGACGTGTCATCCGGCCGCTTATCAGTAGTGTTAACGACTGCAGACAGCAGCAGCAGACGACGTGTCATCCAGCCGAAGATGAGTAGAGGTACAAGACTTCAGACAGCAGCAGACACGTCGTAGGGTTATAATTCATGACTGCAGAAACATGTCACAGCGACACATTATCTGCTGCTGCTGTCTGCAGTGGGCTACCAACTTGTACCTTTATTCTTTAGGTTAATCCATGTAATATTATGGTAAACCAATCATAATGTTAGATTTTTAAATAAAAAATATTTTTTGTAAAGTATGCGGTTGTACGAGTAGGTACCCACAAATAAACATATTTACTTACATCAGTAGGGATCGTAAGTTTTTACAGCGTGTTTATGAATACCAGTAAACTGCCCTGAGAGTAGACAAACTACTTTTTATGACGTCGCTAACGTAACCATAAGGTAAGTTTACCAACTGAGCTCTTCTGGTTAACATGCGTGTCATAAAGTGGTGATGTTACCCTTGCATGTTTGTAAGCAATCTGGTTAACCATATAAACGGTTAACACTTTCCGAGGCAGTATGGCTATAAATGTAAATCCATTGTCCTTTTGTCTGTTTGATTGTCACTTCTATGCTGCTCTGGGAGAAATGAAAAAATTCTTCCAAAGTACTAGCTGCTTCTCTTCCGGCGCAGATCGTAGACGGCGATCGAGGGAATGGGCGAAAATGCAAATCATGTTAATAGGCGACGCGGCAGCAACCCATTACGCATGATGACTGAGAAAATATTTTTAGCCCATCGGTTACCTAGGCTGTTTGATAAGTACCCGTTTATGGAAAAAAAAACTTTTTTTTTTGTATATATGCATTTATTTTTCTACGTAGTCACCTTTTAACTCTATACATTTGTTCCACTTATACTCAAGCTTCAATTAACCATCCAAAAAGTATGATTTTGGAAAGTCATTAAAATAGGTCTCTGTGGCGGCAATGACTTCGTCATTTGATCCAAATCGCTTGCCACCGAGCCATTTTTTTAGGTTGGGAAACAAAAAGAAATCGCATGGGGCCAAATCTGGAGAATACGGGGGGTGAGACAATAGTTCGTAGCGTAACTGTGCTAATTTAGCCGTCACAACTCTGGACGAATGAGCCGGGGCGTTGTCGTGATGAAACAGTACTTTTTTCTTTTTTAAATGGGGTCGTTTGTCCTTCAACACGGCGTCAAATTCATCCAATAAATTGGCATAGTACTGCCTGTTATTGTTTTTCCCTTTTCTAAATAGTCAATATGTATATTACCCTGCGAATCCCAAAAAACGGTCGCCATGACCTTTCCAGCCAATGGGACGGTTTTTGCTTTCTTTGGAGCAGGTTTACCCGGTAAAATCCACTGCTTCGACTGCTCTTTCATTTCCGGGGTGTAGTGGTGGACCCACGTTTCGTCCACGGTCACGAAACGACGCAGAAACTCCTTCGGGTTACGTTTGAACACGGCCAAACACTGCTCCGAAGTAGTCAGTCGGTTCCGTTTTTGCTCCTCCGTGAGTAAACGCGGCACCCACCTCGCCGATACTTTCTTCATACCCAATTTTACTTCTAATATGTGTTGTACCCTCTCGATTGAAACATTTACAGCATCGACGATTTCCCGAAGTTTAATTCGGCGGTCGGCTAAAACGATATTTTCAATTTTCTTAACCATATCGTCTGTAGTCACCTCAACTGGCCGGCCTAAGCGATCCTCATCAAAGACGGTTTTTCTCCCCCGTTTAAACTCGTTATACCAATATCTGACGGTTGTCATAGAAGGAGCACATTCATGGTAAACCGCTTGCATTCTTACTTTTATTTCATCACATGTTTTTCCTTCCAAAAATAAGAATCTAATTACAGACCGATACTGTTCTTTCTCCATTTTAACAATTTTAAGTTCACGTCTTCACTGAATCGTTGTCAAATGAGAAAAAAAAACAAAAGAATGCCATTTTTTTTTAAATTTTCCCGCCTCTGAAAAATGGCTTAAAAAGGTGGTATACTTATTTTCGGCCAGTGATATTAATATATTTAGAAAACGGGTACTTATCAAACAGCCCTCGTAGAATATTAAAAAATATTGTACACGTATTTTTATTTTTCTCTGAGAAACAATAAATAAGGAAGATACAGCGCATTTAAATTTCGCATGACGTCACGCTTTTGTACGATTTTTACACATCGGTGACGTCACAAGCCCTCCACTCTGGAACTTTGATACTCTGTATCTTTGTGAATTTTTACTTTTTTGATAAACTAAAAAATATGGCTATATTATTTTTAGATAATCTTACTAACGGACTAATTAGAATAATACTTTTCTGACCCAGTCATCATTCCTATTACTTTGATTTCTTTTTCCACCTTCTCGCCCACCATCATGCTAAAAGTTTGAGTCTTGAGGCCCTGTCTCCTTAGAGCCGCTAGACCCAAATGATCTGTCTGTCCCGTAAGGTATAAAGACCTGATAGTATGTATGTATGTATTGTCAAAATGTTAGAATAAAGAAATTGATTCTTGTTGGTGTCATGTATGGAAAGAGATGCACACAATGGCAATTTTTGGCGAAGATAATGAAGTGAGACAGTTTGCCTAGTTATGGGACATAACAATCACAGGCTAGTATGATGTATGATGATGAAGTGGATTGTCCGTGCCTTCTCCATTGATTATTGATATCCATCCATCCATAGCAGCCTCTATGTTATCCTTTTCAGGACATAGGCCTCCTCCATATCATTCCATTTGGTGTCTCTCCCTTGCCACCTGCATCCATTTGCGGCCTGCGTGACGCTTAATATCGTCTACCCAACGCATTGCTGGGCGCCCTCTACCTCGCTTATTGGCCCATGGTCGCCACTCCATTACCCTTCTGGTCCATCGATCTGCGTCCATTCTCGCTATGTGTCCTGCCCACTTTCATTTCTGTCTTTTTATAGTATCAACAACGTCCCTGACTTCGGTACTCCTTCGAAACACCTCGTTTCGTATGTGATCGAGCAATTTTATTCCTAACATTGCTCTCTCCATTGCCCACTGAGCAACTCTGAGTTTTTCTTCAGATTTCATTGTCAAGATAGTCGTTTCCATTCTATAGGTGAATACTGGCAGGACACATTGGTCAAAAACTTTACTTTTCAGCTTTTGTGGGATGTTCCTTGTTCGGAGAATCTGCTTATTTTCTCCGAAAGCTGACCACGCCTGCTGTATACGCCTGTCGATTATTGATATACCTATAATATAATTTAATGTCTTTTGAAATAACACAGAATTGCCGCAGAGTAGTGTTGGCACGGCTCCAGCGTAGAACGTGATGCATTACACAATGAATAGCTCTGGGGTTGAGGTCACAGGGTCACAGCCGATTTACCATATAAAATATAAAAACACTATTTATAAATAAGCTGATTGGAATTTTGTATGTAAGTAAACATGTTTTAAGAACCTTGATTGTGATTTATTATAAACTGTCAGATATATAAACACCAGACAATCTGCTTTAAACTATCGCGTTGCATTATTATAAAATTTAATACTGTCATGCTGAGACCACGGTCATTGCAATCCAACCGAAACGTCAGCGAATAAATAAACACGGTAGGTACATTTCGCGCACTTTTTAGGGTTCCGTACCCGAAGGGTGCAAACGGGACCCTATTACTGAGACTCCGCTGTCTGTCTGTCCGTCTGTCACAGGGCATCTCTTGAACCGTAATAGCTAGACACCTAAAATGTTAACCTATTATGTATTACTATACAACAAATACTAAAAATTAAAAAAAGTTGAAAATTAAAGGGGGTCGTCATACAAGAAACGTGTTTCTTCAGCGTTTTAAAACATTGTACGGTGGTACAGAACCCTTCATGTACGAATCCGACTCGCACTTGCCCGTTTATTTGTACAATAAAATAGTAGGTATAAAGAATAGAAAGAAATAGAAAGGTAGGAATTAAAGTACCACCAACATCGAATTAATCTGCTCATATACCCAAGTTCAACGACTCTTACCTCTTCGATAAGTACCAACCACTACTTTTGGCGTAATTAAACAACAACATAGGAAACGACTCTCAGTATCTTTATTGGGGGAGTATTTTTAATTTATTTTATTTTATTTATTTGAGTACTTTAGTACTGCATCTTGAATGCCTAAAAGAACCTATTAAAATCGAGTATTTTTAATGTTTATTTGGTGTAGAAAATGAAATTTAATCAAAACTACTAAAACTAAAAATAATTAAGTTTGCTCTAAAAATAAACTCGAATCTTAGTTTAATCGTAATTTATATATAAACGTAGTGCATCGAATACAATGCCATTGGAGGGAGTGCCGCTTTATATAAAGCCATAGTTGGTTCAGGAGCAAATTTGCATAGGAATGGCTGATTACAGAGCCTCAGCAGCCGTGGACCTGGGTTTCAGGCAGTCTACCCTAACTTAACTTCCGGAAACGGCGTCGCCAGGTAATGCCTGGTTTTTGAAACTTTATCAAGTGTGGTGTAGGGTAGCTGAAGTTTCAGTTGGCTTATTTTTAAGTTTCTTAAGTTCATGAACCTAAAGTCACATGTAGGTACTTTAGTTATCGGATAAGCATCTAGTTTTCTGAAACTTTTAGCATTTATTATAAAACGAAGGCATTATTTAAAATTTTGCTACTACCAAGTCCTAGATAACCCTTCAAAGTATTTTATCAACTACTGTTTACAGTTTATAATGAGAACGAAGAAAGCTTAAGGTTCTCATTATAAACTGTAAACAGTAGTTGATAAAATACTTTGAAGGGTTATCTAGGACTTGGTAGTAGCAAAATTTTAAATAATGCCTTCGTTTTCTTTGAAATGATTTATTTTAAATAAAAGCACTGGACCCCGGAAAATTCAGGTACTGCCTTAACGTCAAAATCCTCGTGTTGTCCTAAAATACTTCTCCTATATAATACCTATAACGCTACTGCTCAGGCAGGTCTGCAGTTCTGAGTTAGGGTTATAGGAGAAGTATAATACACCGACTGACTGCCTCCGTGGTCGAGTGGTCAAGGCGTTCGCCTTGTGTTTTGGAGGTCGTGGGTTCAAATCCCATTGGGAAGCATGCTTTGTGAAAAGTTGTTTTCAGCTTGGTTAGGATATTGCAGGCTTGAATCACCTGAAAATTCGAAAAGAAAGTTAATTCCGTGCTTCAGAAGGCACGCAAAACTGTGGGTCCCGAAGCCATCTAGCGTTTGTTTAAACCTATCCTAGGATGGGTTCTGGTCTACCCTTTGGGTAATGTAATGTAATAGATAAGGTCAAATCACACTGATTAATCTAGCCCCAAAGTAAGTTTAAACTTGTGTTATGGGATACTAACTCAACGATACTATATTTTATAATAAATACATATATAAGATAAACATCCAAGACCCAGGACAATTTGAAAAAGGCTATTTTCCAACTTGCTCTGGCTGGGGATCGAACCCAGAACCCCGGATTGGCGGACTAGCGTGTTGACCATTACACCACGGAGGCCGGTTTGAGTTGCGGAGTTCAAACAGCAGTCGCTCTATGTAAAAACCAGTAACCTCGTCAAATCACCTTAGTTAGGTAGCGGACCCCGGGCTCTGAGCGTTACCGCTGAGGCTGCAACCGGGAATACGCTCGGATGATGAATCGCCGTACTTTAATTGTTTATCAGCCGCCTCCTCGGCAGTTTCTCAAGTGAATGTACATACTTTAATTTCTAAAAACACATAGATATTCACGCACATTTCAAATAACACCACCTTAACGAAATCCACCATAAAATTACGAGTATCATACTAACACATCCTAATCTTCGAATTGAGAATAAAACCGTCACGCATTAGACCCGCGTTTAGTGGGAACATAAAATTAAGTCAACAAGTCGAAATTATTCATAGAAAGAGATCGAGGTGTGCGGACGGGTGTGGATCGCGGGTAAGTGGGTTCATGAATTGGAAATGCAATTTGGTGGGTGCGGGTATTGTTTCGACTCGATTCTAGTGATAAACTGATGATGGGAACTTTATTTCTGATATGACTTTGTAATGTAGAACGTTATTGCTTTCCCTGTAAGGCCCATTCCTAAGGGCTATTTTAGAAGGGCTTCGTGTGTATTTAAATTTATTTTGCCAAAGTCAAAGTCAACATTTTTATTCAATGTAGAATAAATATATCACATTTGAAGGTCATTATTTTTAGTGTAAAAGCTACCGATACTACCCAAGCCAAGCGATGGGACTGGGAGAAAATTACTAACATGGTACAATGTTCCTCAGAGATACGATGCACTATCACGTCAGGGCCGCAAGAATCAAAGGCCACTTTTAGCGTATGGTGGGCGAAAAGGTGGAAAAAAGAATCAAAATAGTAATGGGTTGCTAGCTGCATTGTCTATTAACATGACTCACATTTTCATAATTTCCTTTTTACCTGGACCTTACCGCCCTTGGCTCTGTCTGCCCCGTTAGGGATAAAGACGTGATAGTGTGTCTGTATCTCTTCAAAATCAAGGCGGCTGGTTATTGCTCCAATAAAACAGTATGCAAGCTAACACAAACATAGCCTCCGCCTTCGCCATTCATTCCACTTCGTCAGAACAATAAAGACAGCTTACAAACGGGGAATAAAAGAAAATAATCTGCCATAAGCGCTCTAAGTGCATTTACTACTGCGATTCCATTCCCCGACATTGCTACGTGCAATCAACTCATAGACAGCGTGTGTGAAGGGAGTGTCTACTCTATGCTTCTCGGTCGCGTGTCACTAGGGCTTTGTCGGGGTTTGTCTCAAAAATGGGAACGTCTTGAGCCGTACGTTCTTCATGCTTGTTCCGCGCAGATCAAAGAAGTCGATCGTGAGTGGATTCCTCCTCTCATTGTTTTTATCATGTTTAAGAACATCCTGCTAAGCATTTCCTATAGGTTTCTATTCCGTAACAAATAAAGACTATAAATATTTCAAAGCATCTGATCAATGAGATACCTACTTTAACGACATCTAGTTTTTTCGTGTGTGATTATTTTGTGTTGTAATTTGGAGAAATCGATTATACTCGTTTTCTGTTACGACTGTGCTTTTATTTTAATTTTACCGCTATATCCAACCAATCCTGCCGAAGACCCACCCACTACTCCGTCAAATATATATTCTTTTTTTTACCACCTACCCCATAATTACGCTAATAATGGCCTTGAGCCTTGAGGGCTCTTGAGCCCCTGAGTTCCATCTGTACAGTACTACAAACCCAAAGAGCTCTGTCTGCCCCATTATGGATAAATTAAATCAGTTACCAAATTGTTGCGTAAGTTGTTGCCTCGACGCGATTTTTTTTGTAGAAACTTATCTAATTGTCTAAATGTCAAACTAAGATAAGTATATCAATGAGAATTTTTGGTAAAAACGTTAGTTTTTGCCTCTGGCAACCCTGTGCTGAGTAAAACACGCGTTTTACCGAGTTTATTATACGGCGACGTTTTGCTAAAACGAGTTTTTGCGCGGGGGAATCTAAATTGGCGTCAATTTTATTGCAACTATCCTACCTAGTGTTAGTTTGGCTGTAGACGCGCCTTCGTGACAGCTTTTTATAGTAGAGGATCCCGTTGTACGATTTATATATGGGCGATTTATATCAGGAAAGACTCAGTATGATAAAAGCAAAAAGAGATGATCTTTTTGCTTTTATCATACTGAGTCTTTCCTGATTTACACATTGCCGCCAGGAGGCTATTCATATTTTGCCACCTCTCTTCTTCTCGAGTCAAAAGGCAATTTAATTTAATTATTTTTATAGTTATTTCGTGGCGTAAGGATCAGCCAATCTGCGTTACCGACTAGACAGTCCTCGCAGATTGCACAAGTTGCGCCGCAGTGGGGCAGTAATTCGGAGAGGTTCTTTCCATGCACCTCGCCACTAACCTGGATTCCCCAAAGTATCATTATATGTTAGAGCCGTTCTCTTTGACAGCGGCGATGCAGGGGCGGGGTGCAAACAGCTTGGTCTCTAGCTGCCCCCTAAAATCTGCTGCCTTAGGCTTAGCAGTTTAGGTAGCCTACTCAGCCTGGTGATAAATCCGTCACTTATGTCAAAACTTTGAGTTTCACTACAAATCATTGTCATTTAAAAAAAATTGAGAGCACTATTAATAGTTGCTTTGTATATAGAAACCGAAAACCATTGTCGTTTGCGGTGTACAATTTCAGCGAATAAGTCAGATTCCAAAAAAAAAAATAGGTGGCATAAGAGTCTTCTTACAAGTTTGTCGAATTCTCCACTTCGCTCTTGCCTGACTAGCTCTTGAATGAGAAGTCCTAACTTAAGCTGCCCAATTATTTTTTAAAACGTGTTTCTAACATTGACTTTAGGATGTCATTGCCTTTTCAGTCTTTATTTACCATTTCCTTAAAACTACCAAATGTTTCAGATGTTGATTGTCTTTGCCAGGTCTTCGTAGTACATAAAATAATTTCTACAATGATAAAAAAATATTCTACTAATATTTCTAGAAAAAAAGTCACTCAAACCTCCTTAATTAAGTTAAAAAAATGGGTAATAATTACAATAATGCAGTAAGATCCTAGACTACTAAGTACGTGTGGATGCCCTGTTGCTTTGTAGACGATATTGGGATTGTTTTGAAGCATAAAAACAAACTGCTTATGACTGGGTATTTCTAGTGGTTAGTTGGCAAGATGGCCTGGCCTATCTTATATATTTTTAGATGCTACTAAGTAATATAAAGAGGTCTTTTATTTGCTGGTTTCTTTTTTATAATTTAAATAGAGGCACATTTTTTTTGTAAATCTTTTTTATATAATGTATTTATTCTTCCTTGCTGGTCTGGGAGAAAAAAAAAACATAGAATGTACCAGCTGCTTCTCTTCCCACGCATATTGTAAAAGCCGATCGAGGGAATGGACCGGAATCTAAATCATATCAGTAGGCGATGCGGTTAGCAACCCATCACTATTATGATTTTCTTTTTCCACCTTCATGCCCACCATCGCGTTAAAAGTGGCCTGGGCCTTACCGCCCTAGGCTCTGTCTACCAGGTTAGGAATAAAGACGTGATAGTGTGTGTCTAACATGTAGGTATAAATATGAAAATCTTTTGTAAGTTTTTCAAAGCAGCTCGATATGTGACGGTGGTGTTGGTCTCCCAAGAGATCTCTGCCGCTGATAGATAAAGCGGCTTCGAGACAGTACACTGCAGGGCAAAAACATGATAATATTTTTTATTACTAGAATATCAATAATTAAAATGTTACCTACTGTTGAGTCTTTGTAAATTAACTTTGTATCTATAAAAATACGTTGCGCATTAAAATATACTTATGTAAGTAACTTATGTAGTACTAATATTATTTAATACAATTTGCGCCTCACCTGTTTTCGTTAAAAATCTCAAAGTACCTCGGTGCCTGGAAGAGATTGCAATTGCGATAAGGCCGCCTTTTGACATGTTTTATATTGTTCTGTATCACGTTTTGAAGCAATCAACTAACTAACTAATATTCGTAAACCATGTGTTTTTAACAACTAAGTCTTGTCTGGCTGACAGGCAAAGACCTAAGGTAGCCTTCACACGAGACACATGATGCTGAAGACAAAAAGCACATTTCCTTCATAAAACGCGTTTGCATTTATAGAAAAATTCATATCTATTTATTTTACCACACGGGATTCCTTAATTTTGTCTAAAAGTGTACCTCTCCAATGTGTTCTTTCTTTAGGTTCGTCCGGATCTAGGTAATTCTGTTTTTAATTAAGTTCAAGTTACCGTGAAAAAGTTCCCGATGCAAATGAGGTCTCGCAGACCGGAAACAAGGGGCGGATAACCTATCAGGATCGAGATTGGGGCCTTAGTTTTCTTCAGTGAACTTTTTAACTGGCGGAGACATTTTTCTTGAAATTGTTGATCGCCTGATCGAGAAACATATTCGTACACAAAAATGTGCAAAATATTTCCTCTTTTAGTTTGCAAATGGTAGAATATTCTTGTAGTTACATTTTTTTCGAAGTGAAAACTTCTTTAGGTGCGTTGAGAGTTGAAATCAGATGGGGAAAACCATTGATCTCACGACCACGACTGTAACCGACACCACCTTGCTCAAGTTTTCACTTCTGTCCGCACTGTCGGAGTGCCACTGTTTTCTTTTTGCTGCGCAACCGTAACTGATTTTTACGGAGGCAAATGTATTAGGTTAGGTTACGATAAGGCTGTCATGATTTTTAAAATCAAAGCCTTACAAGAAGAAAAAAAAACCAGGCAAGTGCGAGTCGGACTCGTACATGAAGTTCAATGTTTTAAATCGCTGATAAAACACGTTTCTTGTATGACGACCCCCTTTAATTTTTTACTTTAGCTTATTTTTATTAGTATTTGTTGTTATAGTGGCCACATTAATACATAATCGGTAAAAAAATGCTATTACGGTTCAAGAGATATGGCCCTTTGACAGACGGACAAACAAACGTACTGTCGGACAGACGGACAGACAGCGGAATCTCAGTAATAGGGTCCCGTTTGCACCCTTTGGGTACGAAACCCTAAAAAAGGTCAGTAAAATAAACACGAACAGCGGTCATGCCGTGAACGCCGTGATTGAAAAGTGGCTGATGTGCAGAAATGAGCAGATCAAAAGGGCTTTGATGCCACATCTCTTGTTTGCTGTAGTTATTAGCTGATTAAAATACGTCGGAATTTTATGTTTATTGAGAGATGTGTGTGTGTATCGTGCCAATGAAATAAATGATTTAATTGTTTGTTTTTTACAAGCTTTTACTAAGCCTTTTATTACATGTCCCATAGTCTGTGTCCGTAATCAAATATGATGTGAATCAATCAGAGTGATTATGCAGATACAGGATAAGATAAGGCCAAGGATGAAGTTTTTCCAACAAATTAAGGAAAGGTTAGGAGTAAGGTCCTACCAAGACATTAAAAAGATAGTAGATAGAAGAGAGGAATGGAGGCATCTCCACTTAACTCTACCGACAAGAGCAAGCTCTAAAATTAAAGAAGAAGATGCAGATACAAGAAAGTGAGATAATGTGAAGATTTTCATGGTTCTTCCGCCAACATACTAAAATATTTAGTTGATTATTTTAGATAAAAGCTTGTTTTCATCTCAAAAAATCAACTAAAAATGCAATTATTTTAAAAGTTTTTGAAGTGAAAACTTCTTTAGCGGCGTTGTGCACTTTTTTTGTAATGGGTAAAAAATGTTAAACTCGCGTCAGGACACGTATCCAAATCGAAAATTCGTAAGACGGGTGGAGAGTAGACAGCCGGCGCGGCGTAGGAGAGGAAGTATCCCCCTCTCTTTCTACGGCGCGGCGAAAATTTATGCCTGCGCCTGCTGTTTCGTTTAGCTGAGAGATACACTTTTTAATGTAAAATAAATTGTCATGTTTGTGTACTATAGCGCAATAAATAAATATTGTATTCTACCACATAAATAATAGTACTTTTATACAGATAATTATAGCAATTCGTGCAAAATTATTCCCTAACCATTCCAAAATATCAAAAATGCACAACGTTAATATTCAAGTTTTCACTTCTGCCGGCACTCCCGGAGAGCAACCCGTCGTTTTTTTTTAAAATACTTATTTGTTTTTCGTGTGTGTGGCCAACACAAGTGCTAGATTTACCGAGCTGCCTAAAACCATCTGAAACAGCTTGACGACTACTATACAATGATGAAAGCTGGGGCCCCCCGAGATCCTCAATAATTTTGATGCAGCTGAGAGTTGTCAGAATTTTTATTTCGTGTTTTTAATTTCACTTTGTATAGTAAGTTTATTTTAATTACCGAGTCATATTCATTAATGTTTAAAGGAACTAGTTGTTTTTAACCGACTTCAAAAATAGGGGAGGTTATCAATTCGACTTGTTGTTGTGTGTATGTTTTTTTTGTGTGTATACCTATGTAACGTGATATCTTCGCCAATTGTGAACCGATTTTGATGATTCTTTTTAGGGTTCCGTACCCAAAGGATGCAAACGGGACCCTATTACTGAGACTCCGCTGTCTGACCGTCTGTCCGTCTGTCACAGGGCTCTATCTCTTGAACCGTAATAGCTAGACACTTGAAATTTTCACCGATTATGTATTACTATGGCCGCTATAACAGCAAATACTAAAAATTAATAAAAGTTTTAAATTAAAGGGGGTCGTCATACAAAAAACGTGTATTTCAGCGTTTTTAACTAGATCTTTATAATGGCATGAACTAGATACTTTAATTTTTCACTGATTATGTATTACTATGGCCGCATTAACAACAAATATTAAAATTTTAAAAAAAGTTTAAAATTAAAGCGAGTCGTCATACAAAAAACGTGTTTTTCAGCGTTTTTAACTAGATCTTTATAATGGCATTAACTAGATACTTAAAATTTTCACCGATTATGTATTACTATGGCCGCTATAACAACAAATACTGAAAATAAGATAAAGTAAAAATTTTAAGTCATACAAGAAACGTGTTTCTTCAGCGTTTTAAAACATTTTACGGAGGTACGGAACCCTTCATGTACGAGTCCGACTTGCACTTGCTTATTTATTTTTATTTGAAATCCTTGACTACGAGTATCTAGTTGGTCCCATATTATTTGGTGTAAATATCATGACGAGCTTTGAAGATATGGAAGAAACCCCTCAACGTCTGGTATTTCGATATTGTTACGTTTTACCGTCAGATCAGTTTGGTCAATGTTAACCTCATCCATGAAACAGGTAAAATTGGTTCTAACTTTTTAGTGTAGTCGGTTGAAGTAGGTTGTTTTTTTTTTTGCAAAAAATCCATATTTAAGCTAATTAAAGAAAATAGTGTTTCTTTGGTTTTCATTTTATAACGTTCTCATCACGATTATAATTTCATTTTTCCATCTTCACGTCCACCGTGCGTTAAAAGAAGCCTTTAGGTTACACGGCTCTGTCTGGCCCGTTAAAAGACGTGATAGTGCATCTATCTTATTCTACGGGACCCATCACCATTTTGATTACTATTTTTCATCTTTACTCACCAATGCGTTTGGGTTTTAAGGCCCCGTCTGCCCCGTTAGTGATAAATACATAATTAAGGGGAAATAATTGAAAGGAAGCTATTCGCTATCCCAAAATAATTTCAACAAAAAGCTAGCTAGGCTAATTTTTGACTGACTCTACCAACAATACTCGTATTGGTTCTAACAGTTGATTGATGCGTTTGCCTTGTCGCTGTCACTAATAACAGCTATCTGCTAGTAGCAATGGGCCATCAATAACCAGGTTTGTCTGCTTAACTTCCATCATTGCGTTTTGACATCACAAACCTTACTTTGAAAACAGGGTGTCTCCAGCTTTAGCGTTTTCATTCAGCAGTGGCTTTTTTGCAACTGAAGGCTGATTTTTTTGTACTTTTCATTATGGAATGAACTATAAGTGGAAGTACGCATTACTAGCGCTTTCGCAAGTTAAGCAATCCCGGGCGTGGGCTGCACTTGGATGGGTGACCATAAGTGGCATTCAAATTTCTTGAGCTCCTTAATGCTTTGGAGGGCATGTAAAGACGTTGGTCGCGGCTTTCATAATTGAATAGCATCGTCAAGCTATGTCAGATGCCTTTAAGCATTTTAAGATATCTATAATCTGACACCAGTAGTGTTATCCATTTATACACAAAAACAAAAGAAACATTCATAAAAGGAAGCTATTCTAAAATAACATCGACAACAAGCAGTTTATGATAAATTTTGACTAACTGCAAACAATATTGGCTCTAATCTCACAGTTGATTGATGCGTTTGTTTGCCTTGTCGCTGTCACTGATAGCAGCTATCTGCTTGTAGCAATGGCCCATCAATAACATGGTTTGTCTGTTTTAAACTTCCATTATTGTGTTATGTACACCACAAACCCTATTTCCGAAACAGGGTGTTTCCAGCTTTGGCCTTTGGTCCTTTTGCGGCTAAATCATGATATTTATGCAAAATCGTTGCCCAAGAAAACCTTTCAGTTTTTAAAGTGATTTACTTATTTATGTTGACGTAACACAATGCTGGACACACTACGTCTATAGACGTATTGTTCTTTCTATTGTGTCTGGCTGAGTGTCCAGCAATGTGGTAAAATATTACAATACAATACCCTTTATTGCACAATAGTAAAAAACAGGACATAATTATCTTAAAAACTAGGAAATGCGCAAACGGCGGCCTTATCGTTTAGAAATTTCTTCCAGGCAACCTCGTTTAAATAGAAAAAAATTATGGGAAATTAGGTAGTGCGGGTGGTCAATGGTAATTTGACAACCTCAGTAGCGTAATGGTAACACGCTAGACCGCTAATCCGGAGGTTCTGGGTTCGATCCCCAGCCAGGGCAAGTTGGAATATGGCCTTTTTCAAATTGTCCTGGGTCTTGGGTGTTTATCTATGTATGTATTATCATAAAATATAGAATCGTTGAGTTAGTATCCCATAACACAAGTTTAAAACTTACTTTGGGGCTAGCTTTATCAGTGTGATTTGTATATATATATATATATATATATATTTATTTATATAAAAAAACATACATACACCTAATACTTAAATACATACAACTTACACAAATAAAACATAACAGGACAACATGAAGAAACTAAGTGGAAAAAAGGGAAGGACATTACCTTTCATTAGGATAGAAAATGCGATTTTACTTGAGGTTTAAAGATGGCTAGCGAGTTCCGTAGACGTACGGCTCGGTTCCTGCGTACCTAAGCCTAGTTTCTAGGTAAAATTAAGTGTGCTGTCGATTCTTAGTTAATTATGCTAATCGATTGAGGTTTGTATAAAAAAAAGCTTTTTTTTGTATTTATTTTAAATAATAAGCCTGAAAATGATACCACTGCGACGTAAAATTTACGCACGTTGAATATTCTCCCCCAAGTTATTTGATTCCAAGATTTTCATTACTCTCCTCCCCATCCAAACAGGGGCGACTGGTCGGTATAATTCGATATCAATATATAAAAAATAACAAAATGCTAAGCAAACTCGCCTGTTGGCCGAAGCTGGCCAAATATTTGCCGAAGCGAGTCCTCGGACAAAATTGGCGCTTGTCATTACAAAGTCACACAATCACAGCTGGACACAACTGGTCGTTTTAGTGTACGATTTGGAATAGAGTAGTTATTGTTATGTAGATGGTTTAGTTCGTTACTATTAGGTCAAAGTATACAGGGTGACTTTACAGTAACAAAATCGAAAATAAAAACGATTTCCCAAACAAATTAATTGTATGGGAGGGATAAATTTTTTTATCGATTTTTCATGAGTTTTTTTTTAATGTAGTTCAGTATTACATGGACTGAACTTGCTCCAAATATTTGGCTAATGGTTAAAAATCACCCTGTATATGCCTGATTATATGTTATGAATATAATATTAGGGTTTTAAATATAATTATATAATAATATTTTTGAGATGTACTTCAGTTCATCATAATAAATAACTTTGTAGGTACATATATATGCAAAATAGAATAAGAAAATTGACTTCTTGAAAATTCTCCTTTGGCATGCTCTGCAGCTAAGTCAGCCTAATGGATTAAAGCTTCATTTTCATAGTGGCACTGCGTACATAAAAAATTTTTGGACATTCTTTATGCAGTCGGGTTTTTTGAAGTGGCGTAGAGGTCTCCACAAATCCTTCAGGAAAATAGGCATAAAACCTAAGCAAAGCAGTGTCTACTCTGCAACTCAATGTAACCACTCTGTGTCATTAGGCCGTTCGGTCATCTATTTGCATTGGAAATTCATAATAATGTTATTACCGGCGCCCTTTGATTGTCAACCCCCGTAATCGCGTTTGCCGCCGTCCAAACTTACCCTATTGATTTTTGTTATTAAACAATACCTTTTAGTTGGAATGTTGACTTATATTGTCAGGTGATAATTTAATCTTAGTTTGGGACGGTATTTTACATATTTTGATAAAGTTGATAGATAAAATAAAATTACTAAGTTTCAAAAGTAACTTTATTTAAACAAACAGAATGTTTTATTTGTATATTTTCAATTTAACTTTATATTTTATTATATATAATAAAATCAATGTTAAAATTATATGCTTGCATATGCATAATAGTCTAAAATATATATTTTAAGAAAAAAAATTACTGACTTCATTTATTTTAGGAGTTTCTTCCATATCTCCAAAGTTCTTTATCATATCTTCACCAAATTAATGTGGGACTAATTTGGTAGTAAAGGCTTTCAAATAAAAAAAGAATCATCCAAATCGGTTTACAATTGGCGAAGATATCGCGTAACAAACATACAGTCGAATATCAATTCGACTGTATGTTTTTAAGGAGGAGATTATCAAATCTCCTCCTTTTTGAAGTCGGTTAGGAAATACTAATAATTTACAATAAATTATGTTCTTACAACATATCGCTTATGTAACATTACTCGTTGGATATTCCCAAAGATGGTTGACGTCAGGCAGGCGGCTGGTCGTTAAAGTATAGCCAAATCATTTATACTGTTCCGGCTATTTCTTCTCCATTTTGCAAGGTCTTTGGCACGTGCATGTTATATTTGGAGAAAAAAATGCGGGAAAGCGCACCCCGAGCTCCAAAGCAGCACAGCTGAGGATGCAACTGGGCGTTCCCAGTTGCATCCTCAGCGCTTAGACGAAGAAGAAGAACATTACGCGTTGGATAACAAGAAGTGTGAAATAAATTGTTAACTCGTAAATATGGTGATAATTTCCATATTGCTCTTCGTCATGCACTAGATATCCCTTTAAATTATTTTATGAACTGCCGTTGAAACTATTATTGGTGATCCGTCTAGCTTTAAAACTTGCCGTGGCCACTTTTAGCGGAGGCAAGTTTTAAAGCTAGACGGACTAATGTAAATACTTTCAACGGTGGTTCATAAAATAATTTAAAGGGCTATCTAGTGCATGACGAAGAGCAATATAGAAATATGTATATATATATCACCATATTTATAAGTTAACAATTTATTTCACACTTCAAGGCCATTTGCTTATTCCTTCACCTTAAATATAACAAAAGGACCTGCAGTATGCTACAAGATCGTAGACTCATGCTACGTGATAGAAGAAGCATGCTACAAAGAAAGCTACGAGTTCTACGAACCTCGTAGCAAATTGCTTACACGAGCTGCGCATACGCCCCGGTAGGTACGCTATTTAGTCCAGACTTAGCAAGTTTAGCATTTTACAAACTTTAATTTTGTGCAAGGTAAAAATATATTTGAGATCCTCGTAACGAGCCCTTTCATTTGATATATGACACAGTAAGGTATGCAAAACTTTTTTTTTCAATTTCCCAATTTATCCCCCGAAAATGACCTTTATTTAAAAAAAAGTATTTATTTACTTTGCACATATGTGTTTGGGTCATGGGATTACACCATCCTACCAAATTTCATCTGATTCGGTCCAGTAGATTCGGAGCAAATTGGCTGTGACAGAAGGACGGACAGACAGACACACGAGTGATCCTATAAGGGTTCCGTTTTTAATTTTTTGTACGGAACCTTAGAAATTAAGTAATTTCCTACAAAAAATATGCCTTATTATTCGTATGCACATCAAATAATACTCGTATGTCAGACAAAAACAAAGTGAGGTTGCGACTTTTCAGGGAATTTACTTCTGCTATAGCGGAACGCATCTTTTCAATGCGAATGCATTTTTGATATTGGCATTTTAAAAACTATTTGTATCAGTACAAAATAAAGCTAACCCGCTGTCCCTTGAAATAGTCGGGGAGCTCACGTCGCACCGAGACAAAGCGGCTTTCTTGTCTAAACCTCGGACGATAAATCCATTGGTGTCGGCCGCAGCTTACCGCGCCGCTAAAAAGCTCTCAAAAGCGCAAATAAAAATAGCGTCTATTGCAGTTTAGTGAGATAAAACTGTTTATTTTATTACAGTTAAATATTACTGCATTTTGTTTTCTGCTGAGAATATTTTTTTACTATAAGTCGACCTCACAATCGGTTCAACATTAGATTGACGGTTAAAATACCTGGGCAGGGTCTAACTACAGAGACTATATATTTATATACTAGCGTTATTCTAACAAAAAATACTGAAACTAGTTTAAGGGTTGATGCGTACGGGAACTAACGCGAAACGTACCTTTTTTATTTATTTTGATGACGTTTTGATTTAATAATGATGCAATTATATTGCAATTGCAAAGTATTTACATTAAGGCTGACAAAAAAAAAATTAGATAAATATTATACGTATAATGTACACTACAATTATTTACGTGTAAAAGTGCCTGTCTGCTGTAAATGAAAAATTCATGTATCTTTATCAAAATATCTTTGATTTAGTGAAAGTAGTGAAACTTCTTAAGTAGTTTAAGTTGTCAACAGTGAATCGTTATTAATTTCATATTGTTATTTATGAGGTAACTTCGTCTGTCAGTTTTAGTTATTGATTTCTCACTTCATTTGATGTTCGTGGTGAACGTGAATTGAATAGTTCGATACAATTTATGGACCAAAATTTAGACTCTCCAAAAGTTTTCTGTTGGACAACGCTTTTACTCGTAGCTTCAGCTATTCTGTAAAATTTGTATTTAATGAACAATAAAAGTTAAATAAATAAAATAAAAATAATAATTTGGCCATAATATACAACGTAGAAGAGACATACCAGTAATAATCGAACCACGGTCTATACTAGGTTATTATAGTATATATTTAAATTAAAATAACAGCCAAATAACAAAAAAATATATGGCATTTCCATACAAAAGTGTGCTGCCGCTCGGGCGATTTGTATGGGAATGTCATTTTTTTTTGTTTTTTGACTGTTATTTTCATTTCATTATACTTTGTGATCTAGTATAGAACGTGTTTCAATTTATTACGGGTATGTGTCCCTTCTACGTCGTATACAGATTTTAGAGTTAAAAAATTTTTTTTCCTACGTAAGTAGTAATGCCATCTGTCACATGTCTGGTTCGGCAGAACTACCAGCTTGTCTGGCTTTTGTTAGGCTTTGTGGCAAAGCGGATGACATTTTTTAAGCCTACCAGAACTACAGCCTGTCCGCCTTTTGTTAGGCTTTTTGGCAACGCAAATGAGCTTTTTTTTGCCTCACCACTGTAACCATTCTAGCTTTTAGGGCTAAATATTCGGCCTTATTCAGCGTACAAACCGGCTTTTATAATTTTGGAGATGGCAACCCTATACGTAAGAAAGCTGTTTAATATCACGGACTGACATGTCATTCAAGAGTTATTTTTACCTTTCCGAAATACCCTGTATAGAATTCATATGTACTTGTATACAAATTCAAATACTGCTCACATTCCTGTCCTTAATTAGGCAGGCGGCGTCACGTCGCGCGGCGTTTGTCGCGCCACATTGAGCAAGAGCTGCGAGCGACGTGCGATAGCTGTATTGATAGTATATCAAGCTGTTATAACCTGAGGTTATAACTATGTACATGAGACAAAAATATAATAAAAATAAAGTATATACTGTGGAGCCTTTACACTCAAGTCCGCTCATGTATGGAGTATTGCTCCCACCTTTGGAATGGGTCTGCCCGCTATCAGCTCGAAGCCCTGGAAGCTATCGACAGACGTGCCAGAAGACTCGTTGGTGATAAGATGCTTACGGCCGGACGGCTCTAGAGCATCGAACATCGCCGACTAGTAGCAAGTCTGTGTGTCTTCTACAGGCTGCACTTCGAGGAGTGTGCGCCGGAATTACATAATTTAATTCCCCTGCACCATTCCACCATCGGACAACACGACGTGGACAGGGATTTGTGGTTAATATTCCTCCTCATCGTACCTCTCGATTCGCCTCCTCTTTCATTGTGCGAACCGCTAAGGTGTGGAATTCCCTCCCTGCGTCGAGGTTTCCCCATACATATGATTTAGGGATTTTCAAGGCAAGAGTGAATAGGCATTTTTTGAGTCTGCGTGTTACACCTTAGACCTCATCTTAGCTTCCCATCAGGCTAGATAGAGGTCAAACGCACTCAAATCTCTAATAAAAAATTAATAAAATAAAAAATAAAAATTAAATTCTATACATTCATACACACAAAACACACTTTCTGAATGTAAATGCCTGATTCATTCTCAGAAACATTAAAACACGTATATGAATGAATGAATGAATGAATTGTTCATTTTGCAAGTAACATGACTCATTTTGTTAGTAATGCTTATAGCCTATGGATTAGTAACATTTAGGTATCATATAAAAAAAAAACATTATAGAGGCCACTCCTGCACCACTCCCCCCGACGTGGCGCAGCAGTGGTTAACATACTGACAGTCCAGCCTACTTGCAATCATTTTCAGGATGCTGTGGTCGCTGGCCCGCACCCTGCGCACCAGGGACGCGCATCTTTTGCGCATTATAGTACATAGGGCGCACTGTAAGTTTCCAGAACTGGCCACTTACATAAACAATATTTAAACATTTATTGCAACATTTGAAAATAGAACTCTTTGGCTGTAGAATGCAGTTTGTTTCATCTGACTGTCTTTTGTTTTTACCTTGTGGCGCCATTTAAAAAATTGTGTGTCTGCATCAACATGGATTTAACTCGGGAAAATTTTCGTAGTATGATTTTCTACGATTTTAATTGTAATTTGACAGCTCAACAGAGCATCGCTCGGCTTAAAACAGCTTTTGGCAATGAAGCACCATGCAAGACAACTGTTTATAGCTGGTTTGCAGAATTCAAGCGTGGTCGTATCAATCTCAGTGACGAATCTCGCGATGGTCGGCCGTCCACCGCTGTGACCAACAAAAACATCAATGCTGTGCGCCGTATGATTGAAACAGACAGGCATGTGACCTACCATGAAATTCGCGCATCCTTAGAAATAGGCATGAGTCAAATACAATTAATCCTACACAAATATTTGGGTGTGAGAAAGCTGTGCTCGCGGTGGATCCCACACAACTTGACCGAGGCTCAAAAAACGGACCGCGTCACTTGGTGCAGTGCCATGCTTACCAGATTCAACGAATGTGCGTCAAATTTGGTGTGGGACATAGTAACAGGTGACGAAACATGGATTTATTGCTACGATCCCAAAACAAAGCAGCAATCGAGCGTATGGGTCTTTCAAGATGAGCCGAAACCAACCAAAGTGGCGCGCGTGAAAAGTGCATCTAAGCGGATGATTGCTTCTTTTTTTAATAAAACTGGACACGTGGCTACTGTTGCTTTAGAGAATCGTCGTACAGTGAATAGTGACTGGTACACGACCATTTGTTTGCCGGAAGTTATTGACGAACTCCGTAAAAATAACCGTAAACGCCGTATCATCCTGCACCACGACAATGCTAGTTCTCACACGGCCAGACAGACAAACGACTTTTTGAAGGCGAAAAATGTAGAACTCATGAGTCATCCTGCATACAGTCCCGACCTGGCACCTTGTGACTTTTTTCTGTTCCCAAAAATTAAAAACCAATTACGCGGTCAACGATTTTCATCACCAAAAGAGGCTGTCGAGGAGTATGAAAAACACGTTTCAGAGGTCACCACAGAGGAGTGGCACAAAAGTTTTCAAAACTGGTTTCATCGAATGAAAAAGTGCATAGACGCCAAGGGAGATTATTTTGAAAAACAATAAATTAATTTTGTACCTCTAATAGTATTTTTTCATATTCATTCCGGAAACTTATAGTGCGCCCCACGTATAAAAGCACTGTGTTCGCGCGTCAGCGAACATCCCTGATGCACTACAGAAGCGAGGCAGCCCCAACAGCATTCTGAACGCATTATTATATTGGACACGGAGAGCGCTGTAAGCTTTTTGAGTATATCTAGTCCACAGGCCACACGTATAGAACGATGTGCAGAAAGCTCTAAATAGAGTAATTTTTACTTCCTGCGAACAACGAGCAAACCTGCGGGCCAGCATGTTCGCTCTCACTGACAACGCTCTCCTTTCCCTCTCAATATCGGCATCATCTTTGAGGTCGGGAGTCAACTCATGGCCAAGATATTTTAACTTATATACTCTCTGTAACATGTTACTATTAAGAATAACCGGTGGTATATTATCATATCGTTTACTCCCGGCCTCAAAGACCATAACTTGGATCTTTTTGACATTGTATGTCAAACCATGAGAGATAGCATAGTCCTCACATATGCCCACCAAGCTTCTCAGACCACAGATAGAGGCGCTCAGCAAAATCATATCATCAGCATATGATATATTATTGACGCAGACGCCATCTATATGACAACCAACGCTTGAGCCGCTCAGTCTCTCTATCAGCTCATTTACATACAGATTGAATAGAGTGGGTGAGCTTAACCCCCCCTGCCGCACCCCACACTCCAAACTGTATGTTCTAGAGAGGGCCCCATCCCATCTCACACTATTGACCTGGTTTCCATACCAATATTTGAAAATATTGATGAGTTCCCCAGGCACATGGGCATTATCAAGTTGTCCCCATAGTACATCATAGGAAACCAGGTCAAAGGCCTGTGATAAGTCCAGAGAACAAGTGAAAACTGGCGTTTTACGTTCCGTATAGTAAGAGATAGCGTGCTTAAGACACAATATGGCACTTTCCGTGGACAGTTTTGGTTTAAAACCAAACTGATTGTCATGCAGATTGACAAATTTGTTTAAATGTCTGTTAAGCACGCTATCAAATACCTTTGAGATTACCGTTGCTAACGATATAGGCCTATAGTAGTTTGGATCTGAGAGATCGCCTGTTTTATTTTTAACAACTGGCACCACTATCGTACGCATCATATCATTAGGCATGTAACTATGTCCTAAACAATAATTAAAAAGCAAAAATAAAACACGTGGTAGATGCGGGCCAGCAAACTTAAGATGCTCAATACTGAGCCCGTCATGGCCAGGAGATTTTCCTCTAGACATAGATTTTATGACAGCAGCTATGTCTTTAGTCATACAAGTTATTTTCCTTTTCACGTCGGACTCAATATTCAGTTTCGATTGTGAGGGCCCGAGTGGTGATTTAGCTGTAAAGCGATCTGCAAACATGTTTGCTATATTTTCAGGCTCACTCACACCACCAACACTCGCGGGCTGACCCGGCCGACATTGCAACTTGTTGGTGTGTTTCCAAAATGAACAAAAGTCATTTTTAGAATGATGCGAGGCTAAGATATCCATCTTAATTTGGGATTGGTGATCTTGACACCACTTTAAACGAGATTTAAATATTTTTCTAGCCTCACACATTTCATTATACGCGTCACCAGTTGCAGGTTTGTCCTGCAACTCCCATAATTTAAATTTTTGGATGGCCACCCCGTGAGTCTTAGCCACATGTTTATTCCAGCCCGCAACTACTTTTCTGACTGGTTTTTTTCTTTTGCGACCAACTATCGCGGATTCCTTAAGGGCCTGCACTATATTTCTATACAGTTCCTCTATATCTTTTTTATGACTAGGGTCATTACATACTTTATCACTACAGTTGTGCAGTTCAGTAGGGCAATTCATGAGTCTGAGCCTCTTATGACATTCCTTTTGATACATGTCTATCTGAGCAAATGACCTTTCTCCCCACACAAACTCATTTATACAAGTCTTACTAGAACTTTTCATAGGTAATATAACGTTTAAATTACATTCCATTACAAGTGGATAGTGGTCAGACCAAAAAACGTCATAGGCAACATATACGTTTTGAATAGAATTTAAGGCACCTTTGGTACACACCAAATGGTCTAACTAACGCTTAGATCCATTTATTTCACTCACGTAAGTGTGCGTACTAGATGATAAACCTAATCTATCAAAATCAACACAAGACCACTCTTGATCTGAGCAAAAGTTCAATACACATACATACATACATACTATCACGCCTGTTTCCCACAGGGGTAGGCAGAGACTATGGACCTCCACTTGCTACGATCTTGACAGACCTCTTTCGCTTCATCTACACTCATCAACCTCTTCATACATGCCCTTCGGTTACGTGTACTTCTTACCTCTCCCTTTTTCAGAACGTCTGCAATCTGATCGCAGAACGTTCGCCGAGGTCGACACTGTACCGCTCTTCCTTTCACACTTACCTTATAAATATTTTTTATTAATCTATTTTCATCCATCCTTTCTAAATGCCCAAACCATCTTAACATCCCTTGTTCTACTTTTGTCACTACGTCCTCTTTCACTCCACACCGATCTCTTATAACATCATTTCTTATTCGGTCTTTCAAGGTAACACCACACATACTCCTCAGCGCTCGCATTTCAACTGCTTTTATTCTGCTTTCATGCTTTTTCTGCCATACCCAACTCTCACTACCGTACATTAAAGTAGGTATTAGTACTCCTTTATGAACGGCAAGACGTGCCTTATCTGATACCTTCCTGCTGGTCATAAAGGAATGCAACGCTCCATTCACTTGGTTACCCGCATTCACTCTTCTTCCACATCACCCTCGTGCTTGCCATCTTTTGTAAACTTACATCCTAAATATACAAACTCTTTCACTTGCTCCACTCTCACCCCATTTATTAAAATATTGCATTCTGTTGAACTATCATCCCTTTCAAAAACCATAACTTTAGTCTTACTTACATTAACTTTCATACCCTTTTTTTTCTAATGCATTATTCATAACAGTTATCATCTTCTGTAATTCCTCCTCTGAGTCCGCAAGTATCACTTGGTCATCGGCATAGAGAAGGCATTTGATAAATAACTCATCCATTCTAATACCACATTCATCTTCTTTCAAATCTGTCAAACAACTGTCCATGAATAAGTTGAACAGCCAAGGCGACGCTACACATCCCTGTCTAACACCTTTTTCGATGTTAAACCAGTCTGTGTATTCGCCGTCAATTCTGACACAAGCACTAGAATCCTTATAAAGAGATTTCAGTGCCTGAATCAGATGGCTGCTCAACCCAGACCCGATCTTTGGCCAGAAGTTTCTCTAAAATGCATCTTAAGGAAAAGACCTGATCCGTGCATCCCATACCCTTTCTAAATCCCGCTTGAACATCCCATATCTTCTCGTTTGTATCTTTCACAACCCTTTCTATCAAGACCTTTGCATACAATTTGCCAACCACGCTAAGAAGACTAATGCCTCGGTAGTTTTTACAGTCTTGCTGTGAACCCTTTCCTTTATACAGTGGTACAATTACCGCCTTGCACCAATCCTTTGGTACCACACATTTTTTAAAACACAGATTGAAAAGGTCACACAACTGATTAGCTACAATGCCCTGTCCAGCCTTCAGCATTTCGACAGTAATCCTATCATACCCTCCCGCTTTTCCCATTTTCATACCATTTAATGCGGTCACTACTTCTTCCATACTTATTTCTTCATCATAATTTTGCACATCACTCCCCTGTACTTCATTTTCCGGCTCTGGCACTCTCATTTCATTTTTTTCAAACAGTCCTTCAAAATATTCCTTCCATCCATCTACTACATTCTGTAACCCGACTAATAATCTTCCATTCTTGTCTCTAATATTATTTAGCGTAGAAGTCGTATTTTTCCCTCTAGCTGTTTTAACGCTCTTCCAAAAGTATTTAATATTACTTTGGAAATCTCGAGACAATCTTACATCAAAATCATCCTTTTGTTCTTCTTTTTTACTATCTCTTTCACAAGTACATTCATCCTCTTATATTCTTGTTTCGCTGCAAAAACATTTTTATCCCTCGCATTTTGTTTACTCTGATCAGCTCGTACTGACAACCAATCCTTCCATGCTTTCTTCTTTCTTTGTACTGCGTCTTGTTTTTCCTTATCCCACCATATATTTACCACATCTTTGCCTTTACTTCTTTTGGTTGAACCACATACTTCAACAGCAGCGTCAATCATTCCTTCTTTTAATACTGTCCACACGTTTTCTACCTCACATTGATCCTCTACTTCTTTAAATTTTTCTGTTAGTAATGATTTATATTCCTTTCTTGCATCTTCATCTTGTAACTTCTCAATTTTTATCCTTTCCAGCCGATTGGAGGGTTTAAATTTATGGTTTCGCCACTTTCTAAAAAGGTTTCTCAATTTACAGATTACCAAATAATGGTCTGTAGAAATCCCTACTCCACGGAAAGACCTTGTATCAAACACATTCTTTTTCATTCTTTCATCCACTATTATAAAATCAATCATACTCTTCACTCCGTTTTCCTCCCTTGTGTACATGTGAATCTTTTTGTGATCAAACATAGTGTTTGTCACACAAAGATTCTTCTCCAGACATACCTCAAGCAAACTTTTTCCATTTTCATTCTCCCTTTCATCGCCAAATAAATCCAATACCTTTTCATAACCATCTCGCTTAATACCAACCCATCCATTAAAATCACCTAGCATAATTATCTTCTCATTGCCCTTGCAACCACTCAAAACATCATTTACACTATCCCAAAATTCCTTTCTTTCTTCTTTATTTCTTTTAGATTTACCTTCTATAGGTGCATACACTCCCAATATAAAAATCCGATTCAACCCAACTTTCATTCTAATCCAGACAAGTCTTGAACTTACAAATTCGTACTCATTCACACCTTCTGCCATTCTTTTAGAAAGAATGAGGCCAACTCCTTGACAGCCTTTAGCGGTTTCTGGTACTCCTGACCAATATGCCGTGAAAGAACCACACTTAGTGGTTCCGCATCCTTTCCGTTTCGTCTCATTCACACACAGGACATCAATCTTTCTTTCACTCATCATCTGATACACCTCATCTATTTTACCATTCAATCCTCCTCTAATATTCAAAGTAGCCAAGCGGCTGTCCAAAGACCGCTTTTCGCACCTGCGGGAAACGGGACGTGACGGATTGCGAACCGCGTCGCCGCCATACTGATTTCTTAATTTTTTTGGAATCATTGCGTTCCCACGAGTAATGGGGATTTAGACGGTCGCACCTGACAGAGCCCCTTGTCAGGCGAAGGCTAGCCTTGTTCTGAGGGCGCCCAACCTCAGGGCAAATCGGCACGCTTGAGACTAGGCTCGCCCCTAGCCACGCATCCCTCGGCACGGCAGACCTTGGATTGGCAAAGAAAAAGAAGGCAGGGAGAAAGTAACATTTAGAGAGATATATAAATAGATAAGGACAGGATTGATTAAGATTGGGATAGGACAAAAGGTTATGGGATACTACTGACTCGGAAGACATAAGGAGTGAGTCCATAGCAGCTCGGGAGGCCGGGTCCGCGTACCCGTATGACATATCCATTAAACTACCAACATATACACTCAGTCTACGCTACAGCTGTCTATAATAGCACTCACCGAACTCAGTACATCCGTAAACTCCACTAGGTTCGCTTTTTCACTACACGCTACACGGCTACACGAGCGAGATTCTTTATTCGGTTCTTTACTAATCAGCTGATCGATCGGCCGCTCGACAGCGCTGAGTACATTGCGCTGTGAGTCATCACTTGTTCGAGCGCAGTCCGATACCCGGCCCGCGCTCACTTCGCCGGTACCTTCAACTTCTCTCGAGTTAATAGTTCGATAGTGCAAACTATAATCGTTCGGTAATGATGGCTCAGGGCTAGGTTTGCCTACTTCATTATCCACAAGCGACTCCTCAAAGCGAGAGACCTATAGGTCCACTATCACGATAGACGCCTCTTTTCATGTTTATTTTAGCTGATGAAAACGGCGGCGAATAATGTTTTACATTGAGACACTCATTCTTCACAGATTCCAGCTGATCAATTGTTGCATAGGACGTCTTCATTTGCGTTATATCCGACTGTACCAACGCCAAGTCTTTCAACAGCTTGGATACGTCTAAATGGTCCATAGTAATATTTGGCAATTTCTTCAAATTTCTGGCCACAAACACAGGCAGTTTATCAGGCTCCGTTACTTTCAAAAAGTGCAGCATATCGTATAACAATCGATCTTCTTTTCCTTTTCCCTTTCGAGAAATTTTAGGCAAATCTAAAGGCACTGATTCAAAAAGTAACGAATAAGATTTTTGGATATCATCACTCGTAAACGATGCCGTACATATTTTAGTTATTTTAGTCAGCCCTGGACAATTTGGCCTTTAAATAGGCCAACAACTCATCTATCACTATGTTACAATTAGCACATTTTACTGTATTACACGACATTTTTGCGGACTAGATATAGCCTCGCATACGGAAACACGCACGTCACGGGAGAATGCGCGCGCGCGAATTTGCTGTGCTGTGCTGACTGTATATTATGTACACAGTAACACTGTGTGTCTAGGATATTTGAGGAGTTCCCTTGATTTATCGAGGATTCCATCATCAGATCTTCAATTGGTGCAAATTTTTGTGTTTTTTGAAATTTCGGTGTTGGTCCCATAGAATCACTTGTTCATATTGAAGAATGCAATGATCTCGTATACCCTTTCTAACAAACGCTGTATACTTGCTCCATAATTCATAGACTTCCTAAATTGAGAACTCGCAGGTGATATTGACCTCTCCTCCATTACGAACTCTCAACAGATAACATCGTCCATTACCAACTTGGGCATGTTAATAATTCGGCGGGTTGCCGGCGGGAAGGGGTCGTAAACACAATTGTTGCGACTTTAAATCAAACGAGTCGTTAGGGGCACGTGCGACGGAGTTGTGAACTAGATCCATTGATCTACGGTTTCCAATTCATATGCTGTTTAGTTTTGGTGCCTGGATTTTAATTGGTTTTTCTGGATATAGAAAATGTTTGGAAATGTTATTATGCTTTCAAAATTACCCCATGAAAAGGTAGAGCGTAAGACACAGAATAAGTCTGTAGTGTAAGGCTTGAAACTACGTCAAGCAGATCAACAATGGGATCAGTCTGTCTCTGTCACAAACCCTACGTGCGATAGAGATAGCTGATACCGTCGCGGGTCACGTGTCTTTGTCACACGTAGGGTTTGTGATAGAGACAGACTGAACCCGTCCCTGGTCTCCGCTTCAAACCAGTATTATTTACTTCTAGTTCTTTTAATATAGTCAAAATTATAGATTGTTATTTGACACTCTTTTTAAATTTTGTTTGTAGTTGTATGTCTAGTCTTTTGATAAATTTAGATGTAGGACCTTGTGGCCTAAGGTTTCTCGTAGCTGCGTATTTTGGTATTCCGTTATTTGCATCTGTATTCCTACAAGCATCGTTTTTATCTTCTTCGTCCATACAAGGCACCGTTATTTATGCCTCCCGTTTTTTCGGTGCACCATTCTTGGGCTTTTAGTGACCTCTACGCTAATACGAGGGAACTACAACAACAACGAAGCGATAAAATTAGTTCAAAAAAAGTGTTGAAGTTCTGGTTGCAACTGACCATATATACAATCTCCAACAGTACACCGTAGGGGCCGCGGTTCCCATATGCCTGGCGGGAAGATCTTCCCTTTGCGGTCGAGCATATTGCCTCGCTCCCGCTACTGGCTCTTTGAATTGCTGTCTCTTTTTTCATCTCAGCTTAGAGATTCCTGCGCGCCGCAGTCGACGCTGCTTTGCGCACTAGTTTGGAGTCTCTTACTCTTACAATATCGTGTGTCGTATAACAGTGTAAAGAGGGCCCAAGAATAATGAAAGTACAAGTAAATGGACACCGCTCGCAATTATGCAAACTTGCAAATTTATCGATACGCGGAGACGCTGAGCAGATACCGCGGGTTACATCTTTGTTTAGAAGGGTGGCATTAAGTTATTACTTTGTACGAAGTTTAGTACTAGCTGCCTGCCTTGGCTTTGT
Organism: Acrobasis repandana; assembly: GCA_963576875.1. NCBI lineage: Eukaryota > Metazoa > Arthropoda > Insecta > Lepidoptera > Pyralidae > Acrobasis > Acrobasis repandana. The sequence goes on along the minus strand of OY756218.1, from coordinate 23,156,266 downwards.
ATAAACAGTTTTTCCAATGCACAATTTTTTACAGCAAGGTACTATGATAACCCATGAAAAATACAGTGACGTGAAAAGGCCAATCATCGTATTAATATAGTTTCTTTTTGGGCTCTGTAAAACTTTATAAAACTAGTAGTTCGCCGCGAACTTAGAACTCGCGATTATAATTCCCTAAGTAACACCTAGATGGCGCTATCCAAAGTTAAAACGCTCTATGGTTTCGTTTGCTACATAATCGCGGACATATTAATTAATATTTTAAAAAACTACTGAACTGATTTTGATGCCCAACGAACTTAAAAATTCTATTAATATTTCCTACATGCCTACCGAATTTCATCAAAATCGGACCATGAGTACAAACATACATACATACAAACAATGTGTTTTTGCCCCCAACTCAATTTAGAGAACTCGCTCGCTTCGCTTGCTCGGCTAATTACTATACAAAAAATTTGTAAACACCAAAGGTCACAATATTAAATTGAAATTGCAGCTTTGTATCTAAAGCCGCATTTCCATTTAAAAGACTCCGCATCTCCGCATAGACGTCATTAAAAACGTAAGTCGCAAATAAAAGGTTCAAAGGCGGCACCTAATAAACTGGTATTTAACCGACAACGAAGAAACGGGATATTTCAATGAAATATGTATTAAATCCGCGACCAGGGATTAAGCTGCTCAGTGGGGATCGAATATTAAGGAGGCCTGTATACCAGTGGGAGCCAAGCGATGCTCTCTGTATTTTCAGTAAGTAATATGTAAAAAAAAATAAGTGGATAGAACATGGTGTTTTAATTTTTTTGTTATCCTATTGATTGTGTTTCACAGTAAAGATTGTTATATGGTGGTATTGTGTGAAGGTGAGATGGTTTGAAAGCAAATTTGTCCTTGCCCTTTCTTTCGAAACCTTATTCCAAGTCAAAATTAACTTATATTATTTGCCGGTGTCACATCTACGAGTATCTACACGCCAAAATCATCTCACAAAACAAACAATGAAAACTACGAAAGAAACAAACAACAAAAAAAAACATGTTTCCCATTTAAAATATGATAACTTTGATAACTGATAACGCACCGTGTGTGTTTTCTCTTTTGCAAAACACACACGTTGCGTTTTCCAGCAGTCAAAGTGTAGTTAATACCCCAAGTACAGGGCAATCCTTTAAGCCAATCCATTGTCTTAGTGGATTGTCCTGTTAATTGCTTGGAGAATAGTCTTGATCATTGTCCTGAGGATAATCCGTTCCAGTGAATGGCTCCATTTACACGACGCCATTGACAGGACAATCCACTAAGACAATGGATTGGCTTAGTGGATGGTCCTGTGTTTAAATGGTTCATAACAATATCTTGAAGTGGATGCAAGTTTTGCTAGGTGTGCGGGAAGGAAAGAATTTAATCTACAATGAAAGAAGTCGGTTCTTTGTGCGTGTCGCTGCCGCTGCCGACCCAAAGACGTAATGTCATTTCGTCCAGGAGTCAAGAATTTTTTTGGAACTTTTCAAAGTTTTACTTTTTCGTAAACCTGACTGTGACCTTGAGTAAATTATAACTGTAATATTTATAAGTAAAACTGCCTGCCTTATATAGTGAGAATGCTATCAGTTTAAAGAGTTCAGGCTTTTAAAGAATTTCACAAATAAAATCAGCGCTCCTCAAATTAGAAGCATTGTACTATACGAGTAGGTATTTTATATTGTATTAGTACGAGATTTTTAAATTGCAGGTTGTAGAGCTGTCATCACGTTTTCAAAGATACAAACTTCTACAAAGTTTTTGGGGCATCTTTTTCCTACTTAGATTTTTTTAAAGAGCTAAATCTGAATCAAATTTAACATAGATAAATCTTCACTCTAAACAGGTATTTTCTTCCAGTTTTAGAGGCTTGCGTGGTGAATTAAAATAATTATTATTATTGAAAAAAACTGCTCAAAATGGCACCCGGGTCTCGGAGCATGAGTGAATTTTTTAATTCTTTTCCTTTTTAGAATAGAATAGAATAAAACTTTATTTGAATTGAAACACACACACACAATCTTTTACAACAAAAATAAAAACATAAATACAGAAATTATAATACATAAAAGAAAGAAAAAACAAAGAACATAATAGCCTGTATGAGTTCAATTCAAAAAGGTCATAGGCTCAGTATAAACCTTTACTCACGCACGGATGTAAGTAAAGCACTGGTTTTTTTTTCAGGCATACCGCATCAACTCCCAAACCTTTTCACTTCCTTTCCCTTACAATTCAATATTATCCCTTTGTTGCTGGTTTCACTTTAATAAATGCCGGCTCCCAATTCACTCGAATAATATTGTCACCTCGCGCTGTATAATGTGTCTCAGTTGTTGGCTTTCATTGCTTTTTATAGCCCTTTGAAGATTGCATTGGCTCTATCTTTTTGAGACCTTTTAGATTCACGCACGATATATTCAATGGATACGCGTAAAGCATTTTTCTATGCTGCTATCCTTTTCTATCACTCAGAACCGTCATTTGCTAAAGCAAGAGAGAGTGATGGATCATGTCGCTTACGGCCTAGAATAGAAGCACTCCATGTCTTCCTGTGGACGTCGTAAGAGGCGACTGTAGGACTAAGACTAAGACCAATCATCATCACCATCCGAGCGTATTCCCGGTTGCATCCTCAGCTGTAACGCTTCAGAGCTCGGGGTCCGCTACCTAACCTAGGTGATTTGACATGGTTACTGGTTTTTAAACAAAGCGACTGCCGTCTGACCTTCGCAACCCAAAGGGTAGACCAGAACGAATTCTAGGATAGGTTTTAAACAAACGCTAGATGGCGTTCGGGACCCACAGCTTTTCGTGCCTTCTGAAGCACGAAATCATCTTTCTTTTCGGATAATCAGGTGATTCAAGCCTGCAATATCCTAACCAGACTGGAAACAATTTTCACAAAGTATGCTTCCCAGTGGGATTTGAACCCATGACCTCTGAATCACAATGCAAACGCCTTGACCACTGTGCCATGAAGGAAATTAAGACCAGACTAAGACCAATCATCTTGTGCTAAACTGAATTCACAAGGAGGGTTGACATCGGGCGGCTGCCAATTGTAAAACTTTTTGCACAAATGCATTCCCAAAAAGGGTTGACGTTTTGCAGGCGGCGGTATAACTATAGCCAAATTATTCAAACTGTTCCGGCTATAATTCTCCTCAATTTTGCATGGTCTTTGGTCATCCCTAGGTGACCATTAATACGTATATTTGTAGAAGAAAAAGCGAAAACAGCGCACCCCGGGGTCTTCAAAGCACCACATTGAGGATGTAACCGGAAATTCGCTAATATGAAAAAGAAGAATAGTGGAGATTGGTTTTTGCTGCTAGACTAGAATGGATCGAATGGAACCTCCTCGCTGACCATCACGCTTAGAATGGCCTTTGTGTTTTGCGGCCCTGGGCCCTGGGCTCTACCTGCTTACAGCCACAAGATCTAAAATGCTCTGTCTGCCCCATAATGGGTAAATACATGATAGTGTATGTATGAAGCATGAAAGGATTTAGGAGGACTGAAATAATGGCATCTTTAATACAAGAGTATATTTGTATAAAGCTGTGAGTAAAGCTTAAAGAAAATATAATTATTTGTTCAATTCATTAAAAACGCTCCAGCCTTCTCTCAAAATAACAATCCCGTGAGATTCGAACCCTCGACTAGCCGGTGTAGCAGTTCCCATGGCGCTGCGAGGTTTAACTGCAGATGAACTACTTAAGCAGAGTCCAAGGGTCATAACTCATGCCACAGAGAGATTTAAAACTGAGCTTTTTCAGACGTTAACTATCTCACTACTCATCTCAGTGTATTCCCAAATTGACGAGTTGCGATAATGACGTGTTAAAAGAATGACAAGTAGCGTATATGACGAGTTGCGCAAGCGTGACGAGTTTGCGTTTATGACGAATCCTTCGCATCCTTAGCTGTATTGCTGTGCGCCTAGAGTCCGCTTGTCTCCTTTTTCCATGACCTTGAGCAATGGTGGTAAGACCTATTTCAGACGTTTACAGTTTGTTTTTAATGCGTTAGTCACTAGCTAATAAGAGATTTTCTTTTAAGATGACTGTTAAACACGAGAGCTAGGACCAACATCCTTCCCAAGTATGGTGGAATTCGGAATATTTTATCTCATTTGCGGACACTGATCAAAGTGAGGGGCTCGTCCGTGGTTGCATCCTTTACAGCCTGTCCACTGTTGGACTAAAGGCACAGAAGACAGTAAGAGTGTTACATACAGAACGGAATCTTCTAAGGTCCCGCGCAATATGCGTTCCCGTTACCCGTCCCGTTCTCGCCTTGTCGAGAGGCGAGAGCGGACGAACACACACCCATTGACGGGTGCTAAGCGGCAAACGGCGGCACAAGAATGGGGGAGAGGTGCGAGGACAGGGAACAGGGACGCATATTGCACGTACCCTAAGAGATTCCGTTCTGTATATAATACTCTTAATGTCTTCTGTGCCAAAGGCCTCTCCCTATAAAGAGAAGACTTGCTCACAATCACTCGTTGGGCAGGCGGGTTGGTGATATCACTAGATGGCATAAAATCTTTGCAAAGATAACGCTACTGCTCATTCTCTGTTACCTATACCTTCCTTGGTCTTGTTTGGGTGTACCATCGTGGCGAAAGGATTGGCCAGTATGAATTCTGCGTTACTGAGTCCAGCTGTTTCCAGGTGTGCCGCGATATTTATATAAAGATAATTTGATCAGGTTATCATCTTCCACCTGGCAAATCGCAAAACATTTGCTAGTATGGTTTCTCTCCACAAACTATGGAGCACATACTAACATGTCCCAAGTGCTCAAACACCTGCACTTGGGAAGACCTGATGGCCGCAAATGTCATAGCTATCGAAGTGGCCCGATACTGGAGTGACAAAATATAATAAGTATCATCGACACGAAAAAGGAAGACCTCCTTTGGTCGCTAAAGAGCTAAGGGTGGTGACAGATCGTATTCATCTCTGCCGTCATTACACGGCAGTGGTTGCATAAGTCCTAATAATGCGTAAATCCCGTCGACCTATTAAGCTTCTACTTCATTGATAGAGCGAGCGAAGCAAGCGAAGCAAGCAAAGCAAGCGAAGCAAGCGAAGCAAGCGAAGCAAGCGAAGCAAGCGAAGCAAGCGAAGCAAGCGAAGCAAGCGATGCAAGCGAAGCAAGCGAAGCAAGCGAAGCAAGCGAAGCAAGCGAAGCAAGCGAAGCAAGCGAAGCAAGCGAAGCAAGCGAAGCAAGCGAAGCAAGCGAAGCAAGCGAAGCAAGCGAAGCAAGCGAAGCAAGCGAAGCAAGCGAAGCAAGCGAAGCAAGCGAAGCAAGCGAAGCAAGCGAAGCAAGCGAAGCAAGCGAAGCAAGCGAAGCAAGCGAAGCAAGCGAAGCAAGCGAAGCAAGCGAAGCAAGCGAAGCAAGCGAAGCAAGCGAAGCAAGCGAAGCAAGCGAAGCAAGCGAAGCAAGCGAAGCAAGCGAAGCAAGCGAAGCAAGCGAAGCAAGCGAAGCAAGCGAAGCAAGCGAAGCAAGCGAAGCAAGCGAAGCAAGCGAAGCAAGCGAAGCAAGCGAAGCAAGCGAAGCCAGCGAAGCCAGCGAAGCAATCGAAGCGTCTCAGTTTCAAGATTGGCTAAAAATGATTTTGTTCGTCAGTCTGTTCTCGCCTACAAGTCGCATCTTTCTACCGATTTTAAAGAAAATTAGCACACAAGTTCCTTGATTTATTTAATTTTTTAGTTGATTGCGATTTTTGATTGGGGGAGAAATAGGGGGCAAAATAGGGGAACTTTGCCTTAGCGTTATTTATTGAAGGATTTCAATCAAGTTCGATAGGAACTAAAGACTTCATTCTACAAGATGTTGCAAAAATAAAAGGAATGAGTCGAAAGGGGAAAGGGAGTTAGTTTCATGTAGCGTTGGATATGGATGGATTTTACTAAATGACTTTGCTAAGCCAGGGAAAAGTGTTATTGCATGGTTATAAGAACTCACGAGATCTACTGTTCTCACAGAACCACTAGTTATGATTACTTGGTGAAATAAATTTATGTAGCTGGGGCTTTTCCTCTGTAGTTTCCTCTGAGGTTTAACCAGCTAAGTAATTAGATGACGTGCTGTCAGCCGGAAAAAGTGCTTGCGAAGGATTTCCATTGCGCGCTGAGTGATCTTAACGTTTTTGACTGTATTTAACTGAGTAATAATGGATTAAATTCTAGCTATATATTTCCTACTGAACCTGTTAAGATAGTGTAAGTAATAATAATAAATAAACAAATACTTTTATGATATTTAAGTCGATCTGACGGTAGTTACGTCAGAGTTCGTGGACTAGTCTGCGTCTTGTACAGTTTTTTCATAACAACTGCTCGTTTTCAGTAAAGTATATCAACGTAAATAGTTTAGAAGCAACTGCTCCTGATTAGAATATTTTTTGGTGAGAGTGCCTTTGATAAAAGAAGAAGTACTTAAATGGTCAAAATGTTCCTAAAATTATTTCATGAGTGTTATCCGCACTTGGATGGGTGATCACAATTGGCATAAAAATTTCTCGAGCTCCTCTGTGCTTTGGAAAGCACGTTAAGCCGTTGGCCCCGGCTGTCATAATTGTTAATTGACTGAGTGAGCGAAGCGAGCGAGGGCTATATTTCAAGTTGGGGCGAAAACCCATTGTTAGTATGTATGTATGTATGTTTGTTCCGCGATAACTGCCGAACCGATGGTCCGATTTTGATGAAATTTGGTAGGCATGTAGGAAATATCAATAGAACTTTCAAGTTCGTTGGGCATCAAAATCGGTTCAATAGTTTTTAAAATATTAATAAAAAATCTCGAGGTCTAAGTTCGCGGCGAACTACTAGTGATAGTCGTAAAGCTATGGAAAGCTTGAAAAATCTAACACCCGTGTTAGCCACTTACACAGACGGAAAACAAACATTTCATGAAGTCACATTGATCAGTCCGTGCTGCAACTATACTCTCGCTCTTCATGCTAAATTTTATGCAAAGAAGTGGCAAACATGCATATGGCCTACCTCATGGTAAGTCATTAGCCTTTGGACACCTGCAACATCACGAGCACATTTTCTCCTATGACTTAATTACTAGCCTATGCAAAGTTTTTGTAAATAAAGAAACAAACTACTTATGTTAGTGGTTTCATGATAGTACTCTTATTGCAGATTGCAGAAGTCCTAAAGGGCTTTAAGTTCAGGATAAATCCCGGAGTCGTGTTTCTAGTAGAAACTTTCTACAAACTTTTCTTACAAAACCTTTAAATTCGGTGTGTATTATATTTTGGCAAAAGCAAGAGCTGAAGTTCCTTACCTATTCCAAATTGTTTCCTACCCTCTTCAACTCTTCAACGGTTTAGGATTAATACTCGTATTATTAGGTTCACGATTTGTGAAAACTTCCAATATATGCCTGATTCTCTTCTAAATAAATATTTTTCAGTTATATACGAGTATACAGGTTGTTACAAAATATACTAAAACTATTTTAAGGGTGAATTCAGTCTGTGATACTAAACAACTTTCCCTAAGGAACTTCTTCTTCGTCTAAGCGCGTTCCCGGTTGCATCCTTAGCTGTGCTGCTTCAGAGCCCGGGGTGCGCATTCCCGCTTTTTCTTCTCCAAATATAACATGCATGTCAATGGTCACCCAAGGATGCCAAAGACCTTGCAAAATGGAGAAGAAATAGCCGGAACAGTTTAAATGATTTGGCTATAGTTTTAAATTACGACCGGCCGCCTGCCTAACGTCAACCCTCTTTGGGAACTTTCCCCAAGGAACATATATACCTAATTATTGAAAATATTTTTTGCTTTACACTCGGATGAGCTGATCGGTCAAGTTATATGGGAGTGCAAAAAATATTTTTCATACTTTGATATATGTTCCTTGGGGAAAAAAATATTATCTCCTCCGTGCTTCTGAAGGCACGTTAAGCCATTGGTTCCGGCTGTTATCGTTGTATGGCAGCCGTCAAGCTACGTCAGATGCCTTTAGGCAGCTTGAAAAATCTGACACCAGTGTTGGCCACTTACACACTCGAAAGAAAGAAAGAGTAAGTACTTATTCAATATTCCTACAGTAAAGAGAAAGCTTAAAAGAAGCTGAATTTTACCTCGGTCATACACCTTAGAGCGTCTTTAATTTGATTAATAATTTTGTATTTTAACTTCTTGATTTAAATTTATATCTTAAACGCGGAAGACAAACCCTTTAAACAAATCTTCATCAACAATGTTAATACAAGGCAATGTATTCAAAGCAACGTGATAAGTGAAAGGAATATTTTCGTTTCCCTGTCCTAACTCAAATATTTACTTAAACGTGGACTTCTAAAAATGAAGACTTCATCAAAGCAAGACACGGCAACTGCATACAATGAGAAAAAATGTTTGTTATCCGTACATAGAATATTTTATACAAATGGCAACGTTTTTCATAATTTTCATCGATTTTACACATTTGCAAAAAAATTCGTAAGCTGTACGTCCTTCATGCATTATTATAGCGTAGTGACATTCTGTGTTTTGAAAAGTATAAAAAGAAGTGTTTTGTATGCTACAAAAAGTGGCTCGTAATTATGGTGGTATTTAGGGGATAAGTATGGTGGTATAGGTCCAATTTTATACAACGTGGAAGGAACCTTCCCCCTAATAAATTGAACCACGGGCTATACTAGATCAAAAAGTATAATGAAATGAAAAACCAAAAAATCCCATACAAATCGCCTGGGCGGGTATGTCCCTTCCACTTTGTATAGGATTGCTCCAGTTTTTTAATTTGTGTGTAACGGTTGGTCATACGTGCGAGGGAGAAAAAGTGCCGCAGGCTGCGCGCGGAAAATCTCTTTTTATAAATTTGTATTTTTTAGTTATAATTATAATTTTTTTATAAGCACGTTTTCTTTTAAACGTTAGTACCATCACGTTGAGTATATAATATAAATTGTAATGATTGCTGAATAAATAAATAAATCTCCAATTTTGTACACTTATGTTGTAGTACTTTACAATATAATAAATGTCGAATAAAATAAACCGTAATCTCTGTCATCAAATCGACTTACTTTATTCAGCTTTAAACTACCAGGTCTATCACTTTTAAAGTCTATGTCTGAAGATCCTAAGTGGCGGGACAATATATTCAATTAATATAAATGTTAATTCCTTAAGTTGTCTCAATCCGCCATGTTTAAGCAAATCCTTACAATTAAATATTAAAATTTTGGATACTTTGCGCTGATTGAGATTTTTGAAAGGGGAAGTTTGGAAGACGTTGAACTAAGAATATCTACTGTAAATAAGACATTTTTGTGTGACTGGCTGGTATATTGCGCGATAAATATTTTTTAAAGAGATTTTCTTATCTTTTTATTAGTTACACACGAATGTTTAAAAAAGAACTTTCTTGAATACAATGCCCTTAAAGCCTAGGCAAGTAAGCGTAATTTTTAAGTCGTGGGTCGCAGAAAATGTTTTATAGAAAATTAAAACTCATTTTCTGTCGCCGGGCCCAAAAACGATTTTAGTTTGAAACCGAATGCAGCAGAAATTACGCAACTATTTTTTTTGCGACTCGCAACTCAAAATTGCGCTCATTTGGCTGAAAAGAACGGCCTAGAATTGGAGTGGTCCAATTTTAGGCCGAAAGCCCCCGGCACTGGATAAGTAGGTACACTGTACGAGTGTAACATAAATCCTTCTCTACATATAGTAGGTAGTTACATAGGTGGTAGTCATCAACAAAGCTTTCGGGAGCTCTCGGGCCAGCGATCGCGGAGCGCTGACGCGGCAAATTTGATCGCGCGGTTTTGCCTTACTGATACGTTTAGTTTGCCGCATACAGGATGATTTTACTGTAATTACGTCAATCAAAATTTTGATAAGGTACCGAATAAAATTCAGAAACTGTTGAGTTCTGACCTGCGGGGTACAGGGGCGTGGGGTTAGTTCCCTTAAGTAGTCGTCATACCCCTACGCCTCTGTATCCCGCTAAGGCAAGGATTCGTTAAAGCGATCGGTCTATAGGCCTTCTTTTTTACGTCAAGGTACACTGTGCGTTATGAATATTGTATATGGTATTTCATATGATTTTCATACAGTTTGGAGTAAAGTCATATAGTAAGAATTCATTAGGGTTGCGTAGTTTACATTAGAATCTCCCTAAAACAAATAGATCACGTGCCACGACCATTCGGTCATTACTCGTTTCTATTGAGTCCTATTCATGATGCATGGAAAAATCCAGGGAAAACATAGACCCGAAAGGGCAATGATTCCTGGTCCTGGCTGAAAGATGTGTGAGAGTAGTCTTAAGTACTCGGTAACTTCCGTGCAGCCATAGACTCAAAAGTTTTATTTAAATAGGATGGATAATATAATTTCAATGTTTAAAAGTAAAGAAAACTTAAATACTACCAATTTAAAGCCAAGAACTCTGGCCGCATTTACGCGTTGGATCGCAATACTGATACGTTGTGCGAAAAAGCAGCACAGCTTAAATTTTATTTACAGTACATTTATTCGTGGAGTAGCCTCGACAGTGAAGATAGATAGCCATGACGATTACTTATCTTTATAGATAAGCGGCACACTTAGAAGAGGAAAAAAGAAAACAATTTCCATACGTACGTGCCTATAAAACGAAACGTTTCAATTTAATTCATATGTAAATCTTCCATATAAAATTGAACGGCATCAGGCTGTATAATCCTGCGCGGCGCGGTGGCGGTATGATTCGCGAGCAAAGAAGCGTGAAATTGGTTTATTCGCTGGATCCGATGAATAATTAATATTGTAATGTGCGTCTAGCCGTATGGCGTATGTGCGCCATGGAACGGTAACTTAGTGAGATAGAGAGCGGATATGGTGGGAATTATTGGGAATATCGAAGATGGTGGGAATTTGTTTAGAGTGTATTTTAAATAGAAAAACACTATGTCTCATGACAAGAAGAAGCGGGAAGCCTTGGTAGGTAGGAAGACACCTTGGTAAGGCGAAAGGTATATAGGTACGTCATTGCTCTTTGGTAAGGCGATACAATGATAAATAAGAGAAGGACAGTAGTAGTGACTGATAGATGACAGGTAGTGATGACGACCATATGAAAAAAAAATTCCAAAAATCGACACTGGTTTCTCAAAGCGAGACCAAGATGGATGGCACGCCTTGAGAGGAGCAAATTCGAAGCAGAATGTAGAAAGCTGTCAATATTTAATCTGCCATGATTACTCCTCATCAGATTACTCGAACTAAATAACGCAATAAGTAAAGGTAAAAAATACTGGAGGCTGAAGGGATTTTATCAATAACTCACCAGACCACCATCAATTTTTGTTAATTGTTATCTATGTAATATATTAAGTTATCTATGTCACAGTTGTAGATGAAACGCGGCAGAATCTGCATATATAAAGTATGTGGGAACCTCCAGCTGAAGAGGTGATTTCACTAAAATCTTCAAGTTGCCGCCATCTTTACGCATTGTCAATTCATTGTATTAGTATATACATAGATTGTCATTGAGGAGCTTACAGGAAAATTAAGACGTCTTTATTGAAAAGCTTGTCGCATTGTTTGCAACTTTAAATAGATAGTGAATATCCATTTTTCGGTGTTTCTCTACGTGATCTTGGTATATTATTTCCCATTTTTCCGTCCAGCTAATATCACCAATACATTACGCTGTACCTTTTAAATACCCAATCCAGGTATAATAGCCACCATTACGGCGAGCGATCGACGATAATCGCACGATACGTCACCGACGCACGTTGTGCAATCGCTAGCGGCTGGCAAATAGATTAATTGAATGTCCATACAAATAATGACAACTTCTGAACTTTAGGAAATTTTCCGTCTTTACACAGTGCAAGTTTCTTGGCTGTTGCATACAATTAAATTGAATCAATAGTTGACTTGCAGGTTCTTACTAAATACTAAAAGATGCGGGAGACCAAGAACACGAGGGCGCGATGAACTAAGTAGTTAGATTTTAACGACAAATGGAAGGAAATAGCGCAGTAGCGCACTGAATGGAAGAAGTAGAGACCTTTGCCCGCCCAGCAGTGGTACATATGATGGGTCGAAACAATATTAAACAAATAGTTTTTGGCATCACTTTCGTTTAAAGAATTGATTTCCATGCTTGTTTTACGTAGCTTTTGGTGTATGTTCTAGCTTAGTGGTTTGGTTTGTGTTAGGAAGTTATAGCATAATTTTATCTTCTACTACTTGTGGAGCCGATATTATAATAGCCGTTTCGTGGCAAGAGCGATCAGCCAATTTGCGTTACCAACTAGACTGTCCTCGCAGATTGCCCAGGGTGCGCCGGACGTACAGGGGGGCTCAGTACGTCATTCGGGAAGGCTCCTTTCATGCATGATTTCAGTAGAATGACATAAATGTAATACATCAGTTTTGTCGAGGGTCTAATCAACCAACATAAACTACCTAACTCATCTATATTTTACATCTATCAGTACTTGGTTTAAAAATGTCACATTTTCATCATGTTAATATGTTTTGGATAGATTACGATAGATAGTCCGCATGTTATACTACTATGTTCTTGCATAGAATTAGTTAAATAAAATACTTATTAAGTCTATTAATCTTTAAATTGAATTTTGTATCATTAACGACATTAGAAAAAAATAACATGAAAATAAAATAATTATCCGGCTTTCTAACAACCCAATTTACAAATTAGAAATTTAATCACAGATAAAGAAAAGCCAAAACAATTTAATAACAAGGGAAAATCCACGAAATATAGCCCGAATTGTGTTAAATGAAACGTAAAGATACGTAGCCGAAGCAATTACGTCTGCCGACTAAAACAACGGTTTTCTTAAGCAAGTTAATTAAATTCGACTCCAATCGTTGCTCTGTACACTCTTACAGACGAGATACAGTGTACACCAGTGATAGATCGCAACCATCGATCGGCGACCAGAAGGCACGCGACGGCTAACGATGGTCGCGCTACGGTTCGCGACCGTTGGCGACTGCCAGCGTAAGATTGGCGTAGTCGCTGACCGTCGCGCGACCATCATTACCTTGGCGCGATCATCGTTAACGTTCCACCACGCGGTCGCTGACTGTCGCTGATGGCCGCCAACGGTCGTGAACTTTCCCCTTCAAGCAGTATGAAGCCCACTTTATCCACGTTTCCCTTTGTAGTTCGTCGACGGTCACCGACTGCCGCAATATATTGCTGGCGGTTGCCAACAGTCGCGAACCGTCACGTGATGATTGCTAACTGTCGCCGATGGTCGCGAACCGCCGTGTGACATTTCACGACACTGGTGGACCGGGTCGCGAGCTGCTACACTGTCGCTCGTCTGTCTGAGCCGTAAAGATCGCGAAATATTGTATCGTTGCTTATTAGGGACCAAACAAGGTTCTTGTGTCTTAATTAGGACTCGATAGGCTGCTTTTAAATCGACAAGCCAAGAACTTTTAATTAGTTCATCTGAACTGTAGAGGACTGTCGATGGTGTGACATTATGAGGTTAGTCAAGGAATACCCTTGAAAATCAATAAATAAAATAAAAATAAAAACAATACCGTACCCATTTAAATTCTAATTTAAGTCAGGTGGCCTGTAACAAAACAGAGACAGCAATATGTTAAGTTTTTAATGAATTTGATTGAAATCGGTTCAACCGTTTTCAAGATGCCGTCGTATAGGACGAAAGTTGAAATTTTTTAAATTGAAATCAACTTACAAGATGAATAATCAATTAGGTACCTAGATACATTGAATTTCAAGGGACAGTAAGAAACAATTTTAATAAATTAAGAAGATGAAAGGACTATCAATTTGAATTCAAAACAGCTTTACATACAAATAGTTGATTAAATACCTCTGCCAAACTTGCATGCGTCTGCATATTAAAACACCCGATAAATTCCCATAGACGTCTCATTCATATTCATTGCGATATTAAACAAGTGATCTGAGACGCTGCCCGTAAATTAGGGGCTGTAGCATCACAGAGCACAAGTATCCAGAGTTTAATATTGACTTTTTATTTTTTATTAATGGCTGGACGCTACTGCGTATTTAGCCAGGAACAAGATAATAAAACGTGAGAAATTCTTTTTCCTAACAACTTACAATCAAAGGTTGGTGTAGGCCTTTAATTGCTTTAAGGGGAGCTTCTGATGACAAATCTATACGAGTCCACTGGTTTTCATAGCCGATTGAGTGGCGGACGACGCCCAAAGACGCCCCACACAGTCCGCGAAACAAATATCACTACAGCCGTATGACTGTCCACTTTAACTATTTCACATATTGTTCATGAGCATGAGCATTTATAACACCAAACAACACCAATTTCATATTATAAAGTCCACTAAAATCAATATGCAAAATAATTTAAAGAAAACCCCAACCAAACCCCTTGACTTTCCGCCAAAAACTCTAAGCATGACTTAGCGAACAACCCATCACTATTTTGATTTCAGTTTCCACCTTCTTGCCCATCATCACGCTAAAAGTGGTATTAGGGTTAGGCGGCTCTGGGCTCGGTCTGCTTAGAGCCGCAGTACATTACCATGCAAAATTCCACCCAAAATGCTCTGTCTGCCCCATTAGGGATAAAGACGTGATAGTGTATCAGTATCTTAAGCATGATTTGATTCCTAACTTTCTTCCATGCTGATATGTGAGAAAAGAAAAACTTAGAATATACCAGCTGCTTTTCTTCCCGCGCAGATGGTAAAAGCCGATCGAGGGAATAGGCGAAAATACGAATCATGTTAACAGGTGATGTGACTAGCAATTATTTACTATTTTGATTCCTTTTTAGGCTTTCGTAGCCAAATGGCAAAAAATGGAACCCCTAATGGATTTGTCATGTCTGTCTGTCTGTCCGTCCGTATGTCACAGCCACTTTTTTCCGAAACTATAAGAACTATACTGTTGAAACTTGGTAAGAAGATGTACTGTGAACCGCATTAAGGCGAAGAGATAGGCAAATGACCTCGCTTGTTTTCACTCACACATGCACAACCTAATACGCACAGTGAGTGTGCACACATAGAAACATGGCCAGCGCCATCTATCAAAAAACCGGAATTACATACAATGGACGGCAAGCAGATATCACTTTTCAAAAAGTTTTTTGCGCGTCGTTAGTTGTTACACACAGACTTATTCACGTTATAGATTCGCCCAAAATATTTTACAGAGATTATAAGATTGACTATTTTAGTCTCTTTTTACGAGAATTTAATACAAATGTATATACCCATGTTTTGACGTAAAAACATTATTTGCTATTAAATTCCAGAAATATATTGCTTTAAACAAAAAAATCCGGAACAATGAAATTCTAATTCTAATAGTAGGTACCTACTCCAAACAAACAATTTTTAGGGATCCGTAGCCAAATGGCAAAAAACGGAACCCTTATGGATTCGTCATGTCTGTCTGTCTGTCTGTCTGTCCGTCCGTATGTCACAGCCACTTTTTTCCAAAACTATAAGATCTATACTGTTGAGATCTATCTATACTATAACTTGATAAGTAGATGTATTCTGTAAACCGCATTAAGATTTTTACACAAAAATAGAAAAAAAAACAATAAATTTTGGGGGGAACCCATACTTAGAACTGAAACTCAAAATTTTTTTTTATCAAACCCTTACGTGTGGAGTATCTATGGATAGCTCTTCAAAATTGATATTGAGGTTTCTAATATCATTTTTTTCTAAACTGAATAGTTTGCGCGAGAGACACTTCCAAAGTGGTAAAATGTGTGTGTATCCCCCCCGCCCCTGTAACTTCTAAAATAAAAGAATGATAAAACTAAAAAAATATATGATGTACATAACCATGCAAACTTCCACCAAAAATTGGTTTGAACGAGATCTGGTAAGTAGTTTTTTTTTATACGTCATAAATCGTAAACCGCAAATAACTTAAAAAAAATACACTATCATTAAAACATCGATCAAAGTTACAACGAACTACATGAACTTTTATATTATGTTACTTGCTGCTACGGAACCTTCATGGGCGAGTCTGACTTTCACTTGGCCGTTTTTTTTCGTGTTCCAACGGACCAAAAAACTATAAAAAAGTGGATCATTGTTATGAAGAGAGATCCACTAGCAAGCAAGAGTAGGTACTTTTTACTGTTGCGAAGATCATTTTGACATATTATAGTACTTATTTAGTATTAATTAAGTATGTACCTACCTACCTAAACGATCAATAGAAATAGGTTATATTATAGGTACCTATCTATCTCTTTTTCTCATTATTGCTAGATTTATCTAATTCAACCTGGTACAGCCTTTTAATAACCCATCGGCCATTGCTTAAAATCTAAAAGTAAACGTTTGGGTTATCTGAACGCCTATCTACCTACGTAGGTACATGCATAGTTCAGGAGACAACTGTATTTTAACCTGCAATAAATGTTACGATTAACTAATTTTCAGGGTTCCGTACCCATAAATATATAAAATACTGATTTATGGATAGTCCTTTTTCAAATCCATCTTTCAATTTGTTACTTATTATTACAGTTACCGAAACAATGCAAAAAACCAACAGTGTTGACCACTAACCACGATATTTGCGGGCGGACGGCGCGCGGCGGTGGCGTGCCGTATGGTCCGGAGTGACGTCATCACTACTTGGCTGGCAGACGCGTGTTTTTAAATCGGGTCCAATAAAATATTGAATATCTTCTGCATTTATGAACGGATTTCAAAAATTCAAAAAGTACCGTACTAAAAAAATCATGATGCATGCGAAACACTAGTCAAAATCTGTTTTCTGTTAATTTATTGATTCTCATTGATAAAGATATAAAATGCTGAAAAAATCTGACCACGAAAGTCACACCAGTAAAAAAAACAACCATTTCTGTTACTTTTCGCTACAATTAAATAGTCTTGTGCATTAAATATCAATCAATTAAGACCAGTACATGCTTTGCACAAGCGTTGAGTATTTACATGTTGCAAAAGTACTCACTTTGTTTCATTTTACATCAACTATCTTTATAAAAATACAATAGGGATGACCCCTATTGTATTTTTATAAATAATTAATACAGGGTATGTTGATAGTTGATGTTAAATGAAACACAGTAAATACTTTTCGAAACAATTTTTCAAAATAGAAATTAAAACATAATTCAACTTTTCTCTTACTATCTAAAGAATTTTTACGAAACAAAATAGATAAAAAATGGTTTCACATAAACATTATTATCTTATACGACGTATAAGGCTTTCTATGATGGTAATAATTTTACAATTCATTTAAAAACCTTTATTGTACATCAGCGATAGTTACACATAATAAAATAATTGATATTACAAATGGTGGACTTATCCCAGAAGGGATCTCTTCCAGTCAACCAGTAGGTAGGGCAGAGGATAGTTACAAATTTAGTAGGAAGGCAGAAGTACGTACAGAGCAATGAAAAAAAAAACAAGTATAATGATAAAGCTTAAACGCTACAAATACACTACATACATACCTAATGAATATGCTACATATAATATATAAATAAATATTTTATATTACTCAAGTCTAGATTTAAAGGAGCCTAATAATTGAGACATTTTATCTTCACTGGTAAAGCGTTCCATAAACGCGCAGCGAGCACAGCGAAGGACTTCGCGTAGGTCTGTGAGGAATGTGATCTGGGATCTGTAGAAGTGGTTCACTACGAACGACGACGGCTATCAAAAACTTTAAAGGAGAATTTTTCATGAAGATATACGTGTGAGCGAGGATTAAATAGAATGTTAAAGAGAAAGAAAAGAACGTGAGTGTGACGGTGTTGTCTGATAGATAAGCCGAGAGGCTATTGTACTCATACAAATTAACTTTAGTATTTACATAACATTAAATCTGTAAATTTCCATAATTGAACCAAAGTTAAAAATGTAAGTAGTAAAGAGGTAAAATGTAAGTAGTATAGGGTAAATAAAACTAGACAAGTTTACTCCTCTTTACTTTGTATATGGATATATCATATAGGCTTAACTTTTCCTATGAAATTAGGAAAGGTTTTAGATCTTACAATGCTTCATATTTTATCTCCAACACATACCAATACTTATCAACACATACCAATAACTACTAATACATACCAACACAAACCGTTCTCAAATTTTAAATGATATCTCCGTTTACTTTGAAATGATTTATTTTAAATGGGGGCAGCACTGGACCCCCAAAAAATTAGGTACGGCCTTCAGAAATTTTGAAAAACTTGGATACATATACACGTGTATTTAATATACACGTGTATTTTTTTTCCATGGATATCATCATTATGCCGAGGGAACAGATGAACACGTACCATACATGCATAGCGGCGAAACACATGCATGAACCTCTTTTTTCGTTCGACGTAGTCGGGTAAAAACAAAACGAATTTAATTATTTGGATTATTTGTTGTAACAACTTCAGTAGGTATAATTTAAACAATGACGTCTCTGAATCGATATAACTCTATACATTCACGCAATGTAGGTACTGAGTCAAATCCTTTGTGTGCCGCGCGGTTAAAATCATAGAAAATCTAAAACATTGCAATTCAGATGAATGCATATCAGATTACTACTTACAAAATGAACATGAGTACCTACCTATTATACTTATTCTATTTGTTCAACTTTCCAGTGTGGTCCAGTCCTATTCCAACCCGGAACGGGTTAGAATAGGACTACTCCATGTCTCTTCCGTGGATGTCGTAAGAGGCAACTAAAGGACATCTCGTGCTACAATTGTATTCCTAAGCAGGGTTAACGTCGAGCAGCGGCCGGTTGTAAAACTTTTGGAACAAATACATTCTCAAAGAGGTTTGACGTCAGGCGGCCGCCCGGCCGGTCGTAAAACTAAAGTCAAATAATTTAAACTGTTCCGTCTATTTCTTCTCTTAACAGTGCCGGTTTTAGCTCTACCAGCGGCCCGGGCGAGTTCCCCCCCCCCCCTCCCCCCTCAAACTGCAATTTAGACTCTGAGTTAGGCTTCAATCTTATAGGATTTATTTCTGCCGACGGGGGGGAGGGGTGCAAGTACGATATAGAATTCTTAAAATTTGCCACTCCATTGTGAACGAAGGGAGGAAGGGCCCACCCCCTTCCTCCCTTCGTTTACAATATGCATACAAATAAGAGTTTAGGAGTTGCCGCCATTAACCAGCCGCTATTTATATATTTATTATTACCCCCCTTGCCCAAAAACGCCCCCTGTCACCCCTTTGTATCTGGTGCCCTGGGCGGTCGCCCAACCGCGCCCTACCCTAACGCCGCTACTGCAAGTTAAGCAACCCCGGGTGTGGTCCGTACTTGGATGGGTGACCACAAGTGATACAAAAATTTCTCGAGCTCCTCCGTGCTTCGGAAAGCACCTAAAAGCCGTTGGTCTCGGTTGTCATTGTATGGCAGTCGTCAAGCTATGTCTGATGCCTTAAGGCAGCTTGAAACATCTGACACCAGTGTTGGCCACTTACATACACGAAAAATAAACATTACCCATTTTTTTAAAATCAAATATACAACAGCTCGAAATTATCACATTATGACTTTTTCCATCAAATATATCACAATACTCGTAGGTTAGGTAGCGAAACGTGCACGAGCTGGCAACAACGCCGCGTTTACAAACGCTGCACAGATCGGCAACGCAGCGCCGCCGAATGCTTTTGCGCCTGATAGTTTTTGCAAGCAAATATAGTTTTGACGTTTTCATGTTTTCAGTAGGCGTAAATTCTTTTTTCTAAATTATTTAATTGTTTGATTACTTTTTCCAACTATTGGAATGTTGAATAATAGACACAAACTAAAGTCACAAATATATCCAGTATAGGTTTAAAATGGATTTGTAATAATGATAAAAAATTTGCCCAAAAAATAACAGATCGACGCTTTTCAAATTATTTCTGGATGTGAATAGAAACTAAAAGCAAGCATTTTCAATCGTAAAGCAACACTTTAGGATATCCTATACAGTATATAAATATTTCAAAACTTCACGTTCTATATTTAAGCCAAAATATTTGCCCAAAATCACTTCGATTACACTGTTTCTCTTATGTCTTCACCTTAAGATTTTCACACAAACAAATAAGAAAATGATCAAACTTCCACCGAAAATTGGTTTGAACGAGATCTAGTAAGTATATTTTTTTAACACGTCATAAATCGTAAACCACAATTTATCTTTAGAACTTATATATTATTGGCCGCTTTTTAACCTTCTCGTACACCATCACGCTAAAAGTGGCCTTTGAGCCGCAATACCCAAAATGCTCTGTCAGCCCTGTTAGGGATAAAGTCGTGATAACACTATCACAGACAAATAAGGATTCAACATATACATATACACATATGTATATGTTGAATCCTTATTTGTCTGTGATACAGTGTTGATTTTTTTAAAGTGGGTTTTATATTATTGAAGGAAAAATGGATAAAAGGGATTAAACTAATGGAAGTACTAAAAAAATACTGTACTGCCGTATGTATGGATTTATTTTATATTGATTGTTAAGTTATGGGCGAGGATGTGCGTTTTCACAACCAATAAGAGTTTGATACATGAGACAGATTTACTATTTCTATCTCTTTCGATGTGTAAATAACGAAATATCATCATTCTCACTTAAGAATAAGAATAAGAATAAGAATAAGAATAATTTATTTGCTCAAATACAGTACATAAGATGTGAATTGCATAATTAGTATCATGTATCCAACCTAAACTAAGGCATGCAAAATTATATGTAGGTAGTCAAATTAATAATCTATTAAAATATGATTTACATGGGTACAATTGAAAACACAATAAATTTTAATTAATACATTATATATATACATTTAATTAATTAATACAATGTTAACGTGAGTGGAGTTTCAGCTTTTGACCAAACTCTGCTCACTGCTTTGTTTTCCTTAGTCTCTGTTGACTACCTCCTCCGTCCACCTCCAAAATCCAGTGTTTTACTGTCTACTCGTAAAATAATTAAATTTCCATACCGGTTCTACCCCGTCCTACCCTTCGTTTATGGCACTTTTGTGTGGTCAGCTAGACGTATCGTGGTTGAGTTTTATGAGTTGTAAAACGTTTAAAATAATTCATGAGTAAAATGAGTAATCGTGCTTTGTGTCATTTGTTATGGTTTGTTATAATTAACTCTAAATACGTACACTATTGTCATTAGTTACAACATAATATGTTATGATGCGGTTTAACGTATTTTAACAAGCTTTTTATTAAGCTTGCCTTGTTTATTGTTCTTGCAAGTAAAATTTGAGTCACTTCCCAGTTTCCAATTGAGATGAGATTTTTTATGCTAATTGTATATCAGATGACAATGCAATATTATTATAACAAGAGCTGATCTGATGAGCTGGAAGTTGGCTATAGGAACCCTGTTGTAACTTAAACTCGATGGGGATGCGTCTTTACGCATCCCCATCGAGTTTGGACTTATTCAATTTGGCTTGATAAGTACTTACATTTACCTCACAATAAAAGTTTGTACGATTGTTTTAACGATAGACTTATTAAATATACAACGTTAGCTTGCACAAAAAAAACTCATTTACTTATTCAATCTAACAGAGTTTCGTAACTATAAAAGCATATATAATATCCCTGGTAAATCACTTGACAACAACTTCGTAAAACCCTAAAAGTAGAAAAAAATAACTGTTCTAATATGAAAATAATCATAATAGAACATGGCAATTCTACGTTCATTTGTGGGGCTTCCTTCTGTCGAGACTGGTCACAATTAGCCGCGGTCTCGTCGACTTTCACAGGATTCCCTCGTTAGCCATTATTAAATATTTTGGGTAATTAATTTGAAGTTGGTGTACTGCGTCCTTTCGTGTGAGGGAGAGACGCAGTCAGTCTGAAAAATCAGTAAAGTAATGCGAAAATTCGAAATAATAATAAATATACAAGTAGTTCGCCGCGAACTTAGACCTCGCGATTTTTTATTAATATTTTAAAAACTACTAAACCGATTTTGATGCCCAACAAACTTAAATATTCTATTGATATTTCCTACATGCGTACTAAACTTCATCAAAATCGGACTATCGGTTCGGCAGTTATCGCGGAACTAACATACATACATAAATACATACAATTATATCCGAAGGACGAATTACATTACAGCTAGCCCTAAAGTAAGGTTTAAACTGTTATGGGATACTAACTCAACGATAACTAGTACATTTTCAAACGTGTTTGGAGAAGAAAAATCTGGAAAGTGTACCTACCTCGGGCTCTGAGGCAGCACAGTTAAGGATGCAATACACAGTAGAGTAGTATCCTGGGACTGTTGTCCATTAGTACTGAAATTAAAACTTCAAAAAATATTGTCACTGATCCTCTTAATTTGAACATGATTTCAAATTTATTCATGATAAACTGCAAGAAACTCTATGACGTCAATATTTGGTGTTTCGTAAAAACATAAAGAAAATGTTTGTGTTGAAGTTTAGAAAAAAGTATCTGTTTTGACTTGTTGGAACTAGCGGATTGTTTGACAAACCTTTTGTAAATATAATTTAACGAGCTTTCGCCCGCAGCTTCGCTCGCGTATCCCACAGGAACATTAAATTTTTCCGGGATGAAAAGTACCCTATGTCCTTCTCTGTACTCCTAACTATGTGTATGCCAATTTTCAAGAAGATTGGTTCAGTAGATAAAGCGTGAAGGGGTAACAAACAAACAAACAAATATACAAACTCACTTTCGCATTTATAATATTAGTTAGGGAACTCACTATGGTAATTCAAATTCAAACATACCAATATAGTACAATTTAAAATTTTAATATTTCAGGCAGCTTGCCCCTTGATGTGCGCATTCCCCAGACGGCACGTTAAGCGGGCAATTCTGTAATTTACGCAATTATCGATGATTCCATCGTTTGCATCACAAGTAGCTGCATTATGTGTTAAATGCACGGACGCTGCATGCTAATGAAGAGCAGGGAATCGGGCTGACGTTTTGGGTTATTATAGGTATGCAGGATCTCTGTCATGTATATTATTACGACACTCATCTTTTTCATCTTAGCGAATTTCTGGTTGCATCCTCAGTTGTGCTGCTTCAGAACACGAAATGAGCATTTTCGCTTTTTTTTCTCTACATATAAAAGCATGTCAATGGATAACCATTGACATGCCTTGGAAAACCAAGGATGCCGAAAATCATGAGAAATCGAGAAGAAATAGCTTCTTCCTCACCTTACCCCACTTTACGTGGGGCCCGATCTAACAGCATGTGAGTCTTTTCCATTTTCCTTTATCCTTTGTCAAGGCACTTGTTACATTCATCCTTAACGCACTCCACCCACCTACCTTTTCTTTGATCTTCCTCTGTTCCTATATCCAGCAACCTACAAATTTAGCACCTTTTTTATACATCAAAGAGCTTGTGATGTTATCTCTGTGTGACTATGTGTCTGTCAGAGTATTTTTAGTAAGTGACTCTAGGTTAGGCCGAAAGCCACAAGGCATTCTATTACAGCAATACCTGGGTGAGAAAAACACAGGGAAAACGAGGTTACTAGGATACCAGAAAGGAGGAAAATGTAAATCAGAAATAGTGACGGGTTACTAGTCTATCGCTTATTATGTAATATCCCAGGTTTTAACCTATTTTCTTGAATAGCTCGTCTCATCAGACCACCCGTGTGGGAGAAGACTGGTATACTCTAGGTTTTCTTTACTACCGGTCCAGCATATAATTAACTATAACCTACTCAAATATTTACTGCAACTAGTATGAATTGCTAATTCTAGCATATACATACATGCGACAGTAAACAGTAGCAGTTAAATAAATGCAGTGTCAAATGATAATGTTAATCCGTCACATGCAATGTGCCGGGACTGTCCCACGGGGTTTATGGGGCGGGACAGACGGGCGGGTGGACGAATTACAGCGGTGGAGGTGAGTTATTTTGGTCGGGTTTAAATGTTTTGATAGTGTAGTCGTGAAGGCGAGTAACAAATAGATACTCGCCAATTATTTGAAGTTTTAGTCATATAAAATAATATTAATAACAACTTTGCCTGAATTAGACATAAAAACGAAATCAAGTTTCTTGAATATGCTAACATTTTCAAGACACTTAATTCTCTTAATGAACGGGACTTCTTGAAAAAATATTCAATTGTCAATAAACTAACAATTTATTTTTACTGTTTAACCCCTTTAAAGAGAGTCACAGCTATAGCTGTACGTGCCATTCTTTCTATTGAAACTGGTTATTTTCTCAAAAACAAGACAAAATATTTAATCAAAATAGGTTTTATTTAAATAAAACAGACAAAATAATTAACATACTTACATAAGACAAAAATAAAATTCTACAAAACTGTTTAAAATCTTGCCTATGTGGCATGGTGCCAAGAACGCTATACCTACTGATACATTGTGCGAAAAAGCAGCCAGCCCTCTAATTACCAGTGGTGGAGATCAGTCTTGGAGAGATCTTGTCATTTAACTACACAATTACTACTATATAATGGATTATGACGCGTAATTTATACTGCAACCGCAGCGTCCGAAACGCCCGTCTGCTTCAATAAATCAAAGGAATGCGCACAAAAGGGGTGCCACGCGGCACGTGCCGCGATCCCTGATTGGTCACACGTCAGTCTGCTCCCCTCCAACCTGCAATTAGACACCGAATAAGCTGATTGTGCGAAAATAAATAGCTTTATTATTTTCGGTTTATATCTCGTTATGGTCCTGACTTCTGGTTATGGAAACTGACAGAATATAATTATATAAACGGAGGAGATTTCAAAAATATGTTGTGAAAATATTGGTAAATATAAATATTAGTAGCTCATATGAGGCTACAGACAACGCTGTGAAAGTGGCAACCTTCTGGAGGGATAAAAAAATAACTACATTTTGAGCTTTCGACACAAGAAGAAGAAGTAGCTCATAAGTTTTCTTCGCTCTGTTTCAACTTGCAGTTAGACACCAAGTAAGCTGGTTGAGCTGACAAAATAATTTCGTTATTTTCAGTTTATACCCAGTTATTGTCCTTAACTTTTATGAAAGTAATATTACGAGCAGAAGTGGTAAGAATTAACTTCAAATGATCTCTCTATTACCACTTGCAATCAGAAATTTGTGCAAAAATGACACTGGCTATATTCCAGTCATTAATCTGTTTTCATTATAGACTAAAACAAGTACGAGCCATCTATCGAGTTGCCTTCGCCGATTGGCAAACAGTCTGCTCTTTGAGGTGCTAACGTGATTTGTAGCTCGTCTGCCTCATTACGATCCTGCGGCTGTCGAGCGGAAAGATGCCCAAATTATTGCTACAGTGATAGCTACTATTATTGCCATGTGTTAGTGGCCAAAACTAGTTTAATTTATCGAACAGACATCTATTTAAAAAAAATCTAGTTGCCATAGATGTTTATGATTTTAGAACGTCAACAAAAAAAAACAAATCTTTCCACGTGTCAATATAGTGGAAATATATACGTGGAAAGAATAGAGCATTCAATGTTTGAAATTTTTCAGGTTATTAAATTTTTTAATACAAAAAATTAATTATACATGGAAGATCATTAAAATCTTAGGATAAATATTTTAGATAGAAGCAAAAACAGTTTTTTGTTTAAGTATACACACCTGCAGATATTATTAGGTCAAGCAAAATAATCAAATACATTTTCAGGAACTAGGCCTTTTTCCATGCTAATCTGGAGAATGAAGAAATGGTAGATTAAACTTGCTTGTTTTCTGATCGAGGGATTAAGCAAAAATTAATAACGCATTTTGGCAATACAATTTAAAATTACTTTTGTATCATTCTCTTCATTTGTCAAACAAGAAAAAAATGTGTTCTAGGAAAGGACTTCTCCAACTTTTCCTGTAGTAACTAAACCTACTGTCTTTCAAGTAACTAAAGGACTACGCACATACCTATCTGACATCCCACGCAAACAACCTAATTTCCAAGATGAAACACAAAATATATTCGATTGATAGACAGAATTGATTGATAAAATATAGGTAGGTATTCGATTGAGAGTACAAATTCACTTTGTTAATGAGACGAGTGTTTATTGATACAGTATTTTTATACAATAATACCTTAACATGTTATAGCCAAATCGTAAATTTGAAAGCGGATTTTCGGCGTCAGCGTAAACTCATCTTGTTTGTCGCCACACAGAGAGGCAAGGTCAGGGAAATCATTAGCTGTATCAAAAGAGGTCCCTGGGGAAACGGCCTCCCTTTATATACGCCTACAACCACGACCAGGGAATAATGGTCCTCGATTTTTCTGAAGTTAAACTGTTTTGCTTACATTTCCTATAATTCAAAGATAGGAAATAAGTTTCATAGAAAAAGCAAGATTGAATAAATGGTACAAATTTTTATTGCATATCGATCTTCTTCTTACGAGTATGTTAATAACTATTTATAATGATTTCCCTTTTCCACATGTATGCCCACCTTTACGCTAAAAGTAGCCTGGTCCTTACCGCCCTAGGCTCTGTCTGCCACGTTAGGGATAAAGTCGTGATAGTGTGTTTTAACTGCGCCATTTTATCTTACTCATATACTTTGCACTCCTTCTCTATATGGTTGCCTGTAAGAGATTGCTTCGGCGATAAGGCCTCCTCTTGTACCTTAATTATATAGGTACAGTTCTGTAAATTTTGTTATTTTAAATGTTATTTGGTGCAATAAAGATTTTTGGATTGTATTGTATTTTGTTGATAGCAAACACTGGTATTAGAATTGTCGAGCTAAAGGCATCTGATGTAGCTCAATGACTGATATCAAGTGTCATTATTACACCCTAGTGAACTTATGTGCAGGTCTCCTCACAATGTTTGCCTTCAACGAAAGCAAGTGGTGGACGTTGACTATGACCGTACATGAGTACAACCAAGCCAGTGTCACTCCTCGTTTAGGTATCGAAAATGTAACTACATTATTACTATGCGCGCAGCGGCCCTTCGGAGTGGTAAATTCAGTTATACGAATCGTTTGTCCAGAGTAATAAGAATGAAATTGGCTTGCAATGGATGTCTAGGTCTAGTCTATCTAAACGAAAAGGTGTTGAGTTCTGACGTGAGCTAAATTAAACCATATCGCTAGCCACATTGAGTAGTCATCATCATCATCCGAGCAAATTCCCCGTTGCATCGTTAGCGGTTACGCTTCAGAGCCCGGGGTCCGCTATCTAACCTAGGCGATTTGACGAGGTTACTGGTTTTTACACAAAGCGACTGCCGTCTGACCTCCGCAACCCAAAGGGCAGACCAGAACCAATCTTAGGATAGGTACAAACGCTTAGCGTTCGGGACCAACGGCTTTACGTACCTTCTGAAGCACGGAATCATCTTTCTTTTCGGATAATCAGGTGATTCAAACCTGCAATATCCTGAACAGACTGGAAACAACTTTTCCAAAAGTATGCTTCCCAGTGGGATTTGAACCCATGACCTCCGGATCACAAGGCAAACGCCTTGACCACTGGACGGCGGAGGCAGTTAGCCACATTGAGTAGTATTTCTTTGAATTTCTTTGCTGAGTGAGACTTCTGTACGTTAGTATTAGTATTTATTCTGTAGTACAACTCAGAGGTACAAGTCGTACCCAATGACGATCGCATTCGCACGCTCAGCTAATAAATAAATATATAGGGACAAATCACACTGATTGAGCTAGCCCCAAAGTATGTTTTAAACTTGAGTTATTGAATACTAACTCAACGATACTATATTTTATAATAAATACATATATAGATAAACACCCAAGACCCAAGACAATTTAAAAAACGCCATTTTCCAACTTGCCCTGACTGGGGATCGAACCCAGAACCTCCAGATTGGCGGACTAGCGTGTTGACCATTACACCACGGATGTCGTCAAAGCTAGTGCCGTGTACGGTCATGTCTTGCGTTAAACCGGGAAGTTACGTGGGTAATGTATAGCCATGTTGCCTCTGCCAGGGCTGGCAGACGTGGTAGACCCAAGAAATGCTGGCTTGATGTCGTCAAGGATGATATGCGGGCCAATGGTCTTACTACCAAGGATACTCAAGACTTTGAGAAGTGGAGAAGAAAAAAATGAAAACAGGACCCCAGGCTTCACAGCAATACAGCTAAGGATACCACTGGGGATACAGTGAGATAAGGGAGAATTATAAAATAAATAAAAGGAAGCAATGATATAAATGATTATAAATATTTATAAGAAAGACCATTGAAGACCGGGCAGACGACAATAATCAGCCGGGCACATTGTCAACCAGCGGAAGGGTTTATCAATTCTAAATAAATTGACCCCCAACACACCCGGGGCTTGGACCCCGCTAGGGTCACCAAATCAAAACATTCTATTAAGGAAATCATTCGTTTTGATAAAACCCAGAGGAAACTATTTTAGACGCTGAGTAGAACAGTGAGCATTAGCACAGAATACAGTAAAAGTAAACAGAACGGAATCTCCTAAGGTACGCGCAATATGCGTCCCCGTTCCCCGCACCCGCACCTCTCCCCCGGTTCTTGTGGGCCAACTTGTGCCATGCAGTGTGTGTTCGCCCGCTCTCACCCGTCGTCAAGGCGAAAACGGGAGAGAAGTGCGGGGACAGGGAACGGGGACGCATATTGCGCATACCTTAGGAGATTCCGTTCTGTATAATTCTATGGCATTAAGGCAACCTTAAAAACTTCTAATTACTTTCTAACGTGTTAATATGAAAATTAAAATGTCAGTTTTCACAACTTGGAAAATTTCTAATTTTTACAAACATAATTGAACTTACCAGTGATATTGCATGCAAAATATAGACTTAAAAATCATATTTAATTAAGTATATGGGCACTTCTTTTATATTTTAAACAATTACAATGGTTTTTTTCTTAATATATTTATGAATTCCTAATTCAAATTATTATCAATGTTTTACATTAATTTAAAAAAAAAACTTTTCCCGCGCAGATCATAGAAGTAAATAGGTGATGCAGCTAGCAATTTATAACTATTTTGATTTTTCCGTTTTCCACCTTCTCATCCATAATCACGCTAAAAATGCGTGAACATAGTGTCCATTTTAGCGTGATGGGGCGGGGCTCTGTCTGCTTAGAGAAGCAAAACCCAAAATTCACTGTATGCCCTATTAGGGATAAAGACACGATTGTATGTATATTTATAGTAACGTAACAGTAAGTAATTTTACTATAAATTGAAAGATTGTATGTATATTTACAGTAAAGTGACACGTGAAGTAAGTGAAACGTAATTAGGCTGCAATACCTGTAATGATAGTATGTAAGAAGAAATCAAATAAAAAAAATATATTTCTGATATCTCGTTTTTCTATCAAAGCAAACATGTCCAGTAACTCCTGAACGTATGGCAACCCTAGACCGTAGACCCACCGGACGCACTGTAGACGGAACATTTGCCCTTTTCATTCCGCCCTCTAAATAAAATTGAATTTATTTCGGATTGACCTCTCACACCCCTTTTCTTTGGAACTGATTTTATCTCCACAAAGGACTGTTGTTGTTTTAGCGACGTTGATTACGTATCACGGCTTTGGCAGAAAGGTCTTTACTTGTTTACAAAAGAAAGATTGCAAATAAATTATTTATTAGATTTCTTTTGTTTTTCGCGTGAATAAGTGGTCAACATGGGAGTCTGATTTTTCAAGCATGCTTAAAAGCACCTTACTTATGTGCTCGTAACTACAATCATAACATTCTTGACGGATGTTCATGTAGGTCATATAAGTCTACTGCCGGACCCATACCTCCCCTTAGGGATTTTCAAAAAGACCGATCGGATCGGAAGCGGCCTGCATCCAGCGTCTTCCTGCAACCTTGCTCAGTAGGTAATTTTTTTTAACAAAGGCAAGAAGATGAGAATAAGTACTTATTAAATTTTCATGACGTTTAAATCCACTTGAATTATAGTCGAACATACATACAAACCAACGAAGCATGGCGCTGGAGTTGCGACGAGCAGGTTAGACGGTGATCTCACTGCACCGCGCACCATCGCGGAGCGCGGGGCGGCAGATTTTAACATTGTATGCAAGTACGAGTATCTCCGTTTGTATAGAAAACACGCCTAGTCCAACGCACTAAAACCGCGGCAGATTCCGCGCACCACGGGTAAATCACTTTAATATCATGTAATACACTTCAGCAAAAGTTTAGTATAAACTACAAGATTATACCTATTGTACATTAATTTTATGTGCAATAAATTAAATGAATAAATACAAAAAAAATTGGATCCAATCAAGGAAAATTCACTGGACAACAAGGTTTTTGCTGTTTTTGACAAAGCTATTATTACTTAACTCAGTAGGTAAAATAGGTACGAACCCGGTAGTAAAATATGCCTTACATTTCTAAATTTCATGATCTGTGGCAGGTAGAAAAATGCATTTTTAAAATTTCCAAATGATTTCCTCACCGTTAAAAAAGGTTCATTGTTTTCGTTTTATAAATACGCAACAAAAGTATTTATTTTTGTAGCCCAGTGTTATTATCGGTTAGATTTATTTCAATAGATTTTGTCTCTTTTGGACTGCAAACTAGATTTGATTATTCTCAGAAACACAAAAGTGTTTCTGAGAATAATCAAATCTAGTTTGCAGTCCATCCATATTAATCTTTTATCTCTTACGTATCTACGTAAAATTCTGGGAAAAAACGCAAAAGGTAAAAAGACGGAGACGCAAAAGGTAGAAAGAAAATGAGATGTTTAGTCTCATGGCAAATATGCTTATCTCCAAATTGGAACAATTCCAGTCGGGGCAGTCATTTGTACACGTCAGACATTTAGGCCTTGTAGCAGACATCATCTAGCCAGACGTTATTGTAAAGACATTTATTATTTTTGGATTATCTCTACAATAAATGTATAAAAGAAAACTGTTGTATAAATTTTAAATTCGGATTTATAGGTCAATCGGTTTACTATAATACCTAACTACTATAAGTATTTAGTAACGGGTAGTATTTAAACGCAAATCAAAATTACTGATTGCACAGCAAAATACTCAAGTGAAAATATTACTAAACAAACTGCAATTTATATTTGTGGCATAGTAAAATGGATAGAACTTTTCTAGCACTCGCCGGCCGCTGCCGCGGCACGCTCGCTTCGCTCGCTCGGCTCGTGCGTGTGTTGGTCGCAGTTCCAACATAACCTAACCTATAGGTTTGCCCTAACCTAATAAATTTGATGTGCAGTCAGTATTTATTTGCTGTGCAATCAGTACTTATGATAAGATTGTTGATTTATTTGATGTAAAAAAGTATATAAATGATGAGATTAAATTGATGGGTGATTATTTATTAGATGTGCAATTAATAATATCCCTTTAGTAACTGTAGTAGGTAGATGATTTTTTAATTTGCGTTAATTTTCTAAAATAATTATTTACAGTTGATATCACAGATTAGTATATCTCTTCGTTTATATCGTATTAACATTCCTGAATTTCGTTGCCTTACATTGAAGAACCACGCACCATGAAACAACTGTCAAAACAAAATGGCGCCAAAACAAAATGGCGACAAAAAAGCGACGGGTTGCACTCCGGGAGTGCCGGCAGAAGTGAAAACTTGAATATTAACGTTGTGCATTTTTGATATTTTTGAATGGTTAGGGAATAATTTTGCACGAATTGCTTTAATTATCCGTATAAAAGTACTATCATCTATGTGGTAGAATACAATATTCATTTATTGCGCTATCGTACACAAACACGACAATTTATTACATTAAAAAGTTTATCTCTCAGCTAAACGAAACAGCGCCGTAGAAAGAGAGGGGGATGCTTCCTCTCCTACGCCGCGCCGGCTGTCTACTCTCCATCCGTCTTACGAATTTTCGATCACGACACGTGTCCTGTCGCAAGTTTAACATTTTTTACCCATTACAAAAAAAAGTGCACAACGCCGCTAAAGAAGTTTTCACTTCAAAAATGTTGTATACTTCCATCCTCAAAATTTTCTCTTCCTTTTTTTTTTAATGACTAATTTCCTCAAGACTACCAAGGAGCCCTTGTCTTCTCGACATATCGGCAGCATACGTGCTAAACTTTTGGCCCCCCTCTGATCACCGATTCTATTACCGATATGAGGATAATCCTAAATTACTTGTAATTGATCTGTCACTCAACACGCGCTGCTACATCGTTTACTTTTAATCAGTTTTACTGATTATAGGAAATTATTTTCGATCCGTGATATTTTTATTATTATTTTCCACAATGTAGGGTTGGTTGCAGAGGGATACTCACGTGATTATACAAGTATATAATACCTTATATACTCACTTTAGACGTTTTTTATATTTTTGGGTAAATTTAACGCTTTCTTAATGGAAACTAAGTATGAAATGTTTTTTAAAACCCTTGATTTTGGACTCCAACTCTTTCTCTATCCATTCCACATGTATGCATTATTTAAGTAAAATCAAACGTTTTCTGTTTAAATTTGTGGCTCGCGCAAACCCATTGCAGTTTGCATGGATAGAACCCTTCATTACCTAAGTAATTTTAAACGAATAGGTATACGAAAAAACATACTTAAACTATAACTAGTTTCCAGCTAATTAGGCGGTGATCCCACTGCACTGTGTACCGTCGCAGAGCGTAGATTTTAAAATTGTGCACCAGTATCTCAGTTTGTAAAGAAAACACGCCTAGGCCAACCCACTGAAAACGCATCAACGCGCAGGAGCGTCAGTGTTGTTGAATAGGTAGGTAAATATATAACTTTTTGAGTCATCGTTAAACATACATACATACTCATTATTTATATACCCACATACATACAACCGCTCAATTGTGCAAAAAGAAACAGAGAACTTCGCTCGCTTCGCCTGCTCGTTAAAAAATACTAACTTTATTTAGTCAGGTACCTTAAGAAACCACATTAATCTTCATATTAGTGTAACAAGTTGGTTGCATGCAAATATATTTGGTGGCAAAAACTTTCAAGTTCCCCGCCGGTGGATGCACGCAAAATGGAAAAGTTTGCCGTCCTTAGGAATATTGCAATATGTTACATGGCAAAGATGATAACATTATAAAGAAAATAATTTAATTTTAAGTATAGTTTTACGACTGGCCGCGCCCCGCCGGCCTGACGTCTAACCTCTTTGGGAACAACTGTCTCCATGGAACATATGTGACGTTCCACGGGTAAAGGTACATAATGGACGCTGGCACTTACGATATTGTGTTTATTGAAGCTAAGTTAATTGTACGAATTGTTTTTCTAAACGTCCTAAGCGCCACCGTCCACAAGGTACCTTAACCTGTGGAATGTCACATATATTGAAATATGAAACATAATTTTTGGCCTCCCATACATCTTCCCAGGGCTCCCAGCAAAAAATAAATGATTTTTCTAATTTTTGATACATGTTCCTTGGGGAAAGCTGATCAGTACCATGGACTGAAATACTTTCAGTATATTTTGTTACGTGTTATTTATGTTAGAATTATAGAAGTAATTGGTTAAAAAAAGTTGATGTGAATAGCAACTTTGAACTATTTTTCTCTCTACCTTACACGGTTCAAGAATGCGCAGAAATTAAACATGTTTTTTAAGAACCTTCTTATATCGCTTTATTAATCACAAAAATCGCTTTGATCTATTCAAAAATTTTAAACACAATATTCATTTTTAATCTCGAATTTATTCGTATTCATACTTATTTAAATTCAAATCACCTTGAATAATTTTTAAATACGAGTACATAAACGTTTTAAACGATATTTCTTTTTCAATACGATGATTCATGAATATAAAGAATGCCTGCACAATAATGTCTTGTTAACCGAAGTCACTCGGGACTCTATTGAGGTAAAAGCTGAAAAAATATTAATTCAGACTAATATTTATAGATTATTATTTGACTCTGTTGACGCAGCGCCTTGGGGAGTATAGATAAAAATTGAAATATTGGTTACTAACACCGTGTAGACATTAGATTTAATTTTAAATTTTTACTTTTCATATTGTTAGGTACTTTTTAGGGTTAGTAGTAAACAAGGAACCCTTGTAGTTTCGCCATTTCCATTTTCGTCTGCCTGTCTGCCTGCCTGACTGTCTCCGGTTTTATTCAGAGACTGTTGGTAATAAAAGCTGTAATTTGTATTTTAATCACGTCGACAAAGAGGTAACATAAAAACTTGAAAAAATATTACCAAAAAAATGTCGATAAAAATGCATCTATCTCTTCTAAAAGACCTGTAAATACTTGCTCTTTGCACTAAGCCTGTAAAAATGCGCCATGGAGGCAGCTTCGCGTAATTTAATTTCATGAGTGGCCGAGGGCGCACCGCGCTCTGAATCGTAGGCAGAGCGAACTTTGATAAGCTTTGCACTTGTTATTACTCCGATTAAAAGTTCCAGCAATTCCAATTAATCAATTACTTTTTGTAAGTTGCTGTAATGATCCACTAATCACGAACTTGATGATTTGATCCATCAAACAACGATTATGCGGTACTGTAAGTCTCGAAAGGATGGACGACTGCAGCGCAGTAAAAATAAGGGATATTATTAATTGCACATCAAATTAATAATCATACCATCAATTTAATCTCGGCATTTATATACTTTTTTACATCAAATTAATTAGCAATGTCATCATAAATTCTGACTGCACATCAAATTTACTAGGTTGCAAACCTTTAGGTTAGGTTAGGTTAGAACTGCGACCAACACACGAGGAAAGTTCTATCCAATTTACTACGCCACAAATATAAATTGCAGTTTGTTTAGTAATATTTTCAGTTGAGTATTTTGCTGTGCAATGAGTGATTTTGATTTGCGTTTAAATAATAACCTTATTCGTTCAGTAAAACAGTTCTGCAAATACCATTAAACAGTATACTAAATTTGATTTATTTAGTGTGCATAATTAGTGTGAAATTCAGTATTTTTGGTGAAACTTTAGAATATTTTGTTCGAAAAAAGGGAATATACAGATATCGATTTAAATTCATGTCTAAAAATAATAACTAACTGGACACCACAACAAAAAGACCCCGAGGAAGGCCCAGGAAGTGCTGGAGAGATGAAGTTGAAGAAGACCTAAGGAAAATGGGAAAGTACACAGCATGGAGAAGACATACCAGAAACAAACCGAAATGGCGACAAATCGTAGTTGCAGCGCCAAAAAAAGCAAGTAATATGCGGTTTACGGTTAGGCGGCGGCAATTTCAATCGTTGATGGTATTTATTTTACTATTTATGTGATATTTACACAAAGGCCACATTTGTTTATAAGTAATACTATAAATTTTTCATTGTTTATGTCAAAAAGAAAAATAGGAACAAAAAATCGCACCCATTCTGTCCGTTTTCCAGCTGACGGGACAGTCGCGCTCAATAGCAGTTGCCAATCAGCGTCCGAAATTAAAAAAAAAAAACAAAACGCGCGTCACTAATTTGACGCGACGTCGCTCGCGTCAGGGCTACCACCACTAATAGTGACAATTAACTGCCCGGTTAACTACGCCTGTTGTGCTTTTAATTTGCTTTTAATCTGAGTTATTATTATAAATTACCAACGTACACATTTGCTGATAAATTGTACATTGAAATATCAGACAGTCTTGTAAAGTAAGTTCAATTTACTTAAAAGTACCTACATGTTGTAAGTTTAGTTTAGTTTCATTTGAATACATTGTGTTTAGGTTCTTACCTATCTAAGTGACTTCAAGTCTGTGTTGATCTTTGGTACTATTACTGATAGTATTCTTCTTAATAAGTAC
The DNA here is from genome assembly GCA_963576875.1 of Acrobasis repandana. Classification (NCBI taxonomy): domain Eukaryota; kingdom Metazoa; phylum Arthropoda; class Insecta; order Lepidoptera; family Pyralidae; genus Acrobasis; species Acrobasis repandana. The sequence goes on along the minus strand of OY756218.1, from coordinate 23,120,426 downwards.
ATCTCCTCACATAAAATCCTTCTCTGTGACAGCAGCACTCAGATACTAAAATGGTATTATCCTTGGGTTTGTTTTAAAAACAAAATGTTGAATTCCTTTCAAGAATCCTGAGTTTCGTCAAGGAACCTAACTTTTATCATGTTTTTAGTTTACGGATACTTATTTGCACTTGTATATGTGTACATTTATATATTGTACATATTTTTAAACATAATCCTTCTGTAATAAAATTATGTTGTACCACTTCTGCCTCAAACGCACCGGTTGACTGAAAGAGATCCCTATTACGGGATAAGTACGCCGTTGTATGTTTACTTTTCTGTTTTTGTATCTTTGTTCTCTCTTGTGTACAATAAAGCTTTATAAAAAAGCTATTTCAATAAAATTAAAATATTAAAACAAAAATGATTCAGTATTATTATTATTATTTAGAGCCCACTAGATCCCATTGTTGGGCCAAGGCTATACAATTTTTTGACTATTTAATTATATAATTAATTATATTTTTTCAAAACAATAACCGACGTTGATTTAAATATTCAAACAATTGAATATTAGGCGACATATTTTTTATAGGTATATTCGTTTCAAAACAAACTAAACAACCGATTTGAATAAAATTTCTATGGGACTACCTGGAAAGTATACCCTTTCAAACAAAGAAATTTCCAAATCAGTACCAGGTGTCTTTAAGTAACCGGGGAACATACATAAAAAATTTCGACGAATTGATTATCTCCTCTTTTTTGAAGTCGGTTAAAAACTTTCAATCTGTTATAAGTTGAAATTGTCTGTCCCTTCAACAGGCGGTCTCTATTGTAAAAGCCAATAGACCGACGATTACACGAACTGATTCAAAGTGACTAATGGAAATTTAAATACTTGCTTCCGTGAGCGTGTCGGCCATGTCGCACAATGGTGGGGCCCTAATTGTACTAACTTTCAGTTTTTTTCTCACTTAGCACCAAATTGGCTATTGTGAAGGCGCAATCATGTGGACGCGGGGCTCGTTTTGCCGCGCCAAAGGTCGACCGATCGCACATTCTAGCTTTAGACATTTTCACTTTGACTGTACCTTGATTTGATCAAGTTTTTAAGAGGCACCTTTTTGGATTTTGTATTCGGATGCCTAGTATTTAATGTTTTAACCAACTTTAAAAAAGCAGTGCAGTACTTCTATCTATCTATCTTCTATTTTTCGTATGTATGTTAAGCGATATATCCGCTAATTCTGAACTATCTTTCATGTTTTTTTTTGATGGCCTTTACTACCAATTAGAGATATGGAAGTAACTTCACAAAGAAACAGAAGTCGGTTGTTTTTTTTTGTTAAATAATTTGATTCATGGGCTATGCTATAAGTATATTTAGGTACTTATAGCAAGGTTTAAGTACTGTTTTCTGTGTAATAATCTGTATGTATTCGTGATAAAAAACTCTTATTCGTAGGATTATCACACTTAATTGTTTCAAAGTAAAATATACTTTACTAGCGGCCCGCCCCGGCTTCGCACGGGTATGTATTATACATATAAACCTTTCTCATAAATCACTTTATCTATTAAAAAAACCGCATCAAAATCCGTTGCGTAGTTTTAAAGATCTAAGCATACATAGGGACAGACAGCGGGAAGCGACTTTGTTTTATACTATGTAGTGATTGGAAATGCAGTTGTAGCACGAGATGGTTGTGTTTAGTCCTTTAGTCGCCTCTTACGACATCCACAGGAAGAGATGGAGTGGTCCTATTCTAGACCGAAAGCCACACGGCTACGGATGGACCAATATACCTCTTTTTAGGGTTCCGTACCCAAAGGGTGCAAACGGGACCCTATTACTGAGACTCCGCTGTCTGTCCGTCTGTCACAGGGCTCTATCTCCTAAACCGTAATAGCTAGACACTTGAAATTCACCGATTATGTATTACTGTGGCCGCTACAACAACAAATACTGAAAATAAAAAAAAGTTAAAAATTAAAGGGGGCCGTCATACAAGAAACGTGTTTTTTCAGCGTTTTTAACTAGATCTTTCTAATGGCATTAACTAGATAGTTGAAATTTTCACAGAATATATATTACTATGGCCACTATAACAACAAATACTAAAAATAAAAAAAAGTTAAAAATTAAAGAGGGTCGTCATACAAAAAACGTGTTTTTTTTGCGTTTTAAAACATTGTACGGTGGTACAGAACCCTTCATGTAGTCCGACTCGCACTTGCCCGTTTATTTGTAATGCTGTGAAGCCCGGGGTCAACTTTCCGGCTTTTCCTTCTCCACTTCGTATGGTCTTGAGCATCCTTGGATATAAGACCATTGGCATGCATATGATCCTTGACGACGTCAAGCCATCTGTTTCCCAATAATTATTATAAAAAATATGTGTACCTCAATGAAACCAAACACAAAGCAGTATATTTTCGTTTTACCAAAAGCCAACATCATTATTTTATTCTTTAGCCAGAAATATCCAACCTGAATAAGGCGTTAAGAAATAATGGAACAATTCTACCATCAAGCATCAAAGGCGTCCTGCGTTGGACAATAAAACCTGTCTAACAAGTGATCGCAAATGTCCCTCAGGTGGCCAATTAGTAACCCCCCCTTTCGCCCCCTCTTCTGCCGCCGTCCTAACGAGCTGTCAAACTTTTTGCCCACACACCCTTTTGTTTAGGCGGCACGAATGTCAACTAATAGAACTTCGAATAAGTATATCCAATTATCTATTTCTTATTATTGTAAGTATATTTATTAATTGTACTATTTTTTTTTCTCTCTTGCCTATAACTTCGCACCTCACCAGTTTTCGTCAAACATCTCCAAGTACCTCAGTTGCCTGGAACAGATTGCAGTTGCGATAAGGCTGCCTTTGTCATCTGTTTTCTATCTATCAATCTATATTTTAGAACTATGCTCTTGTCAGTGGAGTATGAATTCTCTTCCATTTGTCAAACAAATGATGAGAGAGACAAACGGAAGAGAATTCATACTCCATCTGTTTTCTATAATCTAATAAATCTGTATCACTATGTTTTGGTGCAATAAGATTTAAACTGTTTTTCTCTTTAAGGGTGTAACAAAATATCTTGTTATAAAATATGTACTGTAAATATACTCAATTTCTGTTCATGATACTAAATATGAAAATACAATGCAAAAAAAAAAAAATCAAAATATTTGCATTAAATGCTCCTTGAAATGGGAAAGTGGTTTAGTATCTAAGACTCTAGTATCTAGAACCTACCCTTAAAATAGTTTCATTATATTTGGTTAGAAGTTATTTATGTAAGATTTATAGAAGTATAGTTTATATATATATATATATATATATATAAGTTTAAAAAGTTTGCTGTGAATAGTAACTTTGCTTTATCTTTTACGGTTAAAAAAAAGCCCAAAAAATGTTTTTTGTAATGACCTTCTTAACTATTTAATTAATTTTTTGTTACCTTGTACTTCTTCCAAGCTGGTCAAGGAAAAAAGAAAAAACTTAGAATGTACTAGCTGCTTCTTTTCCCTCGCAGATCGTAAAAGCCGATTGAGGGGCGAATATGCGAATCATGTTATTAATAGGCGATGCGGTTAGCAACTCCATATTTTGATTCCTCTTTCCACCTTCTTGCCCGTCATCTTGCTAAAAGTGGCCTTTGCCTTACGGGCCTTGACTCTGTCTGCTAAGAGGTGCAAGACCCAAAATACTCTGTCTGCCCCATTTGTGATAAAGACGTGATAGTGTATAGTATACTTCGTACATGATATTGTAAAGGCAAATACACATTTTGCTATCAAAATGACAACCGTTTACCTTTACGCCTCATGGGACTAATAAACGGATGCCGGGCGGATATCAGACGCTTAGAATTAGGGTACCGTTGGCACCCACTGTGTACAGAACCTTAACAAGTAATAATTTCAAAAATATTAAAAAAAACAAGCTTATTTAAAACAATGAACTAAAAAGTTTAAAGTGGTTCTCGAAACCAATTGAGCCCAAACTCGGTGGTATTATGTTGTTTTATCACAGAGGTCCCATGGCCTCCTTCCGGCTTTATTATAAGATCAGGTCATTGGTACTATAATATTTCATTGTCGTCCAACTTACATAAGTATGTGAAGTTTCAATTTGATCGAATAATGGGAAGTGGGTCTAATTGCTTGCAAAATTATTATATTTGTTATACGTATACACAGACAACGGGATAAGTCTAAATAAAATCTTAATAAATAAAAAAAAGCCGCGCATATTTACTGAATAAAAACTTATTCTCAAACAAGTTTACAGAATTGGTCTACCGGAACGTTATGCATCATCCGAGTCTGACCAATCAGCTGGACAATCCAATTGGTACTCACAGTCGCTGGTAATAAGATTGACAAACAAATATCCAACGAACCGGCTGACCGGGACTCTGGGTAACTTAATAAAATTACATATATGCGCTGCTCAGACGTTTGAACAAGTCCTTTGAAATAAGAGGGGAGTTTTCAAATGTTAAAGCAAGCGAAGCAAGCTTAGTTGCCAGTGTCTACTTAGACAGGCCAGCGTTTGTAAGTATGTTGCGTTCAAGATTATGTACTTGAATTATTCACCTTTTCACCCACCATGACGCTAAAAGTGGCCTTTAAGTTTTGTGGTTACTGGGCTCTGTTTGCTTAGAGCTGCAAGACTCAAAAATGCTCTGTCTGCCTTATTAGGGTTGGATCTCATCTATCAGCATGGAACAGCACTTTCCTATGCTGCTATCCTTTTCTTTCGCTCTAGCAAATGATGCTTCTGAGCGACAGAAAAGTGCAGTTCCGTGCTGATAGATGAGATCCAACCCCAAAGGATAAAGCCTTGATTGTGTATTAGTATTGTATTTTGAATTATCATGAACCAGATGATACTGAAGGGACTTCACCTGAAGAAGTTATAAAAAATATTTGGTACTTGAGCTGAATTGTGTCGTTGACAAGCTTTACATGTTATATTTTGAGAACATTGTATTAGGCATATTATTCTTGTAAACTGACAAAGCCATTCTGGCGCGTGGGTCTTAATGAGTTTCTTTCGGCGTTTATTTTCAGCAGTGGTCTTTGCAATCGGCATCTAGTCTTTAAAATAATTTATGCTTTAAATATAAATAAACATTACACGTAATGTTTACATACTAAACTTATTGGCGTAAACATTTGATTTTTTTACTGCTCTCATCCAGCTGCGATCCGCGACTTTGACTACCTCATCAACCCATCTCATTGCTGAACGCCAAACCCTTCTTTTATTTGCTCTAGATCACCATTCTCTCTCCAACTGCCATCACTCCGTCGGTAGAAGGCCAACATGGGTGGCGTCAACGAACAGAGGCATAGGCCTCTCTCAGCAGTAGGCGGAAGAAGGACTAGGATGATGATGAGCTGAATTGGTTTTACAAGATCTAGGTTTCGGGGTCCTAAGTATATCAGTTCATGGCAATTTCAAATAAAAATAATCATGGTAAACTACTAGGTATTTAGTTGAATTCATTTTAGGTTCATCATCAACTAGACGCCCACGTTTCTGGTTGGCACTAATGCATCTTTCATCTTTTTGAGCAAGCGAGCAAAGCGTCTCAGTTTCAAGATTGACCTAAAATTATTTTGTCCGTCTGTCTGTTCTCGCCTACAGGTCGCACTTTCAACCGATTTTGACGAAATTGGCATACAACTTCCTTTATTTTTTCGATCGCGATTTTTGATTAGGGTAAAAATAGGGGCAAAGGGGGGCAGTTTTCTGTAGCGTTATATATGGACGAATTTTATTAAAATAGCAAGTATCGGTTAGATTAGCTGACATTACATTTCTGTAGGTCACAAAGAAATCCCCCAACCAAAAATGACCCCGTCCTGGCAGTAAAAATCTAGTTATTTTAATTTGCGAGTTAAAATCCCGCGTTATCAGAGGTCAGTACACGTGTAGCGACGCGGAAGGGTCGGACTCAGGGACTAGCCCCCGGGGAGCGGCCTCGCCGGTCCTGGATCACATTGATTGAAATGTATTTTTAAAACGGATTGTTAACATGCATATGTTAATATGAGGTTGATTCTGGCTGGTTGTTGTTGCGACTCTTAGTTTAATAACAGACTTAAGGAAATCGAAAAAAACCCTCGACGAAAAATAGGGGTGTTATAAGTTTGACGTGCCAGTCTGTGGCATCGCATCGCTCTTAGACGAATAGACTAAAAATTCCTGTTCATTCCACCTGGTTTTATTCTCAGCTCTTCACTGTAGGAGCTGTTCGGCTTTGGAACGCACTGCCACTGTCCATTCGACAGGCTCGAACGCTAGGCAGCTTCAAATCACAAGTTTAATCACACTTCCTTTCTTCTTTGTAAGTCACTATATTCCTTTCGCATCTTGTTTATGTTCTTACTTTCTTTCGTGTACACTACCTTATTTATGTTATATATGTATATATTTTATATAGGTATGTATTATATGTATGAGTTTTGTATAACGATAGATTATACCTCTATATACGGATAGTATTTTATTTGTATGTATGAAGAGGTTGATGAGTGTAGATGAAGCGAAAGAGGTCTGTCAGGATCGTAGCAAGTGGAAGTCCTTTGTGTACCTGCCTTGTGGGAAACAGGCGTGGTAGTATGTATGTATTTTATTTGTTCTATATCTCCTTTGAAATATTGCACCTCACCTGTAACGTAACTAAATTTCTTCTGTATCCATACTACCCCGACTGAGGTTGCCTGGAAGATATTGCTGTGCGAAAAGGCCGCCTTTTGTATGCTCTATATCTCTATTATTTTCGTCTCATTATTTTAATTGTGGGCAATAAAGAGTAAAATAAATAAATAGACTAGTTTCGATGCGGTTTTTTTTTTTCGGAAACATTGTCTATCGAGATGGTTCTTAGCTATGTTTGTCGGTTCAGCCGTTCAAAATTATTGGGGGCAAACGTTTGAAAGTCGGGGATTTTTTAATTTGTATGGTAAATTTGTTATTTCATTCACTTTATTATCTTTCATAATAAAATAATTTAAAAGCAAAGCCGTCTTAACCATCATTAAATATCCAAGAAATCGGTCTTGCAAGATCGAGTACGACAGTCGCCGAATGTCGGGGCGTCCCAAGGCTTTGAAGGAGATCCGATTTAAATTAACATAAGCCGTATTGCTTTAAGTTTTCAGTTATTTGTCGCTAAGGCTTACGATTTCGTTTGTGTATTTGAATCATGTTTTTCTTTGAGTAGATTTTTTGCGACGATTTTCACTCTACGTATCTTACTAGTTAGCTTTTTACCCGACTGCGCCAGAAGGATATTCCTTTTTTTTCCTTTCGGTCAAATTTTATGCACAACTCTTTTACTCTTCAATTTACGCGTCTCTGGAATGCCTTACCCGAGGACATCAAAGATATCTCAAATAGATATCTATTTAAGAAAAAGGTCCACACGCACCTCTCTCGAAATTTGTTGCAGCAGAACTAGTCATTATCTTTACATTTGTAGTTTATGTAGTATTTATGAGTAGGTAGGTATGTATTTGTGTAAATGTTAATATATATTATATGTATAAACAGTATTATATATAAGTTATGTGTATGTATTGTAGTATTTATATATGTATGTATAGGTTCTTTTTGTATCGCCTATCCCAATAAAATTGATTTTTCTGTTTTTCCTAAAGGTTGACTGGTAGAGAATGCATTAGCGTTAAGTCCACCTTTTGTACCTTTGTGTTCAATAAAGATTTAATAAATAAATAAGGAGGGTTAATCATGATCACTCCCAAATCAGTTCCCAAACTCATCAAGTCTGCACCATCATATCAAACGCTTCCGCAGTTCGCAATCACAAGTTGTCTGTCACAATCACAGTGTTTGCTCGCGGCGACACCATGAGCTGACGAACTACAACTTGCGACGAATTACCGCTTCCCAATTCCACTGTGTGACTTACGAGTACATTACAAATACAAATGAGATGTCGTACTTTAGAATTTAATTTGTATTGTGCAATGATTGTTTCATAATTTTAAGTGAGATACTTACTGGATTGAAAAGTCATTCATAACAGTTGAATGTGTTAAATTAAATCATTTTGTATCTGTAATATTTTTGTGAAGCACACTAATACAAAAACGCAAACAATTATGTTTTTCACCAACACCTATTTCAAACTAGCTTATGGGAAATCACAACCCCGGTTGGGGATAAAGATGTAACAGTGTTTATTATCAAAGCGACTGCCTCCGCGGTCCAGTGGTCAAGGCGTTTGCCTTGTGATCCGGAGGTCATGGGTTCAAATTAATGGGTTTGGGAAGCATACTTTGTGAAAAGTTGTTTCCAGTCTGTTTAGGATATTGCAGGCTTGAATCACCTGATTATCCGAAAAGATAATTCCGTGCTTCGGAAGGCACGTAAAGCCGTTGGTCCCGAACGCCATCTAGCGTTTGTATCTATCCTAGGATTGGTTCTGGTCTACCCTTTGGGTTGCGATGGTCAGACGGCAGTCGCTCTGTGTAAAAAACCAGTGACCTCGTCAAATCGCCTAGGTGAGGTAGCGGACCCCGGGCTCTGAAGCGTAACCGCTGAGGATGCAACCGGGAATACGCTCGGATGATGATGAGTGTTTATTATCAAACAACATGATGCGTGTGCTGCACCTGTCAAATAATTGAGCGAAATAATAATAATAACAACAAATTTATTTATTTATTAACATGAAAACAACATTAATACAAGATAATACTGTAGGCATGATGACGATGAGTTGACTGAATATCATGATCATGACTGATATTGACTTAAAAGTAACTTAGTATCATTATGGCCGTACCTGAATTTTCCGGGGCCAGTGCTGCCCCCATTTAAAATAAATCATTTCAAAGAAACGGAGACACCATTAAAAATTTTGCTACTACCAATTCCTAGATAACCCTTCAAAGTATTTAAATAACTACTATTTACAGTTTAAAGTGAGAATGTTAAGCTTTACTACGCACATTTGCGAAAAACGGCCACTTTTGACCCCGGAAAATTCGGGTACGGCCTTAAGAGGCTTACAACAGCTGTAAATGCTCGCACTGAAGAATATCATTATATTATTTTTAACTTACAGTTTTATGCAAAATAAAACTTTACTTTAGGGCCTTAAGAGCCCGTATGACCCTAATAGTACTTAGAGCGATCTTAAATATTATCAATAGTAACAAAATACTGACTTTGAAATAAAAACACAGCAAAGTTCAGGACTAACTCTATACATTATATGTTTCGAAAACACGATTGCCTAAAATTTTCTCGATAGAAAAACATTGCGAAGTTGCCTCCAAGTCACCTCAGAATTATATTAAAACTGAAAGTATTCAAGAAATACAATAAATTAGCACTTGTTACTTTGGATTATAATTGTATTAAACATAAGGCAATCATAATATGTATTACTTTTTAAATAAATCTTAAACATTTTTTGTAAAACGGAAAAACCCTCAAAACCAAAACCAGCCTCATTGACCTACCGCGATCTTTTCCCGCGCATGTCTCGTTGTCTTGTTTTGGCTAGAGTAAATTTGTGTGCGTGGAAGCGGGAGCAAAACTTAGATTATCCTCATCAGGCCGACCCTTAAGAAGAGAGTTATTCGCGACCCGGTTCACCTAGCCGTAGGACCCGGGTCACCCGGCCAAGTTTGATAATGTCCGAACCACATTTTTCCCGGTGACATCCCGTTCCAGCCGGAAATAACATTGTTGTTGTTATGTTAACATAACTTGGGATATTTTGGGATGACCTGGAAATCGTACGATACCTCACATAGCTTATATGTGCCGTGTAGTTCTGGCCTTGAATAGAACCACTTCATCATGACGTAAGAAGGCACTTAAGGTGAATACCAAGCAGAACTGGCACCCTCATTTGAAATAAATTTAAAACAGTTATTGCATTGGAAAAACGTACTTTTTATCAAGAATTTTCCCGTTAGTAGATTTTAGTTTTAAAAACTATATCTTGTTAAGTGTATATTCTTCTTCTTCATCTTAGCGCGTTCCCGGTTTCATCCTCAGCTGTGCTGCTTCGTAGCCCGGGGTGCGCTTTCCCGCTTTTTCTTCTCCAAATATTACATGCATGTCAATGGTCACCCAAGGATGCCAAAGACCTTGCGTTGGAGAAGAAATAGCCAGTAGCCATAGAATAGTTTAAAGATTTAGCTATAGTTTTACGACCGGCCGCCTGCCTGACGCCAACCCTCTTTGGGACATTCCCAAAGAGGTTTGGATTGACTGGATTGATTTGGGTGAAAAGTTTTACAACCGGCCGCCGCCCGACGTTAACCCTCCTTGGGAATGCAATTGGCACGAGATGTTTGTGCTTAATCCTTAAGTCGCCTCTTACGACATCCACAGCAAGAGATGGAGTGGTCCTATTCTAACCCGAAACTACACGGGATACACACACTTGTTAAAGTATAATAAACAATAAAATCTTTTAAAATTGACTAAACACTAACTTTCCTTATCAATTACTAGCAGTCCACCCTGGCTTCGCCCGTGGTACACACATAGCCTATGTCACTCGGGAATAGTGTAGCTTTCCAACGGTATAAGAATTTTTTAAATCGGCCCAGTACTTTTTGAGCCTATTCATTACAAACATACAAAAATAGGTACAAATCTTTCCTCTTTATAATATTAGTGTAGATGTAGATTTAAAATCTAGGGGTCATATCTAATCCCAAAAAAATCCGAGCTAACATAACAAACATTGCGCAACGTGTTTTTTTCCCACGAGACCCCTCGTTTACTTGACTAAAGTCGCATCGATAACGGTTAATCCTGTATTGTGTAACGCCCAATGTTTGGGAACCGATTAAAAAGTGTTCGATTGTGAGTTTGGGTTTAACTAAGGTTTAACAAGGGGAATGGTTTTCGTTGCTGCTGAGGATTAACTAGCGACTCGTGTTAAAAAGTTTAGTTTAATTAAACTATCTATAGAATAATAAATATTATTTGAAATCGGAATATTCGGAATACAAACTACTATTGTTTGATTTATCCTTCTCGCCCAACATTACGCTAAAAGTGGCCTTTGGGTCTCGCGGCTCTGGGCTCTAGCTCTCTCTCTCTCTGTCTCTGTCTGCCCCATTAGAGACAAACACGAGGTAGTGTGTGGGTATGTAATATTTTTAACAATTTTAGCACAAAATACAACATAAAAATTGCATTATGGTGAAAAATTTAAGTACAACCCGCATATCTATAATAAATTTCGATTTAAATTATTGAAAAATTGTTATACAAAGATAAAGACGCCATTTGAATTAATTAATCACAAATATGTAAATCGGATTTCGATACCCACTCAGTTGTTTACTCGACACTTCACAGAATTGAAATTCAATTTCACTTTTAGATTTTCAGAGCTTATGAATCAGCATCTAAAACTATAGACACGAGTTATAGTAAGTGCTGATATGGCGCCTTCTACAGGAACTTTTGTTTCCAAAGCGTAATTAAAACTAGCAAGGTAGACAGACCGTTTTCCGACGTTTATTTGTCCACCGAATCATTCACCGACTAAACATTTGTCTTTTCTACGGAACGCCGACAGTACGCTTCGTTTTCGTACGATTGGGTCAAACCTCTGGGAATATAAATTATCGTACTTTTTACTATTAATCGTACGGAGACAAAGCGTTACTGTCGGCCAGGTTTCAAAATGCGAAATTTTAAATCAGTCGATGATTCACTGGACAATAAATTAATGTAAGAAAACAGTTCTACAATCAATGTATTCAGTATTATGGTAATACCTGTTTTTGAAAATTGCGCACTCGAAAAAAATATTTAGCATTTCAGACACCAGCTTAATTATTAGAAAGTTTGGACTATGAAGTATCATGGGAAATTAGACTGGTTACAGTTTGGGAGAGAAAATGGAGTTTAGATTCAGTAACACTGTAAAGGGGCATATTATACGAATTATAACCCAGAAAATCGGTATGACCAACCACGACAGACGAAGCTATATCAGCTCAGCTGTTCATTATGCCATGTTTCATGGTTCATGAGCGATCCGATGCAGTGATGCACAAACAATACGGTTGTTGTAGTCTAAGAAGTAATTTAAGAAATCTTAGATCTTTCAGTCAGTGACAAGTCGAAGAAGACAAAAAATAGCAACTATAATGTAAACTGAGAAATTGACGAGTAAAATTGCAAACGGAGATTTCTGATTCAACTCGATTGCATTAACGTAATCAAATAAAGCTAAGCAAGATGTTCAATCAGAACTATGCGAGTTAGACGCTTAGTCAGAGCGTGACCCGGCGGCGTGGATTGTGTACACACAGACAAATCTAAGATCTGGGTATACGGTAGTGCAACCGACAAGTCAAGCTAACAAATGCACCAGAGGTACCATACTTTCCTCGAAGCCAGTTTGACATTCCTTTAACTTACTTTTGCCAAAAGATTCTAGGATCATTAACAGAATGAGAATGTATTTTGCCTTCCTAAATTGAATGTACCAGCTGCTTCTCTTCTCGCGCAGATAGCAAAAACCGATCGAGGGAATGAGTGAGAATCTGAATCAAGTAATAAGGCGATGCGGCTAACAGGTCAACCCTAACATCCTCAATATCGACAATGTTTTTCATCTAAAGGTAAGTCCTTTAACTAATTCTAGTTTTGGAATTCTAGTTTTGGACCCTACTATCCGATTAGGGATTGTAGTGTGTGTGATGACACACGTTACGCATACGTCTACTAGATAAAAGTCCTTGATAGATAAAGAAATGTAATTTATTACGTTATTAAAATAACCTATTATGTTTTTCCAAAATAATCTAAATGTCACTGACGTGTACATACGAGTACCTATTGTAAATCAGTACAAAAACTCTATGTAATCCATAAAAAAGACAGTTCAGTACAGTTCATCTTCACACCTAAACCACCTAAACCTCACGGGTGTTTCATAGTATACCCCCTTCGCGCTATTTTACAGGATATAGTGGTAAAAGTGTAAGTGTAAAGGAAAGTTAATATTCTAGGGTGTGAAAGAAATTATACGACGTAAAAATATTCTTAGCAACTTACCTTTCACCATTGAATCTTTTTCCACAATACACATGTGAGAGACACATTCGAACGGAAGTTCTTTTAACTATCCACGTAGGAAAAGGTTCGGTTATCAATTCTCTACATCGGGAGATGAGTTCCCATAATGATGGCAATACGGGACCCTCCTGTCTCCCTTTTTTGCAATTTGGTCCAAATTATAAGCAATGGCGATTGACGATTTTTAGCTTGTTAGACAATCCAACAGGAGCTTAATATTCTTCTTTATATTATTCTAAGTAATAAGCAATCTACATGCCAAATTCCATTCCAATCAGTAAAATAGTTTTTGCGTGATTAAATAGCAAATATACAAACATCTGAACTTTATCAATATAAATATAATTGGATATGATGCACATATATATCGTTACATTTATATTATACAATTATGTTAAGCTATATTAAGATAAATCATCGTGAATCCATCTTTTATGGTAATGATATGACAAGTTGTATTATAATTAATGATCAAACGAATTTTCTAAAAATTAAGTGCAATCACAATTAAGTAAACATCTTATTTCAATGCAATTTTTATACGACATGCTAAACGCTACCTCTTCAACTTGTCTCTTGGGCCAGCTCCTTAGCCTTAAGACGGTCATTTGACCATGAAGTTCTATCGTAAATAGTCCGAATTATCATACTCAAAATTTAAACATGAAATATTTGTTATTGCTTAGCGACTTTCTAAATCTCGAGATGATAAGACTTATATTACTGTAACTAACGACCAATCAACCGAAGTGAAGTTTGATCACGATATGTAAACATTATCTTTCAAAACGATCTTTATGCTAGATGAAAAATAGAATAAGTTAATTGGAGAATAATAAATAAATAAATGTTAAACGCTACCTCTTCAGTTTGTTTCTTGGGCCAGCTTCCCAGCCTGAAGACGGTCATTTGGCCGTAATAATCGGGCAGTGTGGATCTGAAAGAAACAAGCGTCTCGCACGGCCGCCATTATCTGCGCTAACGTATAATTGGAAGGGACGGTACGTTTGTTTGTACCAGACAGACTCTTTGTCCCGTCTGACGATGGAAATCTACGCTTGGAAAGGAACTTCGTAACACGTTGGAAATAAAATGTTTTTTTTTTAGACTCTGAGACTCATAGGCTTAGGTGAAATTAAGTTGTTATGCGCGAGACAATTTATTTAAGGAGTCAGTATTTTTAGAATTTCAGAGCCTGACTTATATTTCGTACTGCGTTAGTAGATACTTATATAGAATGACTTTTAACTCTCAGCCAAATTTATGAAGCAAGTACAGTCCATGATACTGCACCACTTACCATAAAAACAATTATGTAACGAAATAACGAAAATAAAAATTCGTCTTTCCATAAATATCAGCGCTTCGCCAAACGGATTTTGTATGAGGGGATGTTTTTTTTCACTACATCATGTTTTTCTAATCTAAGATATGTACTAAATAGTAATCTTAGAGCATCAAGCTAGTTATTAAATTCAGTCAGTCAGTCAGTTTGCCGGGCAGCATCCAATATTTATTACTTTGTACACCTTGACGTATGTCAATGTGTAACAAGGTGTGGTAACTGTGTAGTCACCACACCAACACGTCGCTTCATTTGATTTGGCGCAAATTATAATTGCTGCTATTCGTCGTGCTTTTTCGCGCGCCAACGGAATAACTAAATAACGTTGTAACGTTAACAGTCGACGCACGTAGCTGTTGCGACGGTAACAGGTTGATTGAGTTGTTAATTTTCCCGTAAATGTGGTCAGTTTATTTTTTAGTACTTAATGTGTGATGCGTGAATGTTTTCATATGGAAATTAGGTAGTTAACATTTATGATTTTACTAGGTTGGCTTTTGACTACCAATTGGGTATTTTTTTACGCAAGCATGAGCGGTACCTCGGTCTTTTCGATCGTTCAGTCTTGCTAGTTCGATTTAATTTTTTAACATGGAAATTGATCTGCCGTGCCTTAATAACGTAAGATCTCTAATTATTAAGACTGAGGATGAAGGAGTCAACGTCATCACGTCATTTCTTTCGTGGTCAATCCCTTTTTTATACCATCTAATACCATAAGGGTGAATTTTCGGGCCCACCTGTCTGGCTAATTCTACCATATTCACGCACGAAGCATGATATGTTTGCGCTAAAGTCCTTTAGTCGCCTCTTACGACATCCACAGGAAGAGATGGAGTGGTATTTACGGAACCATATGGGGGTATCTTCTAAGTAACTAGTAAATAGGAATAATAATTATGCCCTTATATGAAATGAACATAGACGAAGTGTCGACTAGTTAGCCACCGCAAACACACACATGACGCCAATCAATAGCATTGTTTGATTACACCGTGTATGATCAATATGAATCACAGCAAAAGGGTCCATATTTTAAGAGCAGAATCAGTGATTATTGCATAAATAATATAGGCGTAGCCAGTCGCTGGAGAGAGGTACAGTTGTTGGTTTATTACAGCACATATAGCTTTGTAAGCAATGAGCAAAATATGCTGTTGGACAACTTCTATAATAAACCGTAAGTTTGGTTGTCATCCTATTAGATAAGAGCATATAGAAACATGTTTCACACACAAAATCTTTAATTAATGCTTTTCTTTTCTTTCGGGCGACAAATGAAGAAAATATACCTAAAAGTCGAAATTAAGGCGAGTTGGGTTCACAATTTGCAATAAGGTGCGTGTTTTTGAAAAATTACTGCCAAAACACGATTAAGCATTTTTGGCTCGATAGAAAAAAATCACAAACATACGTCAAATTTGCCTTTATAAGTATCATAAAGGCAAATTTAGGCAAATTTAGAGGTACGTTTGTGATTGTTTTCTATCGCGCCAAAAATGCACAATCGTGTTTTGGATATTGTGGGTGTCTGATGAAAAGCCTTAAAATTCTTATGTAAAATGTTTAAGGAATAAACTGTAGTAGTTTAATAACAGTGATTTTTTAAAAACACTCACAGTTTTCTTGGCTCTGAACTGGCGGGGACTTAAGCATACATTAATTTTCCGGGGTCCAGTGCTGCCCCCATTTGAAATAAATAATTTCAAAGGAAACGGAGATATCATTCAAAATTTTGTCTTTGTGAAGCCCTAGATCCTGAACCCGTCAAACTATTTTATGAACTGCTGTTTATAGTTTAAAGTGAGAACGTCAAGCTATTCTACGCATTTTTTCCAAAAGTGGCCGTTTTCCGCAAAAATGCAAACTAAAGCTTAACATTCTCACTTTAAACTGTAAACAGTAGTTCATAAAATAGTTTGAAGGGTTATCTAGAGCTTACTAGAACAACATTTTCAATGATATCTTCGTTTCCTTTCAAATAATTTATTTTAAATTGGGAGAGCACTAGACTCCATGTATCTATCATCTTAACATGATTCGTATTTTCGCCCATTCCATCAATCAGCTGGTACATCCTGTTTTTTCTTTTCTCCCAGACAAGCATGGAACCTTTATTTAACGTTATTTAAAGTCGCTAAATCAAAAACATTTTCTGTTTCGATTTCCAAATCAAATTCCTGTGTTGACCGACAAATATTTATACAGCGTTATAAAATGAACGGGCGATGTGCCGGACAGGTGTAACCAAATAAGTAATTCGATAAAGTGTTCGTTACACTACTCGTGTGTTTTTCGACGAAACGTAGGTGCCAATCGAGTTACAGATTATATTGATTGCTATTTACAACATCATTTCGTTTTAAAGGGTTTCAGCAAATACGTTTTGATTTGAAGGGACAGAGCGGATTAAATGCTTTAAAAAATATAATGTATCTGCTGCTCGTACTACTTCTCTTTCTCAATGTATTGTAGAATTTGGATTAATTATTAAATACCCCAGAGACGAGTGGAAGAATAAGGGGGAGGCCTTTGCCCAGTTATGGGACACAATACCTACAGGCTAGTATAAAAAAAAAAAATCCCTTTCACTACACGGGTAACGCCACGGGCCACTAATGAAACTGAAGTAAGCACAACGTCGGGCGGTGGCCGTTCGTAAACCTATAGCCAAATCGTTTAAACTGTTCCGACTATTTCTTCTCCACTATGCTAGGTCTTTGGCATTCTTGGTTGACCATTGACATGGATTTATGTTTGGAGAAGAAAATGCTGGAAAGAGCACCCCAGGCTCCAAAGCAGCACAGCTGAGGATACAACCGGAAATGCGCTGCGATGACAGGCAAGATACTTGAATAGTGGCGTAGAGATCGCCACAAACATACACAATTAAAGCACTTCCCATAAAGAGCACTTAGTAACCTAAGTAGGGGCTAGGTCTAGTCAATAAACGTCCCTAATTGGTAAAACCGTGGTCATTTGCGGGGACTTACGCTCGCCCGCACTGCATTGTACCTATTACAAACCTATGCGACATTTTGCAACCTTCTTATGCCTGGTATACACTGAGCAAGTATGACAAACTTACTAATCACAAATTAAGACAAGACAGTTTAGTAAAATATAAACTGGCCAAGTGCGAGTTAACCTCGCGTGGAGAGGGTTCCGTACAATTGATTGAATTCTTATACGCTTTCCTGTAATCTACAAGCAATGAACTATATTTATTATTATTTTCAAAATTTTAGGTTTAGTAGTTTCGGAGATCAGGGGGGGGGGGATGGTCAATTTTCATCTTCTTTCATGAATAAAATCAAAACTATTTATTTTATAATCTAATATATATCTAATATATAAAAAAAAAAAAAAAAATTTTTTCTTTGCACATATGTGTTTGGGTCATAGGATTACACAATTCTACTAAATTTCACTTGATTCGGTCCAGTAGATTCGGAGAAAATTGGCTGTGATAGACGGACGGACAGACAGACGCACGAGTGATCCTATAAGGGTTCCGTTTTTTCATTTTTTGTACGGAACCCTAAAGATATGATGATCGATGGAAGCTCTAAGTTTAAATAACTATGCAGCATATGAATGCATGATTATTGTACAAGTAGCTAGGTTGTTTGTCGTTTTAGAAGTCAAGTCAACCAAGAGAGGTTATCTTAAAATGAAACCTAGTATTGAATGTAATTGTAAAATCTAGATTTTTCTCAAAACCATAAATACTAATTTCATCAAAATCGTTGGGGCCGTTTCTGAGATTAATATTACTTATTATATATTTAAGAAGTTGTCTGGAGCTGCGGCAGCAGCCGCAGAAGACGCCAAGTTGCGCAAATATTCATCCTTATCTAATGAATATATTTTTGTTCCGCTTGGCGTCGAAACTTTTGGTCCGTGGGGTCCAAGCACAAAAAAATTTATTAAAAAAATTACTCCTCGACTCGTCGACGCCGCTGGTGGGCTGGCTCATATCTCGTGCAGAGAATTGCAATAGCCATTCAGCGCGGGAATGCAGCCAGTGGTTTTAATTTAGTTTTTTAATTTAGATTTTAGTTTAGTTTGAGTATGTATTAAATTGTATGGAATGATAGATTTTTTTACGATATTTTTAGGTATATAGAGTATAGAGAGCTATTCATTTTGATGAATAAATATACGGTCATACGAGTATCTACTATTCAGCCTGTATGTACGAGTATATAGGAATAATAACACCTTTCTTCTTCTTTTAAGAAGTGCTATACGAAACAAAATACGAATAAAATAGGAACCACTTAAATGAGCGAGCGCAGCTTACAAAGTATCCCCAGGGCATATTCGACAATACAGCATTGGTACGAGTATACCGGGTAAAAACCGTCAACATACGTGGTGACTTCTTACCCACCATTTCTACAAAGTAGCAAGTTACAAGTCCATGATACCACACTATTTTCTATATTTTTTTTATTAAAAATCGATAAAAGAAATTATCTTCCCATACAAATTTCGTTTGGATGAGCCAGCGCTCAGAACCGAACCAAAAGCTGATTTGTGCTTTCGTATTTTTTTTTTATTTTGCATTAATTATTTATATGGATATTTTGCTGGTGGTTAAAAAGTCACACTGTAAACTGGAAGGGTTTACTCTGTCCAAAATATTGCCTTTTTCATACAAAAGTGTTTAGCTGACCGGATGATTTACAAAGGGAAGTCGAAAGTTGTTATATGTACTTTCCAGAAGCTGGGCCTATCAGATCAAAAATAGTGTCTGCTTGCTAGCCTTTACCGGATGTAGGATGTACCTAAATGTGTTATCAACATGGTTCCAAAGAAAAACGAAATCTGTTCTATTGTCATGTAAACTCAGCATTAGAATGGGAGCTAACTGCTAAATCGCCATTAATTAAATGGATCGCAGCGGACATGCCGTCTGCATAGTTTGTGTTTGTCTTTGAGCTCGCTACTCCTAAACCAGCCTTTAATAACGTAGAGACGATTATTTATGTAATAAAGTTTATAATGTAGTTACTTTTAAAATTGACTATGGTTAATATAATTTGTACTTATATACCTAAGTATAATTTAAACAGCATTGATAACTTTTAGAAATCTATTTTGCGAAATACGAGTATACTCTGTGTCAATCCCACAGGAACTTCAATTTTTTTGGGATAAAGAGTATAATACTATGTGGTTATCAATGTAATAAGCTATCTACATTCCAAATTTCATAAATCCATTCATACAAACTTTCGCATTTATAATATTAGTACGATGTATGTTCGTTGCACTTTCACGTCATAACGGATTTTATGAAATTGAGCAAGTAAATACAATACAATAAAACTAGGAAATGCGCAACATACGGCCATATTGAGATATTTCTTCCAGACAACTTCACTTAAATAAAAAGTGATGGGAAATTAGGTAGTGCCGCAGGTATATAGCTGATTAGGTACCTGGATTAACCACATAGGATAGGATTTATTCTGGAAAATGTGAGGTGGGATTGTCAAATACCATTTGGTCAGGCGGCAAAGCGGGCAATGTACGTACATCTATCCATTCCACTAACAAAGTAGAATATTTCTACCGAGCCATCGAGACCTTACAAAAATCCTTCTTTCATGTAAACTTTCTATTTTATTATACATCATCATCATCATCAATAGGTCTTTTTAGCCAAAGCAGTCAGAGGATTTGGATTTCTCCACGCTGACCAGACGGGTTCGAGAGGTCTCATTGATGTTTATGAGCTTTGTTTAGCTTGTGTTTCCTAAGTCACCTTCTACGACATCCACGGGAAGACTGGGAGTGGTCCTATTCTACTCTGCCGGGAACCACACGGCTGCTATTCCTATTTTTATAAAAAAATAAACCCAAATCGCCAAGCAGGCAAGGTCCCTAAGAGGCTAGCGGCATTTTCACGTTGTAGGGCCCGACTAAGCCTTTGGCCGAAATGCGCACCAGGCTCTTGGGTCCCCAAAGACGTCGATCGTTTGCCACTTAAGTACGCATACACCAGAAACAAAATCATACTTTTGATATTTCTGATTTATTAAAACCTTTACATTTATTTTATAAATTCCTTTACGTGATCTGCACGGGAAGCTGGAATAGCAGCTGGTACATTCTAAGTTTTTCTTTATGTTCTTTTCTGACCAGTATGGATTCTTTTACAACTGCTTATGATGTAAATTTGAGAGGCCTACTAAGGTTTTAATTCTACACAAGATATTGCAAAAACAAAATCCAAAAGGGGGGAGTGAAGGCGGAAAAGGGGGGAAGTTTGCTGTAGCGTTATACAACACGGGATATACTAGATCGCACAATAACAGTCAAAAAACCAAAAAAACAAATTCGATATTCCCGTACAAATCGCCCGGGCGGCTGCACACTTTTGTATGGAAATGCCGAATATTTTTTTGTTTTTTGGCTGATATTTTAATTGCAATAATGGTCTAGTATAGACCGTGGTTGGATTTATTACGGGTATGTCCTTTTCACGTTGTATATAGATATAGACGGATTTCACTGAAATGGCTTTGCTGAGCCAGGGGATAGGGGAAAGTGTTGGTTATTGCATGGTTATAAGAGCTCGCGAGGTCTACTGGTCTCACAGAACCACTAGCAATAGGTGTAATCGACTAAGTATTTAGTTGTTCAAAGTTGGTAGTTCCGCACCCTAATCGAATACTCAGCTACTCGATTAACAACTTTTGGAGTTGTGGCGTACTTGAGACTGTTTGCTTTACGTTACCGGGGATTGTAGGCGATTAATTAATAAACAGGTACACTGGGCTGCAGATTAAAGTTCATTATTTGATTTTAAGTACAGTGGAACACAAAGAATAGTATAGTACTTACGTTAATACTATTGTTACCTACTATTATATTATTGATGAGTGTAGATGAAGCGAAAGAGGTCTGTCAGGATCGTAGCAAAGAGGTCCATAGTTTCTGCCTACCCCTGTGGGAAACAGGCGTGATAGTATGAATATATGTATTATATTATACTATTGGTGGTATGCTTATCTAGGCATCAAAGATGGACACTCCATTCATGAATATAAAATGACTTCTTAGGTACTCCAATTGGTGGTATTTGGTTTTCACAAAGTAAGCACCTTATGTTTACTTATCCTCTACATTTTATCGCGTTTCATGTTGCATCCTCAGGTGTGCTGTTTTGGAGCCTGGGGTTCCCTTTCCTAAGCATATTATATTTCATCATTAATGTTTACTTTATACTCGTAATATTCTTTGATCTTATTTTACTAATTACCATTTACGTATACTATACCTATAGTTGCATTTTATACGATGTTTATCGATAGGCTTTTAGTGTTGCAGATTCAGTATGATGAAAAGAGATAGATGTATACGATATAAGTGATGTGAAGTGAGACGGCGATATAAGTGCAGTTATGTGTGAGAGTGTAAATGCACCGGCTGGGAGTACGGTCAGCAAGAGAAGGCAAAATTTCCAATAAATGTCATTGAGCCATAGGCACATAATTGTTTCCTCACTTTGCGTTTTTTTTACACCAGGCACAAAATGATGATATTAGAAGTTTGACGTGTTAATTTGTGACTCTATGTGATAGACATATTTAGGTTTTTTTCGAAAGTTTTTTTGCTTTCGTATTCGGGAGTGTTTTTAGATACGATTTGAGTAAATTTTTGGTTTAGGGACTGTTATTTTTTATCTAGTTTAAATACTGATAGACTATCACATCTTTACAGGACTTACAGATCTCGTTTAGCGTGAATGTAGAAATATTTACCAAGATTTTTTTTAAAATGATGCCTGCTTTATATTTGTGTCTGTTACCTTATGCTATCTAGTACCGTGGGCCACAGATCAAGGTTTTTGCCTTCTATCCTGACTTGCGAAAAAAGAAAAACGTAGACAGCTGACCAGCTTCTTCTCTACCCGTGCAGATTTATAAAGCTGATCAAGGAAATTGACCACATTGGAAATCAAGTCCATTACTATTTTGAATTCTTTTTTCTGCCCGACCCGGTATATGAAGGTGTATCTTCTCACCCGCCATCACGTTAAATGTGGCCTGTGTGTATTTCAGCCTTAGGATTTATCCACCCCGTCAGGTCACCCCCATAAGGACGTGATAGTATATAAACAAACGCTACAGTTTCCCCTGCCGACGCTCCCGGCACACGTGTGGCACCTTATAATGAATAGCGTCGCACGCCACCATATTTCACAGAATTAACAAATGACCGGCCGTCAGTGCTCGTACTGCGCACGATTTTTCTGCGCACCGTACCTAGCCTGATATAGGTGCGGTTGGTAGTACAGTTGGTGCCGGTGGGCTGGTACCGCCAAATTAATGGTAGGTTTATGGTGTACACTACACTACGGAATAATGGCAGCTTTCCGGATTCAGTGTGTTGTTTTGAAATATTTTGAAGTGTTATTTTTATTGTCACACGTGATATTAATTGTAAGACAATTGTAAGACAATTTTATTGTTAAACAATAAAGTTTAAATAAATAAATAAATATTAAAAATAAATAGATTATAATTTTTTTTATATTTGCCAGATTGTTGTTGTCATTATAATAAGTATTTAGTATGTGTTAAGTTGTGGTAAAGCCACGCTACCGGCAAAACTCAGTTTTGCTAGTAGCATGAATAGGCCGGCTCGTCCGGGAAAGTACCACACTCTCACAGAAAATCGACGTCTGAGTAGTAGCTTCACCACTTCTATGCTTCGTTCGGTGAGTGAGAGAGCCAGAGCCCCCCCCATCCTCCCTACCCCCTGAGAGGCCGGTAACGCTTTGTTACACACCTGGTGTTGCAGTTGTCCACGGGCAGCGGTGATCACTTACCATCAGGTGACCCGCTTGTTCGTTTGCCGTCCTATAACACAAAAAAGTGTGCTTTCTTTTTGCCCCTCCTCGTTATCTTAGCACATAATTCCTGGTTGCATCCGAAGCTACTGTCCTTTCATGCCGATCTGCTTCTCCTGCCGCGCATATCGTAAAAGCTGATCAAGCGAAAATGAAAATAGTGTTAAAAGGCGATGCGGCTAGCAACCTATTAGTATTATGATTCCTTTTCCATCTTCTTGCTCATCATTTTGTACTTCAGTATTTTGATTACCAACAAAAATTTCAATTTTAATATTTATACTTAATTATACCTATTAGGTACTACAGCTTTAATTTTAAGAATGTGTGTGTTCACCTGTAATTGGGTTGCATGCTAGTATATACCTGCGTAAAACGATAGTTGTAAGTTTTTGTCATGTAACCTGTTGGTGTACCAAATAAATAAATAAATAAATAAAATCATCACGCTTAAAGTGGCCTTTGGGTCTTGCAATCTGTCTGCTTAGAGCCGCAATACCCAAAAAGCTCTGTCTTCATCTTTAGGGATACAATCGTGATAGTGTTAGTATAGTATTCCAAATCTGTACTTCTTTGGAACACGGGATGCGCTCTCAGACATTTTCTTTCCGACTTTTCATGATAAATACATTTTTATATGAAACAACCAATTTAAATATTTAAATATACGTAACTGAATTGAATAAAAATGATGAGTTCATATAGTTTTTTCAAGTAATGTATCCAACACAACAAAATATAAGTACATAAAAAAGTCAAATAAGTAATTTACTATGAAACAAATCTACTTTTTTAAAAGTTTTATTATGGTTGCTTACAATTGAATTGAATTGAAAGACATTTATTTGTTGCTATAACACACATACTTACAAAAACCGACAAACAGTAAAAAAATTGACACAAAAACATACCAATTTTAAATGTTTATGCTACAGCAATACAAAAAGGACACAGCTCAGTGGTAATATTTCCCGGAAGCAATACACTGATTCTCAGCTGTGTCCTGAGGAGATGCGTAGTGCATACAATACAATACAATAAGGTACAATAAAGAAAGAATAGCACAGCACAGTTTTACGTTAAAAATGTCTGTAGTAGTATAAGTTTGTAGTTTTTGATAATACTTATGAAATTAAATGTTACCGTAACCCAGCTCGATACTCATCCGACAGGTGACGTCTCGCGGGACTCAATTAGTACGGTTGAAGCCGGATCGAACTGAAAATTGTGATTTAAACCAGATATTAAATATCGGAGGATCTGGGGAAAATAGGGGGTAAAAGGGGGGATTTTTGCTGTTAAAAAATAACGCTATTTTTTGAAAGATTTCAATCAAATTTTAGAGGCTCACTCTTCATCATCGTCAGGTCTTTTTAGTCTCCACTGCAGGAGTACGACTCTTTCTGTACTACCAGAGCCATATATTAGCCAGAGTAGACAGAGGATTTGGCCAAGACTCTCCACGCTGACCAGACGGGTTGGAGAGGTCTCATTGATGTTTATAAGCTTTGTTTAGCTGGTGTTTTCTAAGTCGCCTTCTACGACATCAACGGGAAGACTTGGAGTGGTCCTCCTATTCTACTCTGCCGGGAACCACACGGCTAGACACACTATATACACAAGAAGCACACTATAAGCACTTTATTCTACACATGTTTCTTCCATACTAGTCTGGGAAAAAGAAAAAATATAGAATGTACCAGCTGCTTCTCTTCACGCGCAAATCGTAAAAGCCGATCGAGGGAATAGGCAAGAATCTGAATCATATCAATAGGCGATGCGGTTAGCAACCCATTACTATTATGATTTCTTTTTTCCACCTTCATGCCCACCATCACGCTAAAAGTGGCCTGGGCCTTGCCGCCCTAGGCTCTGTCTGCCACGTTAGGGATAAAGACGTGATAGTGTATCAGTATGTTGTAAAACTTGTAACAAGCTGCACTTGCGCCTAAGGAAGCGGCATAAACTTAGCTGTAAGTAACGATTTGACGTCAACATTTGTGCAAAACTAAGTGATTCTTATCAAAAGATATTATTATAAATATTCTATAATAATAAAGATATTTAGAAAAATTTTAAATTTGAAATAAAATCCAAAGTGGAAGGAGGAAAAGGGGTAAAGTTTGTTTTAGTGTTATATATGGACGCATTTCACTGAAATGGCTTTGCTAAGCCAGGAGAAAGAGGAAAGTGTCGGTTATAGCTTGGTTATAAGAGCTCGCGAGGTCTTTTTTCTCACAGAACCATCACTAGTAATAAAAATTATGTAATAATATCCTTTAAGTACTTGTTAGGGTACCGTACCCAAAGGGTGCAAACGGGACCCTATTACTGAGACTCTGCTGTCTGTCCGTCTGTCCGGCTGTTCGGCTGTCCGGCTGTCCGGCTGTCCGTCTGTCTGTCCGCCTGTCTGTCCGTCTGTCTGTCCGTCTGTCACAGGGCTCTATCTCTTGAACCGTAATTGCTAGACACTTGAATTTTTTACCGATTATGTATTACTGTGGCCGCTATAACAACAAATACTAAAAATAAAAAAAAGTTAAAAATTAAAGGGGGTCGTCATACATGAAACGTGTTTCTTCAGCGTTTTAAAACATTGTACGATTTGACGACCTCCGTGGCGTAATGGTTAACACGCTAGACGGCTAATCCGGAGGTTCTGGGTTCGATCCCCAGCCAGGGCAAGTTGGAAACTGGCCTTTTTCAAATTGTCCTGGGTCTTGGGTGTTTATCTATATATGTATTTATCATAAAATATAGTATCGTTAAGTTAGTATCCCATAACACAAGTTTAGAACTTACTTTGGGGCTAGCTTAATCAGTGTGATTTGTCCCTATATATTAATTTATTATTTATTTATTTATTTATTGTACGGTGGTACGGAATCCTTCATGTACGAGTCCGACTCGCACTTGCCCGTTTATTTTTTTTTGTGTGTTTCCTTTACTCGTATAATCCGAAAACGCGTCCGTCTACTTTTAGCTACCTAACAAGCAGTTCCCAGCAGTCTCATCCAACAATTCAAATAGATAACTCCGCGCCGACAGCATTCCAAGGAGTTGACGTCTGAATCTGCAGTAGTTACAAATGGGGTGATTACGAGAGCAAACACGTCTCATCTCCATAGATGAGGGATGCTGTGATCACAGAACTTATGATTGTTGTTTGGCTCGAGGCGGGGTGAGAATGTATGTACGTTAATGCTATTTTAAACTCGGGTTGAGGGCTGATTTCCTACTTTGCTTGTAAAATGTGTTACATTTTTCGGGTTCCGTACCCAAAGGGTGCAAACGGGACCCTATTACTGAGACTCCGCTGTCTGTCCGTCTGTCCGTCTGTCTGTCCGTCTGTCTGTCCGTCTGTCACAGGGCTCTATCTCTTGAACCGTAATAGCTAGACACTTGAAATTTTCAGCGATTATGCATTACTCTTACTGTATTCTGTGGTATTACTGTGGCCGCTATAACAACAAATACTAAAAATAAAAAATAGTTAAAAATTAAAGGGGGTCGTCATACAAAAAATGAGTTTTTTCAGCGTTTTTAACTAGATCTTTATAATGGCATTAACTAGATACTTGAAATTTTGTAAATCACAGATTATGTATCACTGTGGCCGCTATAACAACAAATACTAAAAATAAGATAAAGTTAAAAATTAAAGGGCATCGTCATACAAGATACGTGTTTCTTCAGCAATTTAAAACAGTGTACGGTGGAACCCTTCATGTACGAGTCCAACTCGCACTTGCCTGTTTATTTTTATATGTAAATATATCGAAAATTCTGGTGACAGCTTGTGACAAATATAATCATTGTTTGTTTGTTTATAAAGCTGAGTACGAAATTTTTTTATCGATTTTTTATAACTTTTTTTATAGAAAGTTCAGTATCATGGACTGAACTTGCTTCAAAAATTTTGCCGGTGGATGAACAGTCACCCTGTATTTCCAAGTCTTACAATTCATAACAGTATATCTGCCTCCAGGGCTCACAAACATTTTCTCATCTGCATACTGTCCCGCCGTAATTGTCCGTGATTGTTATTACACTACCGATTTGAATACTGTTAACTGTTTATTGTCATGCATATAAAGTAGTGCCCTCCTAATTTTGCAGGGATCATTGTTATTTCATGGAATTTAGTTACAGTTTATGAATATACTTGTATTGTTTTGTTTTCTTTCCTTCTCTGCTTCTCCTCCGCTTGCACTTCTGTCAGATTTTCTTCTTCTTCTTCTTCTTCTTGGGTAAGTAATATAACATATAAACACAAAATATATATATTTTAAGTTAAATATCAACGAAATATATAATTTTGGTCAGTATATTTATCAATTAAGATAAAAACCAAAAGAAATAAGTTTAAAAAAACTAAAATCTTTTATTATAACAATTATCCAACATATCAAACCTTTATTATACCGTTTTATTAGGGTTCCGTAGTCCGACAAGGAACCCTTATAAGATCTTTCATTCCGTCCGTCCGTCCTAGTCTGTCACAGCAGAATATCTTCTACGTTTATGGACTGATTTGCATGTAACTTGGTTCGAGGACACTTCACATATAGATCTCATTTTTAAAAATACAAAAAATTAAAATTACCCCTTTTTAAGGGTACCTCCCCAAACATGTAGAGGGGGGGCTGAATTATTTTTTTGATTACACCCCCTTGTGTTGGGTATCGTTGAAAAGGACTATAAAAATAAGGTAGGGTTTCCATACAACACTTTTTATCAGCTTTACCATTAGCGACATATAGCCCGCCAAAGTCGTTTACACGGTGTCGTCCCCCCCCTGTAATTTCTAAAGTCTTGGATCTATAAACTTCAAATCACTCACGTAAAGAAACAGGCGCGGAAACTCTTGATGAAAATTGTTTCAGGTATCCTGTGATGAATACTTTTGAAATTATAAATAAAATAAAAATAAATACTTTTTTCCAAAAGAACAGTATAAACTTAAAAAGTTTTTTTACATATTTTACTGTTAGGACTGAATGAAGCTTGAAATGCAAGAAATGCAAAACAGCGCGGTGCCAAAAATTACTACGGAACCCTACTTTATGTGTGGTCCGACATGCACTTGGCCGGTTTTTTATCATAAAATTTTACAAATCGATTAGTTGTTGAACCTCAGGCTATACTAGATTATTATAGTATGACGAAATTAAAATAACAGTCGAAAAAACCAAAAACAAATTTGATATTCCCATACAAATTGCCCGAGCGGCTGCACACTTTTGAATGGAAATGCCGAAATTTTTTTTTGTTCTTTGGCTGTTAATTTAATTTCATTATACTATAATGATCAAGTATAGACCGTGGTTCGATTTATTACGGGTATGTCCCTTCCACGTTGTATATACATATTATTACGGATAATAATCATTGGTTATACGAATAAATTGGTAGAAGATTTTCAATATATATATAGAACCAACCTAGCACTCGTCCGGGGAAGTACCACACTCTCACAGAAAATCGACGTCTGAGTAGTAGCTTCACCGCTTCTATGCTTCGTTCGGTGAGTGAGAGTGCCGGAGACCCCCCCCATCCCCCTCCCCGTCACCCCTGAAAGGCCGGTAACGCTTTTGTTACACCCTGGTGTTGCAGTTGTCCGTGGGCAGCGGTGATCAGATTACAGAGGGATCGCCGTGGCCACATTCTGGTCACAGGTGATTTGAAATTGAAGCTACAGTGTAACCATTTCGACTCGATAAGAAGAAGGTGATCACTTACCATCAGGTGACCCGCTTGTTCATTTGCCGTCTTACGACATAAAAAAAAGTATATACTTAGCATTTTCGTAACATTGATTATACAGTTTTCGGCGGGACTCCCATTTCATCCAGACGAGACCAAATACTAGGCCAATGTACAGTGTCGAAAGCTTTTTCGATGATGCTGATGCTTCTTCAATTATGATCCTCAATGTGTTAATTTGGTCTGTACAGGAACGATTGGGGCGGAATCCAGCTTGTTCACGTCGAAGAATGAGTTCAATTGCCTTCGATATTCTGCTCAAAAGAATTTTGCAGAAGACTTTAGATGGGACAGAAAGCAGTGTAATGCCCCTCCAGTTGCTACACTGGCTAAGATCACCCTTCTTTGGGACGGTTATCAGCACTGCCTTATTCCAATCGTCAGGAAACTCTTCGGTTGTCCAAATTTTCTCTAAGAGTGGCGTTATGACCTCGACAGCGGTCTGTGGGTCGGCTTTAAGCATTTCCTCTGTGACAAGGTCGAGTCCGGGCGCTTTACCACTCTTAAAAGAAGTAATTGCAGCTTCAACTTCGTCTCGAGTAGGTGGAGATGTGTCAATATCCAACAACTGTGGCGGTGTAGTGGTTGCTGATGTGTCTGGTAGGGTTGTATTTGTCTTGCAAAAGACCTCTTCAAAGTGCTCACGCCAACGTTCTAACTGCCCTTCAGAAGTCGCAATGAGCTTACCTTCTCTGTCTCGTAAGGGCTTCTTACTGGTTCTTTTGTTTCCAGTCAGGGTTTTGGTAGCACTGTATAGCTCTCTCAGGTTGCCAGTTTCGGCAGCTGTTTGTGCTCGATCAGCTTAGCCGTCAGCCCATCGCCTCCTATCTCTCCGGGTACTGCGGTATATGCGTATTCGTATCTGCCGGTACTGTTTCCTGAGGCTGGTCCGTTCAGTGTCACTTGGGGCTCCTAAAATTTTAACGTGCAGATCTTTTCGCATTTAAATAAGGTCCCATGTAGAATCGGAGATCCAATCGTCCCGTTTTGTGTTTTTGTGTCCTAAGACGACGGAGCTGGTTTCTTGATTTTATGTGACCATTTTTATGTAATTCCACTCCTTGTCTAGAGTGGCGCCTTCGTTTACTTGGAGACTCGAGAAGCGATTCCGGAGTTCCATTGCGAATCTATTACGCATGCCAGGGTCGTCCAATTTTCTCACATCATATCTACGCCCTACCTTGCTTACGCCAGCTGGTCGCCTTGCAGTTGCAACTTTGAGGCGCAGTTCGGCAACCATCATCATGTGGTCGCTGTCGATGTCTGCTCCCCATTTATTGCGGACGTCTAGTAGCGATGTTCGCCATTTGCAGCTGATAGCAAGATGGTCGATTTGTGTTCTTAAGATACCGTCTGGTGCTTTCCAAGAGTATTTGTGGACATCCTTGTGTGAGAACAGTGTCCCTCCGATGACAAGATCGTAATTCTGGCAAACCTCGACGAATCGACGAATCGTTGCCCATTGTCGTTTTGCTCTCCAAGGCCGTGTTTACCCATGTGTCTCTCGCACCCAGTATTATCACTGCCCACCTGGGCATTGAGGTCCCCCATCAGGATAACTATGTCTTGTACGTATGCTTTTCAAGGTGTTTAAGAGTGCGCTGTAAAAGTCATCCTTAATTTCCTCATCTGCCAAGTTTGTTGGTGCATAACACTGTACGATGGTGATCTTGCGGACCCTAGAATAGAAATAATTAAAGCGCGCAGTAATTATTCTGTCCGAGATCGGTTTCCAATCCAAAAGGCTTTTCTTCGCGTCATCAGCAAGGAGAAGTCCCACACCGTATTCGTGTTTGTCATCTAAGTTCTCCTTGCCGGAATAATGGAGAGTCAGCCTTCTAGATGTTCTCAGTTCTCCAAATCCATTTCTGCGCACCTCACTGAGTCCAAGTACGTGCAGCTTGTACTTGAGCATTTCGCTCTCCGCTTGGGCTAACTTGCAGACTTCCTGTAGCGTTCGCACATTCCAGTAAGCTATTCGTGTCCGTTTTTTCATGCCAAAGGTCGTTTTTGATAGATCGGTCCGGTTATTAATGTATTGATTTCAGGAATCGTAATTTTCGGGCAAGCAGGTGATTAGCCCATTGTGTCCTAGTCTGCTGGTGGGGCTGCCACCTCAGAGTCCGCAGACGCACTCGGTTTGGTTCAGTTATCCTCCCTAGTGAAGGGGTTCTGTTTTCGGGCGCAGAACACTCGCTCTTTGCCCTGCATCCTTGGCAACTACAGCAGTAGATGGTGGTCACGCGGCGGCGTAGCTGTAGCCGGTCCCAGGGTGGACGACGGAGACGTGGATGGCTCGGACTGGCTGAGGCTCTGCTCTAGTAGGTGTCCCGCCATTGACACAGCAAATGGATACTCGGAATTTTTGAAATATTTTGCAAACGAACATCATTAGCCATTACGCACTGCATTGAATCGCTGTCGCTGGGCACCGGCGCTGACTCATACTCGCTTCGACGCGACGTCACTCACGCGCACGCGCATCACATCGCCTTTCTTAGTGTACGTAGCCGCTCGACTCAACCGCTTTGTCATCGTAACAACCGAGCATGGCTAATAACAACAGAAGAACATGCGCTGGTTGTCGCAATGTTATTTCTTCGCGCCAATATTTGGTTTGTTCTTTCTGCGCTCTTATGTACGACCTAGAATGCGCGAATGTCAGTGAAAAGCGATATTTTCTTATGACTGTGGAGCATAGAAACCAATGGAAATGTCCTGAATGTTATAGTAAGCAGCCGAAGAATAATAACTCAAATACACCTGTGAGGGCAGCGGCACCCGACATTACCGCAAAGTCTTCAGCGAGTGCGCCGTCAACGAAGTCTTCCATTGGTTGCAACGAGAATGTAATTGTATCAAAACGCGACAAAAAAGTGGATGATACAAGTTCACCGACGTCCTCCCTGATTCTAACGGAGGATAATTTTAGGGACATATTGAAGCAGGAATTATTGACGATTATGAGAGCGGAGTTAAAGGGCATTCATGAAAAAATGGACAGTTTTCAAACAGCCGCCGAATTTTTCAACAAACAATACGAGGACCTTAAAGCTGTCGTCGAGGAAAAGTCAGCCGAGATAGAATCACTTAAGGAAGAAAACTCCACACTTAAGACTTCCGTTCAAGACCTCAGTACGAGATTAGAATTGGTGGAGCAGCAACAAAGAGACTGTAATGTCGAAATCAATGGTGTTCCCGAGAGCAGAACAGATAATCATCTTATCGACACGATTTTGAAAATTGCCAGCACGGTTAACTTTTCAATGTCGGATACGGATATATTGAACGTCACAAGGGTAGCGAAAATGGACAAAACCAGTTCCCGTCCACGTACTATAATCGCGAAGTTCCAGAGCACCCGACAACGGGACAACTTCCTTGCGTCGGTGGTGTACTTTAATAAGAAGAACCCAAAGGATAAACTGAACACTAGGCACTTGGGCATAGAGGGCGCTAGCAACCCCGTATATGTATCCGAGCACCTTACCCCCAGCAACAAATCTTTGCATGCCCAAACGCGTAAGACTGCGAAGGAAAATAAATATAAGTTTGTGTGGGTACGTAGTGGGCGTATTTTTGTAAGAAAAGATGAATTCTCTCAGCCAATTCTTATTCGGAGTCCTGCAAGTCTTGTAAAAATTAAATAAAAAATCGTTTGTTTCTTTATTGTACCACATTGTGTAATCTGTTACGCCTATTTTCTGTTATTTATGGATTTAGGTATCTACTATCAGAACACTGGAGGTCTTAGGACCAAAACAACTGAAGTGTATAACCATATAGCTTTATGTAATTATAATATAATAGTGTTTACGGAAACGTGGTTTAACAATAACATAAATAGCAGAGAGGTAATAGATGAAAGATATATAGTGTATCGGAGGGATCGCGATTTGTCTAAAAGTACCAAACTAGATGGCGGTGGTGTAATGATAGCTGTCTTGAAAAATATTAAGTCGTTTCGTATGCACAGTTGGGAAAGCAAATGTGAGGATCTGTGGGTTACTGTAGATTTAATCATTAACAATAAATTAAAAACTGTAGCAATCTGTGCTGTATATTTGCCACCACCTGTTAAAGTAGATGACATTTCTCATTTTGTTGAAAGCGCAAGCTTGGTCTGTGAAACTTGTAAGGATGTTATTATCTTGGGTGATTTTAATATGAGGTTCATTGATTGGTCTCTTATAGATAAGGAGGAATATACATTCCCCACTAATTTCCCTAGAGAAGGCCATGCCTTATTAGATTTCATTTCAGTAAATAATTTCGTCCAGGTTAATGATATCCGTAATGAGGAGAACAGAATGCTTGATTTAATCTTGAGTACTATTTCTGATGTAAAAGTGTTAAAACCATTGGATCCTCTTAGCAAAGTTGTTCCAAGACATCCTCCGTTGTATTTGTGTTTCTCGGCTCGTGCTGTAAATAACCTGCTCCCTAATAAGCGGGATAAATTCAATTTTTACAAGGCAGACTATGTTAGCATAATTCATGAATTAAACGAAATTGATTGGCATACTGAACTAAGTAACAATGATGTGAATATACAAGTTTCAGCATTTTATAGTGTATTAAGGCGTTGTATTGAAAAATATGTTCCAAAATGTAGAGCGAAATCAAAAACAAATCCTCCTTGGTTAGATAAACGCCTTAAAAAATTATTAACTGAAAAGGAAAAGTTAAGGAAAAAGTACTTAAAATACAAAAACTCACGCGATAAATTGGAGTATGAGGTTCTAAGAAGTAGATGTCATAAATTACAACATCAAAATACGAATCTCTATTCACTAAAAACCGAAGAGGAAATTCATCACAACAGCAAAGCATTTTGGCGACTATTAAATGATAAACGTAAGACAGAGTCCGATTTTCCAGCACGTATGCATCTTGATGGCGAGGTTGCTGATAATGGTCAACTTATAGCAGATTTATTCGCCAAGTCCTTCAGCTCTAATTTTACAAAGAGCACAGGTAGTTCTGTACAGGTCCCCCCCAAAATGTGTCAAGCAGTATCCGAAATAACAATTACAGCGAAGGACATCCTGCAGAAGATACGCAAGTTAAGTGTTGACAAAAGCGCTGGTCCCGACAACATCCCTCCAATATTTGTTAAAAGATGCGGTGCTGCCTTGAACTTGCCCCTTTCGATAATTTTTAATTCTTCCCTTCAAAGCGGGCAATTTCCAGACGAATGGAAGAAAGCAAGAATAGTACCAATATTCAAAAAAGGCGATCGTAGTGACGTGCGCAATTTCAGACCGGTTTCCATGCTTTCCATTTTCTCAAAACTATTCGAGTCCATCGTCGAACCTGTCATAACCAATCACCTTGGTAAACTGATAAGTCAATATCAGCATGGATTCAGAAGCAAACGATCTACAGAGACAAACTTGGCAACGGTAGTGTCAGATTTGTCGCGTGAGGTTGATTCGGGCTTACAGGTAGACGCAATATATACGGACTTTACTAGCGCATTCGATAGAGTAAATCATTCATTGCTGATTAAAAGGCTGGAAGCAAACGGTATCCATGGCTCTCTTTTAAACTGGATCAAGTCATACCTAGAACGAAGATCTCAAATTGTCGCAGTTCTTGGATATGAATCTCAGGTCTACTACGCTGACTCCGGAGTCCCTCAGGGTTCACACCTTGGCCCTATTCTGTTTTCCCTTTTTATTAGCGACTTGCCTGATGTTATCCTTAACTCTAAATGTTCGATGTTTGCTGACGATACAAAAATATATAAGGTTATTAAAGCTCCAACAGATACATATCTTTTACAAAACGATCTTGACCGATTAACAGCTTGGTGTCATGCTAACGATATGTCAATTAACATAAATAAATGTCATTGTATTACATTTTCAAGAAAAAAGCAACCCATAGTCACAACATACAAAATAGGATCAGAAGAACTACAAAAAGTGAATGTCGTCAAGGATCTTGGGGTTTGGCTGGATTCAGAACTAAAGTTTATAGAGCACTTTGATAATATTATTAGAAAATCAGCCCAAATGCTAGGCTTTCTTAAAAGAAATTCTACGCAATTTCGTTACGCTGAAACAAAGATTATCCTTTTTAACACGTTGGTCAGGAGCAATTTAGAATACGCTAGTGTAGTGTGGAACCCAACATATGCAGTTCATTCTCAGCGAATCGAACAAATCCAAAGAGCTTTTACCAGGCACCTCGCGTTTTCGGCGCCTAATGTTTCTCACCGTTGTCCTTATAACGAGCGGCTAAAGCATTTTAATATGATTTCCTTGTTTAATCGAAGAAAAATTCGCGACGTTATATTCCTATATAAAATATTCAATAACTGCTTAGATTCTGGTGACACATTATCGCTTCTTAATATTAATGTCCCAAGTAGACCACCACGTTATCCTGTAACTAAAATACTTAGTGGTCCGCCGTCTAGAACCAATCTGGGTAGCCATGCTCCAGTCAACCGTATGTGCAATACTTATAATATGTTTTGTCGTGACTCAGAGGATTTGGACATATTTTGTGATAGTCTGAATGTCTTTAAACATAAGGTGCTGAATCTTCTTAAAGATTAAAAATCATGAATTTGTTTTTTTAAACCCTTATTAAGCTTATTCTGAACTCTGTGGTGAATGTCGTGTATACCTGTCATTGGTATTTACTTAAGAATATTAGTGTTATAGGTATCATACTCGAATGTTGTATGTAAATACTGTTGGTGTACCTTATTTAATAAAATAAAAATAAAATAAAAATAAAAATAAAATAAAATTTTATACAGATACTTGACTCACTAATCAGGCTCTCACCAAGACCATACCTCAACTTCCCACCCCATGCTAAAAGCCGTCTACAAGAAATACTTCTGCAAGGTAGCTCACGAAGGTTTGTTATCAGCAGACATCGCAGTTCACGCAGGTGTCAGACAGGGTTGTCTATTATTGGCTCTGCTTTTCCTTATCGTGCTGGATGGTGTGCTGCATAGAGTGAACGACGGCAAGCGACGTGGTATAGAGTGGGGGTTGACAGACCAGTTGGACGACCTAGACTACGCTGATGACCTCTGTCTGCTTAGCCACAAGCACGGTGATATGCAAGCTAAGCTGGATGACCTCCAGCGTGAAGCGGGAAGGGTGGGCCTTAAAGTCAACGCGCGTAAGACCCAAGACATGCGTATAAAAGGAAAGAACCTGCTGCCACTAACGTTTGACACAAAACAAATAAAGCGCATGCAGCAGTTTACGTACCTGGGGAGCGTCGTGTCGCAATGTGGAGGAACAGAAGAGGACATCACTTCTAGAGTTGCTAAAGCTCGAGCCACCTTCGCGCAACTCCGCCCAATATGGCGGTCAAGGAAGCTTACTCGCAGAGTGAAACTCAAAATCTTTCGCTCCAATGTAAAAAATGTGAAAGGTGACCAAAGACATTACGCAGCAGATCCAAGTCTGCATCAACCGCTGCCTTCGACAGATATTGGGTATCTTTTGGCCTAAAAAGATATCCAATGAACGTCTGTGGCAGCTTTGCGGCGAGACACCGATCGACCAACAGATAGCGCGTCGTAAATGGACATGGAGACAGGCATTGGAATGGACCCCTCAAGGAAAGAGGAAGCGTGGTCAACCAAAGCAAACCTGGCGACGATCGGTAGCGGCGGAGATGAAGACAATCGGGCTGTCTTGGCCCGAAGTGAAGCGCGTTGCTCAAGACAGAGCGGGATGGAAGCACTGTAGCGGCCCTCTGCCCCACCCGGGGGACATAGGAAAGTCAAGTAAGTCAAGATTATACAGTACACTGATGAAAGCGCAAAAGCGGTAGTCGCTAAGAGTTATAGGCACTGACTATGCGTCTGTGAGGCACAAATTCGATCCTCCATAGGCGCGACTTATAACTCTTGAGTTTCTACACATGTACGGTCATATTCAACAACCACCACGCTTCCGGTGAAGGAAAACGTGCGCGTGCATTTTGTCAGTATCACTTTTTTTTTATTTTTTTTTATACTTTGTCCTGATATTTACATACAATAAAATATTGTAATATGAGGTTAATTACTTTTTGTTTTACTTTCCGTTTGCTTTACTAATAAAATCGATTACCTACATCTTTGTTTGAATGATGCACCTTTTGCTGGCTACTTCGCATTTTTTACAAGAAAATGAAGTTAATGAGCTTGCGCGAATTAGAATTATTTCGTAGGTATTACTGAAATAATTCAAATTCGCAAAATAGACATGGGTCTTGATAAGCTGGTATATTTTCTCAGTTATATATTTTTAATAGGTATACATTTTGATTTCTATAGATTTTGATTGATATAAGTAGATTTTCGATTGATACCTATTTATTTTAAAAAGTATACTTTTTGAATGGTAAACTTGTAACGTAACGATTTGACGTCAACATTTGTGCAAAACAAAACAAAGTGACTATTATTAAGAGATTAAGAGATATTATAAATATCCTATGATAATAAAGATATTTTGAATTGAATTGAATTGATGGTAGGGGGGGGGGGGGGGGGGGAGGGGGGCTTCGGCTCTCTCACTCACCGAACGAAGCATAGAAGCGGTTAAGCTACTACTCAGACGCCGATTTTCTGTGAGAGTGTGGTAATTCCCCGGACGAGCCGGCCCATTCATGCTACTAGCAAAACTGAGTTCTCTACCACAACTAATACACCGTAAATCCATACATCATTGAGTTTACGTAGCAATGTTTTGCAACGGGACCATTATTTAAAAATAAAGCATTCCTATACCTCAATGATAAGTTAATTTGCTATGCAAATTAAAAAACCCTCGACCGTCAAGAACGCCATCTAGTGATGAGTAGCGGAACTTCCGATACTACTTGATATCCGTAGCGCCATCTATTATTTGCTAGAGGAAGCCTTTCAAGAGCGTTAATCCCCAATAACTTTTAAACGGCTGAAGCGTTTTTATCAAACATAGCCAAGAACCACCGCATACCAACTAGCTTTTATCGAAAAAAACCCGCATTGAAGTCGGTCCATCCGTTCAAGCGCTGCGATGCCACAGACATACAGATAGACCGACAGATATTAGCGGCAAACTTATAACAACCTTATTTTTTCTCGGGGGTTAAAAAGGTCAATATTCCACTTTAAAAACTCTGCAAAATTATTCAATTGCAGAGCAGCAAACAATGACAACAGTAGCAATTGAAGCCAATAATTAACCCTACAGTTCCACCCTTTGTCCGCCATTTTTGTTTCCAAAGACGCGTGTCGGCCATGCGCCTCGTTAGTTCGTGTCATTGTGTATTTGTTGGTCCATTTGAGCAATTTATTCGCATGATTCTTTTACAAATTGGCTGCCCAATGTCAGAGGACAATGATTTTAAAAGGGGCATAAGATGATTTTGTGTGATCTGACCCTTTTTAAATAAAAAATGGCGGCGCAATTTAGCAATTATGGTAATGTTGTGCGTTTTCTGCAAGACTAATACTTACAATGATTCATTTCAGTTACAGTACAGTGGTAAGTAGCTGTTTTGTTTTAAATTCAAATATGTCTTTTAAGTTTTTTAATAAAAATCTAAAAATAAATTGATTTAGAACTAATGGCCGATGGGGTAAAATGGAGACCACACACTGACAAGCAAAGCGTAGGACATACACCCACAAGGTGGTCAGGCGATTGAGGTCGCTGGAAAACGCTGGATGCAGGTAGCTCTAGATCGGTCATATTGGATGGAAATCCTTGAGAGGGCTATGTCCAATAGTGGACTTATGCGGCTGAAATGATGATGATGAATGTAAGTTTCACGACACATTATAAGAGATGAATTAGAAAGAAAAAAAGATTCTAAAATGCCCAAGTTACCCTACCGGTTCGGATTCAGAAGATAATTGGTTTACATATAGGTTAGCATTTTTTTTATGTTATAGGGCGGCAAACGAACAAGCGTGTCACCTGATGGTAAGTGATATACCTACTCTCCTACTTCCATGGACGTAATACTCACGGGGGAGGTACCTGAAATGTTTAACTTTTGTAAATAAATAAAATGCCGGTCAAAAATAAAGATATATTCAATCGGTTCCGTAGAAAACCCCGCTAAAGAGCTCATGGTCGACTCCTGATTCCCATATATCTATTTTGAAGTAGAATGGGTGTGTCGCAGAGAACTCCCGTATCGTTACTCCGAGATTTTTGTCGTACTGTGCCGCTACATTGAAGCCCATGGAAGCTGTAAACCGAAAAGATAATATTAATTTAAAAACATGCACTGTCATACTAGCCCGCTAGACTCACAGAATTATTTTTACCCGTCAAACTATTACCGCTCTGTCTGCTTAGAGCCGCAAGACCCGAAATGCTCTGTCTGCCCCATTAGGGATAAAGACCTGATAGTCTGATAGTGTGTGAACTATAACACTATTATTTTTTCGTTAAGGTTAAAGAAAGTTATGTTTTTTAACTTACGCGTCTCACGATGAATCCCAAACTCGTCAATTTCGATAAAAACTTTTTGTATTACTTTGCTCAAATGGAAATACGTATGATTTTCTTTGGATATAGCATCGAGCCCAGACTTGCGGTGAAATATCTTTCGTATGCCGATCTGAAATAAATGTTAATGCACTTACAAAGACTAATGCAGCGTCTTCTGTGTAAAGACTTGCGTTGAGTAGCCGCCTTTTCTTAAGGTGTCACTTCTTCGGTCTTTGGGGATGTAGTGAAACTTGGATGGGTGACAAGTGACAAAAATTTTTCGAGCTCCTCCGTGCTTTGGAAAAAGCGGTTGGTCTCGGCTCTCATCATTGTATGACAGTTGTGAAGCTATGACAGATGCAGCTTGAAAAATCTGACACCAGTGTTGGCCGCTTACGCATACGAAAAAAATAAAAAATAAGTGGAACTAGGTGTGCATTTTCAAATGCAAGTCTTCTGAATGCTGTTTTTGATATTGATGTCCTCATATATGTACTTGGTTTACAAATTCTGTACACAAAATTAAACTATTAAAAATTAGAATATAAATAAAATAAATAAATAAATATATACGGACAAATCACACTGATTAAGCTAGCCCCAAATTTAGTTTTAAACTTGTGTTATGGGATACTAACTCAACGATACTATATTTTATGATAAATACATATAAAGATAAACACCCAAGACCCAGGACAATTTGAAAAAGGCCATTTTCCAACTTGCCCTGGCTGGGAATCGAACCCAGAACCTCCGGATTAGCGGTCTAGCGTGTTAACCATTACGCCACGGAGGTCGTCGAATATGTATTATTAGTTTTTGTTGGACACACAATTATCGTGAAATCGTGATATGCTTTTGGAAAAAAATTAAGATAAAGCGCGGCAAAAGCCACTTATTATGTTAACGACAGGTATGTTGACACTTAAAGTTTTATTTCCTTCAGATGCGCAATGTGTGAAAATTTACTTACCGCTTGCAAGTAGGGACCCCAGTTTATGTAGGTCTTAATCTTCATGACTGGTAAGTGTATAAACATGGTCTCCTCTCTCAATTTTTTCACGGTGTTTTTCAGCAGGTCTGGATGTTCAGCGATAGCCTTCAGGAGCTTCGGCAACCCCGTCACTTGGCGAGGTAGGAAGTAGGTTATTTTACACCCGTCGCAGTTCAATGGTAAACTTAATACCTGGAAAAATGTTTTTAACGATATATTCTCAATGAACTTAACTGGTCGTAATTTGTTAGGTTTTGGAATTAGTTCTTTGATACTGTTTTTCCCAGATGCA
This sequence comes from Acrobasis repandana, assembly GCA_963576875.1. Taxonomy (NCBI): domain Eukaryota; kingdom Metazoa; phylum Arthropoda; class Insecta; order Lepidoptera; family Pyralidae; genus Acrobasis; species Acrobasis repandana. Next base: position 23,079,610 of record OY756218.1, on the reverse strand, counting down.
ACAATATAAAGTTTTAAAACGGTGGGAACGCGTGTGTTACTATGGCACATAACCACTAACCATCAGTATATTATGTGGCAAGCTAGCTCTTTGCAAGTTTTTGTAAATAGTTGTATAAAAAGTAAAACTAAAAACTTGAAGTTTGAAAGAAGGTTGCCTAAAAGAAGCTTCTATAGTTTTATGATCTAATATTCATATTCTAGCCTAATACTGAATTGATGTACAACGCGAATCTTAAAAGTCCCAATAGACTGACCAATATGAAAATTTTCCAAAAGCAGAATCGACAAAAATTCCATATAATGGACTGAAACATGCTCACAAAATTTCATAAGAATCAGTTGAGAAATGCAATCTGTAGAGGAAAACAGATGGATAGACACACTAAAGCCAAGCCAAGCGGAAACGGAGACTAATGGCAAGTTACGTGGAGCTTCTCCGAGCATCAGAAGGCAGGTTTAGCCGCTGCATAACTACGCGTTTGTACATAGCAAAGCCTCGATCTACTCGGCAATCATAAGATTTATTAAACTGCTTTTTGACTAACCTATTCCATTCCTGTACTCTATTCTTTTTTTTATGTCATAGGATGGCAAACGAACAAGCGGGTCACCTGATGGTAAGTGATCACCGCTGCCCATGGACAACTGCAACACCAGGGGTGTAACAAAAGCGTTAGGTATCGGCCTTTCAGGGGGGATTGGGGGGGAGGGGGGGGGGGGGGGGGGGGGTTTGGGGGCTCCGGCTCTCTCACTCACCGAACTAAGCATAGAAGCGGTGAAGCTACTACTCAGACGTCGATTTTCTGTGAGGGTGTGGTACTTCCCCGGACGAGCCGGCCCATTCATGCTACCAGCAAAACTGAGTTTTGCCGGTAGCGTGACTCTACCACAGCTAAATTCTTTCAATTATCTCTGTCAGTGGCAACAGTTCACCAGTTCTTTTCATGTACAGACAGATCGTCTGCCCATCGTGTTCCTGGGCGGCCTGATTTTGTCACCAGCCTGCAGGGTTCCTTGAATATTTTTGCCCAACTATCCTGGTGCATCCTGCAGACATGGCCAGCCTAATCCCATTTGAGATTAGCTGCCTTCCTCCCCACTTTTATTTTAAAACAAATGATAATGCCCAGTATACTGTGCTCCATAGACCGCTGACAAATTAAACTGATCTTACCTGAAAACTATGTGCCGTATTCTCACAATAGTTAAACATTTTGTAGAGGGACGTCATCATCCTCATCTCCACTGTCTCCTTGTTATGACGAGTAAATGATATCATTTCAGATAGACGAATGTCGAATACAGCGTTGGGATACTCCCAAGTTGGCTGGAAGAAAATTAATTAACGCTTATACCAACTTGTCACAATTTTTTCTTCCTGCCTAGGTATCTTGGGATAAAAATACTCCCTATTTAATGTAGAGTGATGTATCATTGGAAGAGTCGTCTAATTTCGTTTTACCTGCCATAGTGTCCAAGTATCAGCCATAAGCCTGGCCACATATTTTAAGATTTTTTTCTGTCAGAAGACGTCTGACGTCCGCCGGAAGGTCCTCTGCCTATACGTTTTGTTCAAGACCCCGCATACTATCAGATATCTTTGAATTTTGAAAGTATGCGAGGTTTAGAAAAAATATATGGGCAAGCTGAATGTTCTGACAGAAAAATCTAAGAATTTACCGGGCAGGCCGGGCTAAATCTTGCACGTAAGACCCACTATCCGGTTTTTGATTGATCTGAGAAAACTCATGTACCAACGTGTGATAAAAATACAGTATAATGTCATACAGCTAGTTTGCTCATGAATCTAGGTGGCCATAGCAATACAGAAACGAAACAATAAAATCCAATCAAGTTTGATCTTATTTAATATATCCCGACAAGTACTTTGGTATCACAATAGAAGTTTGTACTTACAAAAGTTATTAAAATGACTTATTTCAAGGTCCATCATTATATTGACGACCTCCTTGGCGTGTTGGTAACCACACTAGCCCACAACTCAGAGGTCTTGGGTTTGATCCCCAGCCAGGGCAAGTTGGAAAATGGCCTTTATCAAATCGTCCTGGGTCTTAGGTGTACACTAAATATATATTATTAGTATCGTTGAGTTAGTATCCCATAACACTAGTTTAAAACTTACTTTTACTAGCTCAATGTTACACACATTGAAGATTTGAGTTATTTATTCATTTATTTATATTACTTAGAAGTAGGATTACCTTCATGTGGAGTGCATTCACCAAAACCATTGACGTACTTCGATCAACATCATCGTCGTTAAGTAAATTTGTGATGCGTTTGTAGGTAGCAGAATCTACCTAAAATAAAAAAATAAAAATTGGTCAAGTGCGAATTGAACTCCCGTGAAGAGGGTTCTGTACTTCTTATATTTTTACCTGAAATCCATACGAAAAGAACATTAAACCAAGTCAGTTAAAATATAAAATTGCTTAACAATGCCACGGCAGTTAGCTGCGTGGTTCCCGGCAGAGTAAAATGGGATCACTCCAAGTCTTCCCGTGGATGTCGTAGAAGACGACTTAGGAAACACAAACTAAACAAAGCTTATAAACATAAATGAGACCTCTCCAACCCGTCTGGCCAGCGTGGAGAGTGTAGGCTAAATCTTCTGACTGTTCTGGCTTATATATGGCTCCGGTAGTACAGAAAAGGTCGCGTGCTCCTGCAGTGCAGACTAAAAAAACCTGATGATGCGACGGAAATTTATTTGTCAGCAATTTTAGCTTTTCCCAGATAGTGTCACTGGAATTTCTAAGATGTTCCCGTGGAGTTGCCAAGATTTGCGAGGCTGGCATTCCAAGTATTGTTTTTAAGGAATTATAATATAAATTTATTTTAAGGATATATTTGTGTTCTTATTCCACATTCTTACCCATTGGTTGATGTAAGAAACTGCCCCACCAAGAAAATCAAAGCGCAACTTCTCTGTCTTAACTCCGAAGTTCTTTATTGAATTTGCGAAGAAACCATCGGCAACTGAGTCGGAGAACTCGATGAATATATTGTTCAGCATTATTAGGTCTGATTCTCTTAGACATTGTATCTTTTGCGTCAGATTTGGGTAAAATTTGGTGAGCTGTAAAAAAAAGCTTTCTTACGTCTTCATCCACATCAGGATAGAAGAAAGAGTACGACCTAAGGCCGTACGATCCAAAAGCCACATTAAGCGTGACGTTGATAAAATATATAAGGCTATCAAAATAGCCTCATAATAGAAGGGTTGCTAGCCGCATAGTCTATTTGTCTTATCTGACTTTTTAAGTGAGTGAAAATCGCATTCGAAGATTCCGTTACAAACATACATACCTACATACAAACATACAAGTGAAGCTAATAAAAAGCGTGTAAAAAAGAACAAATGCAAGTTATAATCGGAAAGATATTTGTGAAAGAGAAAAAGACGAAAAATGTATCATCTCTTCCAGCGCAGATCGTAAAAGATGATTGAAAGAATCAATCAATCAATCAATAATGGATGGAGATGTAATGAGAATCACTATTTGTGACGTTCCACGGGTAAAGGTACCTTATGGACGGTGGCGCTTAGGACGTTTAGAAAAACAATTCGTACAATTAACTTAGCTTGAATAAACACAATGTCGTAAGTGCCAGCGTCCATAAGGTACTTTTACCCGTGGAACGTCACATTTCGATTTCTTTTTCGATCTTACGTCCACCGTCACGTTACACCCACTTTCCATTATTCGATCGAATTGACTTCACATAGTTATGTATGTTGGATGACAATTAAATATTATGGTATCATGACCTGATCTCATAAGCTGGAAGGTAGCCACGGCATATCTGTGATAAAACAACATAACCCTACCAAGTTTGGGCTTAACTGATTCATCTTGAAGAGCAGCACTTTAAACTTTTTAGTTCATTGTATTAGATAAAGCTTGTTAGGTTTGACTTCATAAAAATGGAGGAGCTTATCAATTCGAATTTAAATATGAAGACCCCAGCCCAGATCCCCCCAGCTGGCAGTTATTTTGCTCAGCGAATAAGTCTAACACTGCCAATATTCTGGGCACGTTGCCTCGATGTGAAGCGATGGAAGATTTTTTTTTATATAATTTAATGTAGATTGTAATTTAAATATGTTTTTTATGTATGTTCCCCTACAACTGGCACGCGCGATACACACTCTGAATTTGATCGCGGACAGGATAGACATCTTCCAGTGTACTATGTGTGAATTTACAAAGGTTGCCATTTATATTATAAGTTATGGTGTAATTGTTGATATTGATATGTAATAATTGCTGTTCTATTGTATTAGGTATAAACCTGTAAAAATAGAATAAGTTTGGAGAACAAATAAATAAAAAATAAAAAAATAGACTTCTCCGTTTTTTAACCGATTTAGAAATTATTTTTTTGTTTGAACGGGTATATATGCAAGTTGGTTCCATTGTCACCAGGTAAAGATCTGATGATGGGATCCTCAAGGAATCGAGAACTCCTATATTCTATCACATATATAGTAATTTTGATGTTTTTGTCAAGAAATCTTGTCGTAACTGCATTCAGAAAGTGAGTTTTGGTGAAGTGGAACTGATAAAAAGGACCAGAAATTTAAGTGTTTTTTTTTGTTGTTTAAAAAACATTATTAGGGTTCCGTGCAAAAAATGAAAAAATGGAACCCTTATAGGATCACTCGTGCATGTCTGTCCGTCCGTCTATCACAGCCAATTTGCTCTGAATCTACTGGACCGAATCAGGTGAAATTTGGTAGGATAGTGTAATTCCATAACCCAAACACATATGTGCAAAGTAAATAAATATTTCTTTAAATAAGGGTCATTTTCAGGGGATAAATTAGGAAATTGTAAAAAAAAGTTTTGCAAACCTTACTGTCATATATCAAATTTTCATTTGATATATAATCAGTCCTTTCGGACTTACTGAATATAACAAATTAAGAACAACTTTTACTATGGGATTTTTTATATATCCCTGAAATCGCAAAAAAAAATCTGCAGCTCCAAACAAAATTGAATACCTACCGTGGCAAAATGTATGGAGCTGCAGATTTATTTTTTGCGATTTCAGGGATGATCCCGTAGTAAAAGTTGTTCACATTGGGTAGTACGGTAACTCCCTTTCAGGTTGATGCCCCCTTTTTGTTTTTTGTTACACGTTGTATATACCTCCCTGTCCTTGGTGACCCCTAACGCCGTCATCAGCTCAGTTTTGGCTTCTCCATTAGCTAGCGTAGCTAACTTGTTCAACGCTAGTCTCACTGGTAGTGTGGACACCACCATGTTTTGGGGTTTCTGTCTCATTGGCCACTGATAAAGAAAAGAGAAAAATGTTTTTACATAAATGTTGGTAAATTATCTATCGTTTTTTATGAAGGGTAGCATTAAGGAGAACCATCTTGTGTATCTACATGTGTCACACATGGCACTACAGAAGCTGGTGGTAAAATTTAAAGGCAGCGCCGAAAAATCTACAATTTTCATTTTCACTTTACGCCCACTTGGACAATTTATCCCGCAAATGTTCCACTATTTTAAATTTTTTTTTAACAGGAAACACTAGGCTTAAAATGTCAATGTAAAATCGTGAAAACTAACACACACTCTTACGACTCTAGCGCATTCTGAAGTGATTTGGCATCCTTGGATGACCATTAACATGCATATTATAATTGGAGAAGTAAAAGCGGGAAAGCGCATCCGAGTTTCAAATCAGCACAGCTGAGGATGAAACGGAAAGGCGATAAGATGAAAAAAATAAATAAAAATAAAACAATACTTACAATGGCCAAAGATTTTCTCAATCCATCTTTGATTGTTTCGTTATTTGTTTTGTTTCCGTTACACGATATGGTATTTAAAACTGGAAAATAATTTATTTTCTTTCATTCCATTTTCGCCACAAAAACTTTTATATCATTTTGACATATACTTTTACTATTAGACAATTTAAATTGCTAGATTCCACAATAACATTATATTGAATTTCGGCTACATATTCAAACATATTTTTTTTTTAAATTTAAAAATGTTTTACACGCAATTGTTTGTTTTCTTTTTTATAAAGTTAAAATGTATGTACCTATAGTAAAAAACGCGTCAACATACTACATTTTACCGTAAAAAATAAATATAAAAATTAAATCAAAAACAATCACCTAGAACAATAATAATGCTCGTATACATTCTATAGCAATATTCGAAATGTTATCGCAAAATTCGATTGTAAAATTTTATTCCAACAAAACAAACTACATCGATAAGCCATAAGGATCTTGTCATAAAAGTGGTCAGACTTTGTATAATATATTTTCCGAGATAATGTGGATTCCCTATAAATCTTTCGGACGAAAATGTTATGGAATTTCAATTTGCGGTGAAGGTAAACTGTTTTATTAGGAGTTGAGTTATGAAATTAAGAATATTGTTCATAGTGTGTTACGAGTATATATCTAAGAAACCAAAAATAAATAGAGTAGATAAAATTAAAATTAAAGATATAACTAGATTAAATCCTGTCGATCATTCTGCGACCAAATTGCGGACATTTAAGTGAGATACAGATACACTATCACGTCTTTATCCCTAACGGGGTAGACAGAGCCAAGGGCGGTAAAGCTCAGGCCACTTTTAGCGTAATGGTGGGCATGAAGGTGGAAAAGGGAAATCATAATAGTGATGGGTTGCTTACCGCATCGCCTATTCATATGATTCAGATTCTCGCCCATTCCCTCGATCGACTTTTACGATCTGCACGGGAAGAGAAGCAGCTGGTACATTCTACGTTTTTTTCTTTTCTCCCAGACCAGCAAAGAAGATTTAAGTGAGGTGTACCCAAAACCAGAGAGCATTCACGAAAAGCAAATGAGTGCTGGCGAAACGAAAGAGTAGCAGGGTGAATTCGAGTAAATGGTAATGACCATGTAAAAATGGTAATGATAACAGTCAAATGGTAATGATGTAATCTTCTTCTTCTTTAATATAAGAGCTTGCTCTTGTCGGTAGAGTTAAGTGGAGATGCCTCCATTCCTCTCTTCTCTCTGCCTATGATGATTAATGGTGTAATATGGGATAATTTATATTAATATCATCACCATTACCTGTTATCATTACCATTTTTACATCGTCATTACAATTCACGACTAAATTCTCGAATTCACCCAGCAAGCGGAGATCCATAGTCTCTGCCTACCGTAAGAGAAAGAGGCGGGATACTATTATCACGCAATATGTATCTAATTACATACATACGTTCAGTATATTTCTGTCACAAACCCTACGTGCGAAAGAGATAGCAAAATCCGTCGCGTAATGCCGTGTCTTTGTTGCTCGTAGAGTTTGTGACAGAGATAGATTGAACCCGTTGCGTGCGCCCGCTTAACTTATCGGTCCTAAGGTACACGTTATCTAACTACACACATCTTAATAGACATGGGTAACTCCGGATTCGAATATTTTAATGAGCCGATTCATCAACAGGAGCCGATACCCGTACTGAATCCCAGTAATCGTTATCGGCTCCCGCGAGTTATTGAGTCCGCACTGATCTTAGTCCCACAGGGAATCGGCACCTGTCGGGTCGCAAGCCGCGAGCCGCGTTTCGGCTCCACCGCGTCTCGGGAGGAATCGGGAGTCGGGTGTTAATATTATTCTGTATTGAAACCGGTACCAGAAAGGACGTCTTTATTCTGTAGATTCAATAGCGAAACTAAGCGGACCTCGGAGCTGGAGCCGATAAGGGAGTAGGAATCATTAAAATGAGTCGGTACCGGATGCGGAGTAAGATTCAGTGAGCCGAAACACTCATCGGAGTCGAGATTACCCATGTCTACATCTTAAGCTACAAGTTGATACAAATACATTTTTTATTTACACCCAAATCTGCATGAAGAATGGAAAATATTAAGTAAGTACAAAAAAAGAATCAAGCCACCGAGCTCTGCATAACCGAATTACGCCGTACGTTGTTACGTAAAAGCCGAGGCTGGAACAAACGTGCACACGTCTCTGACAACAGCATTACAATAATTGATTAACTAAACGCAAAGAGAAATAATCGCGATTCAGCGCTTTACCAACTAAGGCCGCCTACACACTAGCGACAGAAATAAAACATCTATATGGGATAACCACACACAAAGAGCTAAGTAAGTAAAGTTGAGTTGAGCTGAAAGGAAGCTAGCTAGTCGGGAGGAACTTCGAAGAATATAATAGACTAGCTTTTGCCCGCGGCTTCGCTCGCATCCTTTCTTAGCGGATGCCTACATCATAAAATCTAACTGCATGCCAAATTTCATCCCGATCCGTCCAGTGGTTTGGGCTGTGCGTTGATAGATCACTGTATCAGTCAGTCACCTTTGAGTTATATATGTTTAGATTACCAAACCCGTCGAGTGATTTCTATACACAAAGTTTATTGTTTTCACCTCAACCACAGAATACAGTAAGAGTAAACAGAACGGAATCTCCTAAGGTACGCGCAATATGCGTCCCCCTTTCCCGTTCCCGCACCTCTCCCCCGTTTTCGCCTTGATGACGGGCGAGAGCGGGCGAACACACACTGCATGGCACAAGTTGGCCCATTAGAACCGGGGGAGAGGTGCGGGTGCGAGGAACGAGGACGCATATTGCGCGTACCTTAGGAGATTCCGTTCTGTTTACTCTTACTGTATTCTGTGCTTCAACGCTAAGTGATCTTAGCGTTTTCTATTGACATAAAGACATAGTTTAATTAATCGTAAGGTTGCTTATACAAATAGTTAGAATGTGGATTAAATTAGTGCTACCTATGTAAGTTTGAATTGCTTGCCACAATGTATGAAATGATAGACAACACCTTCTTCGTCTATGCGCGTTCCCGGTTGCATCCTTAGCTGTGCTGCTTCGGAGCCCGGGGTGCGCTTTCCCGCTTTTTCTTCTTCTTCATCTAAGCGCGTTCCCGGTTGCATCCTCAGCTGTGCTGCTCTACACACCCAAGCACACCCCGGGCTCTGGCCCGGGGTGTGCTTTCCCGCTTTTTCTTCTCCAAATATAACATGCATGTCAATTGTCACCCAAGGATGCCTAAGACTTTGCAAAATGGAGAAAAAATAACCGAAACAGTTTAAATGATTTGGCTATAGTTTATCGACCGGCCGCCTGCCTGACGTCAACCCTCTTTGGGAATATATTTGTGCGAAAAGTTTTACAACGGCCGCTGTCCTACGTTAACTCTCCTTGGGAATGCAATTATAGCACGAGATGTTTGTGCTTAGTCCTTCAGTCGCCTCTTACGACATCCACAGGAAGAGATGGAGATAGCTCATTAAGTATGAATTGCTTGCTACATGTATGAGATGATAGCTCATACAACATCAGCCATCGTATTATCACGGACCAACTTTTCTACTAGATACCCAAATCAAGTTGGCTTTGACAGATGAGATTTTACTAGATATGAACATGTTTGCGGGGGATAAGGGTTGGAATACATCTGTCAGCATGGAACAGCATCTTCCTATGCTGCTATCCTTTTCTTTCGCTCAGAACCATCATTTGCTAGAGCGAGAGAGAGCGACGGAACGCCGCGGCATCGGCTAAATACATATAAAGATAAACACCCAAGACCCAGGTTAATTTTAAAAAGGCCATTTTCCAACTTCCCCTGGCTGGGGATCAAACCCAGAAAGTCCGGAATGGCGAACTGGCGTGTTAACCACTACGCCACGGAGGTCGTCTTTCTTTGATGTTGGCCTATAATTAGACAGCTTAAAAATTTCAACCAGTCTTGGCCAAGTTTTCACACGAAAAGCAAATCATATAATAAAAAGTATTATTATATTAATCATTCATGAATGAATACCGTAAAAAAACAGTGCCTTCTGAGACCCACAAGCACAAAAACACGTCAGTTAAAAAAAAATTGCGTTAAAAATCCAAGCGAGAAAATCTCAACAAACATTTTCCTCAGAATTGCCGCTGCAAACAACGTTAAAACTCAATAAAGATCCCACGTGTATTGATGACTTTCTATTGCCCGTTAATAACTGCCCTAAGACTCCGCCGTGCCAGGAAAAATGATTTATAAAACGCTCGCTACTACCTCTATCTCTCTCAGATTCATATTTAATCCTACCACCGTCTCTGTCTATTCTAGTCCAATTTCACAGGCCGGTGGTTGCCTCCAGACCTCGCGGAAATGCTCTTATTGATTAAGAAGCTTGAATATTCATTCAATTATAAGGCGTTGCGGTTTTCTGACGAATCGTCAGTTAATCATTTTAAACTGACTCTGTTATAATGTTTGCGGCTGCTTTATATTCTGATTTTGCATTTTAAAAGGTTTATTTTCTATGTTTATTGGAGAACAAGGAAACGTATAATGTATAAGTATAGGATGATGTCTTTATTGATGACCAAAAGAGCAGCTCTACAGATTTTGTGTTGAACACATCGAAAGAGTTATGCCGTGTGGCTTTCGGCCAAGAATAGGACCACTCCATCTTTTGCTGTAGATGTCATAAGAGGCGAACGGAATAAGCAGAAAAATCTCATGCTACAAGGGTTGAAGACGGGGGGTGGGCGTTTGTAAAACTTTTCGCACAAATGCATTACCAGAGGTTTGACGTCAGGCAGTCGTAAAACTATTAGCCAAATCGTTTAAGCTGTTCTGTCTATTCTCTTGTCGATTTCGCGTGATATTGATATGCATATTATATTTGGAGAAGAAAAAACGGAAAATCGTACCTTGGGCTCTGAAGCAGTACAGCCGAGGATGCTACCGGAAACGTGCAACGACGGAGAAGACCAGTACTCGTATTATTATTAACTAATTTAATAAAAAAAAATCTATTATGAATGTATAAATTTGTCAATATATTCTTATTTTATTCTCTCTTTTTCTATAAAAACTGAGATATTGTTGTTGCCCTTCAATTTTAAATGTCACTGTCAGCTGTCAATGTTTTACTTGATGACAGTTAATGGCAAACGGAGGTAGATCTGAGAATTAAGATTTTCATTTTTTTTCTGTTTCTTTTTGTTATTACGTATTATGTCGGTATAATTGTATGCATTACGATATCGTATTGGCGTGGCAAATAGGTGTTTTGCGGCTTTTTTGGCGGATTTTATTTTTGTAAACTAGGCTCCAACGGAAGACCAGCGCTGGCAGTTATTACACAACCAGCACACACAGCATTTTATTATTTATTTTTATTATTATAATTTTAGAATGGTTACTTTTACAAATTAGAGGATGAATTGTCCTTTTTTTTCAGAACCTTACTTAAGCCAAAAGTATTCGAAAACTCGCGAAACTCATATATGGCACTGACATGGTATAAGACCAGCTACCTCAAACATTGGCCCCTGTTCTATTTTAATATGGCGGCGTGAATTTTATCATACGTATTTAATTTTCAAACGACAAAATCTGGTTACTTACCGATGGAAAGTTATTTCTTTACAATTGGCCGTGTTCCTTGAATTATTTTTACAGTATTGTAACACTGGAAGGTGGATAGCCACAGAGATAGAGGACGACTTAGAAAGGAGTGGGGGGAATGTGCGGGACATGATGAAGAGGGGGGAAGTACAGATATAATGAATGATAGAAAACGATGGAGGGAGTTGACATACAGAGCCGACCCCAAATGGAGAGAAAGCGAGGAAGATGGTGATGATGATGATTTAACACACACCAAGAATTTTTTTTATTATGTTCACCATGTTTCTGTATGGTTTTCCCTTTCAAGAGCTAGCAAGCGACTAAGTGAACTTTATGGAGATAGCTACAATGAGGGCTTCTCCGAGAAAAAAAAGATTTTTTAGGACGCCAATAGATGGCGCTACATTCCGAGCATATGTCAAGCAAAGTTGTCAGTCTTTCTTTGGTGAGGAGTACTATTTTTGAAATCGGGAGTCACGTTACGAATGATTGTCGCGTTTCAAAAAGGCGCATTTTTAAATTAGTCGTACCGTACGCGAAGGATTTGAACGATTGGTCTTGACTTGACCGCTCAAAGAGTAAAAAAGGGTCGTTTTCAAAGAGACAATAAGTTGGAAAATTACAAGTTTTGTAATTCGCTGATTCCCTCGTTGAAAAATAGCACTCCTGTTTAGATAGCGATGTTTTGATAACCATAGACCAAGATTTTTTTTAACATTGAGTGACATTGACATATGTGTTTCGTGCAGCGCCCTCTATTAACTTGTATGACAACTTGTTTTATTTTATTTTTAACTGTCAAATTGAAAACCACTCATTGAACGGGACAAAAGAATTTGTAGTGTCTTCTTTAGTTGTACATACTCGTAATAGCTCTTTGATATAAGGTCCTTCAATAGAAACGCACATTTATTTTTATGCAATTTGAAACTATGTAAAGAGACAACCTTTATTCCGGCAACCTAAGCCGGTAACAATAGAACACATCCGGATTTTTTCAATTCAATATTTTAGCAGTTCTCCACTTCAAAGCGATCTAAACAGATTCAAAGTCTCTCAAAGGCTGTCGATAAGAGCTGAGGCCGTATAAGCAGGCGGTAATGTAACTGAAGTACAAATTAAAGAGGGTGACATGTATGACACTAAGACAGGTAAGTACAGTCTATGAAGGCCGCCAGTAATATACAAGTCAATGATGAAGCCACTAATATATATATATACACCCTGTATATATATATATATATATATATACAGGGTGTGTATATATATATATATATATATATATATATACAGGGTGTATATATATATATATATATATACTTATATACAGGGAGCATTTGAAATCATTGGCATTAATTTAACTTGTTAATATACTACTCTACTACATACTCACTTAAAGGATATTTTTTACGGTAACAATACTGCAATTAGTGCAGAAATTAAAAAGTATCGAAAAGTAAGAAAAATAAACAAAGTATCAAAATATCGCGGGGCACACCAGCTGTGGCGTGGGCAGCCGGCATACAAAAACAGACTTTAAGTTGCGTGGATAAGGTTTAAAGTCGAGTGGGGAAAGGCGATGTCACGCGACCGATTGAGGGAACGAATGTTAGGTACTACGGAATCTACGACGATGCAATGAAATTAATACTATTATAATTAATTTACTTTTCATGAGTTTTATGACCATAAGTTTTTTTATTTATAATTGCAGTAATGGTGTCTATCAACAAGTCTAACGCATGTTTAGAGGTTTTCTTTAATATGAAAATGACGACTTCTGATTGACGTTTTAATAGGATCACATTACTTTGTATCATGGGTATAGTGGATATTTAAAATGATGCCAAAGATTTCAATTCCACCCTGGACAAATCACGCTGATTGAGCTAGCCCCAAAGTTAGTTATATGTACTATATTTTAAAATAAATACTTATATAGCTAAACTGAACACCCAAAACACACGACAATTTTAGAAAAGTCATTTTCCAACTTACCGGACTGACTTAGCGGACTGGCGTGAATACTTAGTGGCATCAGCGTTGTAGCAAGTTTTTGTTGGGGAGCTCGGTGGCTCGGTGAGAGTACGCATACTGTGTTTTCGCAAATGGCACTGGGAGTGGCACGCACTTGAATGGATGAAAACAAGTAGCAAGTAATTTCTCAAGCTCCTCCGTACTTAAAAATGCACCTTAAACTATTGGTCCCAGCTATCATCATTTATTTTATTTTATTTATTCAAGACACTTGGAAATTTACAAACACACATAAAAAAATAAGGAAACATAGTACTTAGGTGCTACTTATTTCTAAAGAAATTTCTTCCAGTAGACCCGCGAGAGGAAATGGGAAAAAAAAGAGGTAATTGGCGTGTACCTACAATACAAAACTAAATAAATAAATAGACAAGATATATACCTACATAAACATACATAAATATACTTACATAAATACATAAATAAATATATATTCATAAAGCATATATACAATAAATACATATGTTAATATTTCTAAATATATTAGGATGATAAATACAGATAGTAATCTTTTACTCGTTTCTTGAACGTCGTTATGGTTTTAGACTCTCGAATGCTCGGTGGTAGCTGTATCATTGTATTGCAGTTGTCAAGTTATGTCAGATGCCTTAAGCTACCTTAAGAAACTTGAGAAATCTGACTCCAGTGTTGGCCACTTACACAAACGAAAAATTAAGTTTTTTCTTTTCTCCCACACCAGCATGGAATACTTAAAATAAAAAGTAAACTTCTGTAAGTTTATATTTTGTGCTGGAAGTGTCCCGCCTTGACGGAATCAAATAAGAGAGAATAGTAATAAAATTGAACCGACGCGGCGGCCAGATGTAGCGGCGAATTTATCGCTGCTTTAGCTCCGGGACCTACTGGATGCATTGGAAATTAAATTTTGACAAAATGTCCGCATCTGCTGCAAGAGAGTTGAGAATAGATGGTATGTAGACTAAAGAGTAAAGCTAGTCACAATGGTTCAACAGATCAACAAATTGTCACGTCCTTATTCCTTACGAAGCAAATAGAGCCAAAGGCCTTAACTTAAGGCTTATCTAGTAAATGGGCCTGAATTGGAAAACGATAGTAGGATTTTCATTGACAGAGCGAGCTCTGTTTCGGACAAAAAATGCTTAAAATCCGTCTGTCTGTTCTAGCCAAAAGGTCACATTTTTCAACCGAATTTCACGAAAATTGGCACACAAATACGTTGGTTTATTTAATTTATTTAGTCGATCGAGATTTTTAATAAGTATAATAAAGAAATAGGGTAGAAATAGAGGGGAAAGGTGGAACTTTGCCTGTTGTGTTATTTATTAACGGATTCCAATCATAGGCCCAGGATCAACGCAAGCAAAATTACGTAAATTGGAATAAAGAGTGGAAAAAGTATTCACGAGCCTTTGTGAGTTGCAATGGAGGTCTCGATGAAAGTGGCAATATTCGATGGTCAAAATTTCAAACAGTGGAAATTTCAAATAAATTGTGCTTTAATAGCAAAAGGACTGGACATAAATCAAATAAAACCAGAAGACAGTGATGCTAAAGTTCAGTGGAATAAAAACGATGGCATGGCCATGTTCATACTGACTTCTTCAATGGATCGGAATCAAATATTCCTGATAGAAAATTGCCAATTCTGTTTTGTTCACTTATAGTTTAGTTTAATTTTAGCTTTAACTTTATTTTAAGAGTATTTGAAAGTATAATTCAAAATTGAAAGGCACAATTTAATTCTATGCAAGATTAAAGTGGAGGAGAGAACAGGGGAGAAGTTTGCTATAGCGCTATATATGGACGGATTTCACTGAAATAGCTTTGCTAAGTCAGAAGAAAGGGGAAAGTGTCGGTTATTGCATCTTTTTGACGAAGCATATTACGGATAAACTTCTGTAAATCATTTGACGAAACATATTGTGGATGGTTTTTTTTTTGTATACTTTTGACAAAGCATGATGTGGATAATCGTATGACAATTTTTAGGGTTCCGTACCAAAGGGTGCAAACGGGACCCTATTACTGAGACTCCGCTGTCTGTCCGTCTGTCTGTCTGTCTGTCCGTCTGTCACAGGGCTTTATCTCTTGAACCGCAATAGCTAGGCACTTGAAATTTTCACCGATTATGTATTACTGTGGCCGCTATAAAAACAAATACTAAACATAAGATAAAGTTAAAAATTAAAGGGGGTCGTCATACAAGAAACGTGTTTCTTCAGCGCTTTAAAACATTGCACGGAGGTACTGAACCCTTCATGTACGAGTCCGACTCGCACTTGCCCGTTTATTTATCAATAATTTAAGTAGGTAATTTATTCGCCAAGTAACACTCCCAGTGTACCACGCCTTATCGTCTCCGCTTACACATCGGAACTGCATCCAATATATCTCCGGCGTATTGTCTTTAACAGCTCTATTATCGGCAGATTGCGTGGAAGCGGGCGAAAGAAATTTCTATCCGGTGTCGTGAATATTTTGTTTGTTACAATACTACAAGTTATATCGACTAGAGGCGATAGCACGCGTTTGATATTACTAGTGCCGTGTGGTTCCCGACAGAGAACAATAGGACCACTCTAAGTCTTCCCGTGGATGTCGTAGGAAATACAAGCTAAACAAAGCTTAGAAATATCAATGAGACCTCTCCAACCCGTCTGGCCAGAGTCGAGAGTGTAGGCCAAATCCTCTGGCTATTCTGACCAAGTGTGACGCTGGTAGTATACATAGAAGGTTGTGCTCCTGCAGTGGAGACTAAGAAAGGCCTGGTGAAGATGATGATATTACTCGTAATTAGTGATTTTGTTGGCAAATATTTTCAAACAGTACGTGACGTACTAGGTACGTAAGTACGTTATATTGTAATAACATTGTATTAGGCATAATATCTTTGCAAACTGACAAAGCCCTTCCGGCGTGTATGCGACTGATACTGTGTAAATGAGTTTCTTTCGGCGTTTCTTCTCAGCAGTGGTCGTTGCGTAACGCTAGTATCGGTAGCTTTTGCACTAAAAATAATTAAAAAAATGACCTATCTATATCCTACATTGAATATAAAAACGACGGGTTGCACTTCGGGAGTGCCGGTAGAAGTAAAAACTTGAATATTAACGTTGTGCATTTTTGATTTTTTGGAATGGTTAGGGAATAATTTTGCACGAATTGCTTTAATTATCAGTATAAAAGTACTATCATTTATGTGGTAGAATACAATATTTATTTATTGCGCTATCGTACACAAACATGACAATTTATATTAAATGAAAAAGTTTCTCGCAGCTAAACGAAACAGCAGGCGCAGGCATACATTTTCGCCGCACTGTAGAAAGAGAGGGGGATACTTCCTCTCCTACGCCGCGCCGGCTGTCTACTCTCCATCCGTCTTATGAATTTTCGATCAGGACGCGTGTCCTGACGCGAGTTTAACATTTTTTACCCATTAAAAAAAAAGTGCACAACGCCGCTAAAGAAGTTTTCACTTCAAAAATTTTGACTTTGACTTTAGGCATCTGCCTAATCCTGCATCTGTCAGATCTAAGAAAAAATTAAAGGACGGAAAATTAACACACATTTTGAAATAATTTTGCTATCGAAATTTTAAATGAATAAATTCAGTTATTTATATCTCATTTCACAGCACATAACCCCTCATCCTCGGGATGAATGGTAGCAATTATTCCGATATCATTTGGGTCGGATTTTGAGGCGCATCAGCAAAAAACTCCATCTAAATGAGTGATTCCTCAATTTCGGAGATGATTTGATTCCTGGCACGGGGTGTTGGGCACAGCATCCCATTACGGATGGAAATTACATGAGACTTACATGGTGGGTACGTTATTTCCATATGGAGAAATGAGAAACCATGACTTCTCTGTGGTATGAAAAATACCAGTAGATTTGCCATGTGGCTTCCGGCCTAGAATAGGATCACTCCATCTCTTCCTGTGGATGTCGTAAGAGGCAACAAAAGGACTAAGGTACAGAATTAATATAAGTATTGACATACAGAACGGAAACTCGCAGCGTCCCGGGCTATATGGCGTCCCCGCACCCCTCCCCCGTTCTCGGCGGCGTTTGACGGCTTTGAACACTGAAACTCCCACATTGACGTACGCACGTGTGTGTACGAATGTATAGTTTGGTTTGTAGTAGTAGGCATACCTTAATCCTTGTTGACGACCTCCGTGGCGTAATGGTTAACACGCTAGACCGCTAATCTGGAGGTTCTGGGTTCGATCATCAGCCAGGGCAAGTAGGAAAATGGCCTTTTTTCAAATTGTCCTGGGTCTTGGGTGTTTATCTATATATGTATTTATCATAAAATATAGTATCGTTTATTTAGTATCCCATAATACAAATTAAAAACTTACTTTGGGGCTAGCTTAATCAGTGTGATTTGTCCTGATATATTTATTTATTATTTATATAAACGTTACTCCGCTTGTATGAAGCGCCATATCTGTAACTAAGCACAAACATCTGGTTTTTTCTACGGGTATCTAAGGGAGATACAAGTAACATCGAATGGGCAGCAGCGTCCTCAATGCAAAGACCTGTTAATCCTCCCTTTATTGGGAGAGGCCTTTAGTCCAGTTGTGGACTAAATTGACTGTAAAAAAACCTTTCACTATTCCCATAACAAAGCCAAACACCTTTTTAAAACTAGATGACCCGCTGAGAGTACGCATTCTTAACGTACCTACGCATTCTTAGCACTTCTTTGGCATAAAATTTTCCCGTGCTCCTCCGTGCTTCGGAAGGCACGTTATTCCCGGCTGTCATCATTGTATGGCAGTCGTCAAGCTAATTCAGATGCGTTTAGGCACAAAAATTAAAAACGATCCGATTTTAATAAATTATCAACATATAAAAGACCATTCAGACGCATTGAAATCACGACGTAAAGGGCAGTCCTCACTAAATGGACCTTTACTAATGGTAACGCCCGTTTGATTTACAAATGCACGTTTGAGGGGAGAAGCGGGAAAGCTGGAAAACTTATATTTATGTACTGCACTAAGCAGGGTTTATAAAGGTTGAATGGGGAGCATTGGCCATTATTTCGTCCGGTTTTGGCGCTTTTCAATGTTGATCTGCGGCTACTTTTAGTTTGATTGCTTAAAATATGATTTTAGTATATTTTGTAGTTTTGTAAAAAATGTTTAAATTTCAACATTATGCCTTATACTGTTTTTCTTTCTTTAATAGTAATGTTCGAATTAGTATCAAATGGTCGCAACTGCCTTCGTGGTCCAGTAGTCAAGGCGTTTGCCTTGTTGTTTTAGTCTGGTTAGAATATTGCTTGGTTAGAATATTATTGGTTTTAATTACTTGATTATCCGGAAAGAAAGATGATGCCGTGCTTCAGAAGGCACGTAACGCTGTGGGTCCCGAATGCCATCTAGCGTTTGTTTAAACCTATTCTAGGTTTGGTTCTGGTCTAAACTTTGGGTTATGGACTCCACAACCAATGTGGAGGTCAGTTGGCAGTCCCGCTGTATAAAAGCCAGTAACCTCGTCAAATCACTGAAGCGTTACCGCTGAGGATGAAACCGGGAATACGCTCGGATGATGATGAGTATCGATCGAATGGTCGCAACAAAATAGTCTAAGGAGAAATCGTAAAAGTCAGTTAATATAAAAAACTTCATAGAGTCTTTTGCTTTGATTTGATTGAAATGTTATTTGTCATTGTTTACATGAAGTAGGAGAAACAAAAAGAAACTTTCAAAGCAAAATGATTCTGATAAACCAGTTGCTTTGTGAAAATATTTATTTTTCTAATACTTACAAAGAGATCCATGTAAGATGGAAGTAGCCAATGGCATCACATAGATCGTCTGACGTCCCGGTCGCATTCTCTAACAATAAATCTGGACTGACGTCCGCTTACATATCTGTATTGAGCACACGCTTTTATTTTTGGCTCTTAGTTTGAGTATTGGGAAAGTACCTGTAAAAACAGTTTAGTTCAAGTTTGTAAATTATTAAACAGCTTCTTCTTCTTATTTAAGAGCTTAGTGGCTCTTGTCGGTGGAGTATGCGCCAAACTTCTCGGTTCTCTGCCTTACTTTTTAGTGCTTGATACGACATGACCCCTGCTTTTTCTTTCAGTTGGTCTACATAGCTCTTTCTTGGTCGTCCTGGACCTCTTCTTCCTTTTATCTTTCCTTCTAGTATGTTTTTAAATAAGGAGTCATGTTGTATTAAGTGACCAATCATTTTTCCTCTCCTATTTTCAAATTAAATTAATCAAATTAATCCTATTTCTATTAAACAGCTATCAATAATTTTCTGAGAGACTAGGCTACCCTTAGTTGTAGGTTTCCTTTGGATCTACCTGCTTAATCTTCTAAGATTCTCTAAAAAGGGCGTGAAATGATTTTATCAGGCTGGGAACCTGAGTGTGGCACTCCTGATCCTGATGCAGGCGTCCATCTGCTAAGATAACCCTTTACTATCATGAGAGCCGTACTCGTGTTTAAAAAAAAACAAATTTATATGCATTGACTTATCTATTATTTATATGTAAACTAGCTTTTGCCCGCGGCTTTGCTCGCGTATCCCACGGGAACATTAAATTTCTCCGGGATGAAAGGTACCCTATGTCCTTCTCAGTACTCCTAACTATGTGTATGCCAATTTTCAAGAAGATTGGTTCAGTAGATAAAGCGTGAAGAGGTAACAAACAAACAAATATACAAACTCACTTTCGCATTTATAATATTAGGTAGGAAGTTAGGATTAGGATAAGCAGATTCTTATTTTATATTTATGTGTTTAGAGTCAAAGTCAAAGTCAAAATTATTTATTCAATGTAGGATAAATATATCACTACTATAGATACTAGCGTTTCGCAACGACCACTGCTGAGAAGAAACGCCGATAGAACTTTTTAATACAGCCGAAATGTTAGTGAGTTGAAACTTACATATCTTGTATAAAACTTATTAATACATTGTATTTGTATACAAGTTCATTTTCCAGAGAAATTAAAAACCTTTAACCGTTAAGCGTTTACTCCCCAATAACTTTTGAACGGCTGAACTGATTTTCATCAAAATTTATTACTTCATCAAAATTAATTACTTCATTAAAATAAAATAAAAATGCTTCGAAACCGGCCCATTTGTTTAGGAGTTACATCCCACAGGTACACAAATACTTCGCCGGGGGTTAAAAACGAAGTCGATTCCCGCCCTCTGTCCCTGTGTATGTTGTAAGCTTTGATTATTTAAACCACGCAACTGATTTTAAAATGGTTTTTATCAATCATGAACAGGTCTCTTTTAGTCTCTATAGCAGAGCACGACCCTCTCTGAACTGCCAGAGCCATATATTAGCCAGATACCGGACCAGCATAGGCTGGTCCGGGAGAAAAGAAAAACAAAGAATGTACCAGTTGCTTCTCTTCCCGCGCAGATCGTAAAAGCCGATCGAGGGAATGGGCAAGAATCTGAATCATGTCAATAGGCGATGCGGTTACCAACCCATCACTATTATGATTTCCTTTTTTCACCTACATGCCCACCATCACGCTAAAAGTGGCCTGGGTCTTGCCGCCCTAGGCTCTGTCTGCCCCGTTAGGGATAAAGACTTGATAGTGTATTAGTATCAGTATTAGCCAGATTTGGCCTTCACTTTGGTTAGAGAGGTCTCATTAATGTTTATAAACTTTGCTAGGCTTGTGTTTTCTAAGTCGCCTTCTACGACATCCACAGGAAGACTTTGAGTGGTCCTATTCTACTCTGCCGGGAACCACACGGCCACTTTTCTTTTTTTTCATCAATAGATAAAGTGATTCAAGAGGAAAAATTAATAACGGGCCGCTAGTGATATTTTATTAAACTGAATATACAAACATTCTTGTCAACTTCAGCTTTACATAGACGCTTTGACAAATCCCTTGGATAGTTCGAGTCACAATCCTCTTTGCAGTCGCCTAATATACTGCAATAGCGGAATTATCGCTGTCCAGTCGTCGGATTTGAATTTCAATGCCGCCTGCGTAAATACAGACGTCAGGTGGTGGAGACTGACTCAGCGGTGGGGTCTACTTCAGCAATGTGTAATCCACGCTTGTAATATTTTGATTTATTTAAATAATGTAAATAATTTTACATGGAGGATAACTCAGTAAAATGTTTTCTAGTCATACAAAGTTTGTTTCTGAATACGAAACACATCGATATTTTGCAGCTAGTTTTGGCAGGTATATATATTCTTACAGCCACTTTTGGCAAAAATGCAAGCTTAACGTTCTCACTTTAAACTGTAATCAGTGGTTCATAAAATAGTTTGAAGCTCAAAATTTTAAATGATATCTCCGTTTCCTTACAAATAATTTATTTCAAATGGGGGCAGCACTGCACTCCGTGTATCGTCTTAACACTTTTAAGGCTCGCGATACATTGAAGTTAGCAGTTTTATAACAAGACATTATAAACTTCAGGTATCATCTTGGTGGTAAGCTTCACTTAAATTTAGTGTTTGTTATACCAATCAGTTCATAAATAAAAGTAATATAAATTTAATAATCACGTTAAAAATATGTTCAATAAGTATGCTTTAAAATCCACGCGGACGAAGTCGCCGACAACAACTAGTTGTGCATAAGAAAGAAAACAGATATGAAAGATATTAAGTTCACAACCAAAACACTATCAAACAACAAAAAACTAAACCAAGCCTCCCATTGCGATCCGTTCCGTTCCGTAATATAAATTTAAAGAATCACGTGGAATATTTGTTCAATAACTATGTTTTAAATCCACGCGGACGAAGTCGCCGACAACAACTAGTTGTGCATAAGAAAGAAAACTGATATGAAAGATTTTAAGTTCACAACCAAAACACTATCAAACCACGAAACACTAAACCAAGCCTCCCATCGCGATCCGTTCCGTTCCGATTGCGGAATTTTAAAAGGCAATTGGTCCAATTCCGCTTGCTATGCGCGAGCGAGCAAACTTATTAGCCGGCGGGGTTATCGAGATTTCTTTACTTTTTGCAACCGGTCGCCGATTGATTGGACGCCGTTTGATTGCTGCCCCCGTGACTCATTTCTCAGTTTGTCGTTGATACGATGCGCGCAGTCTTCGTTTTTTGTTGAGATCGAAAATTGATTCTTTGTTTTTGTTGCAAAAATCTTTTACTTGCGTTCTTCATGTTTTTGAAAATGTCATCGTAATGGTGACAAAAGCATCAAAAGATACAACCAAAGAACAATAACCCATAGATATAGAACGTTCTTTGGTCACCAAAGTTTCAATAAATACATTCGGTTGTAAATTATTTATAACGCGAAATAATGTAAGTAAAGCGCATGTTTGTATGAGTGGAGTGACAAGAAAGGATAGAATTAAAAACGAGTATATAAGAGGAAGTACAAAGGTAGCCCCAATAATGGAAAAGTTGAGAAGGAATAGACTAAGATGGTATTGACATGTAATGAGGAGGGAGGAGAGCCACGTTACCAGAAAGGTGCTGAATTTGAAGGTCACAGGAAATAGGAACAGAGGAAGGCCTAAGAAAAGGTGGATGGAGTGCGTTAAGGACGATATGGATAAAAAGAATGTAACGAGTGCCTTGACAAAAGATAGAGGAAAATGAAAGACTCAAATGCTGTCCCGACCCCAGTGAAGTGGGATAAGGTGTGGAAGGAGAAGAAGAAAGCGCATGTTTGTATGGAGAATTTAACCATCATAATGAACTTTTACTGAAAAAGCCTTTCTTTTACTAGTAGTTCTGTGAGAACAGAAGACCTCGCGAGCTCTTATAACCAAGCAATAACGAACACTTTCTCCTTTCATCCGACTTCCCACAGCCATTTCAGTAAAATCAATCCATATATAACGCAACAGAAAACTTCCCCACATCCCTCCACTCCCCTTTTTGGATTTCTTTTGCAACACCATTATCGAATGATTTAGTGTGCCTCTCAAATGCTACAGCAAAGTTTCCCCCTCCCTATTCTCCCCTAATTAATAATCACGATCAATCTTTGATAAAAAAAAATTTAATTATTCAAGGTACTTTTTTGCGTCAAAATTTGCCAAAATCGGTAAAAAAATGCAATCTGTAGGCGAGAACAGACAGACAGACAAAAGCATTTTTGGCCAATTTTGAAACTGATACGCTTCGCTCGCTTGGACAAAAACTTCACTTTTTGAATACAATACAATACAATGCCCTTTATTGCACAAAAGTAAAAAAAACAGGACATAATTATCTTAAAAACTAGGAAATGCGCAAAAAGTGGCCTTATCGATAAGCAATTTCTAACAGGCAACCTCGTTTAAATAGAAAAAAAATATGGGAAATTATGTAGTGCGGGGTGGTCAATATAATAAACATACTAAAATACAATAATTATAATAAACATACATACATCTGTAGGGGTACACACATACATTGATAAAATGAAATTCAGCAAATTCTTGTAGCGCAGGCGCACGGCAGTCGCCCTCCGCCTGCCTCCGTTCCCACTCGCGGACTTCTGTCCTATATGTAATTTCGTGTTCGATTTAACTTCGTAACTTGTACGGTATTTATGGGTATTCATCCTTTAAATCCCAATTAAAATCGCATTTTCTATCCTTATTCAAATTGAATTGAATAAGGATAGAAAATGCGATTTTAATTGGGATTTAAAGGATGAATACCCATAAATCAGAGGAATAACCCTACACGTTTTATGCCATACTAATAATGCCAGCCACACATTTTTTCTGCTTGGTCTAATGGTTGACCGGGAGAGAATGCCATATGGCATTAGGTCCGCCACTTGTACGTTAATTTTATTATGCAACTAGCTGACCCGGGAAACGTTGTTTTGCCATTTAAAATTAAAATTTTGTCGAACAAATAAAAATAAAATGTTAGGGGTGGTCAACCTGTAAAGGACAACGAGCCTGCCCGCCAACGACATCGAGCCCGTCAGCCGACTAATCAGAGCGCTTGCATTAAAATGTTTCTCTCGCCTCTGATTGGCCGGCGCATTCGTCGAACTAGTACGCGCCCGCTCCGGATTGGCCGGCGCACTCGTCGATATCGCGTACTAGCGAGACCCTTTTATTGTTCATATAATAGCGGCCGACGGCCAGTATTGTATTTCATTCAACAAGTTATATTTGTACAGTAAACATTGGAGCAATAAAGAAATTACATCGAAGAAGTGTTTGGAAAATTATACAGTCCTCTACAGTTGTGGTCCTTCGAAGAAGCCGGATCTACTAAGGCGGAACCAGCAGTGTTACTACGAGATGGTGTTCACTAGGAGCCAGGGTGAAGCAGCCGAACAGGAAGAGCTAAGGCGGGCCCAGGAAGAGGAAGCACGCCGCGAGACTGAGCGCCAGCGGGTCGAGCTGGAACATATAAGGAGGCTGTCACTAGAACCACCGGCCTCTCCGTGTACCAGGCAGAGCGAGGCGCAGGAAGCTGCTGCTGCCGCTGCAGGCCCGACGCCAGGTCCCTCGAACCTTGAGGCCCGGCACCGAACGAGGTCCCCAGCGCGCTCAGCATGCTCCGCACGGTCCACGAACAGCGTCTCAGCTAGACTACGCCTTGCTGAACTGGAGGCAGCCGAGAAGCTTGCAGCCATCAAGAGGGAGGAGCTACGACTTAAAGCCGACCTCATTAAGAAGCGATTGGCTGCTGAAGTATCTGCTATCCAAGAAGAGGAAGATGCATTGAACGAACCAGAAGCCAGAGAGCGTGTGGACGAGTGGCTACGAACCAACCCACTCCCCATCCGTAACCAGAAAGGGCTCAAAGACGAACCAAGGAGACTTCGCTTCGACGTCGCAAGAGGAAGATCCCCGACACCGACCAAGTCAAGGAACGACATAGGACATCCGGTGGAGTCACTAGAAAGGATGATGTATTCACGTCTACGGCAAACCGACCTGCCGACATTCTCTGGAAGCATCAACGAGTGGCTACCATTCAAGGCCTCTATGCTTGACACGACAAAGCTATACAACGTGTCACCAGCCGAGAACCTACAACGACTAAGAACCTGCCTGAAAGGAGAAGCCCAAGAAGCCGTTGCGAATCTACTATATAGCGCAACCGATCCCGAAACCATCATGAAGTCCCTGAAGCAGAAGTTTGGAAGGCCCGAAATAATCATCGCTTGAGCCATTGAAGATTTGAAAAAGATGCCAAAGCCCGGAACTACAGCTACGGAACTCAACAATTTTGCTATCAAACTGCAAAACGTTGTCTGCATGCTCAGGACCATCGACCGACAGGGAAACCTCAACAATCCCCTACTAATGCGAGAGGTGTTGGCCAAACTCAGTCCGCATCTCATATCGCGTTGGTGTGACTACGCCCGTGGACACGACGGCTCATCAGATTCAGAGATAGTCTTACTGTCTCAATTCCTCATGCAAGACGCAGACCAAGAGCTACGTTATACCTACGTCTCAGCGTCCAGCGCAACCTCTACGACTATAAAGAAAGAAGTCAGGCCGCCCACTACATACAAGAAGAGGACGAACCCAGTCTACGCCGTCGATGAAGCCGCCGTGAATAAGGAGAGTTGCCTAAGCTGCGAGCAGATCCACGCGCTACCGCAGTGCCCGTCATACAAGGCACTCACAGTTGACCAGCGCTGGGACTTCGTGAGGGACAAGAAAATCTGCTTCAAGTGCGTTAGAGCAACGCACCGACGCTTCAAGTGCAAAGCAAAGCCGTGCGGTGTCAACCTATGCCGCCGCCCACACCACTCTACGTTGCACCTAGAGAGGAAACCAGAGGACGAGCAAACACAGCAACAATCTGAAGCTGTGTTATCGGTGGCAACCTCAACTGCCACCAACCAACGAACTGTCTTGCTAAAGACATGTCCAGTCATCGTCGTCGGACCACGGGGGGAGGCGAAGACCTACGCGCTTCTAGATGAAGGGGCAACCATTACCCTCATCGATGAACGTCTAGCAAAAGACATCGGCGCCGAGGGTCCATCGCAACCACTACATCTGCGCGGCGTCAACATGTCTCAGAGCGAAGCGGACAGCAAGATCGTCAAGGTGCTGATGCGGGGCAAGAAAGAAGACACGCTACTTGAACTTACGTACGTACACGAACTTTGCGCTCGGACTGTGAAGAACCTGAAGTTACATCAACAGTCCGTACCTGACACGGTGATTAAGTACGAACACCTCCAAGACCTGCAAATGGATGAAGTGTGCTACGACCTGGCACTCCCCGGCATCCTAGTGGGGTCCAACCATTGGGAGTGCATTGTGTCCCGCGAATCGCGAGTCGGTGAATCGAACCAACCAGCCGCATCACGAACTCAACTTGGCTGGGTGGTGCACGGTGCCACGCAGCGTGATCGTCAAGCACGAGAGGGTGCTACACGTCTTCGAACAAACAGACGAGAACGAGCGGCCCGATCAACGTCTACACGACCTGGTGGAGAATCACTTCAAGATTGAAGCACTGGGTGTCGCTCTACAACCACGAGTGAGCGACACAGATCAACGTGCCATCGCCATCGTCAAGAAAACCATCAAGAAAATTGACGGTGGTTATGAAGTTGGACTACCGTGGCGAGAAGATAACGTCACCATGCCGCCCACCTACGACATGGCGTTTCGAAGGCTAAAAGCAATCGAAAGGAAAATGGACGCCTCACCTGACTTCGCCAAGGAATACGCTGCGCAAATAGAAAACCTTCTGAAGGAAGGCTACGCGGTCCCATGCGACGGATCTGAACGATCGAGCGCCGTCTGCTGGTACCTGCCTCACTTTGCCGTACAGAACTTGAACAAGCCCGGCAAACAACGATTGGTCTTCGATGCAGCGGCGAAGAGTCACGGTGTGAGCCTCAACGACCATCTGTTGGAAGGACCGGACCTACTGTTGTCGCTTCCGGGAATTCTATTCAGGTTCCGAGAAAAGGCGATAGC
This sequence comes from Acrobasis repandana, assembly GCA_963576875.1. Classification (NCBI taxonomy): domain Eukaryota; kingdom Metazoa; phylum Arthropoda; class Insecta; order Lepidoptera; family Pyralidae; genus Acrobasis; species Acrobasis repandana. The sequence goes on along the minus strand of OY756218.1, from coordinate 23,052,225 downwards.
AATCACGGCGGATTTTCAAGAAATGTTCTTGAGAGTGTGGATTCGCCCAGAAGACCAACCAGCATAGCAATTCCTGTGACGAGGCGACGACCGAGAGAACCCACCGCGTCACTACAAGATGGCCAGCATGATTTTTGGAGCGGCCAGTTCACCCTTTATGGCGCACTATGTTTGTGACCACAATGCGAACATACACGCGCAGAAGTATCCACGAGCCCAGAAAGCTATAACGCAGAGCCACTACGACTTGGCGGCCAGTTACGACGGCAAAGAAGAAGCACGTAGTGCCGTGAAAGAAATAATCACGGAACACGCCTTCGCTGGGTTCAAGCTGCGAGGATGGAGCTCGAACAACGAAAAGGTGCTCCACAACGTGCCTACAGAGCTGCGCGCAACCACACCTATGCAACTGGGGGGTGCGCATCCCGAGAACAAGATACTCGGACTCTACTGGAACGCCGAACGAGATGAGCTGGGATTCAACACATCGATGCACCGAGTCCCAGCCGAAGTACGCAAGCAAGTCCGAACGCCGACCAAAAGAGAAGCGCTCGCCGCTGTGATGTCTATTTACGATCCACTGGGGCTGCTCAGTCACTACACAGTACGAGCAAAGATCATCCTACAGAGCTTGTGGCGCCTCAAGACGACGTGGGACGAGCCGCTACCCGAAGAAGAAGGAGAACTCTTCGCTGATTGGCTATCACATCTCACCGAGATAGCCTGTCTACGCCTGCCGAGACTCTACGCGCCAGGGAAAGACAAACACGTCGAACTTCACGTGTTATGCGACGCGAGCGAACAGGCCTATGCAACAGTGGCCTACTGGAGGGTTACGCACAGCAATGGGACCGTGGACGTCGTGCTAGTAGGCGCCAAATCAAAGGTGGCGCCGAAACGCACGCAGACCATCCCCCGCCTTGAACTACAAGCCGCAGTCATTGGAGCCAGACTAGCAGACACCATCAAAAAAGAACATGAGATGGAAGTCAGCCGAACAACCTACTGGACCGACTCCTCGACGGTCGTGAATTGGATTCGCCACGACACGAAACGGTACACACCGTTCGTGGCTCATCGACTAGGCGAGATTGCAGAACTCACTCACAAAGAAGAATGGCGATGGCTACCTACAGAACTCAACGTAGCTGACAACGCCACGAGATTCTCTCACACGCCGATCAGTGGCCACGACCGATGGTTCCGTGGCCCAAGCTTCTTATATCAACCTGAGGAGCACTGGCCCGTCGAGAAGACAGGCGCTGAGGTAGATGAAATTGAAGTCCTGCACATGAGCGAAGACTCACTGAAAAGATACTTAAAGATTTAATAAGTAAATAAATAATAAGCGAACGGACAGATGGACATAACGAAACTAAAAAGGTTCCTAGTCTGCGTTTTGGAACCCAAGAGAGGAACATTCTCACTAGTTCCATCGGCAAATGGTTCTATTGTCTCCAGTGACTTGAAGTCAATGGAGACTGAGAAAAAAAAGACTTCATAAAGTCAATGTAACTACTGAGAAAAACATCTCACTAGTTCCATGGAACTATTTGCCGATAGAACTAGTGAGAATGATCCACAAGAGTTCTGAATACTACGCAATTTATTAGCACGGCGTTCCATTAAGGCCGTACCTGAATTTTCGGGGATCCAGTGCTGCCCCCATTTAAATAAATCATTTCAAAGAAAACGGAGACATTATTTAAAATTTTGCTACTATCAAATCCTAGATAACCCTTCAAAGTATTTTATGAACTACTGTTTACAGTTCAAAGTGAGAACGTTAAGCTTTACTACGCACATTTGCGAAAAACGTTCTCATTCTCATCTCACAAATTATTTATTTTAAATGACCAGTGCTCCCCAGCACTGGACCCCTGAAAATTCAGGTACGGCCTTAAATATTCATCATGTAAATTGTTTGGAAATTTAAATCGAAATGTACGAGGGACTACCTTGCCGCCAAGTATTTTTAATTCTTCTTAATACTTCGGGATAAATTTCTTCGGCGTTAAATTAACATGGAAATACACTTTTTTTGATTACGACTTAATTTCTGTTTCAATGCGAGAACGCATTACAAAAGTTAAGTTTGTAAGTAATTTTTTTATTTTTATTTTCTGTCAACAAACTGATGATTGTTATATAGGTAATAAATTACTGACAAGATATATTCCGCATTTTTCTGCGATGTCTTAGATAATTTTCAATGAGCTTCATATTTTTTTAACTTCTGTATCATTTGCTAGTTAATCATACAATTGTATAAGTGAGGGGTCTAGATGCAAATCCGCCACTATCCAATATTTTTTTTTAACTTTTTTTTTATTCTGGCAACACCAATTACTGAGTTCTATTATTGTGTTTCATCGGTTTATCACAAATCCGCCTCTATCCTGTACAAAATCACGTTTAAAACCACATGTGAGGTGCAGAAGCTACACTATCCATGACTTGAAGTACAAAACCGCCATTGTCTGTCTCGGCCAATCACAGCACAGATAACAATATGGCTGCTGACTTTATTTTCATGTACGAGTCGTGTGCGAATTTAATTGAATTTGTGTTGTTTTTTCGTTAAAATGGAAACAAATGTTACTCCAGTTAATGCAAATAATGCAAGGAAGAGAGTCCGCAAAGAAAATCAATGGAAACGTAACAAGCAGAAGGAGAATCGGTAAGTCTTACTAGCCCTATGAATGCTTGGTTAGGTGAAAGGTCTATGCAACAAGGAGCAGCATAAATTCTTATTACTTTTAAATAAATCTTGAAATTCATAATGATGTTTGTTACTTAGAGCGAGTCCACATGGTGCGTTGCGTCAGCGTTGCGTCGTCGCAGCGCTGTCCTTGCGTTGTTTTACATACAAATAACCAAGGTGTTCACACGGCGCGTTGCGTCGTCGCAACGCACACATGACGGACAGCAGCCCCCGAGACGAAGCGAGAGGGGGTGTACTCGTGCGACGTCGGAGCGCCAGCGCTAGTTGCTTGTGCGTTGACAGAGAGGATACACGGAAGCTCATTTCGTTTTACGTTTACGTTTTTGTATTTAGTTTTATTTGCAGGGTAAAATGAATACCATTGAAGAACTTGACATAGATTACTTGATTATGTATTATATGGTATATATATATATATATATATATTATATGGGACAAGTCAAACGTAGATTTTAAAAATAAAAATTTAAAAACAAAAGCCTGGGAAGACATATCAAAAGTTTTATTTCCTGATTACGAGAATTTCACAGCTGAACGAAAAAACAAAGTTGGTGAGTTCACAGTACAGATATTTATGTTTTTTTTTTATTTAAGAGGGCTTTCAAGATTTTCTTGCACCGTCAATTCCGCGATCAGTACAAAATTAATATCTCGACACTCTAAAATTTTAAAACTAAGGGAATCTAGATTAGCGTGAGTACTATTTTATTACTTAGCTCAAAACTAACCTAGACTACGCTGAGTAGGTATAAAATATTATTTTTTTACTGATCGCGGAATTGGCGGTGCAAGAAAATCTTGAAAACCCTCATAATACAATTATACCTTATTTAGCTGCCAAGGCAGAGTTCCTCTAGTCATAAAATAGGTCGCATATTGCTGTCTTATGACATTCGGTGCTGTCTGTTCTTCATGTGCGGGTTGTATTGGGAGAAATTCATCAACACTTATAGCAAATTTATCTCTTTGTCTAAAACCATCTCGATCAGCGACAAAATTGTGTAATACACAACATGCTTTTATAATGTCAGTAGCGAAGTCATAGGACACGTCTATCGGTCTGTGAAAAATGCGCCATTTGTTAGCCATAATCCCAAAAGCGCATTCGACATATCTTCTGGCTCTGCTTAGACGGTAATTGAAAACCTTTTGTTGTAAGTCGAGATTTTGACCGCCATATGGACGCATAATATGTTTGCTCAGTCCAAAAGCTTCGTCACCCACAAATACATACGGGGTTGGTATATTGCTACCAGAGAGTGGCTGGGGTTGAGGTAGTGGTAAGTTGTTGTTAATCATTAGCTCGTACAGTTTAGAATTTTGCAATATGGTTGAATCGCATTCTTTTCCGTATGCACCGATGTCGACAAATACGAATTTGTAATTTGAATCCACAATAGCTAGCAACACAATCGAAAAAAAGGCTTTATAATTAAAAAAAAGTGAGCCACTATTTGCAGGATTACACACGCGGATGTGTTTGCCGTCGATGGCACCAACACAGTGAGGAAAATTTGCCTTTACATCAAAACCCCTCGCTATTGTTTGGAAACTTTCAGTTGTCAGTTCAGGGATGTTGTCTCGAAGAAGATTGGTCCATATAGCACGACAAACTCTTTGTATCATATATGCAATAGTAGATTTTCCCCGTTTGAATTTGAAATGTAAATCAGTTATTGAATTTCCACTTCCTAGGTATCTGAAACGAAAATAATTATTATAATATGCATTTATGAGATAGATAGATACCCGAAAAAAAATACTGACATATTCAGACATCGATAGCAAATAACTTTCTCTATATAACCAATTAATTCTGGAATCGCGAAAAAAATAGCAGCTGTTGCATACATTTTGATTCAGTAGGTATTGCTTTTTGTATGTAACAGCTGTTATATTTTCACGATTCCAGAGTCGGTCACATAGTGTTTGTTAACGATATCTGAATATGTCATTAAATTTTATCGAGTAATTCACTATGTATAAATTATTAAATCATGTTTACTATTGGTTTTGCAGGTAATGATTTAATAAAGAAATGGAGAAGTGTAAAAGATAATTACTTATATTCAAAAAAATTAAAAGAAGCATCAAAATCGGGCTCGGGCTCTACGAAACTGAAGAAGTATCATTTATATAATCAACTTCTTTTTTTGAGAAAAGTGGAACAAAATGCCACCGAATCTAGCTTAGACTCGCCTAGAGAAATCAACAATGAATCTACGTCTACAAATGATGACATTACCACAGACAACACTCCGCGCTATGTTCCAGTCGCGCGCAAAAGGGCAATGCAAATGGATGAGTTTGAAAGAGAAGGACTAAAACTTCTCAAGGAGCCGGAAAATCGCCATATGTCCTTTTTCAGAGCTATATTGCCATCTATTCAAGAATTTTCGGACCGAGAAACTCTCCGTTTCCAAAGTAAAGTTATACAAATTATAGATGAAATGCGGTATGGACAAACATCATCATATGTGAGTGGCCCATCAACGTCTCACCAACCATCATATGGGTATCAAACAGCAAATTTTCAAAGTACATACATTTCTGATTATAATAATTCAATTACATCTCCAGAAACATCTCAAGCAAGTTAAGAAACTGAATACGATTTTTCTAATTTGTAATTACTGGATGATATCTCTCTTAAATAATGTCTAAATTTAAAATTATGACAATTGCTGATTATTTGTGAGTTGATTACTAATTAAACAAACCAAAAAAACTGTTATATTTTTATTACTTAAATTTATTTATATAGTTACCTTAAAGTAATTCCCAGCATTTCTACTGGTTCCACTGGATTCCTCATATTAGTATAGTTTTTTCGTATGTGTGGTTCTAAGGACTTCAATAAACATTCGAAGCTGGATACACTCATTCTAAAAAAATTATAAAACTTCTTTTCGTCTAATAGCAACTCCCGATATTCTAAAAAAAAAAACTGTCCATCACGATTTCTTAATGAAATGAAAGGACTGATCCAGTACCGTCTTGTGATCTTGCGTCGATTTCGGCGGTGACGTAGTAATAGGAGCAATGCTAGACGTCTTTTCCGATCCATGATTTGCTATAGACTGCTGCGCCGACGGAACGAAGACTGCGTCATAGTAACGCTGCGATGGCGCAGCGCCCGTGTGGCCGGCTATGCGTCAAAATATTTGCGTTGCGACGACGCAACGCAACGCAACGCGCCGTGTGGACTGGCTCTTACTCGAGAACTTTCAACAACATCAAACATCTTTATTTGTGCTTAATTTAATTATTTTATCAAAAAAAATAAAATATTATTATTATTATTAATATTTGTGAAGGTCGCGGGTAGCCCCTGGATGCAGACGGCTTGCGACCGCGAGGTATGGCGCTCTTTGGTGGAGGCCTATGTTCAGGCTACATGATGATGATTTTATTTAGTTAATATTAATTCGCAAATATGTGTTTATTATTTATTTATTTTACAATTTTTGTACACATAAACAAACACATTTTTATTTATTTTTTTGTTTTTTAGGTATGCACCTAAAAAACTACCAGATCTTAGAAAATTGGGAAAATGTAATCATAAAAAGAAAAACCTAAAATGTAATGAGCTAACCATTCAAGACGTGAGAAAATTTCACGAAGCTTTTTACGCCAAAAAGGAAAAAAGGCACCAGGATAACTTTATTTTAAAATATTTAAAAACTAAGGTTCCAGCTCGACGTAGACGAAAAGTTGGACAACGAAAGAAGTCCGAAACATTTACCGCAATGTACGTTAAAACATTTACTAAGCCTTTTAAATTGCTGCGGGTTTGTCAAGCAATATTTTTGATGATTCTAAACATCGGTGTGCACAGGCTAAGACGAATTTCAAAAACATTTTTGACGACTGGACAACTACCAGAAGATGGACGTGGTGGGGATAGAGCATCGATCAAAAACTTGGCTAAGAAGCAAAATGTGATGAAATTCATAGAAACCTTTAAATGCATTGAGTCCCATTACTGCCGATCCGCTACTTCTGTAAGGAAATATATGACATCTGACCTCAACATCAAAAAAATGTGGCGAATGTATCAAGATCAACAAAGTGATACTTCACTAAAAGTTAAGGAATGTTTTTTTCGAAATACTCTCAACAAACATTACAATATCGGTTTTAAAACTCCACGTGTCGATGTATGTAGCAAGTGTACTGAGTTGACAGAGAAAATAAAAAAGGCAAAAAAACAGAATGACCAAACTTCAACAGTGACAACTATGGCAGAACTTCGGATCCACAAATTAAAATCAAAATGTTTTTATGAGTATTTACGCGAGCATAAGGAATATACGCTGACACTCTCGTTCGATTGTCAGAAGAATCAAGTTCTGCCTAAGGTCCCAGATCAGATAGCCTACTACAGTAGACAACTTTATATGTATAATTTTACAATCGTAGTTGGTTCTAGTACAGACAAAATTTCCAAAGATAATGTGTTTTGTTACGCTTGGACAGAGAACACTCATGCTAAATCCGCAAATGAGATAGCTTCAGCAGTTTTCAACCAACTCACAACGCAGGTCGATTTAACAAACATAAAACAAGTTAGATTAATGGCTGATGGTTGCGGCTCTCAGAACAAAAATTCGATTCTTATCTCGATGTGCGCCTATTGGCTAACGATGTGTGCACCTCAAACTGTAAGAACAGTAGAATTAATATTTCCAGTTCCTGGACACTCATTCATGCCCGCTGATAGGGTTTTTGGGCACATTGAAAAAGTTATTAAGAATAAAGAGGTGATAGTGCAACCATCGGAATATTTAGACATTTATAAAGAATATGGAAAGGTCATAAAACTAGGTTACGATTGTCCGGTTAAGGACTGGAAAACTTATGCGAAAAACACTACAAAGTTACCAGGTCAGTATCATTTCAAATTTTCCGATTGCAAAAGATACTATCTCAAGAGAGTAAGGAATAACTCTGAGCGCTTTTTGATTAGGGGTGAAGTCAACTACAAAGTTGATACAGGCGTAGCAAGAACTATTATGAAACCTCGTGTCACCTCTATGAACGATTTTGGTGTCACAGACATTCCGCCAAACAGGGTTGAAATTAGTAAGCCCAAACTCGAAGACGTCGAGAAATTACTAACCAAGCATTTTGGAGAGGTTTGGCGCCAAGATCATGGCGATGACTTACTGTCTTACTATAAAAATGTTATCGAAAAGAATTACGACGGTCATACAGTTCCCGAAGACGAACCGTGTGAATATTTACAAGAACTAGGGATATCAATTTAATTTTAAATTCATACAAATTTCTTATGTTAGTTGGAGGTCTTGCTATGATGTCCTAAACAATAGTGTTTTAAGCTAAGCTTACAGTCGTTTATAGACTTACAGTCTTACTTATTAAAATCAACTAATCATCTTCTAAGCATTATCTTAACTAATTACTGCTTAACTCCTTAATTAGTAATTAAATATTTTTTACTTACCTACGCCATCTTGTTACTTACCTACGTGTTTAAACAAGGGTACGAGGTTACTTAATTTGACAGTGCATTAAATTCTTTTCTAAGCAACTGATTAAAGCTAAGCAACGTTTATAAGTAAGAATTATTGTTAAACAGCTCTTAAGTATTACTTAAAATTTAATTACCGTTTATAAGTAAGGCTGTTTATTATTAAGTTTATTTTCTACAGTACCTACTAAAAGTAAAAGTCAGCTTAAAACATTGTTGTTTAGGATGTCATGGTAAGGTCCCAATACACCTTACATTAAGTACCTCTATAATAATAAAGAATTTGTAGTTACTAAATTAAATATTATTTTTATAATCTTTCACGATCTATAAATAAAACTACTTCTAAAAACCTACTCGTAAACATGGTCATCTGTTTTATCTCTGACACGTAGATATGACGGATTGAATTGTTCTTGGTGCAATCTTGTATGATACCTCTGTCTTGACAGTACCGTGCAAAACCACCTCTATCCACATCGAAAAAATTCAAAACCGCCTCTATCCATAGATAAAGTGCATAACCGCCTCTATCCATTTTCTATTGATTATTTGTGAACTTTCTAGCTTCTAAAATAGCACAGTTTTTAAAATTAGTTGGGAAACCATAAGTTTCACATAAAATCAAAACAAAATATTTGACTAACTAAGGTTGGATCGTCATAAACAACTTTTTGATCTCTACTGAAAAAAGACAAACAGTGGACAGTGGCGGATTTGCATCTAGACCCCTCAAGTAGTTCTTTTACATTGCTTTTAATTGAAGGGTTTACCAATTTTTTTAAGCGCCATGTTATGGAAATTGGTCCGTTATAATATGTGCGTGCGTGCGTCTGGTATAAAAAAATATGTGAAATCATTTGATCTTTAAATCAGTTCGAGTGCTTAAGGCCCCGTCAGTTCAGAGCCAAGAAAATTCTTTTAAAAATCCTTGAAGCGGTGGCGCATAACCAAATTTCATCCTTTGTATTTCATAATAACTTACTTAGTCCCTTTCAATCTGGTTTTCGCCCCGGTCACAGTACTACTACTGCCCTTATCAATGTCACTGAGGACGTACGCCTTGGCATGGAAAATCAATTGGTTACCATCTTAGGTCTGATTGATTTTTCCAACGCTTTTAATATGGTAGACCATGACATTCTCCTTGCTATACTTGAGCATATTAATTTCTCTTCCTCTGCATTGGAATAGTTTTCCTTTTATCTCCATGGCCGGCAACAAGCAGTTCGAATGGACCGTGAGTTGTCACAATGGAATGATCTTACTTCTGGTGTTCCTCAGGGTGGAATACTTTCCCCTTTACTGTTTTCCTTGTTCATTAACCTTCTCTCTTCATCCATTGGCTGTACTTACCATTTCTACGCGGATGATCTCCAAATTTATGTGCAAATCCCAGCTGTGGACGTTGACAGTGGAGTTGCCCATCTGAACGCCACATTAGCAGATCTTCTCTCCTGGTCGCAGGATTACGGTATACAGGTGAATGCATCCAAATGTCAAGCAATGATATTAGGCAGTCCTCAGCAGTTGGCAAAAATTAACTTAACTTCTGTTTTACCAGTAGTATACAATGGTGCCGTTATTGAATTTAAACCAGTGGTCAAAAATCTTGGTCTTTTTATTGACTTCTCGTTGAAATGGACTGCTCAAATAACTGAAATTAGTCGGACCGTTACTTATTCACTTCAATATCTTAACCGCTTCAGAAATTTTCTCCCTATTAAAACTAAGATTACATTGATCCAAACGATGATTTTTCCCATTATTGACTATGCTGATGTGTGTTATCCAGATCTTAATGTGGATCTTCTCAATAAGCTGGACCGCCTTCCTAACAACTGCATCCGTTTTATTTCCTGCTTGCGTAAGTATGATCACATTTCTGCTTTCCGTTCCAAACTACATTGGCTTCCCATCCAACTGCGCAGGCAACAGAGACTTCTATGTTCTCTTTTCTCTATTCTTAAAAATCCCTTTTCTCCGCTATACTTGAAATGTAAGTTTCAATATCTTGCGGACATGCATGATCGGCAACTTCGCTCCAGTAACACGCTCAAGCTTCAAATTCCCTTTTATCGATCTAGCTTCATATCCAACTCCTTTACTTCTCAAGCCATACGGCTTTGGAATGCATTGCCCGAGGACATCAGACAAATATCTAGTAGACATTTATACAAGAAAAAAGTTCATGATTTACTTTTTGAATCTTTCAACAATTAGGAGAATTCATCGTTTCTTTCTGATCTTCAAATATATATATGTATGTATATAATATGTTGTATGTATAAATATAGTATTTATTTTATAAGATATTTATGTATGATCATTTAAAAGTACTTATTATTTCTGGATTGTTTCTATCTATTTTAGACGCCAACTATTCTATCTGTTTCTCTTCTCCTAAAGGTTGACAGGGAGAGAATGCTTTAGCATTAAGTCTACCTATTGTAGCTTTTGGTTCAATAAAAATTAAATTAAATTAAAATTGTGAGTGTTTTTAAAAAATCACTGTAATTAAACTACTACAGTTTATTCCTCACAAATTTTACATAAAAATCTTAAGGCTTTTCTACAGATACCTACAATATCCAAAACACAATTAAGCATTTTTAATTCGATAGAAAAAAATCACAAACATACCTTTAAATTAGCATCAATCACACCTCCGCTCCAGCCCATCGTGCCCCACCAGCTGCACTAAGCGTGACCTATGTGAGGCTACAGACAACGCTGTGAAAGTGGCAACCTTCTAGAGGGAAAAAAATTAATTACATTTTGAGCTTCCGACACGAGAAGAAGCATAATTTTGCCTTTAGAAGACATATTATTATTTTATGCAATCACTTTTATATGAAAATTATACCAAAAAAATGTATTATCTAAATATCTAGTCGTTTTGGCTATCATTTTCATATAAAAAAAAAGAGATTGTATACAATAGTAATATGTCTTATAAGGTAAATTAAGGCAAATTCAGAGGTATCTTTGCGATTTTTTTCTATTGAGCCAAAAATGTTTAATTGTGTTTTGGCTATTGTGGATATCTGTAGAAAATCCTTAAGATTCATAAGTAAATTTTTTGAGGAATAAACTGTAGTAGTTTTAACAGTTATTTTTCAAAAACACGCACAGTATTGCAAATTGTAAACCCATCTCGCCTTATTATTTTCTTTGTTTGATTTGATTTGTTTTCTTGGCTCTGAACTGGCGGGCCTAAAGTTAAATGAAAAAAGTAAAAATTGCAAAAGTATACAAAAATCTATCTATATTTCGTGTGTGTAAATGGCCAACTCTGGTGTCTGATTTTTCAAGCTGCCTTTGTATCTGACATAACTTGACGACTGCCATAAAATGATGATACCGGGAACAACGACGTAACGTGCCCTCTGAAGCACGGAGTATCTTGAGAAACTTTTATGCCACTTATGGTCTAAATGCGGACTACGCCCGTTGTCACCAGGCCACCAAGCTCCCCCGAATATAAAAGAAATATTAATTGATAATTCTTCGCGTTGGTGTTTTGCGGAGCATTATTTCTATACCTTTTCTGTTTTGTAATGAAAAGATACTTAAAATTTGAATGTTAATAATATTCATTATTCCTTGAAAAAGTTACATAAGTACGATTATCTCGTTACTGGGAGCCTGAGAGACAGTTAAATTGTTTTTCCTTGTAATTGAAAACGTTAAATAAACATGAGATAAAAATATGCTATTAAATTGTTCTTTAAAACGTAATCTTATTATTATTGTTGTTAGGATGTGGCAATATTTATTTATTTTTTAAATTTATATACTGTTACAATACAATACAAGACAATACCCTTTATTGCACAAAAGTAAAAAACAGGACATAATTATCTTAAAACTAGGAAATGCGCAAAAGGCAACCTCGTTTAAATAGAAAAAATTATGGGAAATTAGGTAGTGCGGGGTGGTCAATATAATAAACATACTTATATACAATAATACGGCTAACTCACGTACGTGTAGTCGGGAGATTAATCAGTGACGATCATCATCAGAGCGAGTGTTAGGAGCGGCTTAGTGTGTAGTGAGTGCACCGCAACCACCGTCTCCATTTCGCAAGCCTTCGACATCCTTGGATGACCAAGTTCTCAATGTTTTTTTCACAAACCATAGGATGATCACCTTCTCTCTCCAAGCCTCACGGCTCTGGCATGCTTTACCCGTTGATATCAGATAAATTTCTACCAAATTTTTGAAAGTTCACGCTCGTCTTTTGAACTTCCCTGTGTCGTATCGCTTTTTGAGTAAAACTTCAGAAACTCTGAGATGAGAAGATTGGCGATCTTTTGCTCTTATAACCATGCAATAACCGAGACTCTCCCCTTTCCCCTGGCTAAGCAAAGCTATCTTAGTGATATCCGTCCATATATAACCTACAGCAAATTTTTCCCCGTTCCCCCTCTACTGCAAAAAACAAAAATCCTTTTGGATTTTTTTACACCATCTTGTGTAAAATAAATTCCTTAGTATGCTTCAAAATTTTAATTGAAATCTATCAATAAATAACACTACAATAAGGTTCTCCCCTTTTACCCATTTCTCCCCCAGTCAAAAATCGCGACTGAATGAAATTTTTTAATAAATCAAGGAAATTGTGTGCCAATTTTCGTCAAAATAGGTTGAAAAATGCGAACAGACAGACGTACAAAGAGACAAGCTTTTTAGGCCAATCTTGAGACTGCGACGCTTCGCTCGCTTGGTCTTTAATACATAAAGAATCACACACACTCGTCACTACAACATAAAGCAGCAAATATTTACGATCATTGGCAGCGAATATACATAATAATAAAAATAAAAGTCTATCGGGCGGAAACTAGCGGCCACTACGCTAATGAAACTACAGGGCGGTAATCTGGCGATTCACCCTGTATTTATAGCGTTAGGGGTGTCAGGTGTTTAGTAGCTATTTCGTATTTCATGTATTTTTTCCAATTATTCTATTATTTCATGTACCAGCTGCTTCTGTGTAAAACCGCAGCGCTGCGTTATCCTCTGCATATTGTAAAAGCTGGAATGGGATAAAATGCGAATCATGTTAATATGCGATGCGGCTAGCAACCCATCACTATTTTGATTTCTTTTTTAGGGTTCCGTATCCGAAGGGTGCAAATGGGACCCTATTTACCTGAGAGTCCGCTGTCTGTCCGTCTGTCCGTCTGTCACAGGGCTCTATTTCTTGAACCGTAATAGCTAGATTAGGTATTACTGTGGCCGCTATAACAACAAATACTAAAAATAAGATAAAATTAATAATAAAAGTGGTCTCCTTACAAAAAAGTGTTTCTTCAGCGTTTTAAAACATTGTACGGTGGTACGGAACCCTTCATGTACGAGTCCGACTCGCACTTGCCAGCTAATTTTATCTTACGCTATATGTGGCATTTGGATTTTACGGCGCTGGTATCAATCAAATTTGATAGTCATTCTAAGGACTTCATTCTAAACAAGATGTTGCAAAAAAAAATCAAAAGGAGAGAGTGGACAGAGGAAAAGGGCCAGTTTGTTTATATGGACGGATTTTATTAAAGTGGCCTTGCTTAGCCAGGGGAAAGTAAAAAGTATCGGTTATTGAATATTATTTATAAGCTCGCGAGGTCTACTGTTGTCACATACTAGTAGTATAAATGGTAAACCATCAGAGACATAATCATTTAAATATCCCCAATTAAATTACTAGTAATGGTCATTTCGTTCCATGGCATATTACCGTCGAGTGCAATGCACAAAATTGCATACAAAATGGCCAACAGTATTCGAACAAATTTGCAGAGTGGCGAGCGGATGGACAAAGATGCATTTACATAGCAAATTGAAGGGCTACGGATGTGCTACGAGGCTACGAATGTGCTACACCGTAGACGTGTAGCTATGAGCGTTGTGTCAAGATGGAAGTGTCAACTTTGGGCGTTTGTGAGAGAGTTGGTTAAATGTTTACAAAATAATATGAAAGTGGTTTAATCTAGGTTTTATAGCTATAGATGTGAAATAAATAAGGTACTTGACTCACTGTTATTATTTATATAAAAAAGTAACTTAATCTAAAGATTTTTTTTAAACCCACTCTGTTGGATATTACCATTTATCAGTTTTTTTTTTGTTACATTGCAACACTGGTTGGTATGTCAACTAAAAGTATCAGTGTCAAAGATCATCCCCATTCGTCGTTTTCGCTCGTTTTGAATAACATGGTCTCCCATTTCTCGTGGTAGGTAATAATCGGGATAAATCCATGTATAACTTTTCATTTTCTCGTTAGGGTGCTCACTCATCGGGAGCATTCGCGTGAAATGTAACGTTACAGATTCGAGCATTACAGTAAAGGAGGAGCCCCGAGCGTTACAATGCGAACCTTGTAATGATACAATGTGTAATATCTTGATACAACTTGTATCTTGATACAAAAGTCAAATCTATAATGTTACATTACACGTGAATGCTCCCGGTAAGGGAGCACCTTTAAATACTGCTCGCACACAAGGCAGTAAATCAAGTGACCATAATTCATTAATATTTTTATTAGTATTTTAACTTGTAACACAAGATTGCTCGTGGATTGAAAGCTCTGTGTGTGCTCCCTAAAGAAGTAGTGAATTTGGTAAGGATATATCTGAGCTCAGCTATGCTTAACTTACATGACGCACAGTTCGGTTTTAGACCTGGACTATCAACAGAATGCGCAATTCTGTCTCTCAAGCATACCATTAAGTATTACACAGATAGGAAAACTTGTGTTTATGCGGTTTTTCTTGATCAGACGAAGGCATTTGATCTGGTTCAATACGACATCCTATGGCCTAAAATGGTGGATGCTGGTGTACAGCCGGATGTAATAAACATGTTTAAGTACTGGTATGAGCACCAGTCTAACCAGGTCAAATGGTCTGGACAGTTTTCTGAGGAGTATGGATTGGAGTGTGGGGTGAGACAGGGTGGCCTGACATCTCCGTCACTCTTCAATCTGTACATAAATTAGCTGATTGTTGAACTGAGCAACACACGTGTAGGATGCTCAATTGACGGCCAATGTGTAAATAGCATTACATATGCTGATGATACCGTGTTGCTGAGTCCATCAATCGCGGCACTCAGAAGGTTGTTAGTCGTCTGTGAGAGGTTTGCTGAGAGTCATGGTCTTATTTTTAATATCAGGAAGACTGAGTTCATGGTTTTCCAGTCAAAGGGTCGCAAAATAGTCGATGTGCCGGCTGTTGCGTTGTATGGGAAGCCTATTGCAAGGGTGTCGTCTTTTAGGTATTTGGGTCATGTGGTAACCGAAGACCTGAAGGACGACAGTGATATGGAAAGGGAAAGCAGGGCATTGGCGGTTCGCTGCAATATGTTGGCCCGCAGATTCGCTCGATCTGGTACAGAAGTTAAAATAACTTTGTTTAAATCCTTCTGCCAGTCCATGTACACATGCAATCTGTGGGTTAATTATACGCGGCGCGCCTACAATGCTCTCCGAGTACAATATAATGATGCCTTCAGAGTGATGTTGGGGCTTCCGCGACACTGCAGTGCATCCAATATGTTTGCGCAGGCTCACGTCGATGGCTTTCATGCCGTTTTACGTAAGCGGATCGCATCGCTGATGCACAGAGTGCGCGGAAGTGCCAACACTATTCTGAGGGTAATAGGATATAAATTTGATTGTCCAATTGTGCGGCACTGGGTACATGCTCATGCGGTTGTCCCGGGGTCGCCCAGTGGGACAAGAAAATATTTAAATTAATTTATAAAATATACTAACATAGTTTCGTAAGTTCTGTACTATACTAACACTAAATGGACGTTTTTGTCTGAATAAATAAATTTTTATTTTTATTTTTTTATTTTTTTATGTATCAAGGCCGATGAATCTGTCAAAGAAGGAGCACAGCTTCGCAAAGGAAAATATCCAGGTTAGGCCATGCGCAGTCATTGTCATAAATTCGTTATTAATTTCTCGAATACAGTCCGTTTTAAATCGTTCACACTTAAAAATAGGTAACTTTCCTTTTAAATCAGGGAGTTGAGGGAAACTGTCAACAGCAAAAGGATGCAAGGTATTGGCATGTGACGTACTACCTTTATGTATTGCGCACACGAAAGAGATAGCCAGATGTCCCCACCATACAATCAATTTTCTTGCTGATTTCAAAAGATTTTTTGTGGTATTTGTTGTTTTGTATTATATTGTAATATATTGACTAAAAACAATAGCAGGGAAATGCCCTATTATTTTTTTTATTCTGTCTTGATGTGTCCCGAAATGTGCTGAAAAATATACTTATTAAATATTATCTATAAAACAACAGTTTTGCAACATTTGTTTACGAGTACTTTATTAAGTTGGGAGTTAAACAAAAGTAATTATTTATTAAATGTTTTTTTAACAACAAGCTTATATCTAAAACAATGAACTAAAAAGATCTCCTCAAGACAAATCAATTGAGCCCAAACTCGGTGGGGTTATGTTATTTTATCACAGAGATGCCGTGGCCACCTTCTGGCTTCATCATGAGATCGTGTCATTGGTAACTAACACTGCATGCACCTAACTTACATAAGTATGTGAAGTTTCAATTCGATTAAATAATGGGAAGTGGGTCTTATTTAGCTTGCAAGATTTGATAACGAACACACAGACAACAGGACAGGTTAAACTAAATAAAACCTTGTAATAAATATAAAAACAAAAGTCATAAGGTAGTAAATAGTTAAAAAAAACCGGTTCTGCAGTCTGTATTTTTACGAACAGCCGTCTAGTTCACGTTAACCCTCCTTGGGAATGCATTTGCGTGAAAAGTTTTACATCGGCCGCTGCACGACGTCATTCATTGGGTCTTAGGTGTATATCTATGTACGTATTTATCATAAAATATAGTATCGTTGAGTTAGTATCCCATAACACAAGTTTAAACTTACTTTGGGGCTAGCTCAGTCAGTGTCATTTGTCCATATATATTATTAAATATTACTTTATTATTATTCTTTCTTCAGATCCCTTTCTGCATAGACACATTTAAATATACAAAAAATTTGAATTATAAGCCTATACTAAGCTTTAAAACAGAGCTTTCCCATCGAACGCCACTAAATTGTTCCTGATAACACAAATAGATGCCGGGGGACGTGTGCGCTTATCTGTTTAACTACACATCATAAATAAATTGCCGAAATGTGAATCGATGGTCCCAAAGCTCTGAGGTTTAATATTTTTACTCGATTGCGTAGGTACCTACAAGAAATGGTGATCTATTTCTTCTCCAGTCTATATAGTTCTTTTTCATCTTAGCGCGTTCTTGGTTGCATTCTCAGCTGTGCTGCTTGGGAGCCCGAGTTGCGTTTTCCCGCATTTTCTTCTCCAAATATAACATGCATGTCAATGGTCACCCAAGGATGCCAAAGAACTTGCGAAATGGAGAAGAAAGCTGGAACAGTATAAACGGTTTGGCTATAAGCAAATAAAATGTATTAAAAAGGATGACATTAATTGTAAAATATTATTTGACATAAAATTATTGAATGATATAAAAATTAGAATAATATTTGTATATATACCGAATTTTATATGTATCGAATCATTTTGGAAAAGGACTTTTGAAAAAGGCTGATGATGATTTTTTGGCAAAAACAAACGCTAGATAGCGTTCGGGGTTATTAAAAAAATAATAAAATGTGCTATCTAATGCCTGATTTTTCTCAAAATATTAATTATCACTGTATTTATTTAAAAACTTTACTGTACATCAGCAATATTTACAATATTATTATAAAAAACACAATTGTACAAATCGTGGACTTATGGTACTCGTAAATATGGAGATAATTTGCATATTGCCAATTGTCAGGCACTAGATAGCCCTTTAATTTATTTTATGAACCACCGTTGAAAGTATTTACATTAGTCCGACAAGCTTTAAAACTTACCTCCGCCATAAGTGGCCACGGCAAGTTTCAAAGCTAGACGGATCACCAACAATAGTTTCAACGGCAGTTTATAAAATAATTTAAAGGGCTATCTAGTGCCTGACGACGATTTGCAATATGGAAATTATCACCATATTTACGAGTTAACAATTTATTTCACACTTCAAGGCCATTTGCTTCTATATTCACCTTATCCTAGAAAGGATCTCTTCTAGTCGACCAGTGTAGGACAGAGGACAGTTACATATTTAATAGGAAGGCAGAAGTACGCACAGAACAATGAAATACAACAAGTATTATATTCAACACTACGAGTATACTACATTCAATCGATAAAACAATTTATTTTATATAAGGGCGCCACTTCTGCACGGTATTCCCCTTAATACTGAATCTAATTGGATACAGCAGCCACGGTAGCCAAAAACCAATATCGGACTCTGGCCAGGAAATATCATGGCTGGAATCAATCAGTCGATATTCATTTAGCAGCGTGATGGGCAATCATCGAATCATCTGCGTAGTTCCGATTGTGGCCGTTGGGGCGCCACTGAGCATACAATATGTAAATAGGGTTGGCACTAACCGGTCATTTCGACAACAGTGTCGGAATGACCGGCTTAGACCAGTAGGCTACGGATACGTGAAGTGCGTGCTATTTTGACCAAATATTTTTAGGGCTGTCAATTTTTTTCGAAAATATTAATTTTTTATATAATTTATGCTTTTCCATTTATGCCAGGCCTGTGCCCTGTTTAGGTATCGAAAATGTACCTACATTATTACTATGCGCGCAGCCGGCCCCTCCGGGTGGTAAATTCAGTTATACGAATCGTTTGTCTAGAGTCATAAGGATGAAATTGGAAGCGCAATGGATGTCTAGGTATCTAAACAAAGAGGTGCTAAGTTCTGACGTGAGCTAAATTAAACCGTATCACTAACAACATTGAGTAGATATTTCTTTGAATTTCTTTGCTGAGTGAGACTTCTGTACGGAGTATTAGTATCTATTCTGTGCTTATACGCCTATTATATAAAGGTACTAAAATTGACGTGATTTGTAAGTCTATCAATACATAATATTAAATCAGTAGAAATCACGTGTCTATTCATTAATCTAAAAATGAGTGTGGACGATAGAAAAGAGTTTTTTTTGTCTGTCCGTATGTATGTACATGCTAATCTTCGAAACTGCTAAATGAATTTTTACGCCGTTTCCAAAATATACCTTGGAGCAATATATAAACTTTATTTCATTGATATTTCAGGCCTGGTAAAAAAGTTATCGTAATTTAAAAATATTTTTAATAATGTAACTAAATATCACGCGGACGACGTTGCGACCGTCAGCTAGTACATAATAAAAGCTCAACTTTGTAAAAAGCCATAGTCATAGCTTAGATACACAGTCCATCGCACCTCTGTTCTTTAATTACGTCTCTGTTCTGTAACCCTTTACAAATATTTAATAAACTAAATATTTTCTGAAATATTGCCTAGTTAAAAAAATCTGCACTTCACACAAAAAAAAACACTTTTAGTGAAATACTCTTTAAATTAATTTCTTTTTAGATGCATAAAAAACAAACCATAGTAGAGGAAAGTTCTTAGATGAAATCCTCTAAAAATACGGCGGGCTGTATCGGCGGATATTGCTGTGCCGCCATTTCCGCACGGCAGACGTATCGTACACCCCTGGATTAGGGTAAGTGCGGTAGTTATCTCCATAGCTCTATTTATCGACCTTTCGGAAAAAGATAAAAATAAATAGATGGTCATATCGCGTAAACTCAAATGTTTAAACAAAAGTATTTCGTCAATACAAATTAAGTATTTTGTAAAAGATAATTTTCCATCTATAACTACCCAGAAGTATTACTCGATACCTTAAGAATATATGACAATACCACTTTGTCATAATTTATTTCCTAACTTAGGAGTTTTACAACTATTCCTAACATAGAAGTTACCAGGGGGGATGTCCCTGGGTGGGACAGTACATGCAGAGGCCAGCTACTTGCTTCTCCGTCTATGTTGAGCAATGCGCTTCACTTCGGGCCAATACAACCAGATTGTCTTCATCTCTGCCGCTACCAATCGCCGCCATCTTTGCTTGGTTCGTTCGTCGTTAAGGCGCCTTCTACGATATACACGGGATGACTTAAAGTGATTCTATTCTAGTCTACCGAAAACCACACACACAAGTTTGTATACATACATAATAACAGGTCTGTTTCCCACAGTGGTAGGCAGGAAGAGGAGAAAAAGATTTTAGGAGCTTTTAGGCCTGATTGGAGAACGCACGCAAGCGCTAGTAGCGCTTTCAAAAATTAAGTGACCCCGGGCGTGGTCTGCTTTTGGATGGGTGCCCACACGTGGATTTTTCCATGCAAAAAACTGTTTGTTTAGTGACTTAGAATTTAAAAATGGCGCCTCTGATAAAATAAAACTTATGATACGACTACATCCAGAATAGAAAGATTTAAGAAAAATTTCGACGCAATTTTAAGAGGACCTATAACAATACGTCATTGTCACAATCATAATGCACCCTCAATTTATGTAAACTCACCATATCATTTGCAACGTCCCCTTTTAACAAATGTCTCAATTACAGAAGCATGTCGTGTAAGAATTTGTAGCGAGCATAAATTTCAATAAAAACATTTGTTGAAGGCCCCTCATAGTCTATGAGGGAATGGAAATGTGTTTAAGTGTTGCATTTACATGTCGGCAGATTAATATGAATAACATTTGAATACTTTCTACTGTTATAAAGTGGTTGTGTTTTTATAACTTTAATATTTTTTTACACAATAATGCCCTCCCCTTTTAACTATACATGCCTAGCATTACGCTGAAAGTAGTCTTTAGGTCGGTAGATAGGACCCAGGGCCTTATGACCCAAAGGCCACTTTCAGCGTAATGCTAGGCATGTAGTTAATAATTATTGATATTTTTTCAAAACCAAAAAACCGACTTTAATACCAGAAGAGCTAAATATTCAAACAATTCTTTACATAGATGACATGTATTTTCGTTTAAAAAACAAACCTCAACTGTATTTAATAAAATTTCTATGGGACCACCTGGAAAGTATACCCTTTCATACAAAGAAAGAATTTTCCAAATCGGTCTAGGCGTCTTTGACTAATCGGGGCACATACATAAAAAAAAACATAAAATAAATAAATATATAAGAACAAATTACACTAATTGAGCTAGCCCCAAAGTAAGTTTTAAACTTGTGTTATGGGAAAAAAAAGAAATGATTCCGACGAATTGATAACCTCCTGCATTTTTTCAAGTCGTTTAATAAAAAGGGAATCCATATAGTGGTTGCTAACCACGTATTCCTCTGATTCCTCGAGATTTTCACACGATCGGTTCTTGCGGTCTATACGGAAAGAAAAGCAGCGTTACGTTTTTTTGTATTCGTGAGAATTTGAAAAACCAAATTTTGTTAGATTAATCATACTGTTATCACCTTATACAATTAAACAATTAGTACATTTTAAATGAGGGCACTAGTGGACCATGCCTTTTCGCCTTAACTAAAATCTCTAGTTTGGCTGTCCAACAATTTGTCGCCACATCCAAGTAGTCAGGTGTCCGGGAAACTGTTTGGCTGTTGCGTAAACATACGGTAATTATTCGTACAAAATTGACGCTTCAATTTTTTTTATTGTTTCCTTTATACAGGGCCTAATAAAATAGGTATACTGAAACTGTTTTAAGAGTAAATTTAGTCCATGATACTGAACAACTTTTCTCAAGGAACCTATATAAAAAAAAAACATTTTTGATCTCTCATACAAGTTGGCCGATCAGCTGATCCGAGTTTCTACGGAAAGCAAAAATTTTCTTTTCATATTTAGATAATAATGTGTTCTTTGGGAAAAGTTGTCCAGTATTATGGACTGAATGTACCCTTAAATTAATTTTAGTATATTTTGTTCGACGTTATATATTGTACAAAAACGGCCGCAATTTCTTAAAAAAATATTTTCCTTGTTAATACAATACATCAGAATAATTAACCAAGGTTTTATATCTTTACCAGCATTAGTTCACTGCTGGGTTAAATACAATACAATACAATACAATACAAAAATCTTTATTGCACCAAATAAAAAACAATAAAAAAATTACAAAGTTTACGGAACTTATAAATAAATAAGGTACAAGAGGCGGCCTTATCGCCGAAGCAATCTCTTACAGGCAACCATAAAGAGAAGGAGTGCGAAGTATATAAGTAAGATAACAGGTGGCGCAGTTAAATTTAAAATATAAATTATAAATAACCAATAGATATTATTAAAATACTTATACAAAATATATATTATAAAAAAAAAAAAAGATATATTTATACAAATAAATGAATATATATATATATAATAATAAGTAATTTATTACATACATACAAATAAATAAATATCACAATAAATAAATACCTCTATAAATAAATAAATACCTCTATAAAAAGGAAGTATTTGCTCTTAAACACAACGCTGGGCAGAAGCTAGACAGACGGGTTGGTGAGTGTAAAAGCGACGCCACTGTTGACGCACGGTATAGTTCCCGGCAAACAACTTGTACACTTATTGATATACCTTTCTCGCTCTCTCGCATTGGCGGGAGAATACACAAGACCGAGAAGGGTATATCAATCGGTGTTCAAGTTGTTTGCCGGGAACTATACATAACGTCAGATTTCCGATGACAGAGCGGCGACGTTGCGTTGTTCATGCAAATTACGGGGGTTACTCCATAAAATAATAATATAGTAGTCCGATAGTGGCGTCCTATTTATATGTCAAACCAAATTAGACTTTATCATTACGTATTAACGCTTAATGTTGCTTGATATTGAAATGCGGAAACGCAGTAACGTACGTCTTGCGTACCGCTTTTGAAGTAACACTACAAAACGACTTGCGACAGGGTGCACAAAGAGTTGTACATTGCGTTGCGTTACTGCGTTTGCTCATTCATTGAAAATATCTTTAGTGCTGTAATATTTATCTATGATGGTGCTTGCTGGAACACTTGCGCGTTGCACCTGCGAAGTTGGCCGCAATATAAGTTATGGTTATGTTAATAAAGCTTCCATGTTGGTCTGAGAGAAAAGAAAAAGTAAGAAGGTACCAGCTGCTTCAATTACCGCGCAGACCGTAAAAATCCATCAAGGGAAATGGCGGAAATACGAATAATGTAAAAAGGCGATGAGGCAACCCATCACTATTTTTGATTCTGCCATGACGTTGCAAGTGGCTTTTATTTTATTTATTTATTTAACTTTATTACAAAAAAATGTAACAGGCGGGCTTAAGGCCTAGGGCCTTTTCTACCAGTCAACCTACAGGTGGTGCGGTTAAAAGCAAATTTTGGACGATTAGTACATTCAAATTAGCTATTTGACCATTATTAAACATTTACCTAAGACACATATTCATATATATACTTTCTTATACATTCATAGACCTACATATAAAAATACATAAATATTTTATAAATTTGGCTTATGGGTCTAACTTTCCTAGGCATACCCGATCTGGGACAAAGACGTGATCGCTCGTAACACTAACGTCATCTGAGCGTTAACGTTCACAATTTGCATCCGTAAGTGTTCCATTGGAACAGTTGCGCGTTGCACCTGCGGAGTTGGCCGCAATTTAATTAGTTATGGAAACGGAGCCGCTCTCCGGCGCCATGTAAATTGTTTTCTGAGTTGTTAGTTTGTCTTGTGTGCGATTTATTATTAAAACTCCATTTAGGATGGTCAAACGGATTACCATTATCTTCTTAACAGTCTTCTTGATACTACCACAGGTATGGCACTTCATAGAAGCGGAGTATCATTTATGCTTACACTACTACCTCTACAAACAAAATTATACATCCGTACACATGTCAATGCGTATGTGTTCGCCCGCTCTCGCCCCTCGCCAAGGCGAGCTCGGGGGAGCGGTGTAGGGACGGGGAACGGGAACGCAGCGCGGGACCTTAGGAGATTCCGTTCTGTATGAATATTATTAATTCTGTGATAGGTACTACTTAGAAGGCAGTATAACGGAATATATCCATCAGTAAAATTTCCAAAAAATATTGAAAAGAGAACATCAAAGTTCTGAAGTGGGGGCGTCACGTCAAAAACATGTAAAAATCTAAAGACGTCAAACGAAATTTAAATGTGCTATATCTTCAAAAAGTGCGTGTATATTTCTTAATATTCTAACTAAAATATTTAAATGAATGAGCAAAGTGAGCGATTTCTGTAGCAACACTGGTGTCAGATTTTTCAAGCTACCTCAAGTGATTGCGACGGTCATCTTCTTCTTAGGTTGTCGAAGGAACTTTGAAGTAAAACTCCTTAAAACTGCTTTTAAATGTTATACTTTCTTGGATTTAGAAATTACAATAAAATAGATGTGAACAGTTTGGAGATTCACTACGCAATACCAGTCGCCGAGCGATGTCACATATGATTTCCGTATTTGCTCCTTAAAATTGTCAGGCGTAGCATACGGCCTGAACATCAAGGCATCAAAAATAGCTTGACAACTCTTCAATGACGACAAGGATCAATGACTTCTACTTCTAAAGCACGGAGGAGCTCGAGATTTTTTATATTACTGTTAGTCAATCCCATGTGGTTCCCGGAAGAGTAGAATAGGATCACTCCAATTCTTCCCGTGGATGTCGTAGAAGGAAATATAAGCGAAACAAAGCTTATATACAACAATGACACCTCTCCAACGCGTCTAGCCAGCGTCGAGAATGTAGGCCAAATCTTCTGACTGCTCTGGCTAATATATGGCTCTGGTAATACAAAGAGAGTCCTGATCCTGCAGTGGATACTAAGAAGATGATGATGTTGTAGTCCATCCAAGACCAAACTACGCCCGAGGTTGCTCAACCTGTGAAATCTCTAATAATGCGTACCCTACCATTTTATTTGTTAAAAAACTCGATCTATACTGCGGATACTAACAATAAGCCTAAACGAGACCGGGTATATGTATATACCCGGGTATCGGGCGACACACGCTCATTACGGCGATTCAATCGGACGGATATCCGGCCGTTACGGTAATGGTGCCGATACGATATCTCTCATTACCATTTTACGACACGGAAGAAGTAAAAAAAAAACTTTTAGCGACTATTTCTGAAGAATACGAGTACTTTTATTTACGGAACTGATATACTACTGATACTACCACGACTTCATTTCTAATGGGGAAGACAGAGCATTTTGGGTCTTGCGGCCCTTAGCAGACAGAGGCGCAAAACCCAAATACCACTTTTAGCGAGATGGTAGGTGACAAGGTGGAAGAAGGAATCAAAATAGTGAAGGGTTGCTAGCCGCAACGCCTATTAACACTATTCGCATTTTCGCCCATTCCGTTCATCGGCTTTTACGATCTGCGATCTTTTACGATATTATATAGCCATATATTTCTTGGAAAAAATTTACAGTATCAGGGATTGAAAGTGCTCTAAAAATGTACTTACTAGCTTAGTGGAAATATCTTTCTGTATGCGCTGCCTGCCTGAAATTGTACAGAATTCATGGAGGTAATCAGATAAAATATTAAAAGATTTTTATATAGTAAAAATGATGGCCCCCATATTTAAAATTTATTTATTTACGTTATACCTGCGTTCGTCTTTGGGTCATTGACTTATGTGTACCAAATTTCAAGTCAAACCCTAAAAATGTATCTAAAACAAAAGCCCGACCAAATAAAAGACTAGTTGTTAGTTATTGTCGGGAAATATAATTCAAGGGTTAGTGGCTTGTCCAAGTAGGTCATAAAATCTTTGCTAGTAAACTCTTTGTTAGTGAAGTAGGTAGGTAACAGTAACTCTACAAGTCTCTGGGGCCGCATACACGGCCATACAAAAATGGCGCTTATACAATTTGTTATGTAAATGCAGTCGACAGTGGACACAGTCCGTTTGCGTATTTATTATTTTGTTAGCTGGATACACTTGGCAAATAAAATGCATTTGCTTGTTTATAGTCACCGAGTGTTTAAAAAATATGGAAAAATGTTCTATTTTAGATGCTTGAAGTAAACTTGATATAAGTTTTTGCTACAAAAGGCAATGATACAAAAGGCAATAATATAGCATTGCATATTTAATGCTTGTTCAAGATGCTGTTCTTGAAAAAAAAAGCTTTTTGAAAAATAATTATATTGCCAAAATAAATCAATCCCCTTACAATATTACATATTAATATACACTAAAATAAGACTAAAAAAATAATTTAAAATACATTAAATAATATAAAAAAATAACGTTAGATCACTGCGCTCAGGCGGTAAGGACTCAAGAGACTAACGGCATTTCCTCGTTGAATGGCTAAGCTCAGCTTCTGGCCGAAATGCGCGCCAGCTTTTGGATCCCCTGAGGTGTCAATCCCATTTGTCATATAACATTTTGAAGTCATGAAAGTTATTAGAAAATGTGTAGATTTTAATATTCTAAACAAGATTGAATTTTAATGACATCTTCATACTCCTTTTTTGGAGAGTACGAGTAGTTGTGTGGTGGTTTTTTTACTTAATTGCCTTTCACACCGTGGATAATATCCATAATTTTATTCTTAATGATTTATTGATTTATAACCAAATGAAATGGGAACAGAATAACCAGGCGAATCAAAAGAAACACCCACTTCTTGCATGGAAACGACACAAAAGCAGATTTATAATTATGATTCCAAGCTTACCTACTTATCAATCAAAACGATGTCACAAAACTTCACAAAAATCGTTTATATGCCAAAGAAAACAAAATAAAACGAAATCTTTCTGAAAGCTGCAACAGCACAGCACTTGTTTCAGACACGCCTTAACTAAGCGGTTCCCATTTCCGCCGCGAGATGGCGTTGCACCGAAGGTTCCTATCGGCAATCAGGCTTTTGTCCATTGTGACGAAATTCCCGGAGCCAGCGCCTTCCGGTCTTTAAATCAGGGTGAAGGCTTTGTGCTAGCGCCTCTGGCTTGTGATTTCGTAAATTTCTTGGGCAGCGACGCAGAATGCAATAAGACAAGCGCATTTGGTCGCAAGTTTTGCAATAGTTTAGATGGATGTTGTTAGTTTGTATTGGTTTTGATGAAGTGAAAAAGTCAGACCTTTTTGAAAAGAACTTAGTGATTTCTAACACAACTATTTGATTGTTAGAAATAAATGTTCATATTCTTGTTTTTTTTTGTACTTAGCAATCTTAGTACTTTTAACGTTTGTAACGTAACAAGTTTATTTGATAGGCAAATTAAAAAATTCCTGGCGTTCAAGCATTAACCACTTATAACTTTTTAACGGCTGAACTGATTTTCATGAAACAACTATGAACCATCTTAACAGACAAGGTATTTGATTAATTTCTACACCTGTGGTCTGTGAACGACATTTACACAGAAGTCGTACAACGCTCTTAGAGTGCACCTTTAGGATGTTGTTCAGGCTCCCCCGTTTTTGTAGTGCGTCGGGTATGTTTGCGGATGCTCACGTAGATGATTTTTATGCTATAATGCGGAAAATGACGGCGTCAGTAATGTCCCGGCTGAGAGGGAGCACCAACGGCATCCTGAAGGTGTTTGCAGATAGGATGGACTCAGCTATCCTGAGCCGTTTCATCGACCTGCATGTGATGGGTGCAAGTCGATGAATTTAATAATATTATATGATTCGTCACAAAAAGGCAGATTCAGTGTAAGTAGTTAATACGATAAAATTTTATTCATTTTATTATTTACTAGCAGTCCACCCCGGCTTCGCCCGTGGTACACACATAGCCTATGTCACTCGGGAATAGTGTAGCTTTCAAACGGTGAAAGAATTTTTTAAATCGGCCCAGTACTTTTTGAGCCTATTCATTACAAACATACAAAAATAGGTACAAATCTTTCCTCTTTATAATATTAGTGTAGATTCATTACGTATTTTATTTTAAATATTTTAATTTTTTTATTTTATTGTATTTTTATTTTTAATTTATTGTACCTACCTATTTTAATTTTAATTTATTTTGATTTTAATTTGAGTTGTACTCGTAATATGGACTAAGTTGTCTTAAAATAAATTATTTTATTATTATTATTAAGAAAAAACCGCATCAAAATCGGTCTATCCATTTAGGAGCTACGATTCCATAGACACACACACAGATACGATATATTAATACGTCAACATTTAACACCACCTCTATTTTGTTGGGGATTAAAAAGAGAGGTAAGGGCTTGACCATCTGTGTTTTTAGAACTTTGATGAAGTAAAGATTGTAAATATGTAGGTCTATAAATGGGAAATGTTGACAGTTTTGAACTGTTTTGATTTACATTTTGATCTCTTTAATACTTAATTAATAATAAACAAATAAATATATAAGGACAAATCACACTGATTAAGCTAGCCCCAAAGTAAGTATTTTTAACTTGTGTTATGGGATACTAACTCAACGATACTATATTTTATGATAAATTCATATATAGATAAACACCCAAGACCCAGGACAATTTGAAAAAGGCCATTTTACAACTTGGCCTGGCTGGGGATCGAACCCATAATATATTTACTGTTTCTATTTTCATTTGCACTTGTGCCCCCCTACCCCTTTATGATCATTGCTGAAAATCAGTATATTTTAAGGCACTATCACTACTGAGCTTTGACCTATTAGTCTTTCTGCAGCACTCACATGCAACAAATTATTGCTACGTCATTACTTTTAAGCATGTGTGTGGTAATGTGTGTATAATTTATTTTGTGTTTGTGTGTGTATTGGTAGCATAAAATAAACAAAATATTTATTTATCTAGATGACACTGGTTAAACTTTATTAAATGCATTCAAAAATATATTTGTTTCATATGCTAGTAGGGGAAAACAAACTTTGAATGTACCAGTTCATTCTCTTCCCGTGCAGATTGTAAAAGCCGATCGAGGGAATGGGGGGAAATACGAATCATGTTAATTAGGCAATGCGGCTAGCAATCGATCACTATTTTGATTCCTATATCCACCTTCTCGCCCATCATCACGCTAAAAGTGGTATTTGGGTTTTGCAGCTCTGGGCTCTGTCTGCTTAGAGCCGTAATTTATTAAGACGTGATAGTGTTTCAGTATCAAAAATCTAATACCAATCTTCGTCTAAGCGCATTCGCGGTTGCATCCTCAGCTATGCTGCTTCGGAGCCCGGGGTGCGCTCTCCCGCTTTTTCTTCTCCAAATTTGATAAGCATGTCAATGGTCACCCAAGGATGCCAAAGACCTTGCAAAATGGAGAAGAAATAGCCGGAACACTTTCAATGATTTGGCTATAGTTTTACAACCGGCCGCCTGACTGACGTCAACCCTCTTTGGGAATGTGTCTGTGTGAAAAGTTTTACAACGGGCCGCCGCCCGACGTTAACCCTCCTTGGGAATGCAATTGTAGCACGAGATGTTTGTGCTGAGTCCTTTAGTCGCCTTTTACGACATCCACTGGAAGAGATGGAGTGGTCCTATTCTAACCCGGAACCACACGGGTATAACATTATTAAAAATCTAGTACCAATGTAATTGTTCTTTTAAATCTTACTCACAAAGTAATTCTGTGTATTCGAGTTCAAACCCTACTCGATCTCAACCCTTCCCGCGCTCGGCGTTCAGTGCATATACACCGTGGGTACCTAGACTTACAACTATGCCTATCCTAGAACTACAGTGCTATCAGGCTGATACAGCCAGTGCCACATTGCCGCCGAAGCCAGCAGCACGCGTCTCTTTCCCAAAGTTTTCCAAAAACTTATTTTGTACCGACCATTTTATCTAGATTTAGAAGCTGACTCAATCGGTTGTGAGAAGTAGTTAGTTCGTAGTTGAGTGTTAGAAGATTGCAGTAGAGGTAAGTTTAGACACGTGGTTGGGAGTTTAAGTTAACTTTGAAAGTTAGTATTGAATTTGAGGGTGACGAAGTTTTATAAACTGAGCTAGACAATTGAAAGTAATAACTTTGAAAGTTGAATTAATACCTAAAAATGCCGTAATGATATCGTATATATCGTACAGGATAACTTTTCAAACCCTAACTTTTTGAAACGATTTCATGATACTGAACTACTTTCTCATCAATAAGTAATAATTTTTCGTCCTCATATACAAAATCCGTTTAGCTGCAAAAATTTTTTTTTCGTTTTTTGTTATTTCTTTTATGGAAAGTAGTTTATCATCATAGACTGTACTTGCTACAAAATTTGGCTGGTAGTTCACAGTTAAAAGTCACCCTGTATGTTATGATGAATAGATATTAAGATGAGCTGATGATATAACTAGATAAATGTGTCCACATTTATCTAGTTTAAAACTATTAAAGTATACTTAAAATATTAAAAATACATAAATAAACATGTAACAATAAGCTAAAAAAAATATTATTTCCTTTTTTATTGAATAAATAACACCAGATATGAAAAAACGTAAAAATTAAAAACGTAAATTTCAATAAAATAAAATTTAAAAATACATTTAAACCCGAAAAATCCGGAGGTATAAACTTTTATTACATACTAGCTGTGCCTGCGACTTCGTTCGCGTGGTTGTCGGAACGTAATGTTATATAGCCTAAAGCCTTCCTCTATAAATGGACTACCCAACAAAAAAAGAATTTTTCAAATCGGACCATTAGTTCCTGAGATTAGCGCGTTTAAACAAACAAACAAACTCTTTCGCTTTATAATATTAGTATAGACTATAAAGAGGTAAGAAACAAAGTTCTTTCACAAAGTTTTTCAGTCACTTATCTCAATATATTCAAACAGAAGATAGTAAAAAGAATTCCACATTGTGTTCCATCACAAAAATAACAGATGTTGGAAAAACTAAATTGAGATTGTGCGGAACACGTCAACCGTATGCATCCCAAAAGATGGGCGTATATTACCAACATTGGACCCCGAATGGCCGATGGAAAAGAGGACGTCCAAAAAAGAGATGGGTGGGATGACCTTACTTACTTTGAAAAAGATTGGAGAACAATATCTTATAGATTGCTAGGAAAAAGAGAGTAGAGTTGCCCAAAAAATCTAACAGAAAAAATACTCGACTTTAAAAATATACTGATAAAATATTATTTTCATAAATCCCTGGATATTTTTGAAACTTAGGTATTTCACCTAATGTTAACTATATTCAGGTTCACATTTCTTAAGATTTTCGTTTATCACTATCAATCACTATTTGTGTCATTCGTATGCTCGTATGTATGAACATTTTTTACGTTTTAGAGAGAATGTATCAATATCCTGTCTAAAATGTAAAAAAAAATCACAATAGGTACATAAGTTAGACAACAGTAAGCGATTATATCGTAGCGTCGTAGCAAGTGCTACGAATCGAGATCGTAGCACTACGACTGGTGTAGACAGCTAACAACTGATTACTGGAACAACGCTATGTAGCCTTGGGGTGATTGTGAAGCTTTTCTCTGAAATATAATTAACTCCAATAAACTAAGAAAACATTTAACAGCAATATGTTTTTTTATAAGCCTATAGTATTTATTTATTTATTAAATATTTATTGACCACAATGTTACAAAAGGTGGACTTAATGCTACCAGTCAACCTTTAGGAAAAACAGAAAAATTTAAATTAGCGATAGGCGCAGATATCTCATAATTAAATATTATATACAAATACAAAACTACGTCTTAATCCCTAATGTGGCAGACAGAGTATTTTGGGTCTTGTGGCTCTACGCTGATGGAGCCCAGGGCCGCAAGACTCAAAGACCACTTTTAGCGTTAGGTGGACGAGTAGGTGGAAATAGCAATCAAAATAGTGATAGGTTGCTACCCACATGCTACTATTAACATGATTTGCATTTTCACCCATTCTCTCGATCGGCTTCTGCGATCTGCGCGGGAAGAGAAGCAGCTGGTACATTCTAGGTTTTTTCTATTCTCCAAGACCAGCATCAAAGATAAGTTGGTTAATAAGTTAAGTGTACTAAATTTAAAAACAAGATTTAAAAATACGCACTTTGTATATTTTCAGCCAGTTTCCTTCTTTTTAAATCTTTTTGTTAAAAACAAAAAAGGTTTCCACCTCTTACCTTCTTATTATCATTCACTCGTCGGTTTGACTAAGCGTCATAACTCGAAAAAACCGATGCATTGGGTTCCGGCTCCTGTGATATTGTTTAAATTTTCATAAATTATTTCTTTCCTTTGCGATTCTACGCAAACTGTGTGGTACTCGGAGATATTGTAATAATGCTATTGAATGTTTTTATCTTTTGTTGATAAAATAAAAATGAATTTGTATATTATAATGTAATATACTCTTATTGCATAAGCCTTATTTTATTTTCTTATTGTATGTCTTTCTTTTCGGTGCAAATAAAAAAGGCAAATTCGAAAAACCTCATTTCGTAAAAATAAAATACCTAAGTAGATATAAGGGTTCCCGTAAGGAAAGGTGGATCTCTAAAACCTTGGAATCCATTAGGTAACCCTTCCGCGTTGCATTTGCATTTGAATCGGGCCGATATTCATTAGAAGAGTGCAAACAGATGAAACAGAATAAAAAAATGAGGGGAGTCGAAGGAAACAAGTATCTCAATCTTGTTTTGCTTTTCATGGACATTTTTATTTGTTTTTATGGTTTAAACATTTTAAATACGAAATAAATTGTAATGGTTTATGACTACAACGAGTCTAAATAATGTCTGAGAAGACTAGTCGGATTGATTTCTGATATTACTTTCCTGACAACATCATTTTTTTGTCGTTCCCGGCAGAGTAGAATAGGGGACCACTCCAAGTCTTCCCGTGGATGTCGTAGAAGGCGACTCAGGAAACACAAGCTAAACAAAGCTTATAAACATCAATGAGACCTCTACAACCCGTCTGGCCAGCGTGTAGAGTGTAGGCTAAATCCTCTGACTGCTCTGGCTAATATTTCTAGCTCTGGTAGTACAGAGAAGGTCGTGCTCCTGCACTGGAGACTAAAAAAGACCTGTTTGTGATGATGATAAATGTAATTTTTTGAATTGCGCATCAAATAAACTTAAATAAAAACACAAAATATAACAATAATATAAACGTACCTGCAGCATAACACACCTATGCGAATTAGCTTTTTTCAAAAATTTGATCAAATTGACTCAATTTAAGTTAGGTACCTACTTGTTAAAGAGCGCTTTATTACTTCACGGACAAAATGCTCAATAAATAAATTAAAATATCTTCTACTAGCAGTCCACCCCGGCTTCGCCCGTGGTACACACATAGCCTATGTCACTCGGGGATAGTGTAGCTTTCCAACGGCGAAAGAATTTTTTAAATCGGCCCAGTACTTTTTGAGCCTATTCATTACAAACATACAAACATACAAAAATAGGTACAAATCTTTCCTCTTTATAATATTAGTATAGATATTGATATAGATATAGATATAGATAATTTTGCCCATCAAACCTTAAACCTTAAATGCATGGGCCCAGAGGCTTGGAAGTCACTAAAACAAGACTAAAAACACTCTGAAAATGTACTCATTAAACATCATAATGCATTTATTTTACTAAACGTACTTGCATAAAAACTCCGATGCTTGAAGCTTATATTGCACTTTTATCTTTTTCAATCATAATTAAATTTACACGAATAATAACGTGAAGGTAGATGATATGCTTCCCGGACAAACCTTCGTGGTTCTCGAGTTGCACAAAAATTGTAATAGTTAAATTTTAATTGTTTGGAAATAAATAATTAACATAAAAGATTCCTGTAAAAATGTACAACTGAGAATATCTTGTTCACCGGTTTGATTTAGCTAAAGCTGAGCCAGAGGCTCTTCAAAGTTAAGTTTATTAAAATGTGTTCATCAGGCAACATAATTTATTAGTTTAAATAGATGCGATTGCATTATAAACTAAGATTTTTAATGCTTAATTTTCATTTTAATTCTTTCCAATCATAATTTAATTTAAAACCATTCTATTTAAGAACAAAATGCTGATTAAATAATCCTGTGAAAACGTAAAAATGAGAATATCTTGTATAAATTTGCCCACCACTTAAACCAGTTTGATTTAGCTAAACCTCGCGGGCCCAGAGGCTCTCAGAAGTGACTCTGTAATAAGATTAAAAACACTCGTAAAATGTATTAATTAGGCAACATAATGTATTTTTTAAAATATAAGTACTACATTACCAACCTAGTTTACTTCTCAATCTACAATTATTGTCGACCTCCGTGGCATAGTGGTTAACACTCCAGTCCGCCACTCCGGAGGTTCTGTAAGTTGGAAATTGCCCTTTTTAAAATTGTCCTGGGTCTTGGGTGTTTATCTATATATATATGTATATTTATTATAAAATTTAGTATCGTTGAGTTATAATATATGGTTAAAAACAACTATTTTAGGGCTAGTTGAATTAGTGTGATCATGTGAGTATCTCATCCTGCGCAAATTGAAAAAGGCCATCTCCTACTTACCTTGGCTGGGGATCGAATCTAGAACCTCAGGATTAGCGGACAATCATGTTGAACACTACGCAACGGCATTCAACAAAAAAAGAGAAGCAGTTGATACATTCTTATTTTTATCTTTTCTCCCCGACAAGGGGAGAAAAAAGAAAATATCTTGTATTAATTTCCCTCGCGGGCACAGAGTCTCAGAAGTGATTCCATTAAGATTGAAACACTCTTAAAATCATCAGACAACATAGTGGATTTGTTTAAACTATTGCCGGCGGACGGCCAGACGTTTATTCCATATAAAAATATTTGCCCAGCTTTTAAAGTAATTACGTCATTTCGCTGTACTGTTTGTAGAGAGCTTGCGGATTTGTTACGCGGAATTTGGAGCAGAAAGCTTCTACTTTGTTATAGATAAAGTTATCATGTTGTAACGTTGCTGCATCATATTGAGAAACATCTATATGGCTTGCTTTGTATTAAGTATCTAATATATAATTGGCTCAATATCTTCATCATAGTCCGCCTTTGTACACATTATTTGGTCTATACGAGTATGTCTGTAAACAATTTTTTGTACAATAAAGATATACAATAACAACATCGTCATCATCAGGTCTTTTTTAGTCTTCACTGCAGGAGCACGACCCTCTCTGTACTACCAGAGCCATACTTGGCCATAGCAGTCAGAGTATTTGGCTGCATTCTCCACGCTGGCCAGACGGGTTGGAGAAGTCTGATTGGTGTTTATAAGCTTTGTTTAGCTTGTGTTTTCTAAGGCGCAGGCGCCTTCTACGACATTCACGGGAAGACTTTGAATGGAAAAAATATTAATTTCAGTCCACATGCGTGTGACTCATTACGTTTTGTTTCCTCCTTCAGATTCATTCAGGAGAAGTCACCATCTACATATACAGTATAAGATATACTCTCAAATTGTAATTTTTCCAATAATGTAAAATAGTCAGTGAATTAAAGTACTTAGATCAGTGTCTTAACAATTCCATTGCTGCTCGCTGAGCATTCTACCGCATGTGAGGTACCACACAATGTCTTGCTGTCGTATTTATACAAATTAAATGTACAATGTTGCTGACATTATCAAAAGCAAAATATAGAATTTGTCACAAAAGTCAACCTTGTCTAAATAGAGAGCGTTGATTTTTCTGACAAATTCTATTTAAAATAAGTCTGCACAATTAAAACTACCTCGCGAGCTCTTATAAACATGCAATAACCGACACTTTACCCTTTTCCCTGACTTAGCAAAGCCATTTCAGTGAAATCCTTTTGATAACTCCAATCCTCTTTTCGGAATATTTTTTGCAACATCTTAGGTACAATAAAGGCCTCGAAAATTTGATTAATAAATAACGCTACAGCAAAGTTCCTCCTTTACCAGGACCATTAAAATTAAATAAATTAAGGAACTTGTGTGCCAATTTTCATCAAAATTGGTTGAAAAATGCGACCTTTAGGCGAGGACAGACAGACGGACAAAGCATTTTCATCGCTCGGTTAATTAATAATAATAACTATTGAGTAACAATCGCACAGATTGAGCTAGCCCCAAGGTATTCAATTCAAATTCAAAATATCTTTATTATCATAGGATATTTATAATATCTCTTAATAATAGTCACTTTGTTTTGTTTTGCACAAATGTTGACGTCAAATCGTTACTTACAGCTAAGTTTATGCCGCTTCCTAGGAGCAAGTGCAAAAGAAGCGGCGGAAAGTAAATCTTTAAACCTATATGTACATACATAAAGTTACGTACTACATTATATAATTACATACATATTGGCCAAACACATAACCATCCTTTTGCCTTCACCGTAGTCGGGTAAAAATAGATTCGTCGCAGGTAGTCGGCACCCAGTGCAGCTAACCTCGCAATACTCTATTAATCCGCCAACGACCGCCTCACTTAAAATACATTACAGCGAGTTACTGCGCCCGTGCGCCGCCTACCAACGTCGAATCACATATGAATCAATTTACTCTGAGTTATCTCCACTCGTATACCGTATATTTTTTATTTAATGGCAACTGAATAGAAAAGTGTAATGTCTATCTTCAAAACTTATTGCTGTTTCTGAATAGGGAGATATTGAGGATTTTTAAATTGAAAAACGCTTTTACTGAAATGCTTTCTAGATAGTTAATGATATTATTTTTAGTATTTTTATAGGGTTTTTTAGGCATTCAAGATGCAGTACTAAAGTACTCAAATTATATAAAGAAATAAGAAATGGAAACGTGCGGGGTTGAACACGTGATGGCTCAGTTGGTAAGAGCATAGTCGTATTGAGACTAAGGTCGCGGGTTCAAGTCCTGCTCACGTGGTATTTTTTCACCATTTATTATTTAATTATTTTTAGTGTTATGGCGTACGTGAGTTAGTGTTCTCACTGATGGTCACTAATATTTTGCATAGAGTTTTATCTTAGGAAAAATGTTTAAAATGCTAGTATCTTTAGGTCCTTAAATAATTGACGTTTTTGTTTTTAGCCCCCAATAAAAAGAGGGGTGTTAAGTTTGACGTGTTTGTGCTTCTGTACGTCTGTGTATCTATGTGTCTGTGTGTCTGTTTGTGGCATGCTAGCTTCTAAACGAATAGACAGATTTCGATGCGGTTTTTTAAGTGAAAGCCTTGTCTGTCGAGATGGTTCTTAGCTATGTTTGATGGAAATCGATTCAGTCGTTCAAAAGTTGTTGAGATGAACGCTTGAAACTCAGGGGTTTTTTAATTTGTTTGGCAAACAAACTTGTTACCTATATTTTGTTTTTAACAGACAAGAAGTTATGTTTTCATTCAAAGCTTTATTGAAAAAAATCCCTACATAACAAATATCATCATCATCAGGTCTTTTTAGTCTCCACTGCAAGAGCACGACCCTATCTGTATTACCAAAGCCATATACTAGCCAGAGCAGTCAGAGAATCAGCCCTACCACTCTCCACTCTGGCCAGACGGGTTGGAAAGGTCTCACTGATGTTTATAAGCTTTGTTTAGCTTGTGTTTCCTAAGTCGCCTTCTACGACATCCACAGGAAGACTTGGAGTGGTCCTATTCCACTCTGCCGGGAACCACATGGCCCACATAATAACAAATAGGTAACTAGATTGTATATATTTTTTTTAACATTGTTTATCAGCCATTTTGAATATATACCTTCAAGTTAATACTCGTAAGTGTAAAAATTATATACCTAGATTCCTTTTTACCGGGTCTGTTTTTATCACAAAAATTATTTAATAAACATAATTTTAAGTAGAAAATATTATAATGAGCAAAAGCAAAACTCGGCTCTATCAAATTAATTCTCATGCGTTTTTTGCAAAAAAGATTTTCATGTTGCATTTTTTTTGCGTAAATGTCATCATGTGACATCTCGTGTAGTGACTAGGATGAGTCTCGTTCGTAATTGGACGACATAAGTACATCGCTAGAACTGAAAAGAGCTGCATGTTTTTTTATTATTTAAGAATTTAATTTTTTATGTTTTTAGATTTCAGAGGAATGATATGACATTAAGCGGTGGTGCCGTGGTGTAGGCACTACTTGTCGGTCTGTGAGGTACGACCTAATTTAGGCAAAGGTTATCCGTCTGTGATTTCGAGTCTGTACCGACTCGTACCTCTAAGTTTGTACTTGTTTGTTGTTTGTACCTACTGACTGAGTATGTACGGTCATTTTCAAGTACCACCATTTGGAAGAAAACTACGCACTATAGTGACTATTAAGTTTACTAGTGTGTGAAATGAAGAAGGCAATGAAAAATTACTTATCTCTGCCAAAAAATTGTCGTTGTGTCCGCACAATGACTCCGTTTCTCGGTGTCATTGTGCGAAAAATCTTGACTCTCAAATGTTGATGGACAAAATTTTGTCATTAGGAATTCGCTGTCATTTGTGTGCATTGTATGTGTCGATTGGAAAAGAGAAAAAGGTAGAGATAACAACTTATTAAGTACTCTAAACTAGCCGTGTGGATCCCGGCAGAGTACAATGGACCACTCTAAGTCTTCCCGTGGATGTCGTAGAAGGCAACTTAGGAAAAACAAGCTAAACAAAGCTTATAAATATCAATGAGACCTCTTCAACCCGTCTGGCCAGCGTGGAGAGTGTTTGCCAAATCTTCAGCTACTACTTCTACAATCTAATCTACTCAGGCTAATATAGGTATATGGCTCTGGTAGTACAGAGAGGGTATTGCTCCTGCAGTGGAGACTAAAAAAGACCTGATGATGATGAGGTTCCCTAACTCCAATATAAACCCATTTCACGACGCTTCCGCTTCATATGACCGCATCACCACTACGCCATGTTCTCCCATCAACCGTAAACTAACGCAGTCATAGGTAGATACATTATATATATATATATATATATATATATATATATATATATATATATATATATATATATATATCTATTGGTATGTAAGTACATACGTCCGTGACCAGCTTGCCATCAATCTAGCGTGTCTCCAAGCGATTGATTAATCACGACATTACACCCAGTTGGGCGGCTCACATCTTGTACGTACTTATGTTTCTAACATTTCAAATAGGTATATACTTTTTTTTAACCATATAAAAAAGTATAGTTGTGTTAAAATTTTGACGATAACGTCTTGATGTCACTTCGCCTGCTGAAAACGCACCGTATGTGTGACTTGAGACGAATCAATTTATCCCAAATTCGGTTGGGTTACGCCTCTTGTACCTGATATTATATTATGTTCTATAAATGTTATAATTGTAAAGGTGCAATAATTTTTTTGTATTGAATTGTATTGTATCTATTTACATTTTTGAATATAGTGTAGCTAGGTACAATGTTTTAATTATTGCCAGAGAAAACCATGTCCAGCCGTGTACCGTAAGTTTAAAACTAACAATTTAACAGAAGTATCGGCTCTCCCTCCCATAAATTCTCTCGCCATACATACATTAGCGAACTGTCAAAAATGTGATAAACAACACAGTAATTGCTCGGCGAGTGTCTACGCGTTGTTAATTAAAACAATAAATTTGGGGCGCCGCGATAGGTGTCAAGTATGGGCCAACTATTCGCCGTGTGGCCAAAACTATTGTTAATTTGTCCGTTAATTGAGGCTAGGAAACCAAAAAATACTTTTATTTATTTGTTTGACGACAAGTAGCTTATAGCTGATGTGTTATATTAACAAAAATTACAATTTAAAACAAAATATTTCACAAACGGATCCCTAAATTGAAAAATGGTGTTCACATAGTTACAACATTTTGAAGAACCTATTCAACAACTCCCTGAGAAAATAAACGGACAAGTGCGAGTCGGACTCGGACATGAAGGGTTCCGTACCCCCGTACAATGTTTCTAAACGCTGAAGAAACACGTTTGTTGTATGACGACCCCCTTTAATTTTTAATATTAAGGTAAATTGCGGTTTACGATTTATGACGTATTAAAAAAAACTACTTACTAGATCCCGTTCAAACTAATTTTCGGTGGAAGTTTGCATAGTAATGTACATCATATATTTTTTTTAGTTTTATCATTCTCTTATTTTAGAAGTTACAGGGGGGGACACAAATTTTACCACTTTGGAAGTGTCTCTCGCGCAAACTATCAGTTTAGAAAAAAATTATATTAGAAACCTCAATATCATTTTTGAAGACCTATCCGTAGATACCCTACAGGTATGGGTTTGATGAAAAAAATTTTTTTTTTTATTGAAACCAGTTCTGAATATGGGGAACCCCAAAATTTTTTTTTTTTAATTCTATTTTTGTGCGAAAATCTTAATGCGATTCACAGAATACATCTACTTACCAAGTTTCAACAGTATAGTTGTTATAGTTTAGGGAAAAAGTGCTGTGACATACGGACGGCCAGACAGATAGACATGACGAATCTATAAGAATTCCTTGTTTGCTACGGAACCCTAAAAAAGGAGACTTATCTAGAGTTCCTCTAAGGTTAGCTACTACATTGCTTAAAATAACGCTCAATTAATGGCCTAACAATGTCTTATCTAAGGGCACGCGCAGACTGTCGTGTATCGCAAAAACTAATTCGTAGGGACGCCATAAATTTGAGCGCAGCCGGGGTATACGCCAAGTTTATTCACGCCGAAATTAATTGGTACAGTTATTAAGCGAATTATCTGCCCCTTGTCTTACTTGCACAATTTGTGGAGCTAAGTACTGAACGATAGGAAAATCTCTTTTTGTGCGATTAACTACTGGGTGGCTGCTGAAGGCGATGTGGCTGCCAAAGGGTGCAAATACTCATCTTGTTAAACACTGCGCCATCTTATGGCTTGCTTTGTATTAAGTACCTTGTAAATAATTTGCTGATAATACTTGATGCTATAAGAAAGCATAACTTTATTGAATATAGTAAAGGCCAAGTGCGAGTTAAACTCGCGTGGAGAGGGTTCCGTACAATTGATTGAATTCTAATCAGTTTTCCTGTAATTTACAAGCAATGAACTATATTTTGTATTTTTTTTTAATTTTAGGCTCAGTAGTTTCGGAGATCAGGGGGAGGGGGGAATGGTCAAT
The DNA here is from genome assembly GCA_963576875.1 of Acrobasis repandana. Classification (NCBI taxonomy): domain Eukaryota; kingdom Metazoa; phylum Arthropoda; class Insecta; order Lepidoptera; family Pyralidae; genus Acrobasis; species Acrobasis repandana. The sequence continues at coordinate 23,011,018 of OY756218.1, read as the reverse complement.
TTTCGCCTTCTTTCATAAATAAAATCAAAACTATTTATTTTACAATAATAACAAAAATATATTTGACTAGCTGTGCCCGCGACTTCGTTCGCGTGGTTGTCGGAACGTAATGTTATATAGCCTAAAGCCTTCCTCTATAAATGGACTACCCAACAAAATAAGAATTTTTCAAATCGGACCATTAGTTCCTGAGATTAGCGCGTTTAAACAAACAAACAAACAAACTCTTCCGCTTTATAATATTAGTATAGATATCCTCATAACGAGCCCTTTCATTTGTTATATAACACAGTAAGGTTCGCAAAGCTTTTTTTTTTAATTTCCTAATTTGTCCCCCGAAAATGACCCTTATTTTAAAACAATATTTATTTACTTTGCACATATGTGTTTGGGTCATAGGATTACAATATTCTACCAAATTTCACCTGATTTAGTCCAGTAGATTCGGAGCAAATTGGCTGACAGATGGACGGACAGACTAGACGCACGAGTGATCCTATAAGGGTTTCGTTTTTAATTTTTTGTACGGAGCCCTAAAAATTGCCACCAAGTGTAATAAACCGTACAAATATATATCGAGAAATTCAATTTTTCTTTCTCTGTTTTAATACGCTTTAAGCTCTAAGCAGTAGGTACTTGCATTTATTTTACACAAATCTCAGAGGAGATTGTATATTTGTGCCGTTTGGTGTCGAAAAATTTTGACCTTGGGGCCCTGGCGCAAGGAGATTTTTAAGGAGCTTTCTTCGCTACTGACAGACGCCGTTAGTAACAAAAGTCTGGCTGCATTTTCACTCAACGGATTAGCATTGCTATCCAGGGAGGAAACGCAGACAGCGTTCTTGCTACCCTGCAGCATGAACGACTTTGTTTTTAGTTTAGTTAGGATTTTATTTATATATTGTATGTGATTTCTTATCTATAAAGTTATACAATCTTCAAACTACTGGGAACAAATACAAATATGATTTTGAAAAGTTGCTCAAAAACTTGCAAGGTTTGACCAAAAACACGAATGAACAACAACAAACGACAAGCTAATTAAAAACCTTGTAGTTAGAAATAATTTCTACTTTTAATACCAAAGTATTGTACGTAGTACGTAGTATCCTATTTATATATAACCTAACAAATAAGTTCCCCGTTTCCCGTTCACAAACAAAGTATCCCACACTCCCCCGCGAGTCTGAAACTTGAAAATAATATTAGAATTCCTCCCCTATATGCAAACGTTATCAAAGCCTATTAATCATTCGTGCTAATGTCTCGCGATTATATTCAAATCGGCGGTAATTTTATTCATGCCTTAAAGAAAATGTCGCACCATTGACTTACATAGACATAGATAAGTAGTCTTCGGTATATCAAAAGTCAGAAACGAAATTTGTTCTTTACCCAACGATGGGTAGATGTACTTACATATAAAGTTGTGTAAAGAACAACGTCATCATCATATCAGCCACAGGAAGTCCACTGCTGGACATAGGCCTCCCCCAAGGATTTCCAAAATGACCGATCGGAAGCGGCCTGCATACAGCGTTTTCCTGCAACCTTGCTCATGTCGTCCGAACACCTAGCAGGTGGGTGTCCTACGCTACGCTTGCCGGTACGTGGCCACCTTTCGAGAATCTTTCTGCCCAATCGGCCATCGGTTCTTTGCGCTATGTGCCCCGCCCACTGCCACTTCAATGAGCTAATCCGCTGGGCTATGTCTGTGACCTTAGTTCTTCTACGAATCTCCTAATTTCTGATTCGATCACGCCAAACATAATCAGTCCTATTAATATTATGTTTGTGACTTTAGATGTTTGTATGCTTTTTACTCAAAAAGCAAGAGCGGATACTCGTATAGGTATAACATGTAGATTGTATACAGCTTATTGCGTCACACAAATATGTTACTTTTGTGTGTTACCTCCGTGGTTATTGGTTAAAACGCTACGCCGTCACTCGGAGGAGTTAAAAATTGCCTTTTCAAATTGGTTTTAAAAATTAAAACTTACCTATAGCTCAATCAAAGCTGGAAAATGAGAATTTTTTGTAGGATTGGTTAATAACGTACTGATAATGACCACGCAGGCTTATCATTTATTTAATTTTGAAGCACCTCTTCGAATGAATCGACTTTAATATAACTTCCTGATTGTGACTTTTGACATGTAACAAATATTCGAAATAATGAATATTTAAAATAAAATCATTTTATGGGCTCACAAAAATAAATTTTGAATACGAGGAAAAAATTTGATCTTGTATCTAACGATCACATCTACCAACCCAAGTACCTATCCATCCACTATTGATAAAAATAATATTGGCCCGGAATGGCGAATGACATAAGAAGGACAAACGTTGATTATTTCAATACATTTTGATAGTTTGTATATCAACACAACCACCCTCGCAATATTACCAGAAATCCAAACCAGAGAGCATACTCAAATAAAAAATCATCACGGAGGAGGCAAATATATCACTGCCTCGACCTGCGCCCCGCGGTCCACGGAGGCGACAGCCGCAGTCAAACAAGCAAGACGTCAAACTGTTTTGTTTACTAGTTTCATTTTTATCTTATTAATCCATTATTTTAGGTTTTTATGTCTATATAATCCTACACGTAAGTTTTTTTAAAATAATATTTTATTATTGATCGATATTGCCGAGGAGGATGAGGTGCATCCTGCAGTACCACTGTCCCAGCCACATCGTCGGAAAACTTAGTTCAATGCAATAAGTGCTCCCAACCACGCCTTTTTAAAGGACAAAGAGGCCTAAAAATCCATCTGGCCAGAGCGCATAAGAGCATACCCAATGTGCCTCTTTGACTGACCCCAGTATTAAATTCACATACTTCATCACAGTCCCAAGTACAGTTTCACGAGCAACTTTCAACTCTAAAAAACTCTAGGCTTATTTTGAAAAGAGTTCTAAAAAGTGCCCGCATCCGTGTCGCTGAAAGTTTATCAGAATGTATAAAGAATGTAACTTTGAGCAACAAGAAGCTTGGGAGCACTTAATTCTTCATATTGGGAAAGATGATTCAGTTCGGGAGGTTTCTTTGGCTGTTTTCGTTAAACATCTCCAAGTACCTCGGTTGCCTGGAAGAGATTTCAGCTGCGATAAGGCCGCCTTTTGACATCTGTTTTCTTTAATCTATTATTCTGTATCATTATGTTTTGGTGCAATAAAGATCTTAACTAACTAACTAAAATAAAACAAAATTGTAATGAATCTCATCTCATTCGGAATAACTTTTCGGTTATAAATTCTAAAAATAGATCTCTATCCCAATATGTTGAAACTAAACTCAGTGACGGAGAAATTAAAGGGGCACCAAGAATTTTATTCTCCGACGATGCAATTGCGCTAGACACCCCGGAGACCCTTGCCGCTCTGCGAGACAAACATCCATCTTCCAGCAATCTTGATCTTCCTCACCCCCCTGACGCTACCCATTCGCCCCTCACGACTTCCCCAGAGGAAGTTCATGGGGCAATTATGTCTTTCAGAAGCGGTTCAGCTGGCGGTCTCGACGGTCTGTCACCACAAAATTTGAAAGACTTTGTGAGAGGCGACCGCGGGAATGCCGATGGTAACCTTTTAAAAGATATAACGAGCCTAGTGAACTTGATTCTGTCTGGGGAAGTCGTTGATAGTACGAGTATTACAGACATCCAATATGGCGCCAACCTATGCGCATTAAAAAAAAGGACGGCGGTATTAGGCCCATAGCCGTTGGCACATCTTATAGACATCTTACGTCTAAAATATGTTGTAGGGCCATCACACCCACTCTTTTAGATTATTTTTAACCCCTACAAGTAGGTTTTGGGTCTAAGGGTGGTTGTGAAGCCGCCGTCCACTCCGTAAGATCTTTTTTAGATCATCAAGAGGGAGAGGTATTGCTAAAGGTGGATATAAAGAACGCCTTTAACTCTGTGGACAGAGGCGCCCTGCTGACGGAAGTTAGAGACAAAATTCCATTTGAATATAAATATCTTTGGCAATGTTATAGTAAAAATTCTAAATTAATGTACAAGGACAATCTTTTATTATCTTGTGTAGGATGTCAGCAAGGCGACCCGCTCGGACCGGCAGTATTTAGCTTCGCCATTCATCCCATCATAAAGCGTCTAAATTCCAAATTAAATATTTGGTATTTGGACGATGCCTGTCTATCAGGTGACTTAAAGATTGTTTTTGATGATTTCCAAATTCTAACCGAAAACCTGCACAATATTGGCTTAGATTTAAACTTTAACAAATGCGAGCTTTTTATATCAGACAACTGTACTCAAAAACAAAATATTATATCATATCTGATTTTCATACAATTGCTCCCGATATCAAAATTTTAGAAAAAGTTCACTCCACCTCCTTGTCTCACCTATATTTGAAGAAGCATTTCTTCAGTTCATTGACCAAAACATTGATAATTTCCAGAAAGCTTAGGACCGTCTACTAGATATTCAATCTCATTCCGCATATATCATAATTCGACACTGCCTGTTCGACCCAAATTTTACATATAACCTGCGTTGCAGTCATTTCTGGAAACATACAGATCTGCTCCACAGGTTAGATGCGTTCATTCAAAATTCTCTTTTGTCCATTCTTAATATAGATTTTCGTGATCGTATTTGGGACCAAGCCTCTTTACCTATCAGATATGGGGGCTTAGGTATCCGCAAAATTTCAAGTGTGGCTCTCCCGGCGTTTTTGTCTTCGATACATAGCATTGAAAGTCTTTATAAGAAAATATACAAAGACACACCAAACAAAATTTGCTATGCATCGGAGGCTAGGAATGCCTGGACAAGCCTACTCGTACTTCCAAATTCAAAATTTCCTGACTTCCCAACTTTGCAATACATTGGGACGGTCCTCTTTGCAGAATTGCTCAAAAATATTTAATAGAAACGTCAAGCAATTCTGTAGAGCGTGCCCGCCTTCTGGCTGTAGCGCAATGGGAATCTGGACTTTGGTTACAGGCGTTACCATCCGCCAATTTGAGCACGTTACTGCATAACGATGCGTTCCGCGTAGCAACAGCGCTACGGGTAGGCGCAACATGTGTAGTCCCACATCCTTGCCCCTGCGGGGATACCGTCGATGGACTTGGACTCCACGGACTTTCCTACACCAGCAGTGCCGGCCGTTTAGGGCGTCATGCAGCCCTTAATAATATTATCCTCCGTTCTCTTGCCACCATCAATATCCCCGCGACTCTAGAACCCAATGGTCTGGCTAGAGATGATGGCAAGAGGCCGGACTGAATGACCTTGGTGCCTTGGAGATTGGGGCGGCCCTTAGTATGGGATGCCACTTGTGTGGATACCCTCGCACCGTCTCATCTTCGGGTCACCAAGTCAAATGCCGGCGCAGCAGCTGCCACAGCAGAGAGCATCAAAAGGCGTAAATATTTAGACATCGGAGTAAACTACATATTTGAACCTTTTGGGGTAGACACTTTTGGTCAGTGGGATCCTTCAGCCCATTAGTTATTTAAATACTTGTCTACAAGATTATCCGAAGTAACCCGTGACCAAAGGGCTGGAAATTATCTGGCACAAAGAATCAGCATTGCCATACAACGTGGCAATGCTGCCAGCCTTTTGGCCACGCTGCCAAGGGGTAATAATTTAGTGAGATTACATAATTTGTATTTTTTTTTTAGTTTTAGTTCTTAGAGGTACTTATAAGTTTTAATTTAGAAAAAAAAAAATATATTATTTAGCTTTAATTTAATTTAAACTTCCTATTAAAATGGTCAAAGTTTTAACATAACAAGTATTTACTCTATTTTAAACTTAGTCGGTGTACGCCAGCAAGAAACCGTCGCACCCGTGTTCTGTATCAGCCGTTTTGTTATTCATTAATCTTAGGATGTAACGTGTGAGTTACGTGTCATTTGTTTTCGTTCACGCAAATTAAATTTGTGCGTAAACATGTGTTTATGCACAAATTTAATTTTGTATTTAAAAATAACAAATGTTATTTGGATCTCGTATTGGACTGCTTCGGTTGTTTGCGTTACAGTAAAACACGGCGTACTATGTTAATTTGGTATATTTTACTATAGCACTTAGGACAAGCACCTTATATATAGTAAAAATGAAGAGAAGTGTCACTGTCATATTTGACACTAGTTAATATAAAACTGTGTTGCCATCCACAAATGTCATATATGTATGTGACATCAGTTTTTGTCATTTTTATGTATGTATTTTAACCGGTCGATAAAGAGAAAACGATAAAAACATTAAATCCTTTTTATCAAGTGAACACTATCCCTTTTTTATCCCTAACGGTTTAGGTAATGTCTAGGGCTGTAAGATCCAAAGGCAACACTTTTGGCGTGGCATGTAGATGGAAAAAGGAAATAAAAGTAGTAATGAGTAGCCATCCTCATCGCCTATTTACATGATTCATACTCTCGCTCATTTTCACAATAGACATTGACGATCTACGCCGAAAAGTCATTTTTCTATTCTACCAGTAGGTATTTGAAGAAACTTATGTTATTCAGAAATTCAGCATGGTTTATAATTTTATATTTATGAAACGGCGGACTTAAAGCTATAGGCTTTGTCTACCAGGCAACAGAGAGGTGGTGCAGAGACAAGTAAGGCCAAAGTAGGAGCAAAAATAACATTTTAAATATATATTGCAATTAATAAATTACGTATACTATACTATACAATATAATACTTACATATGTAAAAACTTACATAAATAGGTATATATTATTTCTAGGGTTCCGTACAAAAATTGAAAAACGGAACCCTTATAGAATCACTCGTGCGTCTGTCTGTCCGTCCGTCTGTCACAGCCAATTTGCTCCGAATCTTCTGGACCAAATCAGGTGAAATTTGGTATAATGTTGTAATACTATGACCCAAACACATGTGCAAAGTAAATAAATATTTTTTTAAAATAAGGGTCATTTACAGTGGCAAATTAGGAAATAAAAAAAATAGTTTTGCAAACCTTACTGTGTCATATATCAAATGAAAGGGCTCGTTATGAGGATCTCAAATATATTTTTGTTATTATTGTAAAATGAATAATTTTGATTTTATTCATGAAAGAAGACGAATATTGACCATCCCCCCAGATCTCCGAAACTACTGAGCCTAAAATTTTGAAAAAAATACAAATTGAACTATTTCATTGCTTGTAGATTACAGGAAAACCTATAAGAGTTCAATAAATTGTACGGAACCCTCTCCACGCAAGTTTAACTCGCACTTGGCCGGTTTATTTTTATTAACATCTGAGATTATAGGTATATTCGTCATTATTTTTTTATTTTACCATCGTTATTGTGCAACTGTTTCCTCTCAATAATAAGTCACCTCTCCCTCGCAGCGTCATCAGCCGTAAAACAACTTATGACTGCAACTATAATATTTCGGCAGGTCGTAACACACCGTCGCGGCCCGGTGCATAAATAACCAAATAATTGCTCTGCAGTTTGACAAACGGTGGCGGTCCGAATTTAGGGAGCATGGGGTTATTCTGCAGTTTTCAAGGGTTAAATTTTTTTTATGATAATGGGGATGACAAAATCCTAAGCGCTTATTTCAAAGCAGATTATAATATCTTCTTCTTCTTCGTCTTTCCCTTTTCCCACTGTAGGTTGGGTCGGTTCTCCTAATCCTTCTTCGCCAGGTTGTTCTATTCTGGGTTGTCAGTGCATCAAGATTTTCCTTTTTCATTGCTCGGGCCATGCTCGTCCACCACGTGTCCGGGGGGCGCCCTTTACCACGCTTTTGCTCCGGCAGCTCCAGCGCCTTGTGAACGACATAGTCAAAGCAGATTATAATATATAAAACTTTAAGTATGGATATTGTAGGCGCCCTTTCGATATTGTTAGAAAGGTGTCTCGCGCGGAGATAGGTCGCTGGTTCTATGCTATATATAGGCCTGGTGCTGTTATAAAGTAATGCACATGGTGTTAACCTCAGAACTTTCTCGTGGCAAAGTACTTACTGATTCTATTACAGCAATCTGCTCTGGCTTTCTTGATCTCGATCGTTCTTGATGAAGAGGACGGTCCCAACACTGTCTTGACACCCGGCCGGGGTTTTTGAAGCACCAATATTTAATATATTCACGACATATATCGAGAGCGTGTTCGCTGTGGCGCGGCGTTTTAGGGAAGAAGTGACATATGGATAAAATTGACAAATGTCAACCTAAAACTTGACACTGACAAGCGCAACACAAAATTGCCAGCAATAAAACACAATATAGTACTTGACCATTTTGTTCAGGGCAACACCAGTGCAAATTTGAATTATGAAATATCTTATGTGGCGAAACCAGATATCTTTTACTAGCTGTGCCCGCGACTTCGTTCGCGTGGTTGTCGGAACGTAATGTTATATAGCCTAAAGCCTTCCTCTATAAATGGACTACCCAACAAAAAAAGAATTTTTCAAATCGGACCATTAGTTCCTGAGATTAGCGCGTTTAAACAAACAAACAAACAAAAAACTCTTCCGCTTTATAATATTAGTATAGATGAAGTACTCTTAACCAACAACATATTTATTTGAATAAAGATTAATATTATTATGTTGATACAACTTAAACAAATTATTTCGACCGAATTAGGTACCATTAAAACGGTTTTTGTGAGTTAATCTTAAAAGATAGACATATACTATCGCGGACTGTTTTTTAGATCATTAAAAGAGCTATTATTCTTTAACACATATTTTTTGTGTATCTTGAACCGTTTTCACGGCGCACGCAACGGAAGGCTTCAAAGATGAAATAATTTCTCCCGTTTTTTACACATTTACCACTATATCTTTGCTCCTATTGGTCGTAGCGTGATGTTATATAGCCTATAGCCTTTCTCGATAACTGGACTATCCAACACAAAAAGAATTATTCAATTCGAACCAGTAGTTTCGGAGATTAGCGCGTTCAAACAAACAAACAAACAAACAAACAAACAAACAAACAAACAAACAAACAAACAAACAAACAAACTATTCAGCTTTATAATATTAGTATAGATAGTATAGATTTACAATACTATATATACACAGTAGTGGATACAACTGCTGCTGGAAGAGATCTCCTTTGAGATAAGTAGTGCCTTTGTACAAACTTTATTTTATGAATTCTCTGAATACATTTTTCGTGTACATAAATTGGTAAATATCATCATCCGAGCCTATTGCATGCATCCTCAGCGGTAACGCTTCAGAGCCCGGGGTCTGCTACCTAACCTAGGGTGATTTGACGAGGTAACTGGTTTTTACATAGAACGATACTAAATTGGTAAATAAATAACAAGCTTAGGAAGCAGCTGGGAACGCGCAAAGATAGTCAAAGAGATAGTCCAGTCTCAAGTGTGCACGAATCCTCAGATTTCACTTTATCTCCTTGAAAAATTGAAATCCTTTCGCGAAATCCAGCCATAAAGTAAATATCCATTCGCGTCTAAACAACAATATCTGGGCAAGCGATCGGAATGAGCGCTAAATTTATTCATATTTTTCAACGTCGGATTCAATAAAAAAGGTCAACATGTCTCGCAAGTGAGGCATGAAGCGGACATCTGATATCGATATGGAATATCGACGGACGACGACGCTCACTCGACCAAAAAATGGCGAATTTTGGAAACTTATACAAAATTCTGTTTATTTTATTCAGAATGTGATTCAGTTTGCGGATTTTTTTGATTAAATAAAATGTTTTAGTAAGTTGTGTTTAGTACATATAGATACCTACTTAATATCGCCTTATTATTTAGTTATATGCAAAAAAAAGTATTTACTAACAATAAAACTTACTAACTAAAATATAAAAAGCGGCCAAAATGAAAGGTTCCGTAGCAGCAAGTAACATAATATAAAAGTTCTAAAGGTAAATTGCGGTTTACGATTTATGACATATTAAAAAATAACTATCTATGATACCGAGACCGCTATAATTTTAATTGAATGTTCATACTTTGAGGTATATACCACATTTTTTTCATCATTATTTTAGTAATATTTCAAAAGTTACAGTGGGGGGACACCTCAAATTTGAACTTTGTATTAAATTAAAATGTGTTGATTATCTCAAGACTGGGGGGTTTGATCTACATAGTTTTGAAGCAGTTTTTGTTGCATTTAAAAAGACCTTTTTAACGATACCCCACACGTTGGGGTTAGTCCAATTTAATTTTTTATATTCACTTTTCGTTGTATGGGAATTTTAAAAACCAACTTTTGGAACTTAAATATCTATCTCTCCACCAATTTTCGTAACAATCGGTGCAGTACTCGTAGCGGCGGAGTACGAGCCCGGACGGACAGACAGACAGGCGGACGGACGGACGGACGGACGGACGGAAATGACGAAACTATAAGGGTTCCTTGTGGTCTACGGAACCCTAAAAACGAAGGCATACTAGGTTCATCATTATTAAGAAGCAGTGTTTATTAATTTGTTAGTTAATTTTATTAGTATTTGCTTATTGTAACAAAATGTAAAAAAGTGATTCATTACTGTTTAATCGATTGATAAAAGCGAAAGCGAAAAATTTCGCATGCTGGTCTGGGAATTAAGAAAATAAATTGAACGTACGTTTTATTTTTTTTTATTTTTTTTTAATTATTAGAGACTGAGTGCGTTTGACCTCTATCTAGCCTGATGGGAAGCTAAGATGAAGTCTAAGGTGTAACACGCAGACTCAAAAAATGCCTATTCACTCTTGCCTTAAAAATCCCTAAATCATATGTATGGGGAAACATCGACGCAGGGAGGGAATTCCACACCTTAGCGGTTCGCACAATGAAGGAGGAGGCGAATCGAGAGAATATCGACTACAAATGGGTGAAATCCCTGTCCACGTCGTGTTGTCCGATGTACCTGCTCATTTTCAACCTGGGAAGATCGTAAAAGCTGATCGAGGGAATGAGCGAAAACGCGAAAATGTTATTTGGCGATTCGGCTAGCCACCCATCTCTATTCTGATTCCTTTTTGCCAACTCCCCGCCCACTATCACGCTTAAAGTGGCCTTTGGGTCTTGCGGCGCTAAGTTCTATCTGATCAGGAAGACCTTGATAGTGAATAAAATGTTTGATTAGCAACAGCCGATGTCACTAATGAATTTGCCATAAGCATCTCATATGCTTATGGCAAATTCATCAGCGACAACTGAATCACATAATATATATGTATATATATTTTGTTTTAATATAGAGAAACAACAAGCAACCTCACTCTATTTCCAGTTACATCAATCAACTTTGTGCAACCAAAAATTCCACGTATAACATCTGACCTGTTTGTTTGCAAATTTTTCCCGGATCGCCTGACGTATGTATATTTTCCAATGAAGGAGTCTCTAATAAATCTTTTCCCGCTTCGGTTCCCATTCCGGGAATCGTAGGGTCCGTAATTCTATTGACTATTTTAGATAGGAATAATAGGATTGTAGGAATTGCTTCTTGTTGCTGAGCTTTGAGGAAAAAGACGTTTGGAAAATGATGGTTTGACGTGAGTTTCACTTTTGTAGTGATGTGTGTTTTTAGAAGGGAGAGGTAAGAAGTATGGGTGTACTTTCTTATACAGACAAAATTTTAACAGATTTTCGTTATTTAGAAATTTTTTACAAGATTATCATGTCATAGAATAATCAATATGCAGGTTACTCAGTATAAAGAATTTTTAATAATAGATTTTCGTTGCACAAAAAATCAATAATTAGAATGTTTGTTATGAATAATTTGAAATCATAGAATTTTATTACAAATAACATTTACTTTTGCGATGTTTCTAATATCAGAATATCAAATTAAATATTATTATTTTTAATAAGTTTAGTTAATATAATATATTTATAACCTATAAGTTGGCCCTATTCTAGTAAAATGGATAAAACTTTCCCAGCGTGTGGTCACAGTTCTAACCTAACTTAACCTATAAGTTTGCCCTGTTCTAGTAAAATGGATAAAACTTTCCCAGCTGGTCGCAGTTCTAACCTAACCTAACCTAACCTATAAGTTTGCCCTAACCTATATTGTGGTAGCGATTTATAATGTATTCTAACTTATTATATGGTATTTAATTTAATTAAACAATGTTTTCACTTAATACTTCCTTAAATAATAATTTTCAGTAAAATAAAATTCCATGAAAGATTATACCGAACAAACAATATTCTTTAAAGAAATATTCTACTGTTTGATTAGTTTGTTAAATGAAAATATGAGATTCTAAAATTCATTGAACTGTGTTTCTATAAATTGTGTTTCATTCAAGTAAATAGTCTTTGAAACAATAATATTTGAAATAAAAATATAAGAATTAAATATTCTATGAAAAATTTTCTGTGAATCGAAATTCTATGAAATGTCAGTCTGCAAAACAAGGGGCACCCTAAGAAGTACACGTAACCGAAGGGCATGTATGAAGAGGTTGATGAGTGTAGATGAAGCGAAAGAGGTCTGTCAAGATCGTAGCAAGTGGAGGTCCATAGTCTCTGCCTACCCCTGTGGGAAACAGGCGTGATAGTATGTATGTGTGTTTTTAATAGACAAACTCGTATTTGACTTACTCACGTGGGTAATATTATTATTTTCTGAATTTGTGCAGTTTATTAATTTATAATACCAAACAAACCGATCAACACGATACCTTAATATTTTTCAGATTGTATTTTGACCCTAATTTCGTTTATGGCTTAGATTTGACTTACAGCAATGCCAATAATTTGATATACGGTGAAATTTTCTCTAAAAAATTAATATCGGAAATAGGAAAAGTTTTTGTCACTTCTTGTAGTAACCAATTAACGTGATCGCTCAGTTTGTATTGCACAAAAGTATTTTTTTGCCGCGTGGTTCCCGGCAGAGTAGAATAGGACCACTCCAAGTCTTCCCGTGGATGTCGTAGAAGGCAAATTAGGAAACACAAGCTATAAACAAAGCTTATAAACATCAGTGAGACCTCTACAACCCGTCTGGCCAGCGTGGCTCTGGTAGTATAAAGAGGGTTGTGCTCTTGCAGTGGAGACTAAAAAGACCTGATAAGGATGATAATGAAGATTTTTGGCGTATTTCGTTATACATAAGGTAATTAGGAAAGTATGAATTTCGTTATAAGTTATTAGAAAAATATGTACCTACTTAACGACAGACTAAATTAAAATAATAAAATATTTCTAAATACTGAATTAAATTATTCATATTCATATTCATTTATTCACTAAAATTTGTAACAGGTACGAATAACATTGTCATAAAAGGTCTTATTATTTTACAAATTTTACCTTTATAAGGCATTGTGAATTCTAATAAATTAACCAAAAGGAAACACAAAAAAAAAAAAATATTCTTCTAAACACAATTCGAAGTCCAAAAAAAAATTTTTTAAATTGTTTATAGCTATTTACATGTCAATCAATAAAATAAAATTAAATTATGTAATAATAAAGTAAAATGTCAGTCCTATAATTTATCATTCCAGTATTCAGCTAATTTATAATACTTTTTATTGGTCAAAAGAGTCTTTAATTCTTTGTCAAATTTAGGTCCCTTGAATTCTTTTAAATGCTTTGGAATTACCTTGTATGTAGTCCTGCTGGTCGGACTAACTAGTAGGTATATTGGCGCTAGCCCGTTTATTTTTAAGGAAAATATCCAGGCGATTCTAAACCACAGTAGCGCCCAGGTACAACCATAATGGTTGTGCCTGGTTTTATCTTATTTTGTCAGAATCAAATATAATTCATCTTTTTTAGGCTTCCGTAGTCCACAAGGAACCCTTATAGTTTCATCATGTCCGTCCGTCCGTCCGTCCGTCTGTCTGTCCGTCCGGGCTCGTACTCCGCCGCTACTGCACCGATTGTCACGAAAATTGGTGGAGAGATAGATATTGAAGTTCCAAAAGTTGGTTTTTAAAATTATGAAAAATTCCCCTCCCTCACAACGAAAAGTGAATTAAAAAAAATAAATTGGACTAACCCCAACGTGTGGGGTATCGTTGAAAAGTTTTTTTTAAAATGCAACAAAAACTGCTTTGAAACTATGTAGATCAAACCCCCCAGTCTTGAGATAATCTAATACAAAGTTAAAATTTGAGGTGTTCCCCCACCGTAACTTTTGAAATATTACTAAAATAATTCTGGAAAAAATGTGGTATATACCTCAAAGTATGTCCTTTCAATTAAAACTATAGCGGTATCGGTATAATAGAAAGTTATTTTTTAATACGTCATAAATCGTAAACCGCAATTTACCTTTAGAACTTTTATATTATGTTACTTGCTGCTACGGAACCCTTCATTGGCGAGTCCGACTCGCATTTAACCGCTTTTTTTCTGTCAAAAAGTAAACTATTATTTGTAAATCAATTGCTTCCCTAAACATTTACTTACACCGTAAACTAAGCCCATTTTCCCGTTACAGGTAAGTTGCCGCAACACAACCCGCGGCCTAACCCCAGGTAATATTCATCTGCAAACTTTTTTCCAACTTGCAAATTGCAGCGGAGCAGCGTCGGCGCACTAAATAGCCCAGACTCGAACACTGTACCGCTAAATATCGACAGGTGAGAAGATGAACTTGTAGGTACTTTATTGTAGAAATAGTTTTTTATTAATCGGACGTGCAATTTTTTTACCTTATTTTTATTATTTTAGTTTGTATCATCATCAGGTCTTTTTTAGTCTACACTGCAGGAGCACAACCCTCTCTGTACTACCAGAGCTACATATTAGCCAGAGCAGACAGAGGATTTGGCCTACACTCTCCACGCTGGCCAGACGGGTTTTTAAGGTCGGAAGCTTTGGTTAGCTTGTGTTTCCTAAGTCGCCTTCTACGACATCCACGGGATGACATGGAATGGTCCTATTCTGCCGGGAACCACACGGCGCATTTTGGTTTGTATGTTAAGTTTGAATTTAATTATTATTTACGTTTAAAAAGTTTCAAAGTTGTTTTAAATTGGCGACCTACGTGATGTAATGGTTAACACGCTAGTCCACCACTGCGGAGGTTCTGGGTTCGATCGCAGCCAGGGCAAGATAGAAAATGGCCTTTGGCGGCCCTGGGTTTACTGTCGAAATGTATTTATAAAAATACATTGTAAAAATGTTTTACTTACAGGACGTTAGTCCTATCTGCGGGGATGACATTTTTACCGTACAAGTCACGGTAAAAATGGTATTTATATAATAAGCCCTTTATTCTGAATTTTACAGTTTACGGTTGTACATATTTATTTACTTAAATTATGTCACATAATTCAGTGTGCCTCTTGGCATAGGCCTCCTCTAGCATCCTCCATTGACTTCTGTCGCGCGCTACCCTTCTCCAGAGATGTCCCGCTGTGAGTTTAAGGATATCCCACTTTGTATCTCCCAGCGCTATTTCTAATTCATGTAGACTTTCATCTGTTTTAAGGTTTAGTGTGTTGAGTGTGGCAATTGTAAGAGTTTTGGTTCTTTTTGCTAGAGGGTGGTAGTCGTCTTTCCCCACGGTGACCAGCCGGGTGCTTTCTTCTAAAGTTTGTTTGAATGGAGTTGTGTTGTTTTATTTAGTTTTATTCCGGTAGCCGCTGCCCTTACAAGTTTTTTGGAGTCTCGGAAGATGACGTTGATCTCCCTCGCTCAACATAGTTTAAAATATTAGGTTTGGTGCTGTCTTTTGATTTAGCTTTAGCAAGAGAATATGTTGACTTTTCTTTAGAGTTGACTTTCTTTTGAGTTTCTGAGTTTGGTGACCCCGATTCTTCCCTTTTTCTTTTTTCTCTTGATTTGTCTGTAAAGTTCTTAACTATTATTCTATCATACTTTAAGAAGGCTATGTTTCCTTTCTTCTTTTCTTCGTCTCCTTGGAGTTGCAGATGCTTTCTCTTTTCAAGGACTTCTTTAGGGAAATCTTCTTTGACGTAAATTCCTGGCGGAAACCTGTTTTTGTTTTTTAGTATGTTGTGTTTTTTCCACATATATGCTAGGGACACTACCACAGGTCGATTTTTGTTAGTGCTGATTTTTCCAATTCTGTAAACGTTACAGATCTCGTTGCTATCGAGATGCGTTCCTGTTTCTATTACTTTGTCCTTTATATGGTCTACCAACTCTGCTTCTGATTTGCCCGTCTCCTCGATGCCAAAGAAGACTAGATTGTATTTACGTTTCTCTTTTTCTACTATATTGAGCTTCTGCTCAAGTGTAGATACTCTAGCTTTAAGTTGCATATTTTCTTCCGTTATTGTTTTTAATCTATCGTCTAGTGCTTCTATAACTTATTTGGTTACTGATGCGGTGATGAGTTTAGCTTGATCATTTAATTTCTCGTCTAGCTTTGATAACAACAGTTCCATGCTTTTTTCCATGTTTATGTTTCGTCTTGGGTGGATGGTGGATGATAGTAACACTTGTTTGGATATGGTACACTCTGGCTGTCAGTATCTGAATGGCAATGACGTTCGTTCGATTGGCGACTGAGATAAGGGATATATGGGCGAATTGACTGCCTGACACTTGACGTTTTGTTGGTTGGTTATGTTGTCAGCACTGCTGATTATGACGAGTGAGCTTTTAGGTTATGTGTTTGGATGGAAAATATCACTTTTTGCGATTAACGAGAGTTTTTTTGCACTGGAATCACTGTATAATACTCGTATTGGTTTGTGTTGTCTTTTCTGTCCGTTTTTGTGCAAGGATGTTTTCACTATACACTTTTTACACAGATTTTAATTATTGTTTGCGGAGAGCGTTGGCGCACGTATTCACTAGATGACAGCCGGGACTGGAACCCCGGAAAATGGTATTTAGGTATATAATTTTCTAGTCACTTATTTAAAAACTAGCTGCTGCCCCGTAAATAGTATGCGTAAAATTCAGTTCTACGCGCAATGAACATCTTTCAGCTTAATATCTTCAAATGACGATAACTTTTTTTTGCCATCCGATTTTAATGAAACAAAGCCTAACAGAAGTGGAAATACGGCATACATACAGACAGTAAAAAATATTTTTGTTCTGTTACTTTTTTCTTATATTATCACCTATACTAATTTTTTTTTAAATTTATTAATCATACAGTCACGCGATTTTTTACTGATTTATTATACCTATTATAATAAATTAGTTAAAAATTTATGGTTAAGTACGAGTTACACTTCTGTCCCTATCCTACAATGCCCCTCGAACTCTGCACCCAGTCGTTACCAACTCCACCGAGCAAAGTTACGAAACTATTTTATTGTTATCAAAGGGACTGCTTTTTGTCGTTACGGAAAAACGTGCGCTGAAGTCGCGTTTAATTTTGCTTGAATGCTTTGTTGTTTGGAGTTGGCGAGTTTAAGAAACGAAATGCTGGTTGGTCAATGCGATTGCGTCTTTTTGGAATGTAATAAACTACAAGTAAACCGAAATTAGCTAAATCAGGTGTAAAACTTTGCGCTTTGGTTGCAAAGATTAACTGTTCAGTAGATTGAGATAAAACCGGATTTGAAAACAGACATACTGGCTTTTGAAGATACCTAAATGCGTCTAACATATGTTCCCAACTAAAATCAAAACATGGCTAACGGTACCAACAATTTAACAAGTTTTTGTATGTTTTTTTTTTCTCTGAAAAAAGTAATCTTCTTCATCTCAACGCGTTTCCGGCTGCATCCTCAGCTGTGCTGCTTCAGAGCCCGGGTTGCGCTTTCCCGCTTTTTCTTCGCAAAATATAATATGCATGTCAGTAATCATAATCACCCAAGGATAACAACGACCTTGTAAAATCTAGGAGAAATAGCCAGAACTGTTTAATAAAAATGATTTGGGTACAGTTTTACGACCGGCCTCCTGCCTGACGTCAACCCTCTTTGGGAATGCATTTGTGCGAAAAGTTTTACACCGGCCGCCGCCCGAAGTCAACCCTCCTCTTCGGCACGGACTTTTTGAATAAAGAATATACGTTATAATACAATACAATAAACTAATATTCATTTATTCATAATAAAAAACATATAACATGCTTATCAAAGCATGGAAATCTCGCATATATTTTTAAACCACGTGTGGTCAACAAACAAGTGTGTCCAACGCGTAACCTATGTATGCGCTATCGTAAAACTTTGTCAATAGTATATGCAGTTTTATTGTTGTACCCGATTTTACTTTTAGCCTTTCCCACACGTCTGTCAAAACTTTAGCACATTTACGAGCCTATGTAGTACATATAGTTCGTTCACATAGTGTATGCAGCTTGTCTGCAGTGCGTCTGACTCAAGTCTAGGAGCCGGGACGCATAATGAACGCACTCCACGCGGCTTTGTTTATACGAACTTTGACGCGGAATCTAATGAATACCATATTTTTGATGCTTGCGATTGTAAACAAATCTTGAAACAAACCTAGGAAGATAAATTTAATTGATATAAGCCGCGGGTAGTTCTCAAAAATAAAATTTGCAGATAGGATTAGAAAAATTGCTTGGCTATCTTAAGGTGAATATAGAAGCAAATGGCCTTGGAGTGTAAAATAAATTGTTAACTCGTAAATATGGAGATAATTTCCATATTGCTGGTAAGGTAAAAATTTATTTCAAATGAGGGCGCTACTTCAAGGCCGTTTGTTTCTATATTCACCTTAAGAAATCATTCTTTTTTAAATAGTATATCAGGTTAATATTTTTTTTGTAAATTTACGGAAGTCGTCAAGTTAGTTTCTTCCAATAAGTTATTTTCAAATACAGAGACTGTCTGTACGTATTGTAACGTAGTACACATTATAAGTTAACATAAAATTATTATAATATCTATTGTTTACAATTTTAAACAAATTAACTTAAAACAAAACTAAAATTAAATAAAAGAAAATATATAATACCTAAACCTAATTACAATTAAAATAATAATAATCATATATTTACATTAATACAAATAACTTTTCAACACTATATACAGCAGAAGTTGGTCAACGCCAGAACGGCTAATACTGCATTAGTGTCTGCAACATGCCGCTTTTTTTACGTAGGCAGTTTAACTTTATTTCTTTTGTCGCGATGCACCGCTGATCGGTCATCATTGGTATCGCTTCCTTACTACGAGCGAGACACGTTATATGTTCTCATCTCAGAACTACAATTGTGATTTGAATTGTAAAAGTGAAAGTTTTGCACTGAATATAACCTCACAATCTAGTCTAACTAAGGTGCTTAACACCTTACTACCTAAGTGCTATTCAAACCCGAAATTCGGTAAGTGGCGAACTGATATTTAATTTTAGTATCCTTTAGGTAGGTAACCTATCTAGATAAATTTTAAATTGAATTTTGACAATTTGGATAAGTAGTGTTTCTAGTAATATTTCATTAGAAACAACATTACATCGAGTATAGAAACTCATAGATTTTTCTCCTGGGCGTGGCTATCTTCTACCACCGCCCGGTATTAAAAATAAATTTATTCTAGAATATTTTCCTCTAAATTGTTATATTTTGAGAACAAGTAGTACTAGTTAGGTTTCTATTGTAAACTCTGTTCATAATGATGTCCAGCAGCCACAGTCATTGCACTAAGTAAAAGTAGGTACGTCCTCACCATCACCTCATATCGTCATCATCACTTCTCGTGGCAAAATGGCTGGCCTTCATTATAAAAGGCATTTCTCTTACAATGGAAATCACTTCCAGGGTTCCAGATTCAGACCATAGAATACCCGTACGGACATACTACCTTTAGCACCTGATACCTGCCTACTTGAGTACTGGACACAGCCACAGCATCAGGCCACCGTCAACTCCACTACCCAGCACTGGATCCCAGGACAGTACCTCTTGACTTGGAGAACAGAATAACCGACATAGTAGGGCCCTTGTAAATCCACCCCTGAATTAAATTATTTTTTTTAAATAAATTATATTTGTTGAGTTTGTGTTGCTTATTTTATTTAGCTCTTTACGCGCAACGCTTCAATATACAATAACCTTTTTATGCTTTTTTTTAACCTTCACTTGTATGTTTGTATGTATGTATGTTTTTAACGGAATCTTCGAATGCAATTTTAATTTAATTAATTTTTTTAAATTATTTTTTTAACTTAAAAATGTCAGATTAATTTGAAATTTTGCACACATACTCGTATTAAAGGCCGGTGACAATACAATAGTTTAATTAGTTTGTCCCATCATCTTGACCAGCATCATCAGAAAAAATCTCTCGCACTCTTTAATTTTTCAAACTATAATTTATTTCCATTAGAGCAGAGACAAAGGATTGGAGGTTAATATTAACAAGTAGTTTTTACGCACATTTTCTTTACGACATGAGAACAGAAGTAGCTAAAAACATTTTTTGCTTCCTGATCGGCTTAGATAATAGCTGTACCACAAAAGGAAAACCAATAATATAGGTAGTGACTTGATATGCCAGACAGAAAATTCAAAGCTTATGTAAAGAAAGTACTTTGTGAGAAGGCTTATTATAGGACCGATGACTATCTTAAAGACAAAAAGGTCTGGCTTGAGCTTGGCGCGGGTCCCTCTTAAAGGTTTATATACTTAGACATGTCATAATTTAGGCCCATTGGTACAAACTAAATTTACAAATTGACATTATTTTAAATTTCGTAATTCTTATAATTCAATTTAATTATGACATAACAGTCCATCCATATAACTAATTTTAAGTTTTTAGTTTGTTAGTTGACGTCTTTGGAGAAAACGTGCAGTGCAGTTTGTTGCCGCTTCTTCTGCACTTGCGCCTAGGAAGCGGCGTAAACTTAGCTATAAGTAATGATTTGACGTCAACATTTGTGCAAAACAAAACAAAGTGACTATTATTAAGAGATATTATAAATATCCTATGATAATAAAGATATTTTGAATTGAATTTAATTGAAGTGGTTGAAATCATGAATACTTATTCAAATTGAATACAGCGAATTCGACGGCTGATGGATTTTAGCTTGAGAAGTATAAAAAAGGCATATTTTTGGCGTCAAATAATATGTCTTCAATTTTTTTTATACATACATACATACGATGCTTGTTTCCCACAGGGGTAGGCAGTAATTATGGACCACTATTGGTACGCTTCTGGTTCATTCTCATCAACATCATACATGCCCTTCAGTTACGGGTACTTCTTCCCTCTCCTTTTTTTAGAACGTCTGTAATCTGATCGCCGAATGTTTGCCAAGGCCGACGGATTGTGGATTGTCCAAGTAGACTCAAAGAACTGCTCATTTGTCTTAAAACGTATTTAAAAGCCTTATATAAATCAACTATAAAGCTTTTACACAACGCAATTTAAAAAAATCTGTTTACAAGAGCGATCCACTATCTAAACACCTGAGTAAGTGAGTACCGACAAACAGTTCACAAAAATACAGTACCACACTGTTTGCTGCAATGGAGAACCAAAATTTATCTATGTACCAACATATTTTCAACTTACATTATTTCGCGACCTTTCAACATGCAAATTTAAATCCTAAAACTTCAAAGTTTAAGGTTGCAATTCGGTTGCGTAACATTTTTTCGCAGTGTTTATCGTCAACATATTTCGGTCTTGCGTTTAGTTCGCAAAGCTTGGGGCAACAAATCTTTACAGTTCATATTTTGCAAGGTACGTTTGCGTTTAGTATTTGCTTGTTATACGATTGTTAAAATGAGCTTTGTTTTATTTAACCTGATGTAGATATGAGCAGATTTATTTGCGTTGTTAGGCTTACGTGTTCAGTTTTCAGGATTTTGGGTGGAATTTAGCCGTAATAGTAAATTGCTGCTTCCAGTTCTAATTTGTTAATAGTATTTATTAGTCTGGAGTTTTGAGGTGGGAAATGGTTTAATATTTTGAGCTATTTTGCAACCTACGTAGATAATTTGAATTTTCGCCCATTCCTTCGATCGGCTTCTACGATCTGCGCGGGAAGATAAACAGCTGGTATATTCTATTTTTTTTCTATTCTCCCAGGCCACATGGAAGAAAACTAATTCAACATCAGGTCTTTTTTTAAGTCCACTGCAGGAGCACGAACCAATCTGTACTACCAGAGCCATACTTAGCCAGAGCAGCCAGAGGATTTGGCCTACATTCTCCACACTGGCCAGACGGGTTGGAGAGGTTGTGAGATGTTTATAAGTTTTATTTAGCTTTTGTTCCCTAAGTCGCCTTTTACGACATCCACGAGAAGACTTGGAGTGGTCCTACTCTACTCCGTCGGGAAACACACGGCACAAAACTACTTCAATGAAAATTATTAATTCAAGATAATACGAAATTGTTCATAGATTGGAAATACCTCCAGTTTAAGTTATAGCACAAAGGTAGCAGTTTTATTGCATTCGAGTGCTGCTGAAATTTATCGCGCAATAGCATTGAAGATCACGTTCTTGCGGAAGCAAATATTTTCTAAAGGAAATAAATATCTTGTATTCTGGATTACGAAAATTCTACGTTGTTAGATAGAATATGAATTGTTTTCTTTACTAGTTTGCTAGATGAATATCTAGCTTATTTTGTGGGTAAATAGTTATTGGAACACGAACTCAGAAGCTTATCCGAGCCTGGTGTCATAAAACAAGTATTTTTTTCCCGCGATGGCTGAAGACCAAGACTATGGCACGAATGTCAAATTCAAAATTTTTTTATTTAAATTAGGATCTATTGAAAGTCATTATTTTTAATTATTTTTAGTGCAAAAGCTACAAACTACTAGCGTTTCGGAACGACCAAAAAATTCCAGTTCAGTATAGGTCTCTACCCAGCCTGATGGGCTTTATTGCATTACAGATTTAAACTTGTTGTTCACCATAAGTGTTACTACTGATTGTTCTTTTCGGTAAATTTAAGGACTTTCTCTATAATTTATTGAATATATAATAAAATACTAACTTAACTATTTTGTATATCGTGTAATTAACCTGTTTAATTTGTAATAAATTTGTATATTGAATTATCCTAACTAATATTATAAATGCGAAAGTGAGGTTGTATATTTGTTTGTTTGTTACTTCTTTACACTTTATCTTCTGAACCAATAGTCTTGAAAATTGGCATACAGGTAGTTAGGAGTACTGAAAAGGATATAGGGTACCTTTCATCCCGAAAAAAGTAATCTTCCCGTGGGATTAAGGATACGCAAGCGAAGCCGCGGGAAAAAGCTAGTTAGTTCATAATTGGTTTGTTAAGTTAAAAAATGCATTTTACTTTGGTAAATGAATCACATACAGTGGCATCACTCTCAATTGATAATGTATTCTTGGGCCTATTACGTGACCCAGCTGTCACGGGAAGAAGACACCGTGTTTGCTCCACGACTCATACAAGCGCAGGAATCGGATGGGCAGGGTCTCGCGCGTGGACCGGATTAGTCTTTTTTTTGCTCCAAATATTAATAGCCTATTGGCGGAAAATGTGTACGACTTGAATGAAACTCAAGCATTAAGTGGATGCCTGTGACGGGCGACCGTCCGCGTCGCGGGTTGGCTGTTCCATACAAAAGTGCCCCGCGTGGGTGTGCGATGTATGCCCCCGTACGGCCGTCCACGTAACGTTGTTTCAAACCTATAATCCACCACTGTGAACGAGAAATTTGATTTAAACCTTTTCTTTACGTGGCATGCTATAGGGAGGGCCATAGAAAAGTTCCCGAGACTGAGAGAATACTTCATTAGTCTTCAAATGCTGTCAACTGGGTCGCCTCAAACGAGTACATTCAGACTCTAATGAGGCACCTGAGTGATGCCTCGACAGGAAAATTAACTCTGAAAGAACTGCTTAATAGTTTTTTTATTGAATGAAATGTAGGTCAAGTGGGAATTGTCATAGCTCTGTTCGAGGACTCTGCTGGGTTTTTTAAAATAAATAATAAGACTTTTATAACAAACGACTTGGTTCTCTTGCATATCTCCAAATCTTTTCATCATGTCTTCACCGAATTGGTCGAATGAATTGATAAAAATTAAGCCTAATTTTTGAATTTTGAAAAAAATGCGAGAATATCAGAAACATAGTACGTACCAGCTACTTTTCTTCCCGCGCAGATGATGCACGATAATCCTATTTGAGGGGGACACGGGGTGAACTTGTATTCTGTATGTTAGTACAATCAATTTGGTGTTGTCCAATCAATGAACCACTTATTGTCATGCCCGAAATGCCCCACATCATGTACAATACAAGACCTAAATGAGGCAAATGACCGGAAATCGCCGGGGCCAAATACTCTTTGATTTAATTAAATTAATAAATAGCCTTTCGACTCGAGAAGAAGAAGAAGTACATAAACTTATTATTATTAGTATTTTGACATTATACACGACATACGACCATAATTTTTTCATGTATTATCACTAAATACCTATTTAAAAATGAACGGTCGTGTATTGTATAAATGTCAAATAGTCACAGTAATGCGTAATAATGTGATAATCAATCAAGGGAATACTTTATTGATCTACCCGCCGTTTGATATCGTGATCCCGAGCTTCGATATTTTAAGTCTGTAATACAATATCGTATTTTTTTCTTAGAACGAAAATTACAACAACATAAAAGCATTATGTACGGGATGTAACTCAGAAGGAATTGTACCTGACGATGTAACAGAGGCATAGTTAAGTAACCAAGTAATAAAACAAAGGTTAATGATCCCAGAGCATTTGTAAGGGTAATTTTATGGTTCTTGCCACTACCCGCCAAATGTAACCTGCATCAGTTGTTCTTTTGGCTATTCCCCTTATTTTGTATACGCAATTTTGTACTCTAGGTTTGCAGTCATTTAGGCAGCTTGGTTTAGCATGAGAAGAACTAAGGTCACAGACATAGCCCAGTGGATTAGTTCATTGAAGTGGCAGTGGGCGGTGCACATATCGCAAAGAACCGATAGCCGATGGGGCAGAAAGGTTCTTTTCAAACCAATTTTCGGTGGAAGTTAGCATGGTTATGTACATAATATTTTTTTTACATAATAAGTTTTATCATTCTTTTATTTTAGAACTATTCAGTTTAGAAAAAAATATATTAAAAACCTCAATATCATTTTTGAAGACCTATCCATAGATATTTCAAACAGGGTTTGATTAAAAAAATTTTTTTAATTTCAGTTCTAAGTTTGGAGAACCCCCAAAATTTATTGTTTTTTTTTCTATTTTTGTATAAAAATCTTAATGCGGTTTACAGAATAATCTACTTACCAAGTTTCAACAGTATACTTCTTATAGTTTCGGAAAAAAGTGGATGTGACATACGGACGGACAGACAGACAGCATGACGAATCCATAAGGGTTCCGTTTTTTGCCATTTGGCTACGGAACATAAAAAAATGTGCACTGGATAGATATATAGATAAAATCTTTATCCACAGAAAGACCATGATATGTCACACGATGATTAACAGAAATCTAGTATAGTCTATAAGTAATGCAATGTGATAGTACTATGAGAAGTGACCTAGACAGTGAAAAGGTTCTGCCTCAGCATGATGTCACAGACGAGCTGGTCGAGCTGCAATGCAACGCTGATAATTCTGCCAGAACCAAGGGTGAGGTCGGTAAAGCAATATGAAGATGGGTTAATTATATTTCTGTATCATGTGAATAAAATATAGGTATGCCTTGGCATGGCCTTTGGTGTTACATATATGTATGAGTATGTGCATATACTGAACCAAGAAGATAAGGTTATGCTTTCTAGAAGCATTCGTTTCGATGTCGGAAATTTCTGATTACATCTTTTCGGCTCTGCAAATTAAAGTGATGTCGAGAAGTGGTAAACGATATGATTTTCTCGTTGTAAACTACTAAATTTAATGTCACACGGCATGAAGAACCGATGGCCGATGGGGCACAAAGGTTCTGAGCAAGCGCAAGCGCAGTGAAGGATACCCACCTCCTAGGTGATTAGACTACCTTAGCAAGGTTGCAGGAAAACGCTGGATGCAGGTCGCTTAAAATCGGTCATTTTGGAAGTCCTTGAGGGAGGCCTATGTCCAGCAGTGGACTTCCTGTTGCTGATATGATCATGATGAAATTTAATGTCAATGGCTTTGAGTTATTGATATTGTCTCATTTACGTACAGGTGAAATTAGCTAAGTTGAATACTTAATATGATTATTAAAAGTATTTCCAAAAATTTTTTGCGCAATTTTTTAACTGTTGATGTCTATATAACTGGACAACATTATCTGCAACAAAATACTTTTATCAAAATAGGAAAAAATAATCGCCATCGGTTCAAATGCTTGATTAGTATTAAAATCAAAAGTATTTATTACATTATCTTCATAAAGTATTGTACCTTCCAAGTAAATTTACATGTTTTAGATAAAGTATTAATACTCGTAATATCTTTTGACAAACTTCCACTACTAGCTCTTCGAAACGATTACTTAGATTTCCTTAAAAAAATACATTTATTTATATTTTTTTTAATTATGCATATATGTAACTTGTTTTTGTTCAAATGTGCAATAAAGTGTTTAAACAAATAAACAAACAAACAAACTACAGTAAGTTTATGTTGTCTTATTTATGTAGTCTTTTCGACGGAAAAATATATATAGATAGTAGATGTATCTATCTGAAATCTCGATATTTTGTGACAATATTGAGTAGTTGCGGTAAAATTAGATCAAACTTTTAAAAATATACCCGATGGATATAATAATTGGCTAGGAAAATATTCTAGCAAAATCTACTTGTAAACCGGTTCTAGGAAGCAAACTACGATATCGGAAAATGCATCATTATGTGTTCATAAGCGGAAATTACAAAGGTAATTTATTTTGTTTTAAAAGTGTTTAAATTTTTGATGGTATGTACCTAAATATCGTTATGGTGTCATAAGCTCTATGACACCATATCGATATTTAGCTGCCTGCGTCCATAAACAAACGATACACTAAATTGGCAGTGGTACGACGAAATTTTATGTTTAATGTCATAAGATATAGAAACGCTTGATAGAATGAACGAGGCGCGACTGCTCGAGCCGCCGCTGCGTGTCTTTTAACAAGTCAATGTACATAAGTACATGATAAAACTAATAAACATTGATATTGCATATGAAGTTGGTAAATAAACGATGCAGCTGGGAACACGCTAAGATGAATCGGAAAGCTGCTTCTTCTTCTTTCTTCACGTTTTCCCTATTTGGGGTCGGCTCTGTATGTCAATTCCCACCATAATTTTCTGTCCTTCGCCATCTCCGAACTAACCCCCTGTTTCCCCATATCCAATCTCACGCTTTCTTACCTCGCCTTTCTTGGATTTACTTTTCCTCTATACCCGTCTACTTTCAAGTCGTCCATTTTTTTTCCAGATGCTCGGCGTTCTCATTAGTACGTAGCCATGCCAGGTCAGGCGATGACTTTTTAAATTTGTCGACAATTTGCAAAATATACTCATTGAAATTGAAGCTACAGTGAAACCATTTCGACTCGATAAGAAGAAGAATATACTCATTCCGGATCTCATCCGTTTTAGTAACCCCGACATCCATCTTAGCACACGCATCTCAGTCACATGCATCTTATGCTTTTCTTTCTTTTTTGTTGCCCAGCCCTCTGCTCCATATAACAAGGCAGGTCTATAACGATGGTCTTATCATTTATTTAACATTTATTTATTTATATAACTTTATTACAAACGTAATAGGCGGACTTAATGCCATAGGCTTTATAGGCTCATCATAATCATCAGGTCTTTTTTAGTCTCCACTGCAGGAGCACGACCCTTTCTATACTACTAGAGCCATATATTAGCCAGAGCAGTCAGAGGATCTGGCCTACACTCTCCACGCTGGTCAGACGGGTTGGAGAGGTCTCGTTCATGTTTATAAGCTTTGTTTAGCTTGTGTTTTCTAATTCTACGGGAAGACTTGGATTGGTTCTATTCTACTCTTCTAGGAACCACACGGTAAAGATAGTGTTATACATATATCTTTCCTTTCAATTTGATAGTAAATCGCTTGTCACACGACACGTCTGTAACTTGTCTCTACTTAATGCTGTCTACACATCAAAGCCGCCGGGCCCGGCGGCCTAACCCGCCGGGCAAGGCCGGTGGCCTTATTTGAATTGATCTTGCCGGCGGCTTGCGCCTCCGTTCATTCAGTTGCCCGCCGGCTTTCAAGGCTTACTTAGCTATCACTAATTTATAAATACTCCATGCCGCGACTGCCGTGCCGCCGGCAAACTTGTCCGGCTCACAAACCCTGAAGCCGCCGGGTCAACCCGCCGGCACTATCCCGCCGGGTACGTGCTGGCGGGCCGGCGGCCGCGATGTGTAGACAGCATTAGAATCGGAAAGCTGCATAGGTACAATAAAAATGCGACAAAAATCACAATAACATGTTTCAAAACATCACATAATTCGGAACAAAGAGCACACATTTGATCCCAATTGTAAACGTCATAAAGCAGCATCGTAAACGCTATGGGTTTGTAAGGCGAGCATTACCGGGAATTATGGCGCGAGTTTATGGCGGCTGGTTACGTCGCCTCGGTGTTATGGCATCTACGACAACTCCTTAAATCAGGATTAGTTATCCCTTTTACTACTAATCTTGATTATCGTGTTACGAGTATTTTTAATTTATTTGACTCTGTCTTAGAGACATCTTTTGGTTCATCAAAATATCTGAGAAGCTACCGCCACACAGGTGCTTGAATCTCCTTGAAACTGAGGCTTCTTCTTTAAAGCAGACAGAGAATTTTGGGTTTTGCGGCTCTAAGCAGACAGAGCCTAGAGCCATAAGACTCAAATATCACTTTTTGCGTGATGGTTTTTGGTTATAAGGCCGCCTTTCCTAGTTTTTAAGATAATTATGTTCTGTTTTTTACTTTTGTGCAATAAAGGGTATTTTATTGTATGGTGGGCGAGAAGATAAAAAAGGTTATCAAAAAACGTTGCTAGCCGCATCGCCTATTAAGATGATTTGCATTTACGCCCATTCCCTCGATCGGCTTTTAGGATCTGCGCGGGAAGTGGAGCAGTTGATAACTCCTAACTTTTTTCTTTTCGCCCAGACCAGTATATGGAAGAATGTACCAGCTGTACCAAGCTTGTATTTAGCCTAAGAGAGTAGTAAAGCTAACGACTGAATTATAAGAAGTCAATATGTACCTACTCGTATAGTACCACAGAATAGAAACTAATACTCACGTACAGAAGTCTCACTCAACAAAGAAATTCAAAGAAATATCAACTTAATGTGGTTAGCG
The DNA here is from genome assembly GCA_963576875.1 of Acrobasis repandana. Classification (NCBI taxonomy): domain Eukaryota; kingdom Metazoa; phylum Arthropoda; class Insecta; order Lepidoptera; family Pyralidae; genus Acrobasis; species Acrobasis repandana. Next base: position 22,981,828 of record OY756218.1, on the reverse strand, counting down.
ATATGGTTTAATTTAGATCACGTCAGAACTCAGCACCTTTTCGTTTAGATACCTAGACATCCATTGCAGGCCAATTTCATTCTTATTACTCTGGACACATGATTCGTAATAACTGAATTTACCACCCCGAGGGGCCGCCCGGCCGCCGCGCTTTTTGTATTAATGTAGGTATATTTTCAATACCTAAACGGGGAGTGACACAGGCCTGGTAGTACCTATAGCTCAGTTACTTGAAAATGTTTTGATTGTAATCTGTTTGTGTTTCTAAACTTGCAAAGATATTCCACTTCTAGGTTATCAAGAGTGATTTCAAAGTAAAAATATATTCTGTTTCAAATTGAACTCGATGGAGCGCGAGGGGACAGTTCAGGAGATACGACTGCATTTGTCAAACGATCTAATATGATGAGATATCAATCTATAGACTATCAGTTTTCCAGTGACTTCATTTTCATCTGCAAGGGAGAATTGTGTCGTATTTTGTATGTATAAGTGTATGGTATTAAAGCCACCAAGATCCATTAATTTTGCCTGTTGCACACAATTAAATTAAAACATACAAGACTGGCATGGTGTCAATATAACTTCAACCATACAGATCATTACTTGCTTCAATTAAACTGTTCACAAAAGGAAAAAATCTAATGGGTCTTTATTTTTATACAAGACAAATACCTTCTTACAAGCTTTTATTTGGCTTGCCCTGTTCATTGTTCTTTTTGGTTAAATCTTGCAAGTTATATTTGAGCCATTTCCCAGTTTTTGATTGAGATGAAATTTTGTATGCTAATGTAAATGAGATGACAATGCAATATTATTATGACAAGCAGATGATCTGACGATGGAGGCGTAAGGTGGCTATAGAATACCTTGTAATAAAACGACGGAATTCCATTGAGTTTGGGCTTACTACATTATCCTTAAATAAAAGCTTCTACGAAAAAAACGTTAACCCTACGTTTTTTTTTTTAAACTTATTGGGATACTGCATACAATGTACCCTAACATGAATACACGCCAGCCATTATATATATAAAAGGCGTCTCTTATTTGTACGCTTTTAGCATATGTAGGTAGGTTATATCAATAGCCAATTTTATAAAATGTATAATCAAGACAACAAAAAACTATATTTAAATTACAAAGTGTCAAAAATAATACAAACCTCACTCAACCAAAACTGTTTTTATTTTTTGAAAAAGGAATTCAATTTCAACCAGAATTTTGCAAGTAAAAAAATACACAACCTATTTTCAACCAGTTTCATATTAAAAAAGAGACAAAAACAGTTTCCAGCCAGCATTTTAAACCTGGAATTGTTGCAAATTCACGTGGAGCGGGCGCAACCGGGCGTCTCGCGTTGTCTCAAATTAATTTTCCTGTTCCGGAACGCGTCTTTTATGAGATAGTGCGGGGACGTCAATCTTGTTGTTCTGCTGGATTGAGTAAATATGGTTTGAAATGGTGGGTAGCTCTTTTTATTTTCGATTGTAGATAATACGATATAGAATAGAGCATAAGTTTTGGGAAACAGTTAAAAACAGTAACTACTAATGCGATATTTGTCCGTTTTTAACTCTTATCCAGTTCGCTTAGAGTGATTGCTTTCTAAGATTTGAAGTGTTTGCTATGAGTGACCAATAACTTTTATAGTAAACTAGCGGCCCGCCCCGGCTTCGCACGGGTATGTATTATACATATAAACCTTTCTCATGAATCACTTTATCTATTAAAAAAAACCGCATCAAAATCCGTTGCGTAGTTTTAAAGATCTAAGCATACATAGGGACAGACAGTGGGAAGCGACTTTGTTTTATACTATGTCGTGATGTAGTGATACTAAATAATAAGACTTCTTTATTTGATAAAAAATGATTCGCTGTCAGACATTACACGTGTTGCAAGGAATCGGTAGCATTTGGTGGGAAGTCAAGGGGTTTAATCAAGTCAGTTAGGGTTTGCTTTAATTTATTTTGAAAATTGATTTTAGTGGACTTCATAATGTGAAATTGGTGTAGTTTGGTGTTATAAATGCTCATATTCATAAACAATATGTGAAATAGTTAAAGTAGACAGTCATAATACGGTTGTAGTGATATTTGTTAAGCAGACTGTGGTGAAGGGAGCCAGCATTTTTTTTTACAGCTATTACTACTATATATTTAGTTTTTCTTTTCTTTATGATATATATTGATCTGAAACTAAATTCAACCCTAAGGTTGACAATGGTGTAATAAAATATACACAATAAAAAAATATAAATAAAAGGGCAAAAAGCAAACCAAAAGAACTTACCGAAGGGTACTTTTTTAGAATTTTTAAATATTATAAATTTATAATTAAATTCGTTTTTTACGAACACATAAGCACATTATGGAAGGTTACGAATAAAGAAACGAAAAACTAAAGATATAGGCTCTAAAGGATTCCTATCCAAGGCCGTAAAAAAATTGCTGGGAATCGTATTATACTATTTTACCTAAAGGATTTTACAAAAAAGAGTTAAATAAAAAATGATACTTAACATCAATGAAATTTAGGGCATTTGCAACTGTTGTAAGTAAATTTAATATTGCAATAATGACGCCTAAGTGCAATTTAGGTACCTACCTATTCAGTCTAGGAATCTAGCTCCTAACAGTCTAGGAATAGTGGAACAAAAGTGTGGCCCTGGTTATTAGTGGCGGATTAAAGTTGACCTTTTATTGTCATTTGGTAATTGCTAGTTTCAATCGCTCAATTTCGTTCTCGGAATGAGCTTGTTTGTTTTGATTGTTTTGTTTTTTTTTGTTTTTGTACTGTTTTATGAGCTTGTTTGTTTTGATTGTTTTGTTTTTTTTTTACTGTTTTATGAGCTTGTTTGTTTTGATTGTTTTGTTTTTTGAAGGTAAAACAGTTTTTTGTTGGTAGTTGTAGTTAAACTATCTTAGGAACAAATGTGGTGAGATTTTTTTAATAATATGCGCTAAGGACTCTTATGGAGACAAGGGAGAGAGTTTTTAATGTAAATAAGAAAAATTACATTTAGATTTTAAATCTTTACCGTCTTGGTTTTGCCGTCCACACTGTCGACGCTAAATTACACGTAATCTTACATTACACGTTACACTCGGTCTGGACCCGGCTTAACCTAATAAAAATAAGTTATTCCCCAATATATTTTTTTATTACACTTTACATAAAAAATTGACTATAATTTATTCTAGCTATTATCGTATATTCGCATCTTGTTATTAGATATAGCAGGTGCCCCGCGCAGAGTTAATTTATTATCTACAATTCTAGATACCTTATATACCTAAGTAATATCCTTAAAATCATAAGATTGTATAGCAACATATAATGTATATACCTAGCAATCTATCAGCCAAAATATCTCAAATCGATTGTAAATCGAGCGCGGAAAGCTCTCGAGCCGCCTCGAATAAATCTCGATTGTCTGAAGAAACAGTGAGAGGTTGAATTGAATAAGCGGCAATATCGTCGCAGACGTAATAGGCAATTCTGCTCCACGCCAAGCAATTCAAATATAGACCTTCGTGTTTTGAGAGTAACGATATAGGAGAAGCTGCGGTGGTCTGGTGAGACTACGCATTACTAGCACTTTTAAATAATAAATAAAAATAGTTTGGAAAATCCAAAAGTGCACGCCTCATAATCTCATTTTTCACAATTAAATTGATTTTGATTGTTTTATTGCTAACTTAAACGAAGAAAAGTATGTGTCGGCTTTAAGGTGAAGGCGTAAAAAAAATAGTTTTTTATAAATTATAATTAAACGACAGTACTTAGAACGCTAATATTAACTAGGAATCAGCACAGTGTAATACTTTATATATTATAAACAAAAGTATTCCGGTAAGATGAATTGTTCGACCAATTTCTCGGCCACATACATGGTCACATAAAAACAGACTCACGGACGTCCAAGAGTGATTAGTTTTAATGTTATTATTTATTATATGAAACAAATTAATTGTTTATAAAATGTACCATATGTGCTAGACAGATTATTTAACTTCATATTAGTGCACTCATATTATCCTGTAAGTGTTATATTAAAAAAAAAAGTCATTTAGGTTTCGAAAGACTGGGTTTTTTGACATGTCGAGAGTAGAGCACTACCTCAACGCTCCGCTTATGAGGCGTGCAATACCTCAAGGTTCCGCTTATGAGGCGTGCAATATATACAGATAAATCACACAGATTAAGACTTGTGTAATGGGATATCAACTCAACGATACTATATTTTATAACAAATACGTATATGTATAGATAAACATCCAAGATCTAGGTCAATCAAAAAAATTAATTCCATCTTGACCTGACCGGGGATCGAACTCGGGATCTCCGTTGTGACAGCTTGGCATGATGTTACTTTTGCAAGTTAGGAAATCTTGAGCGTGTTTCGGTACTTAGATGGGTGACCGCATTTTGGATAGATTGGATGTTAAATATGCCACATCATAAATAATTCTCTAGTTTCTTTGCATTTCAGAATGCATGTTTAGCTGTTAATGCCGGCTAATTGTATGGCAGTCGTCAAGGTATGCCAGAGGTGTGTTTTGAAAAATAGCACTCATGGCTCCAAAATCCTTAACAGGCAGGTTTTAAGGTGCTGTATTACCTTACATATTCAAACCCGCGCCTTGGATTCCGCTATATTTCTTAGCAACGCAAATTAATACCACTAGCAGATTGTAATGAGGGCGATAAAACAATTCAGCCATTACCGAGCCGCAATATATGCCTCCCTTGCCTTAAAATGTAGCTGCCTTAAATATACGGCGGTGAAATTAAAGCGGTATGTCTAACGCACGCCTAATGCGATTGTGATGAATATATTTATTAGGACTTTATGAAGGTATTTCTTTAACAAGTAGTTATATGCTTACAAAATTACTTTACTGTACTATCTCTATCTCATCTCAGCGTGTTCCCAGTTGCATCCTCAGCTGTAATGCTGTGAAGCCCGGGGTCCACTACAAAAAAATTGAGATACTCAGATGGGTATAAGCGGTAGATAGGTATAAGAAATATATAAATGGAATGATCAAACATCTGTTTCTATTTTCAAATCATTATGTTTCTTTTTTAAGAGGTCCTTACCTTCAAAGAAAAAAAACGGAACATTTCGAGGATTCAATTCAATTAAATTCAAAATATCTTTATTATCATAGGATATTTATAATATCTCTTAATAATAGTCACTTTGTTTTGTTTTGCACAAATGTTGACGTCAAATCGTTACTTAAAGCTAAGTTTACGCCGCTTCCTAGGCGCAAGTGCAGAAGAAGCGGCAACAAACTGCACTGCACGTTTTCTCCAAAGACGTCAACTAACAAACTAAAAACTTAAAATTAGTTATATAGATGGACAGAGATTACATTGTTTATTATGTTGAATTATAAGAATTACGAAATTTAAAATAATGTCAATATGTAAATTTAGTATGTACCAATGTACCTAAATTATGACATGTCTAAGTATACAAACCTTTAAGAGGGACCCGCGCCAAGCTCAAGCCAGACCTTTTTGTCTTTAAGATAGTCATCGGTCCTATAATAAGCCTTCTCACAAAGTACTATCTTTACATAAGCTTTGAATTTTCTGTCTGGCATATCAAGGACCGATTCTGACAATTTATTATAAAAAAGTATACACTTCCCCATAAAAGACTTACTGACTATATTCAGCCTGTAATACGGGCTAACTAAGTTATTCTTATTACGTAAATTTCTATCTGTAAAATCACTTACTTTATTGAACATGGAAATATTTTTCCTTACATACATTATATTTTCAAATATGAATTATGATGCAAAAGTAAGTATACCTATTTCCTTGAATAATTCCCTCAGTGAAACTCTCGATCCTAAACCGCAAATAGCACGAATTGCTCTTTTTTGTAAAAGAAAAATAGTCTGAATGTCGGTTGCACTCCCCCATAGAACTATCCCGTAAGACATTAGACTGTGAAAGTAACTAAAGTACACTTGTCTAGCAGTTGCTACATCTGTCAATTGTCTTATTCTCCTAACAGCGTAAGCCGCAGAGCTAAGCCTATTAGAAAGTTTAGTTATATGAGCGCCCCATTGAAGTTGCGAATCAATTGTGATTCCTAAAAAGGTAGTACTTTCAACCAGATCTAGTTTCTGACCATTAATTAGTATGTCAACGCAGGCTTGATTCACATTAGGAAGAGAGAATCGAATGCATTGGGTCTTGTTCGCATTTAACATGAGGTTATTGGCCGAAAACCAATCAGAAATTAAAGATAAGGTGCTGTTCACCGCGCTAGCATCACTGTTATGTCGATCTATTTTAAATATTAGCGAGGTGTCATCAGCAAACAGCACCATGTCAGCCTCTTTCTCAACCATGTAAGGCAAGTCATTGACATAAACTAAGAAAAGGAACGGTCCTAGAATTGAACCTTGGGGAACGCCCATTTTCACATTAGACCCGTGTGATTTTACGCCGTTTATATCAACAGTTTGAAGCCTATCTGTTAAGTAAGATTCTATTAATTTAATTGACTTATCATTAAAACCGTATTGACGAAATTTGAGCAGAAGTGTTGGATGATCAACGCAATTAAATGCTTTAGAAAGATCGCAAAATGATCCAATTGCATCATTTCTGTTTTCCCACGCGTCGTAGATATTAGTAATAAGTGCTACTCCTGCATCGGTGGTCGATTTTCCAGCAGTAAAGCCGTATTGTTGGCTATGGAAAAGATTATTGGTCTTAAAGTGAAGTAGCATTTGATTAAGCATTATCTTTTCGAACACCTTACTCAAAACTGGCAGAATAGAGATAGGTCTATAGTTGCCAGGGTCTGTTTTTTCTCCTTTTTTGAATAAGGGGATTAGTTTACTACTTTTCATTAAGTTAGGAAATATGCCTTCATCAATACATTCGTTAAATATGAAAGCTAAATTGGCAGCAATTATGTGTATAATATGACTTACTACGGCTACTGACATGCCCCAGTGATCTTCTGTTTTTTTTATATTTAACTGTTTAAAAGCATCTATTATATCGCTAAGGCTAACATGCTTAAAATTAAATTTAGAATCACAAGGGCTAACATTACTCTTAAGCAAAGCCTCAGCACGCTGGGCGCTAGAACTCACATTAGAAGTGAGTTCTAAAGGAATGTTAGTAAAATAATCATCAAATATATTTACTATTTCTTCAGTTTTTGAAGTATTTTTACCACTACATTTGATTCGGCAAATATTTTCTTTGGTTTTATTTTTACCTGTTTCCTTATTTATGACACTCCATGTTTCTTTAATTTTATTAGGAGCGTTATTTATTTTTTTGCTAATACTATTCGACTTGGCTCGTCTACAAACTTTTTTAAATATTTTAGAATAATTTCTAACATATTCTATAAAAGAAGGATTAAAGTTATATTGTTTTTGGGCATATAGATCATATAACCTGTTTCTACTCATGTAGATGCCGGTAGTAGCCCATTCACTAAACTGTGATTTACTATGAACTACTACTCTTTTTTGTTTCAATGTTTTAGAATACTCAGAGGAAACAGTACTAAATAGTTTATTATAATGGTCGTCAGGATTATTTCCTGTATATACCACTGATAATAATTTGTTATCTAAATTATTTTTAAGTTTTTTTATGTTTTTAGAAGTAATCGGTCTACACAAGATCTTATCTTTTCTCAAATTACTGGTGGACTCTTTGACAAAAGCTACATATACACCAGAATGATCTGAAGGCAATTTGTTGATAACAGATTTATTACAATATTGAATATTACAAAAAAAATTATCAAGACATGTGCCAGATGTAGCTGTAATTCTGGTTGGCTCAAAAAATAAGTATTCCAATCCATAACACTTAAAAAGATTTAGGAATTGTGTGCTCTTTGGATTATGTACAGTATATCAACATTAAAATCACCGCAAATAATTAAATTCTTTTTACTAGTTGAACAGGACTGAAGAACCTGGTCCATTGCTTTTACTGGATCACTCGCATGTTTGTCTGTCCTACCTATAGTTATGAAGTTATTTGATGAAAATAGGCAAAAATCGCAGTGGTTTTCACCTGTGTTCATTGCGGTGGATTGCCCGCTTGGATTTTGTTTGTGTTTGTACTTATACTGACCCTTACACATTGTGCCGTTGCAGCGGCGGCGTAATGACATATGTAAACGCTCTTTCTTGATGCACTTTATCTTTTTTGGACATTTTCAAAACCTTTTCAACTAACTACATCAATCCTAAAAAAAGACATTCCATCGCAATGAATTGGGAAACTCCAACATCACAAGTTTACCTGATTAATAGGCTCACCGACAAGAATTATAAATTTCTCGTTTAAAATGTAATGGTGGCCATAAAACGCCTTATTACGGCGGGAGCTTTCCGCCCCAGTTGTCGTGTGAAAACTTTCGCTCGATCCGATTTACCTGACTTAATTACGTTTTCTACTATTTGGGCTTATGTCGTCATCTCGAGCATTGGTGTGTCGAATAGGAATGATGACTGGGTCAGAAAAGTATTATTCTTGTTAGTCCGTACGTTAGACTCGCCAAATATAATGTACCCATATTTTACAGTTTATCAAAAAAGGAAAAAAACACAAAGATACAGAGTATCTAAATTCCAGAGTGGGAGCTTGTGACGTCACCGATGTGTAAAAATCGTATTAATCCGTGATGTCATGCGAAATTGAAATCAACGTCAGTTATAATAAACGGTCAGTTTCTTATAGAACTAAATACGAGGTTAAATTATGTATTTTATTTCCAGACCAATTCAATGAATCCCTTGTAAGTTAACTCCGCCAGCGGTGTGTGAAAATCAGAAGTTGTCAAGAGCCTCGGTCTCAAGGGTAGATTAGAACCAGACGTGTCAATTTAGGGTTTTAGTGCGAAGGTTGACGCAGTGAGTTAAAAGGTACTACTTTGTGAATATATCTTAATATTATATAAAATCCCATCTGCTACGAGTAGAATGCACAATTGACTGAGCGAGCGAAGCGTCTCAGTTTCGAGATTGCCATAAATGCTTTTTTATGCTTCAGTCTGTTCTTGCCTTGCCTTACAGGTCGCATTTTTCAACCGATTTTGACGAAAATTGGTACACAAGTTCCTTGATTTTTTAATTTTAACGTTGATTATACCCATCACTATTTTGATTCCTTTTTCCACATTTTCCCACCATCACGCTAAAAGTGGCCTTTGGGACTTGCAGCCCTGGGCTCTGTCTACTTAGAGCCGCAAGACCCAAAATGCTTTGTATACCACATTTATGATAAATACACAAATAAAGACGTAATATTGCAAAACAAAAACTATGTACCGCTAGCCCTGCGTCAATGTGACGTATACGTCTATACCTCTTTTATCGGAACGCAATCCAGTGTGCAAGTACTCACCAAATTAAATTAATAAAGAAAAGGCAGGGCCAATGTCGTATCAAGCTATAGCGCTGTAATTAAAAAACAACAAAAAAATTATCTTTCTCAATTCTTATAATGTTTTGATATAATATACATAAGTAGACATAAATGATTAAAAGAAAATTTCAATAACCAGTATTTGTACATTGATTATTTTGATGAATAACTTATATTTTTTTTTTTTAATGTCAAAGATTAATTGTTTCCAATTGTTACAAATATATACTTTCTCCCTACTCCACGCTTACCCAATTGAACATGACATTTTCTCTTCGCTTCCGTCCAAACTGGTTGTACCATCATGATGATGATGATGAATTGTTACAAATTTGATTACGACATGAGCGTTGTAAACTTTTGGCTCGCCAACAAACAAGTTAATTTTTATATCGTCCCAATCCATGTTTTCCTATCTCTTTCTTTTGGAAGGCACCCTCTTTCTTTTTTCCCTGCTGCACATCGACCTGTTTGACCTTTTTTTCCCACTTCTCTTCGACCCAATTGTACTTTTCCTTTTCTCACTTCTGGCCTCGTCCCCGATTGTCATTTTTTTTCACTACTGTCCTCCTGCATAAACATAATCAAGCTTGTCGTTTCCTCCTTACCGACATCGCTCTCTTTGAATGCACTCGTCACTTGATTCCAACTGTCTTTTGCAATGATACTTTTTTCCTTTTTCTCCCAACTGTCGTCCTCCCTGAACGTACTCTAGGACTCTTTAACAACCGAACAACAAATTTGATTACGAAATGAGCATTGTAAACCTTTGGCTCGCCAACAAACAAGTTGTTTTTTATATCGTCCAAATCCATGTTTTCTTATCTCTTTCTTTTGGAAGGCTCCCTCTTTCTTTTTTCCCTGCTGCCCTTCGCACCAGTGCTCTCCACCCTGTTTGACCTTTTCTTCCCACTTCTCTTCGACCCAATTGTACTTTTCATTTTCTCACTTCTGGCCTCGTCCCCGATTGTCATTTTTTTTACTACTGTCCTCCTCCATAAACTCAATCAAGCTTGTCGTTTTCTCCTTACCGTCATCGCTCTCTTTGAATGTACTCGTCACTTGCTCCCAACTGTCTTTTTTAATGGTCATTTTCGCCCTTTTCTCCCCACTGTCACCCTCCCTGAACGTACTACGTCCGTTTCTTCCTTCTGCCTCTCAATCAAGGCACTTTTACCTTTCTCCCCACTCCAGTCCAACTCACTTGAACTTGTCCTTTTCTCTTTGCTTCCCTCTAAACTGGTTGTATCTCTGTTTCGAAACGAAGATCTTTTACTAGGGTTGGTTTATTTTTAATGCTGATAAATGTCAAATCTTTGGAAATTACAGCCGTATTTGAAATATCCTGTTCCTTATCATCACTTGTCAAACTGCCACTCTTTGACTGTGACGGACTCTTTGATTTATGAGAACTATTTAATAACTGAGGTGGGCTTTGGAACTTAAGCCAAATTTTGAGTTTTGGGCTGTAAGACTTCTGTTTGGTCTTTGGCGTTTACCTTGCAATACCTCCAGTCTTTACTTCAGATTAATTTGAATGTGTCTCAGTATGTCAGTACACACTTTCTCATGTTTAGATACTTCAGTAAAGTCACACGCCTCCAGTTCAGGGTCCCAAGAACTGCTGCGTGGATTATTACCATGTAAAGGAAAATTCTCTTCAACCCAATTGTACTTTTCCTTTTCTCACTTCTGGCCTCGTCCATAATTGACATTCTTTTCTCACTACTGTCCCCCTCCATAAACTCAATCAAGCTTCTCGTTTTCTCCTTACCGACATCGCTCTCTTTGAATGCACTCGTCACTTGCTTCCAACTGTCTTTTGCAATGATACTTTTTTCCCTTTTCTCCCAACTGTCGTCCTCCCTGAACGTACTCTAGGACTCTTTAACAACCGAGGTGGGCTTTGGGACTTAAGCCAACTTTTGAGTTTTGGGCTCTTAGATTTCTCTTTGGTCGTTGGCGTTGACTGTATCAAGCTATAGCATTGTAATTAAAAAAGAACAAAAAAATTATATTTCTTAATTTTTATAATGTTTTAATATAATATACATAAGTAGACATAAATAATTAAAAGGAAATTTCAGTAACCAGTTTTTGTACTTTGATTATTTGATGAATAACATATATTATTTTAATTTTATGTCAAAGATTAATTGTTTCCAATTGTTAAAATTATATACTTTCTCCCTACTCCACGCTTACCCAATTGAACAAGACATTTTCTCTTCGCTTCCGTCCAAACTGGTTGTACCATCATGATGATGATGATGAATTGTTACAAATTTGATTACAACATGAGCGTTGTAAACCTTTGGCTCGCCAACAAACAAGTTGTTTTTTATATCGTCCCAACCCATGTTTTCCTATCTCTTTCTTTTGGAAGGCACTCTCTTTCTTTTTTCCCTGCTGCACTTCACACCAGTGCTCTCCACCCTGTTTGACCTTTTTTTGCCACTTCTCTTCGACCCAATTGTACTTTTCCTTTTCTCACTTCTGGCCTCGTCCCCGATTGTCATTTTTTGTCACTACTGTCCTCCTCCATAAACATAATCAAGCTTGTCGTTTCCTCCTTACCGACATCGCTCTCTTTGAATGCACTCGTCACTTGCTTCCAACTGTCTTTTGCAATGATACTTTTTTCCCTTTTCTCCCAACTGTCGTCCTCCCTGAACGTACTCTAGGACTCTTTAACAACCGAGGTGGGCTTTGGGACATAAGCCAACTTTTGGGTTTTGGGCTCTTAGATTTCTCTTTGGTCGTTGACGTTGACTGTATCAAGCTATAGCGTTGTAATTAAAAAAGAACAAAAAAATTATATTTCTCAATTCTTATAATGTTTTGATATAATATATATGAGTAGACATAAATGATTAAAAGGAAATTTCAATAACCAGTTTTTGTACTTTGATTATTTGATGAATAACATATATTATTTTAATTTTATGTCAAAGATTAATTGTTTCCAATTGTTAAAATTATATACTTTCTCCCTACTCCACGCTTACCCAATTGAACATGACATTTTCTCTTCGCTTCCGTCCAAACCGGTTGTACCATCATGATGATGATGATGAATTGTTACAAATTTGATTACGACATGAGCGTTGTAAACCTTTAGCTCGCCAACAAACAAGTTGTTTTTTATATCGTCCCAATCCATGTTTTCCTATCTCTTTCTTTTGGAAGGCACCCTCTTTCTTTTTTCCCTGCTGCACTTCGACCTGTTTGACCTTTTTTTCCCACTTCTCTTCGACCCAATTGTACTTTTCCTTTTCTCACTTCTGGCCTCGTCCCCGATTGTCATTTTTTTTCACTACTGTCCTCCTGCATAAACATAATCAAGCTTGTCGTTTCCTCCTTACCGACATCGCTCTCTTTGAATGCACTCGTCACTTGCTTCCAACTGTCTTTTGCAATGATACTTTTTTCCCTTTTCTCCCAACTGTCGTCCTCCCTGAACGTACTCTAGGACTCTTTAACAACCGAACAACAAATTTGATTACGAAATGAGCGTTGTAAACCTTTGGCTCGCCAACAAACAAGTTGTTTTTTATATCGTCCAAATCCATGTTTTCTTATCTCTTTCTCTTGGAAGGCACCCTCTTTCTTTTTTCCCTGCTGCCCTTCGCACCAGTGCTCTCCACCCTGTTTGACCTTTTCTTCCCACTTCTCTTCGACCCAATTGTACTTTTCATTTTCTCACTTCTGGCCTCGTCCCCGATTGTCATTTTTTTTCACTACTGTCCTCCTCCATAAACTCAATCAAGCTTGTCGTTTTCTCCTTACCGTCATCGCTCTCTTTGAATGTACTCGTCACTTACTCCCAACTGTCTTTTTTAATGGTCATTTTACCCCTTTTCTCCCCACTGTCGTCCTCCCTGAACGTACTACGTCCGTTTCTTCCTTCTGCCTTCTAAATTAAGGCACTTCTACCTTTCTCCCCACTCCACTCCAACCCACTTGAACTTGTCCTTTTCTCTTTGCTTCCCTCTAAACTGGTTGTATCTCTGTTTCGAAACGAAGATCTTTTACTAGGGTTGGTTTATTTTTAATGCTGATAAATGTCAAATCTTTGGAAATTACAGCCGTATTTGAAATATCCTGTTCCTTATCATCACTTGTCAAACTGCCACTCTTTGACTGTGACGGACTCTTTGATTTATGAGGACTATTTAATAACTGAGGTGGGCTTTGGAACTTAAGCCAACTTTTGAGTTTTGGGCTCTTAGACTTCTGTTTGGTCTTTGGCGTTTACCTTGCAATACCTCTAGTCTTTACTTCAGATTAATTTGAATGTGTCTCAGTATGTCAGTACACACTTTCTCATGTTTAGATACTTCAGTAAAGTCACACGCCTCCAGTTCAGGGTCCCAAGACCTGCTGCGTGGATTATTACCATGTAAAGGAAAATTCTCTTCAACCCAAGTGTACTTTTCCTTTTCTCACTTCTGGCCTCGTCCATAATTGACATTCTTTTCTCATTACTGTCCCCCTCCATAAACTCAATCAAGCTTCTCGTTTTCTCCTTACCGACATCGCTCTCTTTGAATGCACTCGTCACTTGCTTCCAACTGTCTTTTGCAATGATCATTTTTTCCCTTTTCTCCCAACTGTCGTCCTCCCTGAAAGTACTCTAGGACTCTTTAATAACCGAGGTGGGCTTTGGGACTTAAGCCAACTTTTGAGTTATGGGCTCTTAGATTTCTCTTTGGTCGTTGGCGTTGACTGTATCAAGCTATAGCGTTGTAATTAAAAAAGAACAAAAAAATTATATTTCTCAATTCTTATAATGTTTTGATATAATATATATGAGTAGACATAAATGATTAAAAGGAAATTTCAATAACCAGTTTTTATACTTTGATTATTTGATGAATAACATATATTATTTTAATTTTATGTCAAAGATTAATTGTTTCCAATTGTTAAAATTATATACTTTCTCCCTACTCCACGCTTACCCAATTGAACATGACATTTTCTCTTCGCTTCCGTCCAAACTGGTTGTACCATTATGATGATGATGATGAAATGTTACAAATTTGATTACGAAATGAGCGTTGTAAACCTTTGGCTCGCCAACAAACAAGTTGTTTTTTATATCGTCCAAATCCATGTTTTCTTATCTCTTTCTCTTGGAAGGCACCCTCTTTCTTTTTTCCCTGCTGCCCTTCGCACCAGTGCTCTCCACCCTGTTTGACCTTTTCTTCCCACTTCTCTTCGACCCAATTGTACTTTTCCTTTTCTCACTTCTGGCCTCGTCCCCGATTGTCATTTTTTGTCACTACTGTCCTCCTCCATAAACATAATCAAGCTTGTCGTTTTCTCCTTACCGACATCGCTCTCTTTGAATGTACTCGTCACTTGCTCCCAACTGTCTTTTTTAATGGTCATTTTACCCCTTTTCTCCCCACTGTCGTCCTCCCTGAACGTACTACGTCCGTTTCTTCCTTCTGCCTCTCAATCAAGGCACTTCTACCTTTCCCCCACTCCACTCCAACCCACTTGAACTTGTCCTTTTCTCTTTGCTTCCCTCTAAACTGGTTGTATCTCTGTTTCGAAACGAAGATCTTTTACTAGGGTTGGTTGATTTTTAATGCTGATAAATGTCAAATCTTTGGAAATTACAGCCGTATTTGAAATATCCTGTTCCTTATCATCACTTGTCAAACTTCCACTCTTTGACTTTGACGGACTCTTTGATTTATGAGGACTATTTAATAACTGAGGTGGGCTTTGGAACTTAAGCCAACTTTTGAGTTTTGGGCTCTTAGACTTCTGTTTGGTCTTTGGCGTTTACCTTGCAATACCTCCAGTCTTTACTTCAGATTAATTTGAATGTGTCTCAGTATGTCAGTACACACTTTCTCATGTTTAGATACTTCAGTAAAGTCACACGCCTCCAGTTCAGGGTCCCAAGACCTGCTGCAAGGATTATTACCATGTAAAGGAAAATTCTCTTCAACCCAATTGTACTTTTCCTTTTCTCACTTCTGGCCTCGTCCATAATTGACATTCTTTTCTCACTACTGTCCCCCTCCATAAACTCAATCAAGCTTGTCGTTTCCTCTTTACCGACATCGCTCTCTTTGAATGCACTCGTCACTTGCTTCCAACTGTCTTTTGCAATGATCATTTTTTCCCTTTTCTCCCAACTGTCGTCCTCCCTGAACGTACTCTAGGACTCTTTAACAACCGAGGTGGGCTTTGGGACTTAAGCCAACTTTTGAGTTTTGGGCTCTTAGATTTCTCTTTGGTCGTTGGCGTTGACTGTATCAAGCTATAGCGTTGTAATTAAAAAAGAACAAAAAAATTATATTTCTCAATTCTTATAATGTTTTCATATAATATATATGAGTAGACATAAATGATTAAAAGGAAATTTCAATAACCAGTTTTTGTACTTTGATTATTTGATGAATAACATATATTATTTTAATTTTATGTCAAAGATTAATTGTTTCCAATTGTTAAAATTATATACTTTCTCCCTACTCCACGCTTACCCAATTGAACATGACATTTTCTCTTCGCTTCCGTCCAAACCGGTTGTACCATCATGATGATGATGATGAATTGTTACAAATTTGATTACGACATGAGCGTTGTAAACCTTTAGCTCGCCAACAAACAAGTTGTTTTTTATATCGTCCCAATCCATGTTTTCCTATCTCTTTCTTTTGGAAGGCACCCTCTTTCTTTTTTCCCTGCTGCACTTCAACCTGTTTGACCTTTTTTTCCCACTTCTCTTCGACCCAATTGTACTTTTCCTTTTCTCACTTCTGGCCTCGTCCCCGATTGTCATTTTTTTTCACTACTGTCCTCCTGCATAAACATAATCAAGCTTGTCGTTTCCTCCTTACCGACATCGCTCTCTTTGAATGCACTCGTCACTAGCTTCCAACTGTCTTTTGCAATGATACTTTTTTCCCTTTTCTCCCAACTGTCGTCCTCCCTGAACGTACTCTAGGACTCTTTAACAACCGAACAACAAATTTGATTACGAAATGAGCGTTGTAAACCTTTGGCTCGCCAACAAACAAGTTGTTTTTTATATCGTCCCAATCCATGTTTTCCTATCTCTTTCTTTTGGAAGGCACCCTCTTTCTTTTTTCCCTGCTGCACTTCGCACCAGTGCTCTCCACCCTGTTTGACCTTTTTTTCCCACTTCTCTTCGACCCAATTGTACTTTTCCTTTTCTCACTTCTGGCCTCGTCCCCGATCGTCATTTTTTTTCACTACTGTCCTCCTCCATAAACATGATCAAGCTTGTCGTTTCCTCCTTACCGACATCGCTCTCTTTGAATGCACTCGTCACTTGCTTCCAACTGTCTTTTGCAATGATACTTTTTTCCCTTTTCTCCCAACTGTCGTCCTCCCTGAACGTACTCTAGGACTCTTTAACAACCGAGGTGGGCTTAAGGACTTAAGCCAACTTTTGAGTTTTGGGCTCTTAGATTTCTCTTTGGTCGTTGGCGTTGACTGTATCAAGCTATAGCGTTGTAATTAAAAAAGAACAAAAAAATTATATTTCTAAATTCTTATAATGTTTTGATATAATATACATAAGTAGACATAAATGATTAAAAGGAAATTTCAATAACCAGTTTTTGAACTTTGATTATTTGATGAATAACATATATTATTTTAATTTTATGTCAAAGATTAATTGTTTCCAATTGTTAAAATTATGTACTTTCTCCCTACTCCACGCTTACCCAATTGAACATGACATTTTCTCTTCGCTTCCGTCCAAACTGGTTGTACCATCATGATGATGATGATGAATTGTTACAAATTTGATTACGAAATGAGCGTTGTAAACCTTTGGCTCGCCAACAAACAAGTTGTTTTTTATATCGTCCAAATCCATGTTTTCTTATCTCTTTCTCTTGGAAGGCACCCTCTTTCTTTTTTCCCTGCTGCCCTTCGCACCAGTGCTCTCCACCCTGTTTGACCTTTTCTTCCCACTTCTCTTCGACCCAATTGTACTTTTCATTTTCTCACTTCTGGCCTCGTCCCCGATTGTCATTTTTTTTCACTACTGTCCTCCTCCATAAACTCAATCAAGCTTGTCGTTTTCTCCTTACCGTCATCGCTCTCTTTGAATGTACTCGTCACTTGCTCCCAACTGTCTTTTTTAATGGTCATTTTACCCCTTTTCTCCCCACTGTCGTCCTCCCTGAACGTACTACGTCCGTTTCTTCCTTCTGCCTCTCAATCAAGGCACTTCTACCTTTCCCCCACTCCATTCCAACCCACTTGAACTTGTCCTTTTCTCTTTGCTTCCCTCTAAACTGGTTGTATCTCTGTTTCGAAACGAAGATCTTTTACTAGGGTTGGTTGATTTTTAATGCTGATTAATGTCAAATCTTTGGAAATTACAGCCGTATTTGAAATATCCTGTTCCTTATCATCACTTGTCAAACTGCCACTCTTTGACTTTGACGGACTCTTTGATTTATGAGGACTATTTAATAACTGAGGTGAGCTTTGGAACTTAAGCCAACTTTTGAGTTTTGGGCTCTTAGACTTCTGTTTGGTCTTTGGCGTTTACCTTGCAATACCTCCAGTCTTTACTTCAGATTAATTTGAATGTGTCTCCGTATGTCAGTACACACTTTCTCATGTTTAGATACTTCAGTAAAGTCACACGCCTCCAGTTCAGGGTCCCAAGACCTGCTGCAAGGATGATTACCATGTAAAGGAAAATTCTCTTCAATCCAATTGTACTTTTCCTTTTCTCACTTCTGGCCTCGTCCATAATTGACATTCTTTTCTCACTACTGTCCCCCTCCATAAACTCAATCAAGCTTGTCGTTTCCTCCTTACCGACATCGCTCTCTTTGAATGCACTCGTCACTTGCTTCCAACTGTCTTTTGCAATGATCATTTTTTCCCTTTTCTCCCAACTGTCGTCCTCCCTGAACGTACTCTAGGACTCTTTAATAACCGAGGTGGGCTTTGGGACTTAAGCCAACTTTTGAGTTTTGGGCTCTTAGATTTCTCTTTGGTCGTTGGCGTTGACTGTATCAAGCTATAGCGTTGTAATTAAAAAAGAACAAAAAAATTATATTTCTCAATTCTTATAATGTTTTGACATAATATATATGAGTAGACATAAATGATTAAAAGGAAATTTCAATAACCAGTTTTTGTACTTTGATTATTTGATGAATAACATATATTATTTTTATTTTATGTCAAAGATTAATTGTTTCCAATTGTTAAAATTATATACTTTCTCCCTACTCCACGCTTACCCAATTAAACATGACATTTTCTATTCGCTTCCGTCCAAACTGGTTGTACCATCATGATGATGATGATGAATTGTTACAAATTTGATTACGACATGAGCGTTGTAAACCATAGGCTCGCCAACAAACAAGTTGTTTTTATATCGTCCAAATCCATGTTTTCCTATCTCTTTCTTTTGGAAGGCACCCTCTTTCTTTTTTCCCTGCTGCCCTTCGCACCAGTGCTCTCTACCCTGTTTGACCTTTTCTTCCCACTTCTCTTCGACCCAATTGAACTTTTCCTTTTCTCACTTCTGGCCTCGTCCCCGATTGTCATTTTTTTTTTACTACTGTCCTCCTCCATAAACTCAATCAAGCTTGTCGTTTTCTCCTTACCGTCATCGCTCTCTTTGAATGTTCTCGTCACTTGCTCCCAACTGTCTTTTTTAATGGTCATTTTCCCCCTTTTCTCCCCAGTGTCGTCTTCCCTGAACGTACTACGTCCGTTTCTTCCTTCTGCCTCTCAATCCAGCCGCACTACTACCTTTCTCCCCACCCCACTCCAATCCAATTGAACTTGTCCTTTTCTCTTTGCTTCCCTCTAAACTGGTTGTATCTCTGTTTCGAAACGAAGGTCTTCTACTAGGGTTACTTTATTGTTAATGCTGATAAATGTCAAATCTTTGGAAGTTACAGCCGTATTTGAAATATCCTGTTCCTTATCATCACTTGTCAAACTGCCACTCTTTAACTGTGACGGACTCTTTGATTTGTGAGGACTATTTAATAACTAGGTGGGCTTTGGGACTCTAACTTAAAAGGTACTTAGTATATACATATTTGGAAATTATATGATCACTTGTCAAACTGCCACTCTTTAACTGTGACGGACTTTTTGATTTGTGGGGACTCTCAAACAACGGAAGTGGGCTTTGGGACTTTAGCCAACTTTTGAGTTTTGGGCTCTTAGACTTCTGTTTGGTCGTTGGCGTTGACTTTGCAACACCTCCAGTCTTTAATTCAGATTCATTTGAATCTGTCTCAGTATACACTTTATCATGTTCTGATACTTCAGTTAAGTTACACGCCTCCAGTTCAGGGTCCCAAGACCTGCTTCGTGGATTATTATCATGTAAAGGAAAATTCTCTTCGACCCAATTGTACTTTTCCTTTTCTCACTTCTGGCCTCGTCCATGATTGTCATTCTTTTCTCACTACTGTCCTCCTCCATAAACTCAATCAAGCTTGTCGTTTCCTCCTTACCGTCATCGCTCTCTTTGAATGCAGTCGTGAGTTGCTTCCAACTGTCTTTTGTAATGGTCATTTTCCCCCTTTTCTCCCCACTGTCGTCCTCCCTGAACGTAATACGTCCGTTTTTTCCTTCTGCCTCTCAATCAAGTCGCACTTCTACCTTTGTTCCTACTCCACTCCAACCCCATTTGAACTTGACCTTTTCTCTTTGCTTCCCTCCAAACTGGTTGTACCCCTGTTTCGATACGAAGATCTACTTAAATCTTTGGAAATTATAGCCGTATTTGAAATAAGTATCCTGTTCCTTATCATCACTTGTCAAACTGCCACTCTTTGACTGTGACGGACTCTTTGAGTTGTGAGGACTCTTTACTTACTGAGGTGGGCTTTGGGACTTATGCCAACTTTTGAGTTTTGGGCTCTTAGACTTTTGTTTGGTCGTTGGTGTTGACCTTGCAACACCTCAAGTCTTTAATTCATATTCATTTGAATCTGTCTCAGTATCCGTGTCAGTACACACTTCCTCATGTTCAGATACTTCAGTTTAGGGTCCCAAAACCTGCTGCGTGGAATATTACCAAGTTTAGGCTTAAACCGCGTCCATTCACAGTTTCAGTTCTAATTATGAGGAACCCCCAAAATTTATTGTTTATTTTTTTTTTTTTTTTTTGTGTGAAAATCTTAATGCGGTTCACAGAATACATCTACTTACCAAGTTTTAACAGTATAGTGCTTATAGTTTCGAAAAAGAGGCTGTGACATACGGACGGACAGAGAGACAGACAGACAGACATGACGAGTCAATATGGGTTCTGTTTTTTGCCATTTGGCTACGGAACCCTAAAAACGACGTTCCATTTTTGATATGTCAATGTCATGAAATGTCAAATACTATGACAAGTTGTATTCCCCCTCTTTTTTTTTTTGTTGTTTTTTGTAAAACGACGCTCGTGTACTGTGTTTTGTGCTAGTTCTTTTCTAGAAATACATCCCAGTATTCTTGTTGCCACTACACGTTTGTTTTATTCAGAATACCAGTAAAAAGAGTTTTACATCTCTATAAATGAAATCGCAAGGAAAACAAAAAATAAAGCGTTTTGCAAGCCGTAAGCATTCACACACGTGATCAAATTTCTCTTTAACACAAACAAGTTTCCCGAAACGGCCAAAAAGGCGGAAAATTTAATTCGAGGGGCGAAATATAAAATAATTCGCGTAAAGCTAACTAGCGACAATCGTGCCCCTAGTTGTCGCCTGTAATATAAAAAAAAACTGATAAAAAGAAGGAAAATTGTTATCATAAGAACGCCCGCCAAGGTAGCTAGGGATGGGTTTATGCTGAATGTAACGGCGGTGTATTGAAGAAGTTTGTTAGTCTCTAAAAATATCAATCCGCTAGATGACAACAATTCAATTCAGACACTTTTTCTAAACGTCAAAAACAAACACTTTCTATGGGATCAGTATGAAAATTAAAACCATGATGTCATAGTTTTGTGGAGTCAAATAGCGGTCTTAATATTAGTTTTTCTGCAATAATCCTTTTAACAGTACCAAATAATTTATTTTTGACCCAGTCATCTACCCAATAATAAATCACACTTAAGTTTTTTTTATCCTTTCTTATCTTTTATTTCATGTTTAGGAAGTAATAATATTCAATCACATAAATTTTCTTTGACTGAGGTACTTAACTTCACGTAAGAGTTCATGTACTTTGTACTTATAGACGTGCCAAAATCTAATAGGGTCGATTTTTTTTTATTTACAGACGGTGAAAGATAATCTTTGAAATAAGTTAGCGTATAAAACAATAGCTGCTGCCATGTTTTCTGAGTAGATTTAAAATAATTTAAATGTTTCAATTTATTTTGCAAAAAGATGACATTGGAAACTAACTTCGATGAAAGTATAATGTAATAATATGAACTTTCTAGATATAATGGAATAAAGTTATATGTATAGTATGTATCAGGTTTTGCATAGCAATAGTAGAAACTTGTTCGGATTTATATGATCTTGCGGTTCTTGGCTACCTCCTGCCTACAGCCGGCCGCGCAGTAAGTTGTGTTCTCTGGCTGATAAAATGCAAATTCGCGAGAATCGCCAACTTTTCTTATTACTCGCGCTAATAAACGATTCGGCGCAGGATTCCGTCCCGACCTGTATTGAGCTCACTTTTATACATACAGGTTGATTTTGCAACCCCTAGCCATGTTGAAATCTTGGTATCAGAATCACTAGTAGAATATAAAACCGTAAGAAATACTTATTTTTCTTTTGATTTTAGATCTCAAGATTTTACATTAGTATTAGGCTATTAAAAAAACTGTAGTCATTTTGACACTCCATCCGATTCAACAGGAAATATTTTATGTGATCCTCATTTTATACATTTTTTGAAAAATTATTATTATTGTTGACATGTACGAGTATTAATTAATTAATTGATGATTTAACGTAAATTTTAATATATTGACTAGTAATTTTTTTCTAATATGTTATCATATGGACTTAAATTTATATTATGACATATATCAGACACAATGTAAAAATTGTTTGTGATTAAATAAATGAAATGAAAACAGTGTGTGCCCTTTTGAAATTTTGGTTGACTGGAAGAGATCCCTTCCTGGGATAAGTCCGCCTCTGCACAAGTGTGTTTTCTTTTTTATTCTTTATTGATCTGTACATAAGTCTATTTTATACAATAAAGTAATCAAACAAACAAATTAGTAACATATGACTATCCTAGTCTATTCCTAGGTTGAACTTCCCCACAAGCGATCTGAACTGCAATCCCCGAGGAACTGGTATTATTAATAGTAGTAACTCCTAACTTTGTTAATCGTGCTGCGGTTAAGCCTAAGTATATATGTTACATCGCTGCTACAGCTTCTCTCTAACATATAACTTCTTAGATAAATTGTGAGCGGATTTACAGTTTCAAACAATATTGTAGCCTTAAAGGTAGAAGACTTTCTACCAACGTATCTAACATGATATCCACAGGGAATGTGTCCTAACATTTTTGGCGACTTCCGTGGTCTCCGTGGTGAATGGTCAACACGCTCGTCCGCCAATCCGGAGGTTCTGGGTTCGATCCCCAGCCAGGGCAAGTTGGAGCCCTGCTTACACTCAAAAAAGTCATTAGTAGTACGAGTAATGTAAGTAGAAACTTTGTAAAATCTTACGTTTTCAAAAGATTTGTGCATTTTATTTTATTTGTATTTTAATATTTACTTCCATTAATTCGAAACGAGTTAAGCATACAATTTTGCCTGATTTGTGGTTAAAGCTGCATCTTTAATCGAATCTTGGATCCGCTAAGTGTTTCGCCTTGTAGCGAGCCCGCAAAAAACGTCTCCTTGGAGTGGGTCTCCCGATTTTATATGCAAAGCGGTACCATCCGAGCTGTCTTCGAGTATTCTGAAACAATAGGTAAAACAGTGAATTTGGTTGTTTATTCCTTACGAGTAACATTACAAAAAGATTTTTTGGATCAAACAAATAAGATCTCATACATACATAGGTACATTATCACGGCTTTCTCCCTGATGGGGCATAGAGAGCATTTTGGGTCTTGCACCTCTAAGCAGACAGAACCCAGGGCCGCAAGTCCCAAATGCCACTTTTAGCATGAGTAGTAAGTAGCTGTAGATTTGCGTTTTCGTCCATTCCCTCGATCGGCTTTTATAATCTGCGCGGTAAGAGGAGCAGCTGGTACATTCTAAATTTTATTATTTTCTTCCAGACCAGCATGGACCTATCAATCTTACAATAAGACCGATAAGTTCTCATTTTTTTTAACTTACTCTGTCCCACTGGTAGGCAAAAGTCTTTCCCACTTCCTCTCACTTGTCTCTGTCTAGAGCCGTTTGAGACTCACTACGCTGAAGAGCGTCAAAGTCATCATGTCAACGCTTTTTAGGTCTACCTTTAACTCGCCGACCATCTTCAGGTAGCCAGTGCGTTACTTTATTAGGCCATTCTCTCCGATGTCATTTTGCTGACGTGACCCGCCCACTCCCACTTTAGTCCAGTTTTACGATCTCATTCATAAAAAATAAGAAACGCTTGCTAAACCTACTTTAGCTTAAAACTATGACCAGAAGTGGCTTCCTGTGGCTGGTATGATGATGAGGATGACCGAAGCCAGCTTACTTGCACCCTGATCTACAATCATTATGATAGTACTCGCCATGTACATAATAATAATTATAACTCTCTAGGATTAACCTCCACGAGACGTACTACCCCGGTCCTCACCCGTACTACCCCGGAAAATATGCAGAAAAGTTAAAGAGTGTGGCTGTCAATCAATTTAGTAAGTTTCATGTGTTTTCCGAAATCCACATTCAATCAACAAGATTGGGCAAGAGTCAGTAAGGTTACATAGACATATACTGTGTAAATAATGACAACGCTGCTGACGTGCACAAAACCGACAATTAAATGGAAGCCTATTACATAGATTTTTGAGTAAGGAACAGCTTCCGATATTCTTTGTTATAAAATCTTAAAGTCCATTAGTTATATTGAACGGTTTAATTTCTGAAGCCCGCGGGCTGCCCGGCCAAGTTGGGCAAATGTAATTGGTTTTTCAGAACCGATCGCGAATCATATCGAAGTTTTTAAAGTTATTGTTAGAAAGGGCTG
Source organism: Acrobasis repandana (assembly GCA_963576875.1). Taxonomy (NCBI): domain Eukaryota; kingdom Metazoa; phylum Arthropoda; class Insecta; order Lepidoptera; family Pyralidae; genus Acrobasis; species Acrobasis repandana. Next base: position 22,957,235 of record OY756218.1, on the reverse strand, counting down.
GATTGCGGATATATCGCTCAATTTGTGGAATTGTGAATTGATCTTTTGATAGAAAAGTATTTTCGAAGTTCATTTTGATTTGATAGCAATCAAAAAAATTTATCTACGAAAAGTATCCTGAATTGAAATAGGTATTTAATCATCATCATCATGAGGTCTTTTTCTGTCTTCACTGCAGGAGCATGATCCGCTTTGTACTTTCAGAGCCATACATTAGCCAGAGCAGTCAGAGGATTTGGCCTACTCTCCCCACTCTGGTCAGACGATTTATTTGATTGATGTTTATATGCTTTGTTTCGCTTGTGTTTCCTAAGTCGCCTTATTCTACTCTGCCGGGAACCACACGGCTTAATATTCACCGACGACGGTCGCCAACGGCCACGAACTGTCGTGCGACGGTCGCCAATGTTTCCAAACTGTCGTGCGACAGTTCACGACACTTGTGGTACATAGTTGAAAATTAGCGTACGCGAGTACAAACTCAAAGGCACAATAAGGATTGAATTCATCGCTCACAAGCAGTGCATGGGGTGCATGAAAGGAGCCTCCCCAAGTGACGTACTGAGCCCCCCTGTACGTCCGGCGCACCCTGGGCAATCTGCGAGGACAGTTTAGTCGGTAACGCAGATTGGCTGATCCTCTCGCCACGAAATTTCGACTCAAGAAGAAGAAGACAAGCAGTGTCTAAACCACTTAGCTACCACCACTTCTTACTCAAACGAGGTTGTCAGATTTACCTACATACAATTAATTTTTATAAAAATCAATAAGTCGTACAAAACATACAATCATTCGACAGGTGAGTATTGTTCAGTAATAAATGAATTCCGTGAAGGACTTTTCTTTATAGAAAGCGTTCGTCTCGAATACGTGGAATTAACATTCTTTGGGAAATAAATTAAGGGGAATGGCGGATAGGTGGGTATTTTAAACAGGGAAGTAAGGGTGACAAGGATCTCAGATTGGAAAATAAAAAATTTGCACAATGCAATACAATTTTGACATTAACTTGGTACAGCTGGTAGGTGGTTGAAGAAACTCAATAATGATTCAAACTGGACTTAGTTTGGACTTAAACTTGACATGGTGAAGCAATTATGATGATTATAAGGGAAATATTACGGTGAAACTGGAAGTTATTTAATATAAAAGATTTAACAATTATTATTTTAAAAATAAGTTTATTTAAACTTTATTCCAAATAACACCTAAAACTGTAATTTACAGGTAATGTCCATAATTGTACAGGAAGTTTTATGGTTGTAAGGAGTGAAATGTACCTATACGTTACTTTATACCTTAACTTAAAGTTAGTACAGAGGGGGTCGTGCTCCTGCATTGGAGACTAAAATAAGACCTGATGATGATGATACTTACTAACAATACAATTGTTACTACAATTTATTGAATAAATAGCACATATTCTTAATTTAAATATTTTTCTAAGCATTTAAAATGATGAAATTTACGCTACGAGTGAGATTTGAACTCACGCCCCTCAAGTCCATGAGTCACATATTATTAAGGCCATACCTGAATTTTCCGGGGTTCAGTGCTGCCCCCATTTAAAATAAATAATTTCAAAGAAAACGGAGACATTATTTAAAATTTTGCTACTATCAAATCCTAGATAACCCTTCAAAGTATTTTATGAACTACTGTTTACAGTTTAAAGTGAGAAAGTTAAGCTTTACTACGCACATTTGCGAAAAACTGCCACTTTTGGCAAATATGCGTAGTAAAGCTTAACGTTCTTATTATTAACTGTAAACAGTAGTTCATAAAATACTTTGAAAGGTTATCTAGGATTTGATAGTAGCAAAATTTTTAATAATGTCTCCGTTTTCTTTGAAATGATTTATTTTAAATGGGGGCAGCACTGGACCCCGGAAAATTCAGGTACGGCCTTAATAAAGATAATTGTAACCACAGTTCTACAGCAAATTAACGAAATTAAATTGAAAAAAAAATCCTTTCCGTGGAATATTTATGGCGACAGTAGTAGGGAAGTTATGCGCATTTCGGCGCTAGGGGTGGGATAAAAAATAGCTTTTTTAAATAGGCTCTGTGGCGCGATGTGATTTAATGATCCTCCACGATTGCTATGCCGTGCACGAGGTGACGAGTGATTTTTTTATTTGTAATTGATTCGGGGAAATTGGAATTTTTGCGAAGTGTGAGGGGAATCTATAGGCTATTGTGTGTACGCTAAATTTAATAGAATTTTCAGTAAATACTTGCACGGATATATTTATGGGATTTTTTAGCATTCAATATTAGGTATTTAATTCATATTTATTAATAGAAGATTCACTCGTGTAGGTAATGAATAATAAAAAAAGTAAAATGGAATAATATACCTTACTTACTTGCATAAGTTTTATTGGCATTTTCAGTTTGAACATACGAGAGATTTAAAGTTAAGTTTCTTCAGCGAAGATTTTCTAAAGGTCTGAACCAAGCGAATAGCGTATTTAATATAATTAAGTGTAAAGGATCCTAATAAATCTATACAAAGCTCATCGGTACTAATTGCAAGCATATACCAGCAAAGCCCATAATCCAGATGGCGAAAATCAAAACGAGTACAGATGTAGCGCTTCAATAAATAAAATAAATAAAATAAGCCTTTATTGCTGCTAATTTAAACATATTTACAGTAAAATTATTTTTAAAAGTTGAAAAAGAGGTTTGAAAGTAATTAACTTAAAGTATAATATTCTCGGCATTCGGTTGATTTCCCTTTTTAACAGCTTGTCTTTCGCTTCAATAAGATACAATATCAAATAAAGTTTAAAATTTGAAAATCCTCAGCCAAATAACTTTTTGATAAAAGGCTCAAATAAATCAAGTTCAAAACAAATTAAACTATCCGTTACGTTTCTATATGTTACACATTATTTAACATATCAAAGACTAGCCGCATTTAGGACTAGCAAAAATAATTCTCGAGCTCCTCCGTGCTTCGGAAGGCACGTTAGGATGTTGGTCCCGGCTTTCATCATTGTATAGCAGTCGTCAAGATATGCCAGATGTTTTTTAGGAAGCTTGAAAAATCTGGCACCGGTGTCAGCCACTCTCACACACTAAAAACAAACGATAGGTTGATGACAACTCCTTTCCTTATTCACAATACCTTGGTAAACTTTCCTTCCATGCTAGTATGGAAGAAAAGAAAAGTCTTAGAATGTACCAGCTGCTATGCTTCCCGCGCAGATCGTAAAAGCCGATCGAGGTAATGGGTGAAAACGTCAATCATGTCAATAGGCGATGCGGCTATTTTGATTCCTTTTCCATCTTCTCGCCCACCATAACGCTAAAAGTAGCCTTTAGATCTCGCATTTCTGGGCTCTGTCTACTTAGAGCCGCAAGATTTAAATTACTTTGCCTGCCCTGTTAGGGATCATCAACATCATCAGATCTTTCTAGTCTCCACTGCAGGAGTACGACCCTCTCTTTACTACCAGAGCCATATATTAGCCAGACCAGTCAGAGGATTTGGCCTATACTCTCCACGCTGGCCAGACGGATTGGAGAGGTCTCATTGATGTTTATAAGCTTTGGTCAGCTTGTGTTACCTAAGTCGCCTTCTACGACATTCACGGGAAGACTTGGAGTGGTCCTATTCTACTCTGCCGGGAATCACACGGCTAACCTTACCCGTTAGGGATAAGCACAGTAGCTGAGCTTTTATTTTGAAAACCCCTTAATGTTGATGCTAATGACATTGAGGTCAGACTTGTATAAACAGTGGTCCTAAGAAGGAACTTAAGCTTAAATCGCCTCCGAACAGAGGAAGGCCGATGCAGGCATAATTTGGTCCGATGGCGTTATATTGACCCTACTGCAACACAGTGTCAGTGTGGTCATATCGACCAGACTGACATACCTCCGCTCCTGCCCATAGTGCCCAACCAGCTGCACTAAGCGTGACCTATGTGAGGCTACAAACAACGCAGTGAAAGTGGCAAACTTCTGGAGGGATTTTTTTTTATTACATTTTGAGCTTTCGACACGAGAAGAATAAGGGATAAGAACGGGATAATGTATCTTGGTGGACTTCTACGATCTGCGCGTGTAAAGAAACGGCAGCATGGGACAAACCATTTTTTTTTCGCTTCCAGTCAGGGCGAGCTTCCTTTTTGTATTTTCGTCATTTCCAGCATAATCCAGGAAGCAAAGTTTCCTCGCGCCCTGGCAAAGTCACCAGACTATAATAATTAACGAATCGCGATTATTTTCGCGCGAATTTCCCTTAATGCGACAAAAGTGCAGACTGACGACTATGGAACGTACTTGTGACGAGGGGTTGGGAACTAAAATTATGCAATTTTCTGCTAATGAATTTACAATTCTGTTTCTTACAAGCTTTTATTTAGTTTGACTTGTCCCGTTGTCTGTGTGCCGTAATCAAATCTTGCAAGCGAAATTAGTTAGTTGGGTGACAATGCAATATTATGGTACCAATGACATGATCTCATGATGAAGCCGAAAGGTGGTCACGGCATCTCTGTGACAAAACAACATAACCCCACCGAGTTTGGGCTGAATTGTTTCGTGTTGAGAAACACTTTAAACTTTTTAGTTCAATATTTTAGATAAAAGTTTATTTAAAAAAATATTTTCTAAATAATTACTTGTTTTTTTAATACTACTATGATGAAATATATATTTTTTTACATTGAGCATTTTATTGCCTAGGTTCTTCGATTGTGTGATTATGACCATTGTCTAGTTTTTTCGCTACCTAATTAACGCGTCACCTTTTTTCCACTTGCTTTTTGACTAAACTGTCTTCTTTTGTTTACTTTACGTCTAAGATATTGTACACTCGTATAGGATAAACCTTATTTGTTTATAAAACGTGTACGTTATCTTAAGATGCTTTTGCAAATAACGAGCAAGGCGATACTTGAGAAAGTATCCCATCGGATGAAGATGTAACGCTATCTGAATCTAGGGCCAAGGGTCACCGCCCCCAGGCTAGACCTAGAGATGCGATCCGAGCCTTTGTTTATTAATGAGCACATAAGATCGCATACTTCGATTGTGTGATGAATTGATTGTTTTGATGTTGGTAGTTTGGAGTGGTGTTGTTTTACTTTATTTATGATATTAAAGGCTTTTGACCGAGAGTTCGTTAATATGGATTACTGCTTAACTCGCCTGAGCGCGTTGCCGGATGCATCCTCAGCTGTTCTGCTTCGGAGCCCGGGGTGCGCTTTCCCGCTTTTGCTTCTCCAAATATAACATGCATGTCAATGGTCACCCAAGGATACCAAAGACCTTGCAATATGAAAAAGAAATAGCCTGGACATGATTTGGCTATAGTTTTACGACCGGCCGCCTGCCTGACGTCAACCCTCTTTGGGAATGTATTGTAGCAAGAGATGTTTGTGCTTAGTCCGTCGCCTCTTACGACATCCACAGAAAGAGATGAAGTGGTCTTATTCTAACTCGGGACCACACGGGTGCTTAATATACTTTATGTTTCATATTTATACATTTAATTACTGGTCATAATAATATGCAGATATACTATCACATCTTTATACCTAAAGGGGCAGACAGAGCCGGTAATAATTATTTCATTATTTTAAATCTTTCATAATATCGACATCATGGCGTATTGGTTAATATGCTGATTCGTCACTCGAAGGTTCTGGGTTCGATCTCCAGCCAGTTAAATGCTGTTCATGTGACATGGTGCCAAGCACAATGGCTGCATTCCCGCGCTAAATGGCTACTTAAATTCTCTGCGCATGATATGAGCCAGCTCTCTTGCCACCAGGTGGCGTCGAAGAGCCGAGGAGAAATTTTTCAAATTTTTTTTTGTACTTGGACCCTACGTATTAAAAGCTTCGACGCCAAGCGGAACAAAACATATTCATCCCCAAATGAATATTTATCCATAGTTCTTATTGATGAAATGATACAGCTAGGGTTTTTTTTTACCAAAATTGAATAAACTGCCCCAAAATTGCTGCAAATGCACTGAATTGCTATTATGCATTACACATGGGAATTTTATTGCGAAAAAAGCTCAACAGGGAAAAATAAAATGCCAGTCTATTATATTGCTGTCATTGTATTCTGAGGTTTATTCCCTCTGTATCTAAAGGCTTGTTTACAACGATTTTTCTATATGTTAGCCAAGAAGTTTGCTAATTGCCTTCACCAGCCCACAGTTGGCATCTCATTTTCAAAGGATTAAAATCTTTATTGACCCCAATGGTACGAAAGGTGAACTTAACGCTATTGCATTCTCTACCAGTTTAAGTGGGTTTGGGTGGGTTGGAGTGGTTTAGGTTGGCCATTTCAGCATGAGAAAAAAGATTAGATTTTTTTACATTTGACTACTAAAAATTATTACGTCATTTGTATATAAATCCTTTATATTTATTTCGGCATTTCGAATAAAGTACGTAATTTTATGAAACTAGGACGAGAAGGAAACCTGACCATTGTATTAATTTTAGGTTTTACAAGTACAAATGGTTTTAAGTTTGTAGAACCAATGGAAACATACCTGCTTAGTGTTGTCTTGAGTCAGTCAGATCATTGTGCTCAGTGGCGGGGTGGTCAGAGCCGCAACCCCTAATTTTCCGGTTCATTAAACCGTCTTATGGCGCAGGCCGGCGCCTCCATAGATTCCCATCAGATTGTCCGATCAGGGATACCTCGCCAATAAATTTTCCCGTGTCAAAGGGAAAAAATGTTCGATGTAGGGGATTTTGTGTTTTATTGGCTTGGTTCCGTATTCTGATTGGCTGAGCGATCTGATTTTGGTTACGATCAAGATTTTGTTATTTGCTTTTGTTACAAAAACAATTACATCAGATCGATTCCATACCAATTTCCAATACACACACAAGTAGAAAACAACTTCTTAAAAATGTTAAATACTTTTGTTAGGGAAAAGGGTACTTGACTAATTCCACAAAAAAGGCAGAGGCATATTTTCATAGTCTAGAATCACATACAATGCAACTTTCATTAAATATTTATTAACAACAAAGGAAACATTAAATTTCTTAAAAACAAAAATAAAGATAAAACATAACTAACTACACTACCCTGCCTACTAATATTGACAAATAAAGTAGATCGCGTAGTTCTTTACCATTTTTTTTTTTTTTTTGACGCGGAGAAAATCCCTTCGGATACCTTACCGGTTACAGCACACCGGTAAGGTTATGTGGTGTTACCACTAAAAACTCCGCGGTGTCACCTCTCAGCCGCTATCGGCCGGGGCCGTGTGATTCTCATGCTCCACAGCCCCGGCGCGGCCGGCCGCTACCTTAGCGGCCCCGGCTCGCCAACGGCCTCACGGCACCCTCTGCTGAATCAGAGGGGCCGGAGAAACCGTCGCGTTGGCCTCTCGGCCCGACAAGAACAGGCGCGCTGACACGCACACGCGCCTGCCTTCCACTCCGGAGGGCTGCCCGTTGGACGATGGAATCCCGTTTCCAACGTCCAACCAGCCCTCATAATTTGGGGCCTGCAGAAGCAGGCCCTGCCCCAGTCACCTGACGGTGACCGGGGCTCACCAAGTCGGCCGCAGGGGATAGGGAGAGCGGCAACGTAACACCGACACTCCTCTTTCCCTGCGGCCTTACCATTGCCGTGCCAAGCGCCACGGCCGCGCTTGGTCGCGGAGGATAGGGCGAGCGGCAACGACACACCGACACTCCTCTTCCCCCGCGACCCCTACCACGGCTGTGAGAGTAGGGAGTTAACCCCCTTCTCTCACAGCCAGGCCATTCCCACCAGGAATGGCCTCCACCGGGCCCGGGGAGGCCTCAGCCTCAACCCGGGCAATGGGTTCCTCTTGGCTTCCCCGCGGATGAGGCAGTCCGCAGGTACTGAGCCCCCCCATCGCGACAAGATGAGAATCCGGGCGGGGAGGTAGTTCTTTACCCTGTGGCAACATGCCCAGAAGACTGGCAGCATTGCCAAGTTGTGTCAGATTTATAAACAGTCTATGTAAAAACTTAAAAAAGATACGCAACACATTTTTATTTCAATTTGATCAAAACTACGTAGGTATCTTTTCTACATTAAAGTAGCTAAACTTTCATAAATTCAAAACTAATATCGAAATGTTACCTACGCAACGTACTTATTCACTTGTGATTTTGCGAATTTTCTCCCAGCAGATACGAGTAACATCTGTACTCACCGATCCCCAAAATGCACCTTAAACCTTCGAATCAAAACTCAAGACAAATAATAAAAAAATAAGAGTCACCCCACCCCTGCCAATGGACCGTGGACTCCATAAATCCAGCTGGATTATGAAGACTTATTGTCAGGTTTCCGGGAGCTTCCATTGTTTTTAAATATCATAAATGTGCAGATTGGAAAGAAATTGCCAATAATGTACTTTATGTAGCGATGCAATATTTTGACTAAAAATATAAACTAAATTATATTACGGACTAAGGTATTTGGAAGTACATGTTGGCCGTATGCATCCGGGAAGATAAGGACATATTGCCACAAACTGGGTTCCAACAGATGGATACAGAAAGAGAGGTAGACCGAGGACGAAATGGGCAGACGATTTGCGTGCATTTGATAAAAGACAAGAAACTGAAGGCCAGGGATAGACAATTGCGGAAGGAAAGAAGGGAGGCTTTTGCACAGTGGGATGTAGATGGCTTGTAAAAAAAGGTATAAAAAAATTTACTGTTATTCAAAATTAATCTTGTAGACTTCTTGTTTGTCATGAAAATTACATTGATAAATTGTTTTATCGATTTTTATCTGATTCTTACACTTGTCTTTTATTCCACAGATCAGTATTGTCTTAACATTCTTTCTCTTTTGCTTTAATAGCTATCCGATTGCATCCTATACATAGCCACCGATATTTTCTTCAACTCAACCGACGAAATGGGAATAGTATAATCTTACATAGAATCACCGCAAATAGTAAATATACATGAAAATCACCGTACCTATTTACGTTTAACTTGTTCCGTGAACATTCCGATTCATCTCAAAGAATGTTTGATTAGTTTCATTTCTATTTTATCAGTTTAAAATTCCAGTATACCATGAACAAAGTAAAGATATATCCTTTTCATTGCTTATCTCAAATACAATTTATTGTAAAGCTCTGTTCACAATATTAGCGAATACAGCCATTTATTGCAATTTAAATGACGGACAAATCGAATGTACCATACATTTGATTAGTCCAATATTTAAGGTATTATGGTCTATTTATTATGAGACAAAAATGTGTATCTAAGTACTTTTCGGCTTACCCTGCAAAAGCACATAATTAATCCCAATTATGCCTATTCCACCTTATCAACCGACTGCAAAAAAGGGGAGGTTTTCAATTCGTAAGTAAGATAAGGTTTTTTTTTGGTTGTATGTTACGCGATATCTTCGCCAATTGTAAACCGATTTCGATGATTATTTTTTTTATTTGAAAGCCTCTACTACTTAATTAGTCCCACAATAATTTGGTAAAGACATGATAAAAAACTTTGGAGATATGAAAGAAACTCCTCAAAGATCAAGCCGGTTTAAAAAAAGAAAATTAAAACAAGGTCTTTACGTTATACGTGGTTATAGTAAACAGTCTATAAACAAGACCCAAGTACGAACCCGATGCGTATCGACGTAAGTATTTTTGGCGGGCTTTATGCAAGTTACGTCGTTGATAGTACTTTATGTTCCTGTTTGGAGCACTTCTAAAGGATAATGGTTTCCTGTGCATAGCGATCCTTATAGGTTATTTCATTGTATAGATTATACTTATACAGTCTTATTATAAAAAAGGCCTTAATCATGTATTAGTCCCGTATTAACTTAATCTAGGTTTAGTACGGTAACAAACTATAAACCTACGATAAACTGTGTTTCATTATAAAACCTCCAACAAAGACGGATCAAGATAGTTCCACGATAGTCTGAGCCTAAGTTGAAAAAACGTTCTGTTTTTTATAATAATATAATTTCTTCGAAAAGATTTTATTTGAAAAGGAATTAATCTATAAAATAATTTAATTAAAATTTTAATATACGTATCTAATATTACCAAATACCTCTTATTTATTGATCTAATTAATAAAAATCATATAATGGACAGTAAAAAAAGTTATTGCAACATCAATAAATGGAACGCAACAAAGTTAACAACTTTAACAACGTAATTCTATATTTAGTCTGTGGTATATCGTCATCTCTAGGCTAGGAGTAATATTATTCTGTGATCGTCATTTTCCCGCCTGCGGTAACAAGTTTGTTTACGTTTGTAATATTGTAATTTGTGAATAATCTTGATGAATATGGTTTTTTTGTGCGTGTTGTATAGTGTTAGAAATATCAAATCGTGTTTTAATGTTTTGAAATAAAATAAACAAACAAAAGAGTTGAAATTGTGCTTAATAAGAATTTTGTCATGAAAACTTAAAAATACGTTTAAATCATCTTCATGGCAGTTTCAACACATTTCCTGGATATAATAAGCATTTATTAATAGCCATCAGAACTCTACCGACAAGAGCAAGCTCTTAAATTAAAGAAAAAAGAAAGAAGAATACCCGTCAGGTATGTTTTCAGTTTTACTACGATTTCGATGTTTTATTTTGATTTACGTGATGATTTTGAAGATAAGTCAAAGTTTAGTTCGAACCTGCTAGGGCCCGTTGTGGTTTTTATCAAATAAAAATAACAGAATTCAATTATCAATATCATTTCAATAATTAATATGACGTTTGTTTGTACAATTTGTAGGTTATAAATTAGTTAAATCTAGCTTAAACTACCCCTGTAGGTGGTTTAGCTATGGTCTAAATTGGTTTATGTCTTAAACCTCGTTTTGTATTAAGATTTTCCTTGTTACTTAAGGCGACGTGTGTTCACAATTTGCAATACTGTGCGTGTTTTTGAAAAATCACTGTTATTAAACTACTACAGTTTATTCCTCAAAAAATTTACATACAAATCTTAAGGATTTTCTACAGACACCTACAATAGCCAAAACACGATTGAGCATTTTTGGCTCGATAGGTATGTTTGTGATTTTTTTCTATCGAGCCAAAAATGCTTAATCGTGTTTTGGCTATTGTGGGTGTCTGTAAAAAATCTTAGGATTTTTATGTAATTTTTTTGTGGAATAAACTGTAATAGTTTAATTACAGTGATTTTTTTAAAAACACTCACAGTATTCTTGTTTCTGAACTGGCGGGGCCTTAATTTAGATCGACTTTAAAACTCGATTAATCTTAAGACCTTGTTTTATAATAATAATATCTATATCTATCTATCTAATAATAATAATAAATAACTCTACTCTGAGTGCTACTACACTTATTCAGTCAATAAGTGTAGTAGCACTCAGAGTAGAGTTCCGAGTTATATTTTTTTTTTTTTTTCCCTTTCTTAACGTACCTACTATAAACAAGTACGCTAATAATATTACAATCTAGCCTAAACTAAGACTAATAAGTAATTAAACATTGACCTAGTTTTATACGTTGTATTCTAAGAATGTGTCCATTGGCACTTTTCTTACTGTCTTTATTAAGGGGAAGGCACTTTGTTCGTGTGTCTCTGCTGGCACATCACTGCACTATAATATCAATTTATATATATATATTTATAACTACACTAGTTCAAAAGGTTTGGATCTTTTGAGACGTCGCACTATGTCCGTGTTGTCGAGGAGCTGAATCGCCTCAACATTCACATGGTGAAGCAGTCTATACTCATGTGCTTCGGCGTATTTTTTGATTACTTTATCGACGGTCTGCATTTTAAGGTCCCGGTGTAGATCGTCGATTCTTATATACCAAGGCGCATTCACAATGACCTTCAGTACGTTATTTTGGAAACGTTGAATAATTTCAATGTTACTTTGTTTAGTACAACCCCATAGCTGTATACCATAAGTCCATACTGGCATGAGGACTTGTTTATATAGTAGTATTTTGTTATGTACTGACAATGCGGAGTTTCTTCCAAGTAGCCAGTACATCTTCTGGAATCGTATATCGAGTTCCTCTCTTTTCTTTTTGACGTGGGCTTTCCAGCGAAGCTTCGCGTCGAGTGTTATACCTAGGTACTTAGCAGTGTTTTCATATGGCACTTGCTGTCCATTTATGTAGACAGGACAGTAGTCATCGTGTTTATTTGTGAAGTTAACGTGGATTGACTTCGACTCGTTTAGCTTAATTCGCCACCTCTTTGTCCAGTTATGAACTTTGTTAACAGCTACTTGGACCTTTTCTGCTGCTTCCGCGTAACTCCGAGTTATATGATACTTGGGGACTTTATTTTCAATAATATTTCTGTTTTTTTTTTCAGTTATATGAATAAAAAATTCTTCTTATTTTGCTTCCCATAGAAACAGATCAGCTGATAGGTCAACTTGTATGGAAAGTCTAAAATTATTTTTTTGTATTACACTATAATGGTCCATGGAGACAGTGGTTGATTATCATGAACTGCATGTAACCTTAAAACAGTTTCAGTATTACAGTTACAGTAAACAAAATTGTTTTACCTTATATCAAAGAATTACTCGTATTTTATTATTAGGTAATTTTGTTTTAATTCAGTATATAATTTCCTTCTACTCCAAAGGTGTCTAAATCCAACACAAAACAGTAATTATCAGATTATTTCCAGCCAATAGCTTTCTGATAACAGTCCTTCAGACACAATGGCAAGTCTTAATTAATTGTATTGAATACCCTCGCCGATGGAAGATAGTAAATTCTTTTGAGGATTATCGTCAATCAGGAATCTTTTAATTAAGATATTTGAACTGACGGGATTTTTGTTAGCCGACTTGTCTGAGGAAATACATATTCGTTTTTGATTATTCAAAAAGAAAGATGTTTTTGTGCTTTGGAAGGTACGTAAAGCTGTGGGTCTCGAACGCCGTCTAGCATTTGTTTAAACCTATCCTGAGATTGGTTCTGGTCTACCCTTTGGGTTGCGGAGGTCAGATGGCAGTCGCTCTGTGTAAATATCAGTAACCTCGTCAAAGTACCTAGGCTAAGTAGCGGACCCCGGGTTCTGTAGCGTTACCGCTGAAGATGCAACCGGGAATACACTTGAATGATGATTATGACAATAAAATACAATACAACTAAATATATCTCCTCACTTTCATATTTATCACCTTTTTGTTATATCTTTTATCATATTAATTTGCAAAAAGCAGTTTTACCATTTGCACCACACCATTTTCGTTCTCTATTCTTATTCATTCCATAAAGTAGAGTAAAATCTTCCAACATCTAAAAACAAATCTACGATTCATAACAGCACCTTTGCCGTAAGCGGGCCCAGCCAACCGTGTATTAATTGCTACAGAGGGTGGCAATTTTAGAATCCCGCAAGATAGTTGCTAACTTCCGAATTTCGGCAATTCGCTGCAACCGCGATCGACTTTTAGTATTGTTGTGGATGTTACGAGATTTCATTATGTATGCTTGCTTTGTTAAAGGTACTTTAATCGGCTCGGAGTTTCGTTTCATTTTAGTTATGAGCACTGGTGCAAATTTGTTGAGATTCTTCACTTCATTTTAGTTATTTTAAAAAAATATATAAATATTTACAATTTATCTAGTAATAAATATTATAAAGATACAGATACACTATCACGTCTTAATCATTAACGGGGCAGACATAATATTTTAGATTTTTTGGCTTTAAACAAACAGAGCCCAGAGACTAGATTTTTCGGCTTTAAACAGACAGAGCCCAGAAACTAGATTTTCCGGCTTTAAACAGAGAGAGCCCAGATACTAGATTATTTGGCTTTAAACAGACAGAGCCCAGAGACTAGACTTTTCGGCTTTAAACAGACAGAGCCCAGAAACTAGATTTTTCAGCTTTAAACAGACAGAGCCCACAAACTAGATTTTTCGGCTTTAAACAGACAGAGCCCAGAGACTTGATTTTTCGGCTTTAAACATACAGAGCCCAGATACTTGATTTTTTGGCTTTAAACAGACAGAGACCAGAGACTAGATTTTTCGGCTTTAAACAGACAGAGCCCAGAAACTAGATTTTTCAGCTTTAAACAGACAGAGCCCACAAACTAGATTTTTCGGCTTTAAACAGACAGAGCCCAGAGACTTGATTTTTCGGCTTTAAACATACAGAGCCCAGAGACTTGATTTTTCGGCTTTAAACAGACAGAGACCAGAGACTAGATTTTTCGGCTTTAAACAGACAGAGCCCAGAAACTAGATTTTTCGGCTTTAAACAGGTAGAGCCCAGAGACTAGATTATTCGGCTTTAAACAAACAGAGCCCAGAGACGCAAGATCCTTAGGCCACTTTTAGCGTTATGGTTGGCGAGAAGATGGAAATAGTGAAGGGTTGCTAGCCGCATCGCCTATTAACATTCTTCCGGACCAGCATTTAAGATCTTTACATTTAATTCTGTTTTTTTTCATTCGCATAATTTCTCAACAATTTTGTACATTCCCCCACTTGCTTTTTCATTAATTACCGGTGCTTTCGCAACAATATAGGAGCAAGAGGCTTCAATCGAGCTTCGGCTGAGAGCAAAATTAATATTGACGCTATCTTCTTTGGCAAAGGGTGCTTTAACCTGCTTTTAATTACACAAACCTTAGGGTGGTTATTTCATCTTTGCTACTGGTATCAAAAAATATTTAGTATAAATAAACACACGTACCTAAATGAAAAAAAAAACACTAAACTAACGAGAACTTTTTTTTATTCAAGAAACATTATTTGATATTGAACAACTTTTCATAATTAAAACTTAGAAAGTTTCACTCTCAAAAAAAAAAAGAATAAATATTCTACCTCTAATTGTAAGAAACGTATACTTTAATGTAAGTACTTTTGATTTTTTGGGCTTGATAAAGTTTCCAAAGTATTATGGTTCACTGCGTTATTTAAACAAAAGATTCTGCGCCAAAACAAAATAAAAATGTTAACTTTGATTTATTCTAGTATGCATAGTACAAACGCTAAAGTTAGGTTGTTGCATCTTTAACAGTCGAGAAAGTTTAAACTAGCAGAGATTTATTTACTTTCCCGCTGAATAGAGACAAATCACTTGGATTTAAATCTAAGCTCGCAGTTCACATTGCACATAAAATGGACATCACGCGTAAACGGACTTTAGCGAAGCAATAAATTAAACTTTACTTATCGCTTTATTGTAAATCTCGAAAAAGTTCCGAGCTAAAAACTTTGAAAGTTACACGTCTCGATCGAACACACGCGTCATAAAGCACAAAAGGAAAGAAAAAAATAATTTAACAGAAACACTTTGGGACGGATAAAAGGAAACGTGAAAGTGGGAAAGTTTGAACAATTCGAATGCAGGGCCTAAGATACCTCCCTGGGAGACTCCTTCTGATTCCACCTCTTTTGTCTAACTTACTGTTTGAACTGGGAACTAGTAAGTTTCATTGTGCTCGTGTTGAATGGAGGAGTAAAAAGGTGGGCGCAAGATACAAGTTTTGATGGTTCAAAGGAACCGGGCGCGGTATCGGCGGAATCGAAGGCTTTCTATCGATTACTTTATCTAAATTAAAATTGTTTTGTGATTCTCTGAAACGAATTGTTGTGTCGTTTAGAGTCTGTAGTCTAGACTGTTACTTTCGTAAATAAGTTACGTATATCGGGACTTCTAGGATGGTGTACCTTACAAAAAATACCATTAAAGGCAATCTCTAAACAATGGATATTACAAAATAAACCGGCCAAGTGCGAGTTAAACTCGCGGGGTTAGGGTTCCGTACAATTGATTGAATTTTTATAGTTTTTCCTGTAATCTACAAGTAATGAACTATATTTTGCATTTTTTTCAAAATTTTAGGCTCAATAGTTACGGAGATCAGGGGGGGGGGGTTGGTCAATTTTCGTCTTCTTTCTCGAATAAAATCAAAAATATTTATTTTAAAATAAAAACAAAAATAAATTTGAGATCCTTATAACAAGGCCTTTCATTTGATTGCAACTTTTTTTTTAAATTTTCTAATTAGTCACCCGTAAATGAATCTTATTTTAAAAAAATATTTTTTTACTTTGCACATATGTGTTTGGGTCATAGGATTGCATCATCCTACCAAATTTCACCTGATTCGGTCCAGTAGATTCGGAGCAAATTGGCTGTGACCGACGGACGGACAGACAGACGCACTTGTGGTGCTATAAGAGTTCCAAATTTTAATTTTTTGTACGGAACCCTAAAAAGATCTATAAATCTTTCATGTGTGTGATGGGTATTAGATTTTTCAAGCTGCCTAAAGGCATTTGGCATAGCTTGACGTCTACCATACCCCTCTGGCCTGAGGCCAGTTGCGATGACTTGCAGCCAAGTTACACAACTTGTCATATAATGGTGACAGCCGGGACCAACTACGTCACTCCTTCTAAAGCATGGAGCAGTTCGAGATTTTTTTATGCCGCTTGTTCGCTTGTTGGTCACCTAAATGCGGACCACGCCTCATTTACTGAACTTGCAAAAGCGCTTATAAAGCGTACGCCGGGCCACCAAGTACTCAGTACCAAAATAACAAAATATACTGAAACTATTATAAGGGTGAATTCAGTTCATGATACTGAACAACTTTCCCCAAGGAACATATACTCGTATCAAAATATTAATATTTGTACACTAAAATTATTGACGTGTAAAAGTGCCGAGATGGGTGGCGTCGACAAAGAGAGGTCTATGCTCAGCAGTGGGCGGAAGAAGGGCTGGGATGATGATGATGAAAAGTGCCTGCAAAGGCCTAATTACCGAATAAATATTTGATTTTGATTTTGGGCAGCAGCGTCGGAAGTGCGATAGTGACCCCCCACTGCGCTCGCCAACCCGCCTGCCAAGCGTGGCGAGTATGGCAAAACCCCTCTATGAAGGTACAAAATGCGACCAGGCCCCCAGTACCCGGCAGCCCTGCTATTCCTGACTCCGGTAGCGGTCATGGTAACGGCAGGGCAGGGGGTGCTAAGAATCCCCGGATGGGATCCGGCTACCACCACCGGCGAAAACTGGCCCTGGTAACACACAACGTCTGCACTTTGAGGACAGACGAGAAACTGACTGAGGTGGAAGAGGAGATGAGTAGGTTACGGTGGGACATAGTGGGGTTGTCTGAAGTCCGAAGAGAGGGCGAGGGCACGACAACCTTAGAGTCCGGTAACCTACTCTATCACCGGGAGGGAGACGAAAAGAAGTCCCAGCATGGTGTCGGGTTTCTCGTTCACAGGTCCCTCATAAATAACGTAGTGACCATCTACAGTGTTTCCAGCAGGGTAATATACCTGATACTCAGAGTATCCAAAAGATACTCGTTGAAGGTCATACAGGTATACATGCCGACCGGAACACACTCAGATGCGGAGGTTGAGGTAGTGTATGAGGACATTAGTAGAGCCATACACGCCTCCAAAACCCATTTCACGGTTATAATGGGGGACTTTAACGCAAAACTGGGGAAGAGACGCGATGGAGAGATCAGGGTGGGGCAATTTGGATATGGTAAGCGCAATGACAGGGGGCACAGGCTGGCTGATTTTCTGGAGGAAGAGGGACTCTTTGCGATGAACTCTTTCTTCAAGAAGCCGCCACAGAGGAAGTGGACCTGGATGGGTCCTAGTAAGAATAACCAGCCCCCAGTCAAGAACGAGATAGACTTCTTCCTGACAGCGAAGAGGCAGATATTCAATGATGTCTCCGTGATCAATATGATTAAAACCGGCAGCGATCACCGAATTGTAAGAGGCATCTTGAATATCGACCTCCGACTTGAAAGGTCAAGGCTTATGAAGTCTACGCTCCGACCATCACTGAGCCAGATCCAAAACCCCGAAAGCTTTCAAGTTGAACTCTCCAATCGCTTTGAACTTCTCCAGGATTGCATTTCAGTGGACGAGATAAGCAACGGGTTTATAGAAACTGTTCAAGCAGTGGGATCTAAGTTCTTTAAGTCCCGCCCTAAAAGTAAACCTCAAAAAATCTCTGCTCAGACCCTAGACCTTATGACACAGCGACGATCCATGCCGCTGCAAACCTCCGAAGACGCTAAGTCATATCGAAAGCTTAACCGACAAATTCAAAAGTCCTTGCGACACGACATTCGCTCCTTTAATACTAAATGTATTAAGGAGACGATAGAACAAAACAAAGGTTCCAAAGTGTTTGCAAGGGCTATGTCTACTGGGCAGAGCCGATTGACTAAGCTGAAGACGGAGGGCGGAAACGTTGTGTCGACGGGGGAGGGGGTTCTGGGAGAGATCGAGAGGTTCTATGGGCAGTTATATACATCCGTTGCAAAACCTAACATAAATACGGCAAAAGATCCAAGAGCCAAGTTAACCCGACACCATACCGAAGATATCCCGGACATCAGTCTGTACGAGATTAGGATGGCTCTCAAACAGCTTAAAAACAACAAGGCGCCGGGCGAGGACGGAATCACAGCAGAGCTTTTGAAAGCGGGCGGAACGCCGGTACTGAAAGTCCTTCAAAGGCTCTTTAATTCCGTTCTACTCGAGGGAGTGACGCCAGAGGCGTGGAACGGGGGTGTGGTGGTTCTGTTCTTCAAAAAGGGTGATAACACTCTCTTGAAGATCTATAGGCCCATCACACTTCTGAGTCATGTCTATAAGTTGTTTTCGAGAGTCATCACGAACCGTCTCGCTAACAGATTTGATGCCTTCCAACCTCCCGAACAAGCCGGGTTCCGAAAAGGCTATAGTACCATGGACCACATCCATACGCTGCGGCAGGTTATAGAGAAGACGAGGGAGTATAACCAGCCGTTATGCTTGGGGTTCGTGGACTATGAGAAAGCCTTCGATTCGATCGAAACATGGGCCGTGCTTCAGTCTCTCCAGCGGTGCCGTATTGACTATCGGTATATCGAGGTGTTGAAGTGTTTATACAACAAAGCCACTATGTCGGTCCGAGTACAGGAGCTCAGTACGAAGGCTATTCCATTGCAAAGAGGCGTGAGATAGGGAGATGTCATATCTCCAAAACTGTTCACCGCTGCTCTGGAAGATGCCTTCAAGCTTCTAGAATGGAAAGGACTGGGCATTAACATCAATGGCGAGTATATCACTCACCTTCGATTTGCCGACGATATCGTTGTCATGGCAGAATCGATGGAGGACTTAAGTACGATGCTTGAAGACCTAAATCGAGTTTCCCAACAGGTTGGCCTGAAAATCAACATTGACAAGACGAAGGTCATGTCGAATATGCACGTAACGCCTTTACCTGTTTCTGTTGGGAGCTCCACCCTCGAAGTTGTAGACCAGTATATCTACCTGGGTCAATTGATCCAGGCAGGAAGTTCCAGCTTCGAGGAAGAGGTCTTTCGACGAATCCGACTCGGCTGGGCAGCGTTCGGGAAGTTACGCAGTGTCTTCTCGTCCAAAATACCCCAGTGCCTCAAGACGAAAGTGCTTAATCAATGTGTGTTACCAGTGATGACATAAGTCATCAGCGGGCTATGGAGAGGGCTATGCTAGGTGTTTCTTTACGTGATCGAATCAGAAATGAGGAGATTCGTAGAAGAACTAAGGTCACAGACATAGCCCAGCGGATTAGCTCATTGAAGTGGCAGTGGGCGGGGCACATAGCGCGAAGAACCGATGGCCGATGGGGCAGAAAGGTTCTCGAATGGCGACCGCGTACCGGCAAGCGCAGCGTAGGACACCCACCTGCTAGGTGGTCAGATGACCTGAGCAAGGTTGCAGGAAAACGCTGGATGCAGGCCGCTTACGATCGGTCGTTTTGGAAATCCTTGGGGGAGGCCTATGTCCAGCAGTGGACTTCCTGTGGCTGATATGATGATGATGATGATGATTTGATTTTCATATTAAAAATAATTGTTGAACTTCCATACAGATTGAACGATTAGCTGATTCGAGTTTGTATGTAAAGCAAAGAAATAATTTTCATATTTCGATAGTTGTTCAGTATCATGAAATGAATTCACCCTTCAAATAGAGTCAGGATATTTTGATATACGTTATATTTTTTATCTACACTAATATTATAAAGAGGAAAGATTTGTACCTATTTTTGTATGTTTGTATGTTTGTAATGAATAGGCTCAAAAAGTACTGGGCCGATTTAAAAAATTCTTTCACCATTTGAAAGCTACACTATTCCCGAGTGACATAGGCTATGTGTGTACCACGGGCGAAGCCGGGGTGGACTGCTAGTTTTTAATATATACGTTCTTTTTCTCTTCTACGAGTATACGTGGAGAGTGTAAGCCAAATCCTCTGACTGCTCTGGCTAATATATGGCTCTGGTAGTACAGAGGGGAGCGTGCTCCTGCAGTGGAGACTAAAAAACACTGATGATGATGATGATGACACGTTCTTACTATATCAAATATTGAAAATATAGATAAGGACAAATAAACTAAAACTAGGCTTCGCATTTCCTCGATCAGCTTTTATGATCTGCGTAGGAAAAGAAGCAGCTGGTACATTCTAGGTTTTTTTTACTTATAGACCAGCATGAAAGAATCGGCGAACATTCTGCGATCAGATTGCAGACGTTCTAAAAAAAAGGAGAGATAAGAAGTACCCGTAACCGATGGGAATTTATAAAGAGGTTGATGAGTGTAGATGAAGCGAAAGAGGTCTGTCTGGATCGTAGCAAGTGGGGGTCCATAGTCTCTGCCCACCCCTATGGGAAGCAGGCGCGATAGTATACGTATATAGACAAGATCCAGGACAATTTGAAAAAGGCCATTTTCCAACTTGCTCTGGCTGGTAACAAACCCAGAACCTCCGGATTAGCGGTTTAGCGTGTTAACCATTACGCCACGGAGGTCGTCATATATGTATGTATGAAAGGATCTGCGGATATGCTGGTGTTCAAAATACATATACGTACAAATCAAACTAATACAAATAGTAAGTCCTAAAACAAGGTATGAAACTTGGAAGTATATCAAAAGTTGAGCAGTTTTCCGATACACGGATAAGAGCTACCTGCAGTTTGGTATGCAATCCAGATTGTCAAAGCTTTGTCGTCGTCTGTTAGTTTTTAACTCTGGATTACTTTTAGAGACGCATTCTGTAGTAGTAAAGTTAAGTATATAACTTAGCTGGAGTTTGACTTTTTATCTTTTTTTATTTTAGGCAGGCAGATAGAACTTCAAATGTATGTATGTATATAGTATGGCAACCCACTTTTATTCTGCTAAGAATATAAAATGTGTACATTTCTTTTTGTCTCCTTTGTCATTCCCAGTTGCATAGTCAGCTCAGTTTCGGAGCCTTAGTTAAAAAAACAAAACAATCCGCATTTCCATAAAAAAGTGTGCAGCCGCCCGGATTACTATAGTGATCTTATAAGTGGTTCGATTTATTACGCATTATACGCATATGTCAATTACATGTTGTTTAATGTGAGGTACCTATATTAACGTTACTTCACAAAATGACAAATTATTCAATGCAGTACCTATACAGGTGACTTTTTATCCACCTAAAATCGATAAAATTTTTTTGTCCTTCCATACAAAATCCGTTTGGCTGAGCGCTGGTTTGTATGGAAGGACGAAAAATTTTTATCGATTTTTAATAACTTTTTTTATAGAAAGTAGTTCAGTATCATGGACTGAACTTGCTCCAAAAATATAGCAGGTGGATAAAAATATAAAAATTTTGCCTGTATACTCGTATATTTGCAAACAGAAATTGTATTTATCAAGTCACCTATTTAAACCTTAGAGTTTGGTATGCAGCTTGTAAGTCTCCATGTTGTCAAAGCTTTGTAGCGCTGTACGTCGACGTTTATTTTTAAACTCTGCAATGTTCGGGAAATTTAGATTCGACATCATGTCATACGTGATTTGGCATTTATGATAAAAAAAGTTTCATCAAACATTTTAATTTAACATTGATTTAACCCTCTTTTGATTGTTTCAGTTCTCATTGTAGAAGAGAAGCATTAAGGTAAGCCTTTTACCATTTTTCCAATCCTTTATCCAATCAGAGTTAATGGCACTCGTAATCAATCCGACCACTCATTGAAATTTGAAATCGGTCTCAATCAACATTAGAATAAGAGATGGATTAAAACGGATTTCAATAAAATTAGAATTTTAAACTCAAGTATGGTACGGCGTTGTCTAAATATTTACCCCGAGTGAAACGTGGGGATGGATTGCAATTAGCTCCTTGACTATAGCGATTATACTACAGTTACAGTGGTCGAGTAAAAAGGCGAGTTAATTTTTTTACGATTTTGTATCATAGGTTTGGAGCTGTAACTGTTAAAGAAACATGGTATGTCTTACTATTAAACACACTATGTTTATCAATGGGAATAAATAACCAAATATTTATAACTGAGTACATAGAGTGTCAGCGCTTTAGAAACATATCGATAAGTTGTTATTAAGTACATATATAGTATGGAAAAAACCGCCAACCGACACTACATGAAGAGTGGGATAAGGATACTGCAAAAGAAGAAGAAGAATCTTAATATTTTGCGATTTACAATATCGTCTTTAAAACAGTTCATAGGTGTAAATAAAGATCATAAAAAAAACGCATTACATAACATCAAAACAGCAATTTTCAATATTTAGATTCCTTGTTGCACCGGACTTTGACCAGGATTCTACTTTCGGTTCAATATGAGCGTTGTATGTAGGCACTATTTGCAAAGTTTAAAACAACGGGACGATAACTTGATCTTTAACTATTTTTAAAAGACATATATGGCGCCCTCCTCTAGATTTGAAAACATATTACAGACCACCACAGATTTTCATAATAGTAAACATGACCATAACCGGCCATATACTCGCATTTGTAATTTAAATAGCGCATTATAAGTGTCCATAAGAGACAACCAGCAATGTGCTAAGATGAGAAGGACTCGCTTTTGTAACTGGTGGCAAGTTACTCGAATAACGTGAAAAAGGTTGACGTTTATAAGTAGCCAAGTGCTTGGATAATATTGTGAGTCAGTGCTTGAAATTCATTCCGATTCTGTTTCTGAGTGGATAATGGCTCTGTTACTATCTGATTTGAAATCTAGATGTGATTTGTTCTACTCGTATTAGCTTTTAGAAGAAATTATACAGAGAGGAAAACTGTTCTAGTCGTGAACTAACCATTACTATAATATTAATAATTTCACGACGATATCAACATTCAAACTATTTTAGTAGTTATCTTAAAGTCAATAACAAAAATGCAATTTGCAGACTCATCAAGAAAACGAAAATTGAAGAGCAAAAAAAATTTTTTTGAATAAAAAAAATATAAAATAAAAAATAATAAAAAAAATTAATTTGAAATATTAATAAAAAATCGCGAGGTCTAAGTTCGCGGCGAACTACTAGTAACTAATTAAAATCTACTATCCACTTGATGTTTGTTCTATTCAGCTTTGTAAATCTCTATGGTGTAGTGGTTTACACGCTAATCCGGAGGTTCTGAGTTCAATCCCTAGCCAGGACAAGTTGGAAAATGGTCTTTTAAAAATTGTCCTGGGCCTTGGGTATTTATCAATGTATTTACAACGATACCGTATGTATTATAAAATATAGTATCACTGAGTTAATACTGGGATACCCCATAACAAAAGTTTAATTGAGGGCTTGTTCAATCAGTGTGATTTGTCTCAATAAAAAAAATCTTGTTATATTTTATCAATTGTTTCGTTTCACTAACATTTGAAAACAAAAACGTTTTTTCAATCAACATTCAAGGTACACTCGGCAACGACAATTCAACCAAAAATCCATGTCTGGCATATAAAGTAAAATAAAGCAAATTGTCAACATTTTGCCGCGGGACGGGGACTGCCAAATGATAATAATGATCTATTGGGTTTACCTATACGTGCGGAGGAGAATTAGGGGCTGTAGGCTCGTGACGGTCCCTTTTTAGACTTTTCATTCATTGTGTAAGATAATCAATGAATCAACGATGACGTTCGATGTCTGATTTATTCTTCTTTGTCTAACCCTTCACCTTATACTATTTAACTATCTCGTTCACACACAACTGTCAAACTTTCTTACTTACTCTCTCATTCATACAAAACCTACATACAATGTATTAGTTAATGTATTAGTTTATGTATTAGTTTATGTATTACAGATATATAATATACGAGTATAACTTATTTTAGATTTAAAACTTTAAATGAATTTTATTGCGATTGTACGTTGACTTTTGCCCGTTATGTCCATTGATTGTATTCTTTCGCCGATACTTGGTTGACTGAAAGCGATCCCATTATGGGATAAGTCCACCATTGTACAAAATATTTTGGTCTATTAATACTTATTTAACTGTAACTATTTCTTGTACAATAAAGATATATAACAAACAAACAAACAATCACGTCTTAATTCCTAATGGAGCAGATAGAGCATATTAAGTCTTGCGGGTCTAAGCAGACAGATCCCAGAACCGCAAGATCCAAAGGCCTCTTTTAGCGTGATGGTGGGCGAGAAGGTGAAAAAATAAATAGTAATAGTGATGGGTTGCTAGCCGCATCGCCTATTAAGAGCCCGTACATCCCTAAAGTTCTTAGAGCGATTTTAAATATTATTAATATTAACAAAAAACTCACTTTGAAATAAAAACACAGGAAAGTTGAGGACTAACTATACGTAATAAGTTTCAAAAACAGGATTGCTAAAAAAAATTCTCGATAGAAAAAATTGCGAAGTTGCCTCTAAATCAGAATTATACTAAAACGGAAAGTATTCATGAAATACAATAAATTAGCCCTTGTTACTTTGGATTATATAATTTCAATAAAATAGTTTTTTTGGAAAACTATAATCCATGTAGGTATTAAACATAAGGCAGTCATAATATGTCTTACTTTTTAAATAACTCTTATATATTCTTTGTAAAATGAAAAAAACCTCAAAATCAAAACCAGGCTCATTGACCTACCATGATCTTTTCACTCCGCATAGTCTCGCTTCGGCTAGAGTAAATTTGTGTGCGTGGAAGCTGGAGCAAAACTTAGATTATTCTCATCAGACCCAGCCTTAACATGATTCCCATTTTCACTTATTAAAAAAAAGTGACTCGGAAGTACTGAGGAGCGAAGAACAGGGACGTGAGTGATCGGGGTTGCAAAGGACCATAGCGCGAAAGTACGGAAGTGCGATAAAATAGATTCTTATATGCATTCATATCTCTTTGTGATTCTTTTATGATCTGACTTCTATAAAGGAGGAGGTTCTCAATTTTTCAGAATTTATTTGTTATGAATGTTCCCCGATTACTCGAAGCTGCTCGTATACCTCGTATACCGAATATTTTTTTGTATGAAACTTTCCAGATAGTCCCATGCTCATCCAATTAGGATCTGATGATGGGATCTTGGTCGAAAAAAACGAGAAATCGAGGGACGTAGGTTTTTAGTCTTAAGAAAAATTATACCGTACATATTGTTTCTTGTATATATACATACTCATGTCCTTCTCATCATCATAACAATAGCCTGACGTCAACAGCTGGAAAAAGGCTTTTCAAGTTCCAAAATGATTAATCCAAAATGGTCTGTATCCACTGATGTTGACTTTGACTTTGTTTTTCAACGATTTTGGCCAGATCACCAGAGCAGCTTGTAGGTATATGAAAATGTGGAATATTTTCGCAGTGCTTGCCAATAAAAAAGTGTACAATGCAATACAGGACATATCTTAAAAAGTAGAAAATGCGCAAAAGGCGGTCTTTCTCAAGCAACTTTACTCAAATATAAAAAAGTGATGGGAAATTATAGTAAATAATAAACCAACCCGAAAAATATATACGGAACCATTACCAAAATTTCATTCTGCCCTTACCAACCTGACTTTTTCGCTAAGTCGTTGAGCTTTTCAATTGTTTTGTGTATTTGGCTTGTTTATTCCCCAATATAGGGAGATTTCTCCAATTGCGCGGTTCCAAAGCCCGGCTTAGCTGCGCGTAATTTTGTGTTAAATCAAAAGTAAAACTCACGTGTATGCACAGTCGATTGTTTAGGGGATGTCACTTGTCTATGGGTGACATGAGTTTCTGATGAAATGTTGTATAAATTGGGAATACAAAAGAATTTACCATTGCATTTTTTTTACAAGCTTTTTTTTAGTTTCATCTTTCCTGTTGTCTGTGTCCGTA
The DNA here is from genome assembly GCA_963576875.1 of Acrobasis repandana. Taxonomy (NCBI): domain Eukaryota; kingdom Metazoa; phylum Arthropoda; class Insecta; order Lepidoptera; family Pyralidae; genus Acrobasis; species Acrobasis repandana. The sequence continues at coordinate 22,931,091 of OY756218.1, read as the reverse complement.
ATCGAATCTTGCAAGCTAAATTACTTACTTCCCAAGTTCCCATTATTCGATTGAGCTGAAACTTCACACAGTCATATAAGTTGGATAACAATGCAATATTATGGTACCTACCAATGACCTGATCTCATGACGAAGCCGGAAGGTGGCCACGACCATATCTGTGATAAAACTACATAACCGAGTTTGGGCTCGATTGATTCGTCATTAGAAGCACTTTAAACTTTTTAGTTCATTTTTTTAGTTATAAGCTTGTATTTTTATTAATTTTGTACCTACTAAGTTTATTGAGAAATGAATGGACGTTAGTTCTTTATTAAGGTATACATACGATTAGAAAGCCGTGTGGTTCCCGGTAGAGTAGAATAGGAAAACACCAAGTCTTCACATGGATGTCGTAGAAGGCGACTTGTGAAACACAAGCTAAACAAAACATAAAAACATCAATGAATCCTCTCCAATCCGCCTGGCCAGTGTGGAGAGTGTAGGCCTAATCCTCTGACTGCTCTGGCTCATATATGGCTCTGGTAGTACAGAGAGGGTGGTGCTCCTGCAGTGGAGACTAAAAAGATCTGATGATGACAATTAGAAAAAGACTTACCTACATAGAATGAGAACACGAAATAAAATGTTCACAGGGAACGATTGCAATAGATTTACTATAATTATGAGTTAAAAAGAAAGTTAAAGGCGTCATTAACTTCTTAATCCAGTTGGCAGTTGTTTCCAACTTGGCATAAGTCGTGTCCTTTGATGTTTATTAGATACAGATATATAAGTAAATGGTCGATCAGCGCACAGTAACAACAGTCACGAGGATACCAATCCTGATGAGGAAAGAAAAAAGGACGTGTTAAATATCATGAACAAAATGTAAAACCTACGAACAATAATTCTCTAGAATCGTAAATAATCCCGAAAAATCATTCCACGCGATATGTACCGCGGCGGGCGGGGCTTAAAATATGAACAGCGCGGCGCGACAGTTCGCCGTGACACTCGAGTCGTGCGGTTGCGTCGCAAGAAGTTTCCTTTGAGAATATTGCTGTGTTTTTGCGATAATCGATTCATTAAAAATGCCGTCATGTGCCGTGAAGTGGTGTAGAAGCCATACAAACATGAAAATTAGTTATTAAAAAAAAGTAACACGTAAACAAGGTTATTTATTTTAGCGTAGCATACTGCATAATAGGTATTATCCGCGCGTTGTATCTCACCGCTCATTGCGTTGACTGCCCCACCTGACCGACTACGACCAGTGACCTTGTCGCGAACAGTCGCATATATCTTTGTCTATGTGTGCGTTCGAGTGTTTCGTTGTAATTACTGTTTGTTTGTTTGCGTAAATGGAATCAGAATCGATCGGTGAATGTAGGAGCGTTAGGTTTCTAGAGAATTTTATTTCGATGCCTAATACCTATGCAAAACACGGGCAAAAATTCAAGGGAATTACTTCAAAAATTCAAATTAGATGACAATTGCTTGAATTGCTTTGGTCTCACGTCCACATCAATAACGGCTCAGATATCTTTGTGACCTTTTTTCTTGTATTATACCAGTCCTATGTTATACGAGTCTAGTCTTTTTATTTAGCTTAGCTTTTACGTAGCTTGAACAATCTGACACCAGTTTTGACCACTACACATTCGAATTAAAACATTTATTAGAATGTGTATTTTAATTAATCCATTTAATAATAAATATAAGGTAAATAGTTGGAAAATCCGCAAATAGCAATTTTAACATAATCCACCAGTTAACAAAAGTGAGTAGACCGTTCATGCCGTCTCATTTGCTGCTGACGCTTCGTGGGTTGTCTGTAACGAACTATGTTATGTGATTATACACTGAAACCGTGTTTAGTAAGTGCCTAATGTTATGGAGTCTCTGAGAGACAAACGTAAAGTTAAAAATTGGAGAGTCATTCACGGTCCCTGTTTACTTGTCTTTTATGTTTCCCATTGACAAAGTTTGTTAGTAATTATTAACCAATTTGTGTCGTTTGCTCTAAAGTTTGTCTTCTTAATAATTAAAAAAAAAATTACAAATGTTATAATAAGATAAATCGGGTTCCATATTCACAAGTACAACAAACGTCTTTCTAAAGGTTAACACATAGTAGACCTCGCCATACGAGTATATAGCGGAAAAAATCACAACTAAATTTAACACATCGCTCGTAACACAGATAAAAAAACATTTGGTGGCGCGATCATTTCAGGTCCACTCCAGGTCCAGTTGTTAACCTTTATTTGAGATTGCGATTATCTGTTTTTGCAGAACTGTGGCGCTCCTATATTTCCTTATCTTGTTATGTAGACTGTACGTTATTTTAATATAAACTAACGTCAATGGTTACTGGCCAGCGTTATATTTTACAAGCATAAATGGTAGGATTATATAATAGTGCATGTTACTTCCATCTCTGCACACTTAATTAAATGACTTCTCCTTATAGATAGATAATAACTTTCCGTATTTAACCCATTAACTTTATCTCTTCTTTTTGCCACAGCAAAAAAGTATTTGTGTCATCTTAAGTAGGTATATTACCTACGACATTATATAAAGTTTCACTTGAATTAATTAAGTATCTTCGTGCAAGTATCACCTAGCCACGCCACTGATTTTATAAAATTTCTCGCAATCCTTTCTCGTACTTTTTATCTTACATTACAATATTATATTTTATTATGCTGACTTCGATACAAATTCCATATGGTGGCGTGGGCAAGTGATGTCACACAGTAACTTTGAAAGACTGTACCTTCTGCATTGTCTTCATTCTTTGCCCCTAACTCCGGCGGTAAATCTTTTAGGTAATTGGCCGGCATTGATGCAGCCAGTATTTCACTAGCATTAATGGCGTGAAATACTGAGCTTTACAACTATCAATCTATTTAAATTTGTGTCAAAAGATTCAGTTAGATAATATCAATGACAACGTGATCACGGATAAAGTATCTGACAATTTACTGTAACTAATTATTATTTGAGGTTGGTAAGAATAGAAAGTAGATTTTGTTAGTTGGGGAGGGTTCCGTATAATTGATTGAATTCTTATAGATTTTCCTGTAATCTACAAGCAATGAACTACATTTTGTTTTTTTTTCAAAATTTTAGGCTCAGTACTTTCGGAGATTAGGGTACATGGTCAATTCTCGTCTTCTTTCTTGAATAAAATCAAAACTATTTATTTCACAATATTACCAAAAATATATTTGAGGTCCTTATAACCAGCCCTTTCATTTGATATATAACATAGTAAGTTTCGCAATATTTTTTTTATTTCTTAAGTTTTCCCCCGAAAATACCCTTATTTTAAAATAATATTTATTTACTTTGCTCATATATGTTTGGGTCATAGGATAACACTATCCTACCAAATTGCACCTGATTCGGTCCAGTAGATTCGGAAAAAATTAGCTGTGACAGACGGACGGACAGACAGACGCACGAGTGATCCTATAAGGGTTCAGTTTTTTTCATTTTTTGTACGGAACCCTAAAAAGTCAAGAGCTCTTGTTTTATTTATATATCTTATCACAATTAATTGTTCCAAAGTGAAAATATACTTTTATCAAATAGCGGACTTGCTATGAATGAGCATTTTCTCCCAGTCAACCATAGGGATAAACAGAGAAAACTGTGCAGTGCAAAAAAGCAAAATATCTACTTAATCACTACTGGTATTCTAAATATGAATAAGTTCTTGAGAACTACTATGAACGCAGTTCTTTGACACTGTTTACCACCGATATAAATTACAATTTATAATCGGATATAATTTTTGATTTTTTTTTTCTTTTATGTTTTGTGAAAGTAATATGTGTGTGTGTGTGTATTTTGAGTCATTGTGTAAAATTCATCTTAGTCAGTAATAACAGTTAAAGGTGTTTTGGCAGATACTTTTGCACTCTTGCCAAATAACCATCCTTATGCTTCTTCTTATCATGGCGCAGGCTCAAAGATTTTGTTTTTATGCATATTTTGTGCTATCAATCAAAACACATTCTAAAGCGTAGAATCCTGATACCACGCGGTTTTTAGGGTTCCGTAGTCCACAAGGAACCCTTATAGTTTCGCCATGTCCGTCCGTCTGCCTGTCCGTCCGGGCTCGTACTCCGCCGCTACTGCACCGATTGTCACGAAAATTGGTGGAGAGATAGATAATGAAGTTCCAACATTGATTTTTAAAATTATGAAAAAATGATTTTTTTTCAGCGAAAAGTGAATTTAAAAAATTAAATTGGACTATCCCCAACGTGTGGGGTATTGTTGAAAAGGTCTTTTAAAATGCAACAAAAACTGCTTAAAACTATGTAGATCAAACCCCCCAGTCTTGAGATAATCTAATACAAAGTTAAAATTTGAGGTCCCTCCACCGTAACTTTTGAAATATTACTAAAATAATTCTGAAAAAAATGTGGTATATACCTTAAAGTATTTACTTTCAATTAAAACTATAGCGGTCTCGGTATCATAGATTTTTTAATACGTCATAAATCGTAAACCACAATTTACCTTTAGAACTTTTTATATTATGTTACTTGCTGCTACGGAACCCTTCATGGGCGAGTCCGACTCGCACTTGGCTGCTTTTTTTTTATTTACCAATTTCTCTGTTTATCCCTATGGTCGACTGGGATAAAATTCTCTTAGCATTAGGTCCGCCATTTTTTTGAAGTATATATTTACTTTGAAACAATAAAGTGTCAAAAAAATTTAATAATTTTGCTCCATAGCCTTTCCAAGTTTTAGACCACGGACTTACACTGACCATTTATCTTAATTTGACATAAATTATGACGAAACCCATAAAATCGCGTTGATTTGTATGGCCATGGCGGGAAGTGCGTGCCATATCGTAAGTTTGCAGGAGATCAAATCCGACAACCATGTCGGACCGCCCGAAACAGATATTGTTTGCAAAGCCGATGTAGATACTGCAGGGAGATATCGATTTGATTTTCTATCGATAATTTAAACTATTATTGATAAATGTTACAAAATATAACAATAAGTGTACGTGCAGTTCCGCCGGGTTGTAGAAATATAAGATTCGTGAAGAAGAAATATTAGGTATACTCGTACCTATAATAAAACATAAAATGTAAATATTGCTTTGACAAGAAGAATTCGCAACGGCGCATTTCTCTATCTGAAAGTTCCTTTTTTAGGGTTCCGTACCCAAAGGGTGCAAACGGGACCCTATTACTGAGACTCCACTGTTTGTCCGTCTATCTGTCTGCCACAGGGCTCTATCTCTTGAATCGTAATAGCTAGACCCTTGAAATTTTTACCGATTATGTATTACTGTATAACAATAAATACCAAAAATAAAAAAGGTTAAAAATTAAAGGGGGTCATAATACAAAAAACGTGTTTCTTCAGCGTTTTAAAACATTGTACGGAGGTACGGAACCCTTCATGTACGAGTCCGACTCGCTCTTGCCCGTTTATTCATAAATTCTTAGTGGCCAGTATACTAGACCGTAAAGAGGTTGCAATTCATTGCACTTTGCTTCTAACAATAACAACATTTTATAAAATTTCAATAAAAAAGCAGCTCCTGGCCGACATGTTTCGACCTCGAGGCCTTCTACAGGGCGAATGTTTCTCGCGATACGCACACGATGACGCTCCGAGCCACACTGAAATGCTACTTGTTACGTGAGTTACTCATGTATCGCAATGTCTGTGTCTCACGATAGTTTGAACTAGTAATAAAAACCTGAAATCAACAAATTCTCTTAATTAGTTTAGTTCTGCTTTCGTCTGTATGTTTCTTAAATAGTTGTATTATGTGTTTTATGAATTTTTATTTTTATTAATTGTATCATATGATTATGTAATTTACCTGTTTAAACAGTAATTAACCTTTGATATTAGGTTAGCAGTAAAAAGGTTAACGATAACAATTAATTGTGCCCTTGTCCAATTTATTATAAAAACCCTAAAATAAAAGTCAAAGGCTTAATTAATAAGCTTATTACTCACTATTACGCTTTTCTAAATAAATTAATTTCAAAATATATCTTGCTGTAATTTTATCTCATGTTGTCTCGAGTAAGATTAATACCCGCATATGATAAAATGTTTCGAATGACATTATTCTAATCCGAATAATTTCATGTATAACTGTAATTTAGGACCTCATTTTATGGAGATTGATCAACAATGTGACAGTTCATTTATTTTGTGTATTTAATTATTTTGGTGTTATTTTATTTATGTTTTAAGGCAGGTTAAATTATAATAATATTATTTACTAACAAAAAGAAAGAAAGAAAATAATGTATACACATACTGAATTTCTTATTATTTTTATTTTATTACCCTAAATTTCTTAATTACAGAAATAAATATAAAACACTACTCTATACACTGCACCACCTACTAATATTTACAATTAAAAGAACCGGGTAGTTGGTTGAATTAACAAAACATTAATCGTCTAGTTTTAATTTAGAAACCAAAAATATAGCACGGGTTTTACCACTAAATATTACCAACCACTACTTACTACTAAGTATCGGATCACGAATGAAAATATCACATCGATAAAAATAATGTCGACTACATTCCCCTCTCTAGTACCCCGAAGATTTCCCGCCTGGTTTCTTCTCTGATGGCGTTTCCCTGTAATCCGCACTATTTAGCTGCGACGTGTAGTGTCGTGTGGATTCGAATAGGGATGGCCATTAACAATTGAAGTCAATATTATCAAGTGTCGTAAATCATACATACTTATGTCGAAGAAGCTGTAACAGTTACCAAACTTATTTTGCTATTTCGATGGAGTTAAGACTTTTTTAACACCCTTGCTCATAAAATCGATCTAATTTCACCGGTTTTAGATATATAAAGCAGCCTATAAAACACGCGTGTGTTAGAAACGCAAATAGTGGAGTTGTATTTTCTATAACTCACGATTTGATTTTGCGAAAGAAAGGGACAGAATTAATGGACAATCCAGTATGAATGAGAGAGTAAGAAAGTTTGACAGTTGTGTGTGAGCGAGATAGTTAAATAACATAAGGTGAAGGTTAGACAAAGAAAAAGAATAAATCAGACATCGAACGTCATCGTTGTTTCAATATTTATCTTTGTATCTTACATACGCATCAAATTGTTTTCTTTTTTTTTTCAAATTTCGATTTCGCATGCTGCGCGGCGCTGGCCAGTAGGCCGCGCGCCCTGCTGATTTTAAAAAGTAAAACGGCGGGAAAGCAACAGTGTGCATCAAAGTTTTGTGGTTGAGTTTATTTAAAATTATAAATCGTACGATATACGTGCGTATATTGGTTAAACACACTCAGCTCCTAACGCCCTCGCATTCGCTCGGGCTGATATTCAGCTTCGTGTGTTATAACCACCATAACGCACTTATATCGTAATGTACTATTAACCCACTAACAATATTTTGTATTGGCAAAAACACATCTTTTTCATCTTAGCGTATTCCCGGTTGTATCATCAGCTGTGCTGCTTCGGAGACCGGGATGCGTTTTCTCGCTTTTTCTACCCCAAATATAATATGCATGTCGATTGTCACCCAAACATGTCAAATACCTTGCGAAGTGGAGAATAAATAGCCGAAACAGTTTAAACGATTTGGCTATAGTTTTACGACCGGCCGCCTGCCTGTCGTCAACCCACTTTGGGAATGCATTTATGTGAAAAGTTTTACAACGGGCTGCCACCTGACGTTATCTTTGGGGATGCAGTTGAAGTACTCGATGTTTGTGCTTAGTCCATTTGTCGCCTCTTGCGACATCCACAGGAAAAGATGGAGTGGTCCTATTCTACGCCGGTAGCCACACGGCACAGTATTGGCAAAAAAACATATATGCTTTGAAAATTGTTCAGACAAGTCGAATAAAAGCACTTAATCTGATTTCATAAAATCAACCTACAATTTCAATAGCAAGCAAGTTAAGAAATCGTCTAAATATAAACAAAAACCAAGAAAAAATGGTTAGATGTCATATTAATATAATGAGATTTTTTTTCCAATTTTTGGAAAAATATGTTGCCTAGTTTAGTCCCCAAACTGGTAGTTGTTATTAAAGTAGAATTTCTTATTCGTAGCTAAACCTGCAACAACAAAGCAGGATTGTGAGGACGTCAACTGGGATTTGAATAAGCCCCGTAGTGTTTGCAGTCACTGGCCTTTTGCTACTGAAGGTGTGCCTTGTACGCAAATACGAGTATATCCGAGTGTAGTGTAACTCAAGAGAATGATTTAGTACCTACCAACAAATACTAAATATCAAGTCATGTTTTTTTTTTCAAATAATAAATACTCGAGTAGGTCAGCATTGCCATCCAGCGTGGCAATGCTGCCAGCGTGCCCAAAAAACGTGCAAAAGGGCAATGACCTATATAATACGATATTTTTAGTTTATTTTTATAAAAAACGAAACCCATAAAGGATCACTCGTGTGTCTGTCTGTCCGTCCGTCTGTCACAGCCAATTGCTCCGAATCGACTGGACCGAATCAGGTGAAACTTGATAGAATGTTGTAATCCTATGACCCAAACACATATGTGCAAAGTAAATAAATATTTTTTTAAATAAGGCTCCATTTCACAGGCCATTCAGGGGACAAATTAGGAAATTAAAAAATAAAGTTTTGCAAACCTTACTGTGTCATATATGTCGTTAGGAGGATCTCAAATATATTTTTGTTATTAATAAAAAATGAATAGTTTTGATTTTATTCATGAAAGAAGACGAAAATTGACCATTCCCCCCCCCCTGATCTCCGAAACTACTGAGCCTAAAATTTTGAAAAAAATACGAAATATCGTTCATGGCTTGTAGATTACAGGAAAACCTATAAGGAATTCAATCAATTGTATGGAACCCTCTCCCCGCGAGTTTAACTCGCACTTGGCCGGTTTTTATTTCTAGATATATTCTGAAATTATTATCTTATTTAACGAAGCTAAATCATTTTCGTTCTTGTTTTTTTTTGAGATAATATTAATTATTTTTATTTAGTCATAATTCGCATGGTCTTCAGCAACCATTGATTATATTATATACACATGCATATTATATTTGGAGTAGAGAAAGCGGGAATGCGCACCCCGAGCTTTGAAGCAGCACAGCTGAGGATGCAACCGGGACGCGCTAAGACAAAGATCTTGAATAATTTGACATGATAAGTTGGATTTTAAGCCTCATCTGAAATCGATTTCTGCATCTTAATCTTGAAAGGCTTGATCAGACAAATAATTTGATTGATATTTAACCGACTTCAAAAAAAAGAGGAGGTTATCAATTCGTCGGAATCTTTTTTTTTTATGTATGTTCCCCGATTACTCGAGGACGCCTGGACCGATTTGGAAAATTCTTTTTTTGTTTGAAAGGGTATACTTTCCAGGTGGTCCCAAAGAAATTTTTGTAAAATCGGTCGTTTAGTTTGTGTTTTAAACGAAAACAACTAGAAAAAAAAGTCGTCTAAGTATAGCATTGTTTGAATATTTAGCTTTTCTGGTACTGAAGTCGGTTTTTTGTTTTGAAAAAATATTAATAATTATAATTAAATACATACGAATATACTAATAGATATATTATTATAAATAACAAATATAATTTACTTCTCTCTCTACCCAAAGGTTGACTGGAAGAGATTGATATGCGATAAGTCCGCCTTTGTATCATCATTTATTGTTTATTTATCTGTTTTTGTAATTGATTCCTTTTGTTTATGGTGCAATAAAGAGTATTTGTATTGTATTGAATATACGTCAATATTGACGTTCGCAACATTAGATCACGTCAGTGTCAGCAGTGAGCGGTAATCACTCAGACTATCGGGTGGTCACTCGAGCTGTTTGTGTTGCTCTTATCACGGCGCCTGCAAATACGCGCTCCTATACACTGATACATTTAGAGTGGACGTGGCATTAGCTTAACCAAACACTAGTTATATTGATGTGTGCAGCATTCGATCATGCAGTGTCAGCATTGAGCGGTAATCACTCACACTACGGATGGTCACTCGCGCTATTTGGGTTGATCTTATCACGGCACCTACAAACACGCGCTCCCATACACTTACACATTTAGAGTGGACGTGACATTAGCTCAAACTAACGCTAGTTAAGTAGATGTGTGATGCATTAGATCATGCAGTGTCAGCATTGAGCAGTAATCACTCAGACTATCGGGCGGTCACTCAGCCTGTTTGTGTTGCTCTTATTATGGCGCCTGTAAATACGTGCTCCCATACACTGATACATTTAGAGTGTTAGTGGCCTTAGCTCAAACAAACACTAGTTATGTTGATGTGTGTAGCATTAGATCATGCAGTGTCAGCATTGAGCGGTAATCACTCAGACTACGGGTGGTCACTCGGAGCATTTGCGTTGCTTTTATCACGGCACCTACAAACACGCGCTCCCATACACTGATACATTTAGAGTGTTAGTGGCCTTAGCTCAAACAAACACTAGTTATGTTGATGTGTGTAGCATTAGATCATGCAGTGTCAGCATTGAGCGGTAATCACTCAGACTACGGGTGGTCACTCGGAGCATTTGCGTTGCTTTTATCACGGCACCTACAAACACGCGCTCCCATACACTGATACATTTAGAGTGGACATGGCATTAGCTCAAACAAACACTAGTTATGTTGATGTGTGATGCATTAGATCATGCAGTGTCAGCATTGAGCAGTAATCACTCAGACTATCGGGCGGTCACTCAGCCTGTTTGTGTTGCTCTTATCATGGCGCCTGTAAATACGTGCTCCCATACACTGATACATTTAGAGTGTTAGTGGCCTTAGCTCAAACAAACACTAGTTATGTTGATGTGTGTAGCATTAGATCATGCAGTGTCAGCATTGAGCGGTAATCACTCAGAGTATCGGGTGGTCACTCAGCCTGTTTGTGTTGCTCTTATCACGGTACCTACAAACACGCGCTACTATACACTGGTACATTTAGAGTGCACGTGGCATTAGCTCAAACAAACACTAGTTGTGTTAATGTGTGTAGCATTAGATCATGCAGTGTCAGCATTGAGCGGTTATCACTCAGACTATCGGGCGGTCACTCGGGCTGTTTGTGTTGCTCTTATCACGGCGCCCTGTGCAAACACGCGCTCCCGTACTTTGATACACACGCTTACAGTTAGAATGGACATGGCATTAAAAGTAAACATTACGGTCTAGAGAATTGAAAAATAGGTATTAGTAAAATCTATTTCTGTCACGCTGTGCCCGAACAACAACGAACAAGTGCGATAGAGACAACTGCACCTCGGACTGAAAATACCTATGAAAAGTAAATAACATCAACGTTTCGTAGTTCCCTAATTTTTCCTTCAAAACTTAACCAATTATATTTCTTGCTTAAGGCCATACTTAAATTTTCCGGGGTCCAGTGCTGCCCCCATTTAAAATAAATCATTTTAAAGAAAACGGAGACATTATTTGAAATTTTGCTACTACCAAATCTTAGATAACCCTTCAAAGTATTTTATGAACTACTGTTTACAGTTTAAAGTAAGAACGTTAAGCTTTACTACGCACATTTGAGAAAAACGGCCACTTTTGGCTAATGTGCGTAGTAAAGCTTAACGTTCTTATTATGAACTGTAAACAGTAGTTCATAAAATACTTTGAAGGGTTATCTAGACTTTGGTAGTAGCAAAATTTTAATTAATGTCTCCGTTTTCTTTGAAATGATTTATTTTAAATGGGGGCAGCACTGGACCCCGGAAAATTCAGGTACGGCCTTAATTAAAAAATGAAGAAAAGCTATGTCGGTGTTCTTATGTTTCCTTTTTATAATATAATCTTGTCAAATTTGTATGCTAGATGTTTGAACACAGTGCAAAATCTTTCCAATTTTATTTTTTGGTGTACAATAATGTTATCAATCTTAGTAATCTAAAGTATTACTACTTCTTTATCTAGTAGTCTGTTTTTACCTTTTTAATCGAAATTTCTACCTCTTTTATTAGTTGTAGTATAGTTTTGTTATTTATTTGTTTACTATTTCTTATTATTTGCAAGTCAGACTATGACTGTTTCCGGCCGCGATTTGAAAGATAAAATGTAACCTATGTTATTTGCTGATAATGTAGCGTTCTATAGGCGAAATAATTTTTAAAATGGGATCAAATCCAACACAAAAAAAACTTAAATTCTGCGGAGCACACTTTAAGAACTCTTATTTTACAACCTTAAGATAAGGGAAAGATGGTCATACACACGTTTGTCCATTTCTAAAATTGTACGAATAATTTTGCCACATCCAAGTTCTCATACAGCCAAACCCCCTAGCTAGGTACAGTCAAACAAAACAGAAGCCTGACTACCTGATTAATAGCATCACTGCAGGCAAATGAATACAGTTCGCTGGATATTTAGCTGTGATGAACGGCTACAGGAGGCCAATCCAGCTGGAAAGCTTGGAAATGCAACTGACCTGTGACGTTCGGTGTACTGTCTATAGTTAAGACTATTAGACAGTTGGATCGGTTTGACATGAATAGAATAAATACATTTTTATAGATAAATCACATAATAATATTATAAGCACTAATTAATACTAAGCGCTGATGAAAGGCTGCAGAAGCTCAATATATTTACAAATACTAATTTTGTCGCTTAATTTTATCTATGTGAGGTAAATAAAGTCATCATCATCATCATATCAGCCACAGGAAGTCCACTGCTGGACATAGGCCTCCCCCAAGGATTTCCAAAAAGTTTAAATAAAGTGAAATGCGACAAATACTAGGATAAAACTTGTCGCCGTAGCCATACTAGCCCGGCTGGATTGATAAATTTTGAAGCGTCTATAGCAATCAAATTAATTTTTCCTTTTTTTTCAGGTAGAGAATACATAGCGTTAAGTCCACCTTTTATACCATTGTGTTCAATAAAGATTTAAAAACTAAAACTTTTTATTCGGGAAAAATGTAAGAGTGGAGGAGATTGTAGTTATACAACGTGGAAGGTACATACCCGTTATATAATCGAACCACGATCTATACTAGATGCAACACTAAAGTATAATAAAATTAAAATAACAGCCAAATAACAAAAAAAAAAAATTTGCATTTCCATACAAAAGTGTGCGGCCGCCCTAGTACGGGAATGTCGTTTTTTTATTTTTTTGGTCTTTGACTGTTATTTTAATTTAATTATACTTTAGTGATCTAGTATAGAGCGTGGTTCAATTTATGACGGGTATTTCCCTTCCACTTTGTATACCCTTTGACCACGCAGACAACGCCGCGGGCAACAGCTAGTCAGTAATAAAATATCCAAATACAATATCCGCAAGAAACCCCCATCACAATTCAATACCCAATAGTGATGCCCCATCACGATATCGATAATCTTAACGACTCACTTGGAGTTCGCCTCTCCAGTCGATTCGTCCCACACGAGCGCCTACCAAAAGACACGTCCGAGCTCTGGACGCAATCCAAACTAATGTCTTTGGACAATGCGATGCAATAATAAATCGATCATACTGACAATAGATAGGAAATGATTTTTGTGGAATGGAAAAAGGATTTTTTGTTTACTTTTAAGATATATAGGACGTTGCATTTTTGTTTTATATTTCTTGAGATGAGATTTAGTTAGGTTTGTTTTTAAGTAAATTTAACATTTACGTTTTGTTACTTACCTACTTCTTAGAAATAGAAGTGATAAAAACAGTTTGGAATAACAAGGCTTTCCTTTTTGCATAATTGTGTAAAATGACTAATAATACATTTTTTTTTACTAGAAACGATTTTTTTTACACGAGCATTTTTAAAAACGTATCTTTAAAATATTTATTTGTTTTTTTGACATTCTTTACTTCGAATAAGTACAAAGTTCTTAAACAACCTGTACATAAAAAAAAATCAACACCCTTATCGCAACACAAGGGGGCGTGCTTGCTGCACTGTTATTGATGGGGTTCAGATTTTCACCAAGATATCGTTTATAATATTTTTTTTGCATGCAGTCCTCCGCGACAATATGGTACAGTCAGAGAAGTTAGTGTTATTTAAAAATAAACAATAATGAAAAATTAAAATAAAATTATTTTCACATGAATTACCCTTACTAAATTGTGTAATATTAAGAACCTTGAAGACATTTCTTAATAAATAAGCTATTTAATTGGTAACTATATATTCATAACTTTAACGATTATGTTTGAGTATTATTTTATTGCACATTAGCTCATGAAAATTAATTCGCTGGAATGATGACGTCACATGGTGGGATTCGCGTAAGATAAACACGGGCGGTTGGTACGAAATTCCGATTACACAATAAATATACATACAATGTTAGGGATGTTTCCCGAACACAAGAAATTTAAACTATGTTAAGTCACAGTTAAATGTAAGTGAGCACAAGTAAACGATGTGATTGTCTTGAAAGCGTTTATTGCACTGTCTTTAAACTAAGTCAGTGAGGCGCACGCAGGCGCTTAGTAAGCAAAATATAGAATTTTATGTATACATTGTAGATAATGTCGGGTTTGCCCGTACATACAATTTAAATGTAACATTCATTTTTACATATTTTTTTATCACATAATGAATAGTATGAAAAGTATTGTTTTTGGACTTTATTTGATGCGTGAAAATGCGATATTCTCAGACAATTTGAAACGATGGGATTTTCGCAATTACTGTTGACAGTTTTCTTCGCAAATGTACTAAGTATCACCGTCATGGTCCACTGCGAAGGGTTGCTATCGAAACTATTCTAAGTGCATCTTGCCCTTAGATTTATCTCCCGTTTTGGCAGATCATTTTTCTAGCGCGTCACCGCGTAGTGCGTGAAGTTTAATGTTTTTTTTTAAACAGATTATCCCTCTTAATCACTTTATCAAGAACTTTCATCTTAGCGTATTCCCGGTTGCATCCTCAGCTGTGCTGCTTCGGAGCCCGGGGTGCGCTACCCTACATTTCCTTCTCCAAATATAATGTGCAATGGTCACCTAAGGAGGCCGAAGACCTTAGGAAGTGGGAATACATTTGTGTAAAAAGATTTACAACCAGCCCTCGCCCGACCTCAACCCCCCCCCCCCCCCCCTATACAGAATACAATTATTGGTAGCACAAAATGTTTCTGCTTAGAGATGTTAGTCCTTTAGTCGCCTCTTACGACATCCACAGGAACAGATGGGCGGGCGGAAGCCATACGGTACAGTGTCTCAATCTCATTATCCAGTACTCAACATTAATCTAACTAATGAATGTTTGCTTTGCTCTCAACACCCGGTCAAAGTACAACATTTGCCAACACTTCAGTCTAATGACGTCACATTGTTCTCAAATGGTCACCTTTGATGGTAATGGATTTACTGAAGAATGTTTGATTATGTCATGTACACAGCCTTAGTCAATTGGATTTGATATTGATGTTGTAGCAAGGCGGACGCGGATACTTGGAAATGTTCGTTGCTACTTTGGATCGAGTGTCTGAGGAGGACACTCAACGTTGAAGGGAACGATAATAGTCACAATTAACCAAAAAGACACATGCAAAAGTCTTACCAGATGGTGTTCTTCTTGGCTTCGTTCGCGTAGCGGTTCTTATTTTAAAAAAGGTCCTTGGATAAGAGCCGGCCGGCTGTGGTGGTCGTCGAGTACACTTAGTCACATTCACCAATATAGTCTAGGCACACAACTGACACTCTATTAGAGAAAATTGTAGAAAAAGTTAATTTAATTTCGTTCGCTCAACCAAACGCGGCGATGGCGGTTTCGTTTCGATTATAACAGTTCCTCTTCCTGCCACCAGAGGCTCCATGCATGCACGCGGAATACGAGCCGCGTGATCTAATTGGCCGAATTGTGACATCGTTGGAAAAGAGCGCTAAATTTAAAAATGATGAGAAATAAATACGATAATAACGGAACATTCCGCCCACCAAAATACCAATGGGATTTTCCCAATTAAACGGTAATCTAATACTTACGATACTAAGACAAACAAAAAACAAAACTAAAGAAAGTGGATAATAAACGTTTACACGGATGGTAGAGGGCAAAGTTTGACTAAAGGTCTCTTAATCAACAGGCCCTTGTCCGTTTTTACGGTTGCAACCCGAACCACTCCATCAGGGCCGGGGTGTAAGGAGACAACACGACCATGCGCCCACTGAAGGGGAGGTCGGTTGTCCTCCTTGATAAGAACTACTGAATTTACGCTTAACGTTGTTGAGTCCTTAGTCCATTTCGCCCGCTGAGTTAACCCATGCAAGTACTCATTTTTCCAGCGTTTCCAAAATTGCTGTTGAAAGGATTGAATAAGTTGCCATCGATTAAGTCGATTGAGATTCACGTCCGTATAGTCGGAATCAGGAACCGCTGTAAGTGGTTCCAGTGTTAAAAAGTGACCGGGCGTGAGAACGTTTAAATCGTTAGGGTCGGAGCTTAATGGACACATAGGTCTCGAGTTTAAGATAGATTCAATCTGAGCGAAGAGCGTGGTAAGCTCTTCAAATGTTAGAGTCTGATCGCCAACAATTCGATATAAATGACTTTTTGCGGCTTTAATTTGGATCTCCCACACTCCGCCGAAGTGCGGGCTCGAGGGCGGATTACGTTTAAAGGAAATTTTTTCTACATGCGAAGCTTGCTCGATAGAAGATGCCAGCTGTGAACTCGCGCCTACGAAGTTAGTACCGCAGTCTGAATGAATAACATTGCAACGACCGCGACGAGCAACGAAACGACGTAATGCCGCGATGAATCCGTCAGTCGATAACGTCGATACGACCTCAAGATGCACTGCCTTTGTGCTTAAGCATACAAACAAGCAAAGGTAAGCCTTATCAACTTTCGCACCACGATGATGGCCAAGCTTAATTCGGAAGGGTCCACCCACATCAACGCCGACGACCGAAAATGCCTTTGTTTGATTCACGCGGAATGACGGAAGGTCGCTCATAAATGGTTGCAAGGGTTGCGGATGGAGACGAAAGCATTTAATGCATTTAGAAAGTTGGTGTCGTATGACATTCCTAGCCGCAAGTATCCAAAATTGTTGTAAAATCAGATAATGGGTTGTGTTCAGACCGGGATGAAAGTTATTTTTATGAATTGATTCGACTACGGCTGCTGTAAGCATACATTTTTTAGGCAATAATGCCGGATGCTTATGTTCAAACTCAAGGCCAGAACGAGCGAGCCGTCCGCCCACCCTGAGCACACCCTGCTCGTCTAAGAAAGGATTTAATTTGCGAAAGCTGCGTGGCAACTGCTTCCGCTGCGTTAACTTCGAAATAACGTCGGAAAAATAACGATTTTGGAAATGTTTGACGACAACTAACAACGCACGATGACGCTCACTATCCGATATGAACAGGTTTTCTGTTCGTGAACCGGCATCACGCACGCTGCTGCAAAACCTACGAACGTAAGCTACAATACGGCAAATTTTGTCTAACGATGAATATTTCTCAAATAACTGATCGATTATTGACGTTTGACTTGCGATATCGAGTTTATCTGTAACAAGAGCTACGGAGCGACGCTGTTCAGAAAGCACTACGTTATCCTTGGAACTATCCTTTGATGTGTCAATGGGCCACTCAGATTGTGGTTGAGCCAACCACTCGGGTCCCGTCCACCATAGCTTGTTATGCAAAAAGTCGTGTGGCAGCTGTCCGCGCGAACAAATATCTGCAGGATTCATGGCAGAGGAAATATGCCTCCAACACTCCGTTGGTACGATATCTTGGATGTGACTGACACGATTTGCAACGAATGTCACCCAACGAGCAGAAGGAGCCCGCAACCAAGCCAAAGTAACGGTTGAATCACACCATAGATAAGTGTCGTGGACAGGTATTCGCATCGTCTCCTTGACAAATTTAATGAGGTCTGCAAGCAAGACCGCGCCACAGAGCTCTAGGCGAGGCAGCGATTGTCGTTTCAAAGGAGCTACACGAGCCTTTGAACAGACGAGAAAAACGCGAACAGAACCGTCAGAGCCGGTAACACGAAGATAAATGACGGCACCATACGCTGCCTCAGAACTGTCGCAGAAACCATGAAGTTGATACGATTGAGTGCCTTCAGTTACAAATTGACGAGGAATTTTAAGAATTTTAACTTCTGGAAGTTGTTGAGAGAATTTTCTCCATTGAGAAACAACATCTGGTGGAGGAGGTTCATCCCACGAAACTCCAAGAATCCAAAGTTTTTGAATTAAGCATTTAGCTTGGATTGTTAAGGGAGATAAGAAACCCAGAGGATCGAAAATTCTAGCAACCTCACTTAGAATCGTTCGCTTGGTACATGGTTGATTAGACGGATTGACGTTAAAAACAAACGAATCTGAGGCAGGCTCCCACTTAAGACCGAGAACCTTAATGGTTGTGTCTTCAGCCTCGGTGAAGGTTATGGCTTCTGACAAACACGCCTCTGTAGGAAGGTCACTAAGAAGTTCGGTTCGATTGCTCGCCCATTTTCGTAACTCAAACGAGCCACAAGCAAGAAGAGCAATGATTTGCGTTTTTATTTCACGAGCATCTACCAGGGAAGAGCTACCGGAAACGACGTCATCTACATATACATCAGATGTCAAGACGATTTTGGCCTTAGGGTACTTGTGCCCCTCTTCATTAGCCAGTTGTTGGATGGTGCGACATGCCAAGAAGGGAGCCGAAGATACCCCGTACGTTACGGTGTTTAAAACGTATTCTTGAAGCGGTTCATCTGGGTGAGCTCGCCAGAGAATACGCTGGTAATCACGATGATGAGGAGTTACGTTAATTTGACGGTACATTTGGCGCACGTCGGCCATGAAGACAATTTGATGTTCACGAAAGTGAAGAAGAATTTCTACGATATTCGATTGTAATTTCGATCCCGTCAGCAACGTGTCGTTCAGCGATTTGGAGTTGGCATCCTTAGCCGAAGCGTCAAAGACGACGCGAAGTTTCGTTGTGGCGCTTTCGGGACGCAGAATACAATGATGCGGTATGTAGTATTTGCCTTGACCCATTTGTTTGGCAGGCACTACGGTCATGTGACCACTTTCTTTGTAGTCAGACATGAATTCCACGTATTGTTGTTTTAAATTATGATCACGAGACAGACGCCTCTCAATGGCATGAAAACGTCGTAAGGCAATCGCTCGAGAACCTTCAAAGACTGGCTCCACATTTTCCTTGAAAGGAAGACAAACGACATATCTGCCCGTCTCGTCGCGGTAATGATTGTTGATAAAACTGTTTTCACAGAGTTGGTCATCTGGGGTCAATCGGGAAGATTGCGGAACGTTATCGATTTCCCAGAAACGTTGAACGATATTGTTTAAGCTATTGTCTACAGTAGGAGGTGCTACTCCTAGTAAACAGGAAGACGCGAGTCGAGACTTTCCAAGAAGAAGCCAGCCGAAAACTGAGTTAAGGGCTTGCGGTTGAGAGGCACTGCCTTTCAGACGTTGTTCGAGAAGTGACTCGGCAAAGACATCGGCGCCTAACAAGACGTCGATCGGGCCAGGGATGTCAAAACCAGGATCTGCCAGCGGTAATGTCATGACTTTATCCCATCCCTTCGTGCTGAGTCTTGCTATAGGTTGATCACCGCAAATGCTTGGCATGATCAACATATCCAAACGGAATCTGACGTTACGATTACTACCAACATCACATGTGACTACACCACTAACAGATGCCGGACTGCCACCCAGGCCATAAACGTTAATACAACCTGCTCGAGGCTGTAGGTTCAGACGTTGAGCCGCATGAGTTGTGAGGAAATTATTCTGACTTCCGGTATCAAATAACGCGCGAAATGTGTGAAATTCACCAGATGCGTCACGAATTTGGACTAGGGCAGTTGCCAGCAACACGGTAGTAGGTCCCGAGTCAGGCTGTGTTCCTGATTCCTTAGCGATTAAGGCGACTGAACTTGACACAGCACTAACCGGGCTTGGCTTGCTAGCCGCTTGCTCTCGATGTAACAGAGTATGGTGTTTACGTTTACATTTCTGACACGTAAATATCGATGTGCAATCTCGCATTGAGTGAGATGCATTAAGGCAGTTATAGCACCATCTCTTGTCGCTGGCTACAGCCATGCGCTCGTCTACCGATTTAGCTAAAAAATCCTTACAAGCTGATATGGGATGTGCGTCACCACAATAACTACATTTACGAATTAACTTTGGGGCGGTCGTATTGTTGGTAGGCTTCGCCTCCTGTTTGTCACCAACCTTATTAGGACTATTTACAGCGGGAGCGATAAGAGAATGCGTAAAATTTTGTCGCTTCGGTTTCTGTGGAAAACCCGATGCTTCCCTCGAGGCACTAGCGCCTTTATTGGTGACCAGCGCGGGAAAATGAGTATCACGTATTAACGCTTCACATTTCGAATGTAAAAATGCCCTTAACTGCTTATATTGTGGAAGCTCGATGTCGGTGTGTTTTTCCTCAAACTCGAGTCTTAATTTAGTATCGAGTTTAGCCAGAATGTTATAACAAAGTATAAAATCCCAGTGTTCGGTCGGTAGATTTAATGTTTTTAAAATTGTTAAGTTTTTGTCGATCGTGTCTATAGCGCGTCTAAATTCTTGAGCGTTTGTAGTTTTTAAATTAACATCTAAGATTTCACGCCAGCATGTAAAAGCTAAGTCGCATTTATCCTCATAACGTGACTTGAGAGCGTTGTATGCGCTTAAATAATGCTCGCTTCCAATAGGGAATGTTCTAATTAACGATAAAGCATCACCGCGCAATGCTGACACTAAATAATGAAACTTCTCAATATTACTTAATAAAGGGGAGGCGTGAATCAACGCGTCATAAGTGGAAATAAACTCGGGCCATTCTGTGACCACACCTGCAAAGGTTGGCAAAGTAATTTTCGGTAATCGCATGTTGCTGCTGTGTAAACTGTTCAAGGAATCACGATTAAAATTATTTAATTGTTGAGATGACGAACACGGCTGAAGCCTACGTTGGATAGCTGAAACTTGGAAGTATGTGTCATCGAAATGTTCCTGAATGTCATTCTCATTTTCAGTAGCATCATCCTTCAGGAGATCCAAAATAATCAAATGAGCCTCTTGAAAACTATCAGCAACATTTTTTATTTCCTGACAATACGAAAGGAACAACTCGATTTGCGATTCATCGGTAACGGCCAAGTTCCCTATTTCCAAAGCCTTCGAAATACGATTATAAGCTATCGTTCGTTTACGTCGCAAACTCGGCAAGTTATTGACTGAGTAAGTATGTTCGGTACATTTTTTAGACTTGGACTTGCGCCTTGCCAAATAAGACATGGTAAAACACAAATGAAACTATCACTAATGCGAGTATAATATTTTACCAAGTATACGCAATTGGTAAACAACAATTTTTAACGCAACGCAATGTTAACAATATTCACACTCGAAATTGTCAGTAACTTAGTGCTGGACGTTAGCAACGATCACGTTATAAGTAGCTATGTGCGTAGTCGAGTTTACAATATCATCGGTGCTCGCATAGCAACACTCAAACTACCTCGAGCCCACAACGTCGGTAGTTATGAATGAACCAAGTTGAATAGTTTGAATAAAATGTACCCAGACCCACTTTCGGAGTTTCCAATATTATCACGTTTAGATAATAAGAAATGTAATTTTATATTGCGGTACAGTGTTGCGGTACACGGAACTCAAAATAAGTTTTTATGATAGGTATGTGGTAAAAATCGGTAAAACGTTACGAATGTTATTTACGATACGAAAAAATCGGTAAAACGTTACGATACGATATTACCTATTAGAAATTTAACTAAATTGAAATTTCAAATAGGTAGGTAGGTATGCAAATGAATTGTTGAACGATCGAAATGAAGTACGAGTATGTAGGTACTCAGTCGAGTTATGCACCACTGATTGCATAAAATATAATTGGTAGGTAATTGAATATTATCAAGGTAATTTGATGCGATATAATTGGTAATTTGGCGGGCCGACTGTTTGTAGGTATCCAAGGTCCCGGGTTTTCGGCACCATAAAATGTAGCAAGGCGGACGCGGATACTTGGAAATGTTCGTTGCTACTTTGGATCGAGTGTCTGAGGAGGACACTCAACGTTGAAGGGAACGATAATAGTCACAATTAACCAAAAAGACACATGCAAAAGTCTTACCAGATGGTGTTCTTCTTGGCTTCGTTCGCGTAGCGGTTCTTATTTTAAAAAAGGTCCTTGGATAAGAGCCGGCCGGCTGTGGTGGTCGTCGAGTACACTTAGTCACATTCACCAATATAGTCTAGGCACACAACTGACACTCTATTAGAGAAAATTGTAGAAAAAGTTAATTTAATTTCGTTCGCTCAACCAAACGCGGCGATGGCGGTTTCGTTTCGATTATAACAGTTCCTCTTCCTGCCACCAGAGGCTCCATGCATGCACGCGGAATACGAGCCGCGTGATCTAATTGGCCGAATATTGTGACATCGTTGGAAAAGAGCGCTAAATTTAAAAATGATGAGAAATAAATACGATAATAACGGAACAGATGTATTGAGCCGCTAGTGATATGTTTGATAACTATTTATATTATGTAATATGACCTATGTATTAAATAATTGAATAAATAAAAAAATATTTATATATCTACTATTATATTAGTAGAGACGGAAGATCATGAAAAGTTACAGTTAAAGGGTAAAATTTACAAATCTGTGTAATACGGCAGGTATTGTTTTACGGTTCGAAATACTGGGCTATCAAAGTGCTATTATGCCCCAGCTGCCAAACCCCTTATAGAGGTACAATAGACAAACTCGGCTAATGACAGGGCAGTAAGTATGGCCACACATTAGTCCACACTCATAAAAATAATATCAGCCATTCCGACTCGCTAAGAAGAAGAAGAAGACCAAAGTTCAAGATGAGAAGAGACTTCAGGATGT
Organism: Acrobasis repandana; assembly: GCA_963576875.1. Classification (NCBI taxonomy): domain Eukaryota; kingdom Metazoa; phylum Arthropoda; class Insecta; order Lepidoptera; family Pyralidae; genus Acrobasis; species Acrobasis repandana. Next base: position 22,908,179 of record OY756218.1, on the reverse strand, counting down.
TGCGTTGGATGTGTGGGGTGACGCGAATGGATAAGGTGAGGAACGTATACATGACGGGAGGCATGAAGGTAGCGCCAGTAAATGATAAGGTTAGGAGTAATAGATTAGCTGGTACGGGCATATGATAAGACGCACGACACACTATGGCAAAAGGCAATGGCGATGAATATGAAAGTGAAAGTCATATTAAAACCCATAAACAACTTACTATTAAAACTAAATTGTCTATTATTATTTGTTGAAGAACATATTATTTTACAAACTTACCTTAAAATTAAAATACGTATTTATTACATCACATAATACTCCCGATAATTGTAGTAAATTACTTGCAAAAAGAAAAAGGCATTACAAAAGTTGGCATAACTGTCTAGAAAGTTTTTCGTCGAACAACGTCTACAGCAGAATAACTAGTTAAGGCCGTACCTAAATTTTCCGGGGTCCAGTGCTGCCCCCATTTAAAATAAGTCATTTCAAAGAAAACGGAGACATTATTTAAAATTCTGCTACTACCAAGTCCTAGATAACCATTCAAAGTATTTTATGAACTACTGTTTACAGTTTATAATGAGAACGTTAAGCTTTGCTGCGCACATTTGCCAAAAGTGGCCGTTTTTCGCATACATATTGGTAAAAGTGATAAAATAAAATAAAACCCAAAGTTTTTTGTCCACCAGGTATTTATTTATAATACCACACAGTCTTACAATTGTCCTATAATCAAAAATCAACAATAAAATCCTATAGCGGCCGGCGACTGCTAGGAATGTTCTATTCATTTTACTAGGTTAGGGCAAACCTAGTAAAATGATAACCTAGGCAGTTCCAACCTAACCTAACCTATAGGAGGTTAGGTAAGGTTGGAACTGCGACCAACACTGCTGCTAGAAAACACGGAGCCAACTGAAAAAAATAACAAAAATTATTACTTTTATCGGTACTAACGTTAAATTATTAATAATCTCCGACAAATGTAATGAATTTATCACTTTTACCTCTATTTTCGGTAATTATTAATAATGATACACAATTATTAATAATTTTCAATTAATTACTCTTACCGTAACTTATATCTACACTAATATTATACTAACAACTAACACTACTAAGATTTGTACCTATTTTTGTATGTTTGTATGTTTGTAATGAATAGGCTCAAAAAGTACTGGGCCGATTTAAAAAATTCTTTCACCGTTGGAAAGCTACACTATTCCCGAGTGACATAGGCTATGTGTGTACCACGGGCGAAGCCGGGGTGGACTGCTAGTATGTATATATAATAATAATAACAGTACGTGCATCTTTTTTCTGTCTTTGACAGTTTCCTTTTTACTAGAATGAAAAGAAAAAATTATAACTTACTTATTTTGAGGTGATTAAAAAAATCTTTTGTTTTCATTTTGAGATTATACTTTTTGATATGAGTAATAAAAAATTGAGTCAAATACCCTCTTGTATCGTAAAGCGGGTAAGGGAAGTATATGTAAGAGAGCACGGTTAGCAGCATCTGCTGTGCGAAGACTTTATACCATATACTGCGATCACATATATCTATCATCATCATCATCAGGTCTTTTTTAGTCTCCACTGCAGGAGCACTCTCTGTACTACCAGAGCCATATATTAGCCGGAGCAGTCATAGGATTTGGCCTACACTCTCCACGCTGGCCAGACGAGTTGGAGAGGTCTCATTGTTGTTTATAAGCTTTCTTTAGCTTGTGTTTCCTAAGTCGCCTTCTACGACATCCACGAAAAGACTTGGAGTGGTCCTATCCTACTCTGCCGGGAACCACACGGCATCTATCTGCAATATCTAATTTTAGTAACAGTTAATTGTAAGTTGACGTATTTGGAGAAAATCCTGCACTGCAATTTGTTACCGCTTCTGCACTTGCGCTTAGTAAGCGGCACTGAACTTAACTGTAAGTAAATGACCTGACGAGCTGACGTCAACAACTTCTTTTGAATCGAAAGAAAAAAAATAACAATTATCAAGTCATACAAACATCCAAAGATAAAAAAAATATTTTGACACTGACCTTTCTCTGTTAAGACATACCTGTAGTCCAGCAGGACTGATATTGGCTTCAAAGCACAAAAAAGTTAGTAAAAGTACAATTTACTTTAAATGTAATTTTTATAAAATCTTTCCTCAACTAAGGTACAGTTTCTGTATTGTAATAGTGTGGAAAATCCTCGTTATAAATCCAAACAGTATGAACGGGCAGTACTGTTACCCAGACAATAATGAAAGCCATTTGTTAGCGTAATGTTCACGGGATATCGTCTAATATGAAATAACACCGACTTGTTAGGTGATGCAGGCATGCGTCTTCATTCCATCGGGAGATATGGGCCGCACCTGATCTCATACACTCTTTGGGTAGGTACATCTTCTTTATATCAACATGATGTAGAGCTTCATAATATGTGCGTCTGGAGAGTCAATCCTTCATTTTAGAGAATCATTTTTTAAACTGTTCCGCATCATGGACTGAATTGGATCCAAAAATTTGTCTGGTGGTTAAAAAGTCACTCTATATTTTTTTTGTCATGCAGCAGAAAGTAATGTCATAAGTTTTGGACACTTCGCCAGCCAACGTACGACACTTATGCAAAATAAAAAATCATTTCATTCATTTCATTTAAACGAAGAAAAAATCAGCTCTTTTGGTATTGATTAGCAAATATCAGATTTAAGACCACCCACCACGTAACTGGCTGCATCCTCATCAAGTCGGTAAATGATTTCCTGTGAGACAGACAGACAGATAATGTGACCTATTGTACTGTAGCCATTGTTGTTTTATTAACATACGAGTACTGATGTTGAAAGATTAAGCTCACAATGATGTCATTTCCTTTAGGAAAGAGTTCGGTTGGGATGTAATTGGGATTACTTCTATCGTAAAATCTTTTGGATATGACAGTTTTAGATTAAAAGAAAAAGACCTATGAAACCAAGTCTACGACATCGTTATACTACACTGCTATCTGATTAATATATCTATGCGAAATTTCAGTTCAATCAAACTCGAATCGAATAGATTAGAATCGAAAATGTACCTCAATACATAGGGCGCACTGTAAGTTTCCGGAACTGGCCACTTACATAAACAATATTTAAAAAAATATTGCAACATTTGAAAATATAACTCTTTGGCTGTAGAATGCAGTTTGTTTCATCTGACTGTCTTTTGATTTTACCTTGTGGCGCCATTTAAAAAATTGTGTGTCTGCATCAACATGGATTTAACTCGGGAAAATTTTCGTAGTAAGATTTTCTACGATTTTAAGTGTAATTTGACAGCTCAACAGAGCATCGCTCGGCTTGAAACAGCTTTTGGCAATGAAGCACCATGCAAGACAACTGTTAATAGCTGGTTTGCAGAATTCAAGCGTGGTCGTATTAATATCAGTGACGAATCTCGCGATGGTCGGCCGTCCACCGCTGTGACCAACAAAAACATCAATTCTGTGCGCCGTATGATTGAAACAGACAGGCATGTGACCTACCATGAAATTCGCGCATCCTGAGAAATAGGCATGAGTCAAATACAATTAATCCTACACAAACATTTGGGTGTGAGAAAGCTGTGCTCGCGGTGGATCCCACACAACTTGACCGAGGCTCAAAAAACGGACCGCGTCACTTGGTGCAGTGCCATGCTTACCAGATTCAACGAAGGTGCGTCAAATTTAGTGTGGGACATAGTAACAGGTGACGAAACATGGATTTATTGCTACGATCCCAAAACAAAGCAGCAATCGAGCGTATGGGTCTTTCAAGATGAGCCGAAACCAACCAAAGTGGCGCGCGTGAAAAGTGCATCTAAGCGGATGATTGCTTCTTTTTTTAATAAAACTGGACACGTGGCTACTGTTGCTTTAGAGAATCGTCGTACAGTGAATAGTGACTGGTACACGACCATTTGTTTGCTGGAAGTTATTGACGAACTCCGTAAAAATAACCGTAAACGCCGTATCATCCTGCACCACGACAATGCTAGTTCTCACACGGCCAGACAGACAAACGACTTTTTGAAGGCGAAAAATGTAGAACTCATGAGTCATCCTGCATACAGTCCCGACCTGGCACCTTGTGACTTTTTTCTGTTCCCAAAAATTAAGAACCAATTACGCGGTCAACGATTTTCATTACCAGAAGAGGCTGTCGAGGAGTATGAAAAACACGTTTCAGAGGTCACCACAGAGGAGTGGCACAAAAGTTTTCAAAACTGGTTTCATCGAATGAAAAAGTGCATAGACGCCAAGGGAGATTATTTTGAAAAACAATAAATTAATTTTGTACCTTTAATAGTATTTTTTCATATTCATTCCGGAAACTTATAGTGCGTTACACAAATTCACGAATAACCATAGAAACATTGCTTAATTCACGTTTAAAAAATTCATGGACCTACTTTTCTCTAAGTATTTTACAAGAATTTTCAAAAAGCGGCTAAGTGCGAGTCGGACTCGCTCATGAAGGGTTCCGTAGCAGCAGGTTTGATCTACATAGTTTCAAAGCAGTTTTTGTTGTATTTTAAAAGACCTTTTCAACGATACCCCACACGTTGGGGTTAGTCCAATTAAATTTTTCAAATTCACTTTTCGTTGTATGGGAAGGGAGCCGAAAAAAAAACATTTTTTCATAATTATAAAAACAAACTTTTGGAACTTTAATATCTATCTCTCCACAAATTTTCGTGACAATCGGTGCAGTAGCGGCGGAGTACGAGCCCGGACGGACAGACAGACGGACGGACGGACGGACGGACATGACGAAACTATAAGGGTTCCCTGTGGACTACGGAACCCTAAAAATGGGCCCTCGATCCAGATGAACATATTATTATATATCCTTTAAATAAATTTACGCTACAAGACACTAGGTGACTGACTGGCATGTTTGTATTAATTTCGTTGTTTTTGATTTACTTTTTAGGGTTCCGTACCCAAAGGGTGCAAACGGGTGCCTATTACTGAGACTCCGCTGTCTGTCCGTCTGTCCGTATGTCTTGGGCTCTATCTCTTGACCCGTAATAGCTAAACACTTGAAAATTTCACCGATTATGTATTACTGTGGCCGCTATAACAAAAAATACTTAAAATAAAAAAATTAAAGGGATCGTCATACAAAAACGTGTTTTTCAGCGTTTTTAACTAGATATTTATAATGGCATTAACTAGATACTTTAATTTTTCACAAATTATGTATTACTATGGCCGCAATTACACCAAATACTAAAATTAAAAAAATTAATAAAGGGGTTCGTCATACAAAAAACGTGTTTTTTACGGAGATACGTAACTTTTCATGTATGAGTCCGACTCGCACTTGCTCATTTATTTTGATTGTATTGTGTGTCTTCCTTGGTCCAAATAAAGCATTATTTTATCTATTAGGTACAGATATCAGATATGCTCTTAATCAATCATTTTTGTCACGTGACTTTGACCTTGCAGCGACTTCCATTATCGACGATGACTGCCACAAAACACCCCACAACATTAAATGCATAGCACCATGCGAATGTAATGTACTGCATTTCATACAAATTGCTTATTTAGATACACAACTGTGAGTTTTTATGAGCAGAGAAGCCCACTATGAGCAGGATGAACAATGGAAATAGATTTTGATTTTTACCCGACTTCACCAGAAGGAGGGTTATGTTTTTCGAGTGTATGTATGTTTATATGTAAATTTCTTTTCACGCTTTACAGCTTAAACGGCGTGACGGATTTTAGCTTGAGAGGTGTCGTTAGATTTGTCCTAACTCTGAAAGTGACACTGGGTATATTAAAAATTAAAATAATCCAAAATGGCGGAATTTCGTGCCAAATTATTATCTTCGAATTTTTTTTTATTCAAAAACTTTTGAATGGATTATCAAATTAAAGGATTTTGTACAAGGATTACAAAAACATATACAACTTATATGTTGGCAGTCGGGTTTTTTGTTTTTTGAATGATCACTTGTTTATTACCATTTTGCTAAGCACGAGCTTAGGATCTTACATCCCTTGATTCTGTATAGATCATAAGTAAAAAAGATGTAATCATCATCTTCTTTACCTTTTCCCAAATAAAAAAAAAATGGTAATATATATTTAAAAATATGGCTTCCTTTACAAGTTGACTGATAAACTGATTCGAATTTCTGTAGAGAACGAAACATTTCGTATATCTCGATACATGTTTCTTATTCAATTGTTCAGTAACATCTATGGAATCTTTTTTTAGAATAGTTTCAATAAATATTTTTAAGATCAATTTTTTTATTTGTCTGCTGGGCAAAAGCCTTCCCTCTATGCTTTCAATCATCTCTGTTCTTCGCTTTCTCATTCCAATCCCCTTCTCAATTTTTCAGCCCACCGACCACCTTGTTCTAGGTCTGCCTCTTTTCCTTTTGCCATCTATCAGAGTCCAGACAATGGCGATATGAGCCCATGATTCCTGGCCATATATAAAAAAAAAACGTAATTAAGTAAATGGTGTTCAAACAATAAGTATTGACATTACAGTTGGGTTGTCTGCAATCAGCGTCACCGCGACGTATCTATCTCTATAAGTAGTTCAACTAGTCGTTCATATTGGGAGACTTGATAACATTATCTAACAAGTTGTTATATAAAAATATTCAAAAATCAAGTTTTTATCTACAACAATAAACTAAAAAGATAAAAGTTGCTCCTCAAGACAAATCAATCGAGCCCAAACTCTGTGGGGTTATGTTTATGCCATAGCATCTCTGTGATAAAACAACATAACCCCACCATAAGTGGCCATGGCCATTTTCCCGCTTCATGAGATTAGGTCATTGGTACCATAATATTGCATTGTCACCCAACTGGCATAAGTAAGTATGTAAAGTTACAACTCAATCGAATAATGGGTAGTGGGTCTAGCTTGCAAGACATAAGGTACAGATACGCAGACAAAGGGACAGGTGAAACAAAATAAAAGCTTGTTAAAAACACACCTAGGCATAGTAACATTTATCACCCTTGTGTCGTCACGTCTGTCTGCTAACTACCTAAACTTACCCCTTTTTCTCCCCGCCATTCCTTTTGGATTTATTTTTTGCAACATCTTGTGTAGAATGTAGTCCTTAGCGCCACTCAAATTTGATTGAAATTCGTCAATAAATATAACGCTACAGCAAAGTTGTGCCCACTTCCCCCCCTATATCTCCCCCAATTAAATAACGTGAGGCGATCAAAATTTCTTTTTTTAAATTTATTTATGACAATAATAATAATTAAAATTAAACTAACTTTTACTATAATTACATGTAGAATGCAAGCGTGAATCGCAATGAGGAATAAATCAAGGTACTTTTGTACCAATTTTAGTCAAAATCGGTTGAAAAATGCGACCCGTAGGCGGGAACAGATAGGACAAATGCATTTTTGACTATTCTCGAAACTGAGACGCTTGATTTCTGTTAAGTGTCCATTGAGTGACTCATGCTCAATAAATAAATAAACTATATATACAAGAGAATCGTCACATTCCCACTGTTAGTATCACAATAGGAACGAGGAATCGAACCCGCCGCCCTTGAGGGAGACTCGTAATGAAGCGCAGTAACGAACACGAGCTGACGTCACCTGCCGCCCGCCACTGACACTCAAAATGTTAGATTTCAGCTACAAATGGTCGTTCTCAATATCAACAATATATGGTTGAGTTCAGTAATGGCTGATCCACACGTTAACTCGTGAACTGCCGCCAATGTAGACACTGGTCAGCCCAGCTTAATTTTTTTTAAACTACTCCAAGTACTCAGTATTTCTTATTTCTGTAAATTGTATTTGGCAGTCACTCGCAAGCTTTACATGTGATAACTTTTTATTAGACATAACGTCTTTGTAAACTAACAAAGCCCTTCTGGCGCGTAGGCGACCAAAAGGTACTGTATAATTGAGTTTCTTTCGGAGCTTCTTTTCAGCATTGGTCGTTGCAAAACGCTAGTATCGGTAGCTTTAAAAATAATAATAATCATTTAAATAATATAGTAGTGTAAAAGTGCCTACGGAGTACCTAATTGTTGAATAAATATTACATTGGTTTTTTGAATTTTTGGCTATCGCATTTGACACACATTAATATCTCTATGGGGCAGACAGAGCATTTTGGGTCTTGTGGTTCTAAGCAGAAAAAAGCTAAGGCCGCAAGACCCAAACGAAACTTTTAGCGTAAAGGTGGGCAAGAAGGTGCAAAATTTAATCAAAATAGTGTTGGATTGTTATCCCCATCGCCTACTAACATGATTGATATTTTCGACCATTCCCTCGACCGGCTTTTACGATCTGCACGGAAAAGAATCAGCTAGTACAGTCTAAGTTTTTTTTTTCTCTTAGACCTGTAAGAAAAAGCTAAACTCAATTGTTTATACCGTGTTTTAATGTTTTTCGCTATACAAGTGATTTACGGCTCTAAGCAGACAAAGCCCAGGGCCATGCAGTTTCAATCGATGTTAGCAATTCTAATCCCAGAACAATTTCATCTACCTTTCCCGTACAAAACTGTCTTAAACCGAATTTCCCATCGTAAAAAGTTTAAGGTTGGGCGCCGCTGGCCGTCGGCAAAAGAATCGGTTTGTAACTCAATTTGCGAGCGCAGTCGGTGCATGTAGGGTGTTTTGTTATAGTCATTGCAGGTCTTGACATGTGAAGAGAGAATGTAGCTGTTTATTATAGATTTTAAGTAAATTGCTACAAGATTTTATTTAATCTATTTGTTTGCAAAAAAATATTGCTGTTGTGATTTTTAAGAGATAGGTCTGTAGAGCACACAGACGGGAATTAAGAATCAAATATTTATTTAGTAATAAGGACTTCGCAAGCACTTTTACACTTTAATAATTTTAGTGTACAATATGTGTAATGTTTGTTTAAATTTAAATTATAATTTCTTTCTTTAAAGCTGCTGATATTAACGATTCGCAACGACCACTGCTGAGAAGAAACTCTTGACACAGTATTGGTCGCCTACGCGCCAGTATGGCTTTGTCAGTTTACTCACATGAATCGCATTTTCGCTCACACGCGGGAAGAGAAGCTTTTTTTTTTAAATCACTCTAATTGTGCTAGTCTCAAAGTCCGTTTAAATTTATATTCTCGGAATCTAACTCAACGATACTATATATTTTATATATAAATAACGATGTAGGTACACCTAAAACCCTGAAGCTGGTCTCTCAGACCAGCTTGGTAGTAATCGCTTATTCGACTTTTTTATGTATGTAAGTTTACATTGAAAACCTCCAAAACAACTCGTGTAAATAGAAATTCATAAAATCCCAAAGTTTTCTCGATAAAGTGAAAACTATTTTAAACAACTCATGAATCAGTTGGCAAAGAACAATGTTCGGCGCGATATGACCCGAACCCAATCTATTTGATTTCCATATCATCCGCGAGGCACAGTTCCAACTAACAAAATTATTCAAAGTGGACCTTTAAGTTTAGGCCCAAAAAGTGTACGACCATAGAGGTTTCTTTCCTAGACCTGTATTTTTTTTTCAATAAATATTTAACTACTATGTACTAAACCTTTATTTATTAACTTCATTATATTACACGTAAATGGCGAATTTAAGGCAAGGAACCTTTTCTATGTAAAGCCTTCTAAGTGGGCGAATAAAATAACTCCCTGGATATAAGGCCAAGAATGAGATGGCGTGACGACCTTGAAGCTTTTCAGCGTGGTTGGTCGGCAATGACAATGGGTAGAGGAGAGACACATGGAAAGAAATGGAAAAGACTTTATCCTAGCAGTGGGATGAAATAGGTTAGTAAAAGAAAGAGTACCTATATTACTAGACTACTACTTCACCACTAAGACAAGACCAATACAGATTTCTTTAACCGTTAGACCACCAGTATGGGCTTATTATGCGACCGATGACTATCTTAAAGACATAAAAGTCTGGCTTGAGCTTAGTGCGGGTAGGTTTGTATACTTACAAAATGTCATAATTAAGGTACATTGGCACATACTAAATTTACAAATTGACATTATTTTAAATTTCATTATTATAATAATTGAATTTTAATTATTATAATAACGAAAAAACAAACAATGTTTTCTCAGTTCACATATATAATTTTAACCTGTAAGTTTATGTCCTTGGAGATAATGCTGCAGTCCAGTTTTAAGGAGGACATCTTGAGGACGCAGAAAAAAAAATAATTTTATGTACTTTATGCAAAAAATACAAAAATATCTCAGAATAACGTATCTACAAAAATAAAAGTGTCACGCGTAGGTCACACGGGGGGTTTAAAAGATTATGTGATTGCATGAATAATGGCAGTTTTTTCTTTGGGCCTTTTCTCGTAAAGATAATAAAAGCGTTTTAGGGTACAGTCGGATTTGTGTTATCGCGGACCTAACTGGCCGGGTTATCTGCTCATAGGTTTATTGTTATCTTGGAAAAATTCTATTGAAATTTTAAGAATTTATATTTATTTATACTGATAAAGTTGTGTGTAGATATTATGAAAAATGGATCACCCGTGTGGTTCCGGGTTAAAATAGGACCACTCCATCTCTTCCTGTGGATGTCGTAAGAGGCGACTAAAGGACTAAGCACAAACATCTCGTGCTACAATTGCATTTGCAAAGAGGATTAACGTCGGGTGGCGGCCGGTTGTAAAACTTTTTGCACAAATACATTCCCAAAGAGGGTTGACGTCAGGCAGGCGGCCGTTTGTAAAACTATAGCCAATTAATTTAAAGTGTTCCGGCTATTTCTTCTCCATTTTGCAAGGTATTTGGCATCCTTAGGTGACCATTGAAATGCATATTATATTTGGAGAAGAAAAAGCGGGAAAGCACACCCCGGGCTCCGAAGCAGCACAGCTGAGAATGCAACCGGGAATGCGCTTAGACGAAAAAGATTATGGAAAATGGATCATGCTTTTGATCGTTACATTGGAAATTCACTCTCTCTTTTACTCGAACGTGTTAATTATATAAATATATAGGGACAAATTACACAGATTGAACTTTAAGCTTGTATTATAGGATACTAATACAACGATACTACCTGGTTCACCTGGTTCCGTGGGCATTTTTCCGCGCCTAGGCTCTTCTTTTAGGCCCCTTGCACGTGTGGGAGGCATCGACATTTTTCTGTGTCTCCCCTTTTGCGGGCTGGTTTTGCGTTGTCACTCGAGCCAACCCAACTCGTCGTGGAAGCGGAGCAATGCAGAGGGTGAGCTGCACGCGTCCGTCAGCGTACTTGGAGATCCCAGGTACTCCTTTCTTGTTGATGCAACGCACGGTCACTGCAGTATCACGTGCTTTGCTGTTTCTTCTGCCTCAATGCAGCCTCTGCATAGGGGGCTGTCGGTTATGCCTATAATAAATAGATGTTTGTTTAGAGTACAATGCCCTGTTAGTAAATCTATCATTTTTTTGAGCTTTACCCTTTGGAGGTTTTCCTACAACGATACTATATTTTATGATAAATTATAAATTAAATAATAATATACGTGTAACAAAATAGGTTGAAACTATTTTAAGGGAAGATTTAGTCCATGATGCTGAAAAACTTTCCCCAAGCAACATATTTCAAAAAGAGAATGGGCTTATGTTGGCTATCTGACTATGTACATACGAATTCATAAACCATGCAGAAATGGCGCCCCGTTTGAAATAAATTGTTTGATCATAATATTGTAATAACTTCCATATTGCTAACCGTCAGGCAATACAATACAATACAAAAATCTTTATTGCACCAAATATGATTTACAAATACAGGAAAGTGTCTATAATATAAGGTACAAGAGGCGGCCTTATCGCCGAAGCAATCTCTTACAAGCAACCCTAAAGAGAAGGAGTGCAAAGTGCATAAGTAAGATAACAGGTAGCCTTTGTATTATTTCAAACTAGCATTTGCCCGCGGCTTCGCTCGCGTATCCCAAATCTCACGGGAACATTCCTTTTTTAGGGATGAAATATACCCTATATCCTTCTCAGTACTCCTAACTATGTGTATGTGAATTATCATGACGATAGTTTCAGTAGATAAAGAAATTCAGTAGTGAAGTTAGGATTAGGATGAAGGCGTCACTTCTGCATAGTATTTGCCTTAAAATAACGTGAACTATTTAGTCACAGACTATCTCCTCATTGACTAATAATTCACCCTAAACTGTGAAGTCGTATATTTGCTTCACTAGCTTATTCAATAGTTCACAAAGTGACGTTTGGTACAGTCAGCACAATAGTACTCTTACCATCATTAATGTCACAGTTGTCAGGGTTCGTGATGAGAATTATTTAGGGGTCTTAGGACCCCCTGTTGAATTTGACCATCACAGCTGAAAATTGCAAGGACGATCAGTATTTACTAGTCAGATAGATACTCGTAGTTAATACATAGTTCTTTAACCGACTTTGAGAAAATATAGTTTTTATATCTTTCATGCGTATGCGTAAACAATATTTTTATTTTTTTATTATCATAGTATATTTATAATATCTCTTTGTTTTGCACAAATGTTGACGTCAAATCTTTACTTGCAGCTAAATTTATGCCGCTTCCTAGGCACAAGTGCACAAGAAGCTGAAACAAACTGCATTGCACGTTTTCTCCAAAGACGTCAACTAACAAACTGAAAACTTAAATAAAAAGCAATATTTTTATTATCAGTCTGTGATGTAACCTATTTATCACCTTTTTATTTTTTAACTTTTTAGTTGAGTACATATTCTCTTAAAAAAACTATTTCGCAGGAGAGAGATTTCGTAATATGATTATCCATGATACTAAACCCGACCGGCAGGATGTCCAAACTATGTTTACCAAAAAAAATATAAATCTCGAAAATGATCCAATAGGTACTAGTGTCATTATATAGAGAAGTATTTATTTGAAGCGGTGCGGTGGTAACCAAGCGGATTAGACGTCTTTGATGCATGAGTTCGATGAATCTGACTCGCTAAATCTGTCACAAGTTCGATAAATCTGGGTCGCTGAATTCCTTCTTAGGTTGAGTTCAGCGATGGCTGATCCACGCGTCAACTCGTGAACGGGTGCCGCCAGGTGGAACTGGTCAGCTCGGCTTCGTTTTTTTATACTAATCAACTACATATTTCTGAAAATTGGATTTGGCACTCGTTCGCAAGCTTTAAATGCGATATTGTGATAACATTGTATATGGCCTACGAACAATTTATAATTTTCTAGAATTCTAATAATAATAATAATAATAATAAAGATTGTTTATTTCCTCTTCACAAAATACAATTTCATAAAACAGGTAAATTAAAATATTGTACACATGTGTTTGGGCTTGTAAACTTTTGTGAAGCGGCTAGTCCCTGAAATAGGTTCCAAGAGGAACCTGTGCTACAGGTGGCTAGGCCTCTTCCTCGGTCAACAATTTCCCGGTTTAATTTTGAGTTTATAAGGTTATCGAACTGCAAAGTAAGAGTATAATGAGAGTAGATAATAATGGTAAGAGAAACAGAAACGTAGATACTGGTATTAAACAATAAATTAAAAAAGGACTATTATACTTAAGCCAGAAATCGATTGCAACAATAGAAAGACTGTTAGGACTATACTAGGTGAGAGTGAATGTATCTGTTAGTGTAAGTGGCGGTGTTGCAGTGTAAGGGTTGTGGGAGTGTGGTATGAGTGAGCAAGAGTGGGTGAACGGAGGGCAAAAGGTGTTGACGAAGACGTCACTAGGTAAGATGGGAGAGAAAAAGAAACTGGTTTTGGAAGGGTATTCGGCTATTGTTGGTTAAGTTATTGGTATGAGTAGATTTTCGGTGGTGATGTAATCGAGTGTTTTGAGGTGTTGGGTAACTATCTTCTTGCAGGTGAATTTATTAAGGGGATAAATATTTATTATGTTAATATATATATTATGTCTAACGCTCCTACATTCACCGCTTCGATTCTGATTCTTACTTGTTTACGTGTTACTATTTTTTTTAATACCTGTCTAATTTTCATGTCTGTATGGCTACTAAACCACTTCACGGCACATGACGGCATTTTTAATGAAATGAAAAAACGATTATCGCAAAAACACAGTAATTTTCTCAAAGTAAACTTCTTGCGACGCAACCGCACGACTCGAGTGTCACGGCGAACTTTCGCGCCGCGCTGTTCATATTTTAAGCCCCGCCCGCCGCGGTACATATCGAGTGGAATGATTTTTCGGGATTATTTACGATTCTAGAGAATTATATTTCGATGTATATGGCATAATATCTTTGTAAACTGACAAAGCCCTTCTGGCGCGTAGGCAACCAATACTTAGTAAATGATTTTTTTCTCAGCAGTGGTCGTTGCGAAACGGTTGCGTTAAAAAATCAAATATAAATAAATTTATTATAATTATAATAAATATATTATTAAAATTAATTTTAAAGCACATTACACGTAATGTGCCCTAAAATTATTGACGTGTAAAAGTGCCTGCAAAGGCCTAATTACTCAATAAATATTTGAATCTTGATCGACACCAGTATCAGTTTCTAATACAATCAATAAGCATGAAGACGGATGAGCTGAGTCATCCATTTATGTTGACCAAATATCCTAAATCTTTTAAAGATTTTTTACAGGTTTATAAATATTGTAGACTTCTGAGGGGCCGTAATGAGGACTAAAGACGTCTCCCGCTGAGTCCAGGGGAGGCGGTAGTGGCTTTGACAGTTTTTTCGACATCCTTTGAATGTACTCATACGCAGACGAATCGAATGACGTGTTAAATGCTTCTGACACAAATTGAATGTTGTCAAATCTGTGGTACTTAGACATGTAAAAACTTAGAAGCAACTGTAGAAAATCAAAAGAACTAAATCGTCATCAAGTCAGTACACATTAGTTAAAAGAATGTAGGTATTTCAAGTAAATATTTAAAAAATATGTTTTCAAAAGCAAGCTTTTACTTAGGTAAAACAATGAACTAAAGTGCTCCTCAAGATGAATCAATAGAGCTCAAACTCGGTTGGGGCTATGTTGTTTTATCACCTTCCAGCTTCATCATGAGGTTGGGTCATTGGTACCATAATATTGTATTGTCATAACTTAAATAAATATGTGAAGTTTTTGCTCAATTGAATAAGAGGAATTTAGCTTTTAAGATTCGATTAAGGAAACACAGACAACGGGACAGGTAAAACTAGATGAAAACATTTAAAATAGCCCCAAATCTTTCTAATGGACATGATCGTCAAAGCTCTGCGTTAGCCTGGTTTGGAAAATTATCGAAAAGCTGTCAACCACACCGCTTCTCGGCCATCACAGCAGGGGGCACCGTCTTCGAGACTCATTACCAACCCTACAACTCTGGTGTATTTTTATTTCGTAAATGCAACATTTTTTTATTTTACACTTCATATACCTATACATTCATACATTCTATCAAGTCTTTATTCATTATGGGGCAGACAGAGCATTTTGGGTCTTACGGCTATAAACAGACAGAGCCTAAGGCCGCCTTTTTTAGCGTAATGGTGGGCGAGAAGGTAGAAAAGGAATCATAATAGTGAGCAGTTGCTAGCCGCATCGCCTCTTAACGTGATTTGCATTTTCGCCCATTCTCTCGATCGGCTTTTACTTTGCGGGTAGAGAAGCAGCTGGTACATTTTTAGTTTTTTATTCATGTATTTATACATAAATATAAATATAATTCATACACAAATACAAGTGTAATGGCGGACTTAAAGCCTAAGGCCTTATCTACCAGTCAACCAACCGGATGATGTCGGGAAAGACAAGGGTAGTGCAAAACTCGAATACGAGTAGAAATGTGGTGAAAAATGAGTCTTTTCACCCAGATCAGCACGGAAGGAAGACTAGAATGGAAGGACTTTTAGGCTACTAGGCCATAGGAAATATAAATATTAAACGGGCAAGTGCGAGTCGGACTCGTAAATGTACCTCCATACAATGTTTGAAAGCACTGAAGAAACACGTTTCTTGTGTGACGACCCCCTTTAATTTTTAACTTTTTTTTTAGTATTTGTTATTATAGCGGCTACAATAATACATAATCGGTGAAAATTTCAAGTGTCTAGCTATTACGGTTCAAGACATAGAGCCCTGTGACAGACGGACAGACAGACGGACAGACAGACGGACAGACAGACAGACAGCGGAGTCTCAGTAATAGGGTCCCGTTTGCACTTTTTAGGTACGGAACCCTAAAAATTGATAATTTATAGTGTTAGCTAATAATACCTACTTACACTCGATGAGTGAGTCATAGAAACGGACAAAAAAAATAGTAGTCTTTTTCTTGGTCGCAGACAGACTAAAACAAAAAAGGTTCGTGCTAAGTCACGATCATATAATACACTAGCTTTTGCCCGCGGCTTCGCTCGCGTCCTTTCTTAGCGGATTCCTACGTCATAACATCTATCTGCATGCCAAATTTCAGCCCGATCCGTCCAGTGGTTTGGGCTGTGTGCTGATAGATCACTATGTCAGTCAGTCAGTCACCTTTGAGTTATATATATTTAGATAAATCGAGGTTAATGTTTTTTATTTTAAGTGTAAGTTTTGTATGTATATTTCTTGGTTTCGTTCTGCTGCCTAAAAGGCGTGATGGATTTTATAGCTAGAGAGGTGTTGTTAGATTCATCATTATTGTGAGAGTGACACTGGGTATATCAAAAATAAAAAATAAAATGCAAAATGGCGGATTGTTTTTATTTTTTTGTTAGGTATAAACCCAGTGTTTCCTATTTTTTGTAATAATTACTTTTTTCATAAATGAGAACAAGCACCTACGAGGTTCTACAATAAACATTTGGAGGGTTACCTTCAAATACCGAAGATACGTATTTCATTTATTACATTCAAGGTAGGTATATCCAACATGTTAGAATATAAGAAACAAGTAGCAGACCCAAAAGTTTCAGGCCTGTTTCATTATCAGAGCTTTCAGAGGGTCGGAAGTTGACAAGACTTTGAAACAAAGTCGATATGTTCCACAAAATATTATTTGCAGGTTGCCTGAGGAAAGTCTGGAGTCACGAGAATGGAAGTTTTATTAGATTCTTTCTTATGAATACTTTTAAACGGTTAACTTACGTTTTATAGTCGAAAAGTCGATTTAGACAATCATCACCAGCAAGAGTTTTACGAGCAGCGACCAGATTGCTCTCTCTACACTGGCCGGCCTTTCATGATTTACATAACCTGCATGCAGGCGCGCAAATATTAACATGTTTTATATTATAAAATACTAATATTACACTTACATTATGCAATTATACTATACATTTTTTTAAATGAACTTTTAAACTGTCGCCACTAACAGAGATGTATGGAAGGCTGAAGGGGAGACCTTGCCCAACAATGGGACACAATAGGCTAGTAAAAAAAAAAAAAATAATAATTGTTATATTTTATGAGTCTATGACCGAGATGTAAAAAATCGCATTAATGCAGGTTGGGCAAAGTGGAGGCAAGTGACAGGGGTTATTTGTGACGCGCGAATGCCCCTTTAACTTAAAGGAAAAATTTATAAAAGCGTAGTAAGACCAGTTGTTTTATACGGTTCAGAATATTGGGCTACCAAGGCGACGGATGAAAGACGACTGCATGCAGCGGAGATGAGAATGTTAAGATGGATGAGTGGAGTGACAAGAAAGGATAGAATTAAAAATGAGTATTTAAGAGGAAGTACAAAGGTAGCCCCAATAACGGAAAAGTTGAGAAGCAATAGACTAAGATGGTATGGACATGTAATGAGGAGGGAGGAGAGCCACGTTACCAGAAAGGTGCTGAATTTGAAAGTTACAGGAAATAATAATAATAATAATAAATTCTTTATTTCAGACCATGGTCCATAAAATATTAGTAAAAAACAAAGTACTTATCCTAGTGTTAGTAATATAATACAAATAGGAACAGAGGAAGGCCTAAGAAAAGGTGGATGGAGTGCGTTAAGGACGATATGGATAAAAAGAATGTTACAAGTGCCTTGACAAAAGATAGAGGAAAATGGAAAAAACTCACATGCTGTCCCGACCCCACATAAAGTGGGATAAGGTGAGGAGTCTATGATTAAATGTAAAATTGATTTATTCTGTAAAGTTAATGGGTATTTTAAATAAAATAAAAAAATAATCTTGGGTGCTTATGTATTTATTATAAAATATAGTATATAAGTATCCCATAACACAAGTTTAAAACTTACTTTGGGGCCTAGTTTAATCTGTGTGAATTGTCCCTATATTTATCTATTTGTTATATTTCATTTGTTTTAAAATATAGCGTCGTTAAGTTTGCGTTACATATTCGTATGTTCTGATGTTGTTTCATCTTTTATGCTATGCTAATTGATCTTCTTTCTCTCTCTCGTTTCAAATAAAAATAACGACCCTGACTCCTGAGTAATGATACCTAATTTTAACAAAGAAATTATTTAAATAAAAGAAAGAAAGCAATAGGTCCATACTAATAAATATTGTAGAGTCTCAAGTTGACCACTAATGAGGTCCTCCGGCGAGATCGACCGGAACCCGCTTTGCATTTGTTCAGCTAATCGTCTTAATCGTGATTACCTCATTTGTTCCGAACACTCCGGGAAAGGAATTGTGGAAATTGCAGTGATTTGATAAAATAATCGCAGCCTTTTATGACGACTAGGCACAAAATCTATTTTTTATGTCCTTTCTCAAAAATTTCCTTTTTTAATCCCCGAAGAAAAAAAAGGTGTTAAGTTTGACATGTCTGTGTCTCTGTCACCGCGTGTCCGCGTGCCGCGTGTCCGCGCGCCGCGTGTCCACGTGCCGCGTGTCCGCGTGTCTGCGTTTTCGCGTATCCGCGTGCCGCGTACCTAAAAAATAAACGACATGTTAGTGAAAATGGAATAATGGTAATGGTAACGTCTGCAAACTTAATTTTTTACCTTACTTTCCTTTACTTAAACTTGAAAAATCTGACAACAATGTGAGCTAACCCAAAAAGAAACTAATGAAAAAGCATAAACATATATTAGACGTTTCTCTTAAGATTCTTATAAAAGGCACTTACTTCAAACAAAGTCAAAATCATACAAAATCACTGAAACGTCTAAACCTTTCATAATCATTCATCTCCAACTTTCCAAGTTAACCAATTTGGCTTTAAAAGTGCGTAATGAGCTTACTAATTACCGTTTCAGCTTTGAGCTTTTGACAACAAATAACTTATCGGTAATCGGTACTGGATTAATGGTTTAATTAATGTGCCGTGTTCTATATTATCGGACTAAATGGAGGTTTTATCTCGGTGCATCTGTTTAACCAACTACAGAAATGGGTAAAAGAGATATTGAAAAAATTGTTTGATTACTAAAGGCGAGACTTCACTTCAGCTGAGCGGAGCAGAGCAAACTTTAAACTAATAGGGTGACTAGGAAAATAAATTGAACATTTTCCGCGGATGTCTTATAATATGATTGACTAATATGATTGTATTTTTTTATATTATTAACTTATTAAGCTCAAACTTGTATTATCGGATACTAACTCAACGATTCAATAAACACCCAAGACCTGGGACAATTTGAAAAAGGCTATTTTCCAACTTGCCCTGGCTGGGATCGAACCTGCAGAGTGGCGGACTGGCGTAGTAACCACTACGCCACGGAGGTCGGCATTTATTAGTAAATCCGGTAGAAACCTAGAAATTACTTTTTGCTTTTGATATAAACACAAGGGAACATCTGAAGACAGAAAAGTTAAAAGGAAAAACGAGGTCTTTGACCAACGCATATACTAAGAACATATTAAGTAGTATTTGTCAATACTTTTAAAGAATTATAAATAAGGAAAACTGCGCAGAAAATCTACATTTATATCTATGTAGATATATATATATAAGATACGAGTAAATGATTACTGAGACTTCGCTGTCTATCCGTCTGTCTGTCTGTCTGTCCGTCTGACACAAGGCTCTATCTCTTGAACCGTAATAGCTATATGCTAGCTAATAACTAGACAATAATATAATATAATAGTAATAGCTAGACAAAAATAAATACTAAAAAATAGAAAAAAATAAAAATTTAAGAAGGGTCGTCATACAAAAAACGTGTTTTTTCAGCTTTTTGACTAGATCTTTATAATGGCATTAACTAGATACTCGAAATTTTCACAGATTATGTGGTAATAGCTAATACTAAAAATAAGATAAAATTAAAAAAAAGCGGCCAACTGCGAGTCGGACTCGCCCATGAAGGGTTCCGTAGCAGCAAGTAACATAAATAAAAGTTCTAAAGGTAAGTTGCGGTTTACGATTTATGACGTATTAAAAAATAACTATCTATGATGCCGAGCCAGCTATAGATTTAATTGAAAATACATACTTTGAGGTATACACCACATTTTTTTCAGAATTATTTTAGTAATATTTCAAAAGTTACGGTGGGGGGACACCTCAAATTTTAACTTTGTATTAGATTATCTATAATTTATCATCATTTTAAAAACCTACTTTTGGAACTTCAATATCTATCTCTCCACCAATGTTTGTGACAATCGGTGCAATAGCGGAGTACGAGCCCGGACGGACAGACAGACAGACGTCCGTCTGTCGGACGGACGGACATGACGAAACTATAAGGGTTCCTTGTGGACTACGGAACCCTAATAAAAGGGGGTTGTTATACAAAAAAGTGTTTATTTCAGCGTTATAACTCGTTCTTTATAATGGCATTAACTAGATACTTTAAATTTTCACAGATTATGTATTCCTATGGCCGCTATATGAACAAACTAAAAATAAGATAAAGTTAAAAATTAAAGGGGTCGTCGTACAAGAAACGTGTTTCTTCAGCGTTTTAAAATATTGTACGGAGGTACGGAATCCTACATGTACGAGTCCGACTCGCACTTGCTCGTTTCTTTAAAGAATATCTGCAATCTGCAGAAAATCTAACTTAAATAAAATTATGAACTAAAAAAAATAGTCGAAGAGCCGAACACAATTTTAAACTGGTTACGCGCAAGAGCGAATTTTGAGAGGTCATAAATCTGCCGCGTGTCAAAGTAAGCCGCGTATCGAGCGCGCCAGCCGCGTGAATTATGCGAGTCGCCCTCAGTTACAACATATATGTACAGTTACAATATTTTCCGTGTTCATTAACTTCTTTAATAGTTCTCTACTTAAAGATTACAGTAAAACCTATGAGAAGATAAATTATTCCAAGGCCACTTATGGGGGCAACTTAAGTAAAGATCTACAAGCTATGTTCTGGGACATATAAAATGAAAGGGCTTGTAGTCCAGTCAATGGGTATTTTTGCCCTACAAAAGGTGGCGTAGAAAATGTTTTGACATAATATTGATAAGGTATGGCGGCGTAATAAGAATCCAAGTTGTCGACCTTTTAGGGCGCCTGCGCGAGCCGCCATCTTGGATGCACCTTTAATCCAAAATGAGGTTTATTTTAAATAACATCACAACCACTTACAATATCACAAAAGTGTCTATAAGAGGTATAAAGAAGACAAAATTACTTACATTTTTTGCATACATGTTTATCCTGTAAGTCTAATAGGTAAAAAGTTACAAGCGATGGAAAAAATAATATTTACAAAAAAACATTCAATGTTACTCTGACCTTATTCGTATTACTTGGCGCGTTCTACTGTGTATGACGCACGCTCGTAGCGTTGAAAATGAAATGTTAAATATATTAATTTACTCGACTGCGCCAGAAGGAGGGTTATGTTATTAGAGTGCATGAAAGTATGTATGTATAAATGTATATTTTTTGGCACGGTCTACAGCCTAAACGGCTTGATAAATTTAAGTGTGACAGGTATCGTTAGATTCGTCTTAATTTTGAGTGACATTGGGTATATAATTAATAAAATCCAATATGGCGGATTTTTGGCGCCAAATTATACACTTATATATATTTTTTTAAAACCTATCGAGTGGGGTTTCAAACAAAAGGATTTCATAAGAGGATTACAAAAATATATGCAATATACATGTATAAATGTAATTTGGAATGAGAAATTCTGGCGCTAGCCGCCATCTTGAATTTAAGGTGCCAAAATTAGGTATATTTTAAATAACGCTTCAACAGTTTACTATATCACAAAAATGTCTATAGGAGGTATAAAGAAACCAAAATACTTACATTTTTTACATACATGTTTATTCTGTAAGTCTTATAAGTAAAAAGTTACAAGCGACGGAAAAATATATTTAATTTAAATTTTTATCAAAAATTGAACCAAAATATTTTTTAATAGACCAGGTAGGTTAATTTTAACTTTTTCATTCTCATCGCTGGAATTATCTGTCTCATTGTCTGTTTATATTATATAAAATTAGGTTTCCATGGTGAAATTTCGTTAATATAAAAGTCATTTTCTGCAACTACATGCTTTGTTGCATCCTTTTTTACAGTGGCAAGAAATTACATTAAAAAATATCTGAGGTGCTGCTTTTTAGGGTTCCGTACCCAAATTTTTACGTTTGCACCAAACGGGACACTATTACTGAGACTCCATTGTCTGTCCGTCGGTCACAGGGCTCTATCTCTTGAACCGTAATAGCTAGACATTTGAAATTTTCACCGATTATTTAGTACTGTGGCCGCTATAATAAAAAATACTATATAATTATTATATAATTTTTCAGCGTTTTAACTAGATCTTTATAATGGCATTAACTAGATACTTGATTTTTTTACAAATTATGTATTACTATGACCGCTGTAACAACAAATACTAAAAATAAGATAAAGTAAAAAATTAAAGGGGGTCATCATACAAGAAACGTGTTTTTTAGTGTTTTTAACTCTATCTTTATAATGACATTAATTAGATACTTAAAATGTTCACCGATTATGTATTACTATGACCACTATAACAACAAATGCTAAAAATAAGTTATAGTTAAAAATTAAAGAGGGTCGTCATACAAGAAACATGTTTCTTCAACGTTTTAAAATATTGTACGGAGGTACGGAACCCTTCATGTAAGAGTCCGACTCGCACTTGCCTGTTTATATATTATGTCAAAACATTTTCTACGCCACATTTTGTAGGGCAAAGGCCTTTTTATATCCCCACAGACTGGACTATTGTTGTTATGATCTGAAACATATATTTTTTATAATTTTAAAATGAGTGTTTTTGAAGTTTTGGCAAATTTGACTTGTTTGGCAAAATTTGACATTATTTATATATTTTTTCCATAAAAAAAAATTATGTTACGTTAACATTTGACCTATTGCTTTAAAATTTAAAATAATCTAATTCAATTAGTACAGCAGAAAGAGGTGGTTTTTTTACAAGGCTATAGGACATCAAAAAATAAATAGTTACAGGATTTGGCCTACGCTCTTCGCGCTGGCCAGACGGGTTGAACAGGTCTTCTTCTTCTTATCAAGTCGAAATGGTTACGATGTAGCTTTAAATTCAAATCACTTGTGACCAGTATGTGGCGACTGATGTTTATAAGCTTTGTTTAGCTTGTGTTTCCTAAGTCGCCTTCTACGACATCCGACGAACACTTGGAGTGGTTTTATTCTACTTTGCCGGGAACCACACGACTAATCCCATCTATTATGTATTATATTTTTAGTTTTACTGCTCTCTGTCAATTCATTGTTTTATTTCATCGTACCGTTATGGTTTGCCATTTCACCTAAAAGATAAAACAAATGAAATTACCCCATACGACGCACGGCTGAACTAAGACCGGCACGTAGAGTCGAAGCTCTAACAAGTACAGTCAAACATGCGCCTACCCGACTAATTCATTAGCAAAGACTAGAATTTTTAGCAGAAGAGTCATTCTCTAATTTTTTTAGATAAACCTTAAAGAATTGTACCTATTGTACCTATTGTATTGTATATTATACCTATTGTACATTAATTTTATAGTGCAATAAATTAAATAAAAAAAAGAACTAAATCTTTTTTATCTTCATTTTATATCACTTGACTTCATTTAATTAAACTCGAAATTCTATACACAAATATGAATTAAAATAATATTATTCAACTAAATTTCATGCACTTGTCAATGTAAACAATCAAAAACATACATAAAAAATTTCATCAGCAACAAGCTTCGTCAAAAAGTGTTCAAAAAGTATCCACAACATGCTTCGTCAAAAGTTGTACTTACCAAGTTACAAATAAATATCCGCAACATGCTTCGTCAAAATAGTCAGTCTAATAATCCGCCCCGAATCGTCCCTGGCCCAAAGGTTCCCATAATGCTAGCAGCATTTCCGCGTTGTATAGCAATAGAACTCCTTTGAGCGAGAAACGACATGGAGCGATTATCCTTTGTCTTTTCATAGATGCTTCGGCCCAGCTACCGAAAAAATAAATGTCTGAGCCTCAGTCCCTTGGGGGACTGAGGCACCCGTGGTCTCAAATATATCATGAAAAGTAATCTCGTTTTAGCAATGAAAATGTCAAAATTTTGGTCAGGAAGAAAAGGAAAAACAAAGAATGTACCAGCTACTTCACTTCCCGCATATATAGTAAAAGCCGATCGTGCGATTGGGCGAGAATCTGAATCATATAAATATACAAAGAACATTGTATCATAAAATCAAAAGACTTCAAACCATAGCTATAACTAAAACTATTACTTTTTAACTGACTTTAAAAAAGGAGGAGGTTATCAATTCGAATGTTACTTATTGTTTTATGATATGCGATCTTCGCCAATTGTCAACCGTTTTTGATGATTTTTTTATTTTATTTTGATGCCTTTACTACCAAGTTGGTTTCATATTAATTTGGTTGAGACATGTCGAAGAACTTTGGATATATGGAAGAAACTCCTCAAAAAGGAAATCGGTTTTTTTTGTTAAAAATAAATAATCAGGTAAGTGCCATTTATTTTTGACAACTGATTTGAATTTGAGACATAACTGTCTTTATTATAAATTAATTATTGACATCGCGGGACTTACCGCGAGTAATTTCACAGTTGATATTTTAGCGGCATTTTTAATGTCCTCCTAGAAGACTAAAATGTGTAGGTAAAAACACGCCGGAAAGTTAAACTCACACAAATAGCCGTGTAATTTCCCTACCTGCTCATTAATTGTGGTCACGCACCGGCCACGTGACTCCTGGAAATGTTCAAATGTGGGATACTGCGTTTTGTTCGCTCCCTTGCGGTTGGTGGTGACACTTGTCAAGTTGCTTTTGATAAATGCGTAAGACTCGATAAAGCGATGGGAAGTTATACTGTATAAAAAAGGCTTGTTGCTTACAAACACTAGTATATGTATGCATGCAACATTTATTCAATGGTAGGCTTTTAATTTTAACATTTAAACTTTTTAACTTTCATAACTGGACAATTCAGCACTACAAAAAAGTTGGACATCTGTCATAAGAAGATTGTAGATTGGAGTTGAATTTTTTTGTACAAAAAAAAGAAAACTGTTTTTCCTCCTTAAATAACGGTAGGTACCCCGATTTTGATGATTTTCGGAAATGATGTAGATTATTATTTATTTTATTTATAACTTTTTTTTTTGTAAGAACTTCTTAATTTTTTTTCTTTTATTATATAGAACGAACTTATAGTTACAGTATTATGAGTAGGTTAAGCCCAAATTTGGCTTATTCAATAAAGTTTAGGGTTGTAAAACAGTTATCGCCTGAATAAATTATTTTACGAAAAATATAATAAAATACTAAGCATCTTATATTGTCCGGGAGGCATAAATAAATATAAAAGAACAATCTATCTATCTTAAAACTACCTATTTTCGCATAGCAGAGCATACGTATCTACACAGAAGTCTTAAAACCGTTACCTACTAAGCTACGGGCTCACTAATCACTAACCCTAAGTATAATTTTTTAGACTCTGTATCTTTATGATCAGTGAAATTGCTATCGAGTTTATTTGGTAACATAACTAATATTTACACACGCACAGCGTTGACGCGTCGGTAGTAGTTATGTGTATATAATT
This sequence comes from Acrobasis repandana, assembly GCA_963576875.1. Lineage (NCBI taxonomy): Eukaryota > Metazoa > Arthropoda > Insecta > Lepidoptera > Pyralidae > Acrobasis > Acrobasis repandana. Next base: position 22,882,219 of record OY756218.1, on the reverse strand, counting down.
AAATCAAATCGTTTTTACTCACAACTTTACGCTATATGTCTATCTCTAATATGTCACTTTTGAGTCTTATAGCCCTAAGCTCTATCTAAGTCTCCGTAAGGAATAAAGAAGTAATTAGCAATGTACCAATAGAGCTAATCAGTAGATATATAAAGTAAGAAAGTCTCACCACTGCTTATTTCACAAAAATATATCTGATTAGATAAGTACGACAGTTCAATCATACTCAAAACTCTAATAAAACGGCGAAAGGAAAAATCGCAAAATACATACCAGTGGGGGGAAGATAAAACGTTTTATTGGCTCCTTAAAATTGGCCAAAAATCAACAATTCAATTCTATGCGAGTCATAAAGTAGAAAGATGGATTTCAGATCTGGAGCACTACCATTGGCTTTAATAGAATTATTTGGACAATATTCTTAACGAATGTGAAAATCAAGAGGATGTTATTAAAAATTGCAATTAGAGATCCATTTGTTATTTTTAACCATTTCGTGGCGAAAGGATCAGCCAATCTGCGTTACCGACTGACAAACTTCTAACACTTTGGAACGACGTCTGTTGATAGAAACGCCGAAACTAATCGAAATAGTATCGTTTCTCTGCTTGCTGAAGGCTTTTTGTCATGATGAAACGAGTAATAAATAAATAAATTTACTCACATCTACAGATTAATAATAGTTGGGTAAATGAATACTAACTACTTAGATAAACTATATGTGTTTATGTGGTTGGAAAATGGCAATTCTTACTAAGTATGTAGGAACAGTTACCTACGGAGGTAAATGTTAAAAATAAGGTTCAATAAAGTAAAATTGAACAAAGTGCTAAAATGAAACCAATGGTAGGATCCTTATACAAACACTCGTAAAATACTTTCGATATTATCCGCGCAATAGGTTTAATGCCTTATAAAAAAGGAGCGAAAGAGACGGACGATGAACAGAAATATCAGCCAACTCAAATGAAGTCAAGGAGCTTAGAAAGAATAGTATTTTTCTAGTAGTAGTCTGCTAATAGTATTTTTCAGGCAATAGTACTCGTAGAAGAATGTTATGTTGACGAATAAATTTGTTTGAATAATGTTTCAAAATACTTGATGGCATGCAAAAAATGATTTGTAATTGAAACAACTGCTTTTTACATGTGTACCATCTAATATTTAGTCATCTGACCCCATATAATACTGTTTCAGAGAGTTTTTTCTCCGACATACTTAAGTTTATATACAAGTTCCTGCTTCGGCTTTCAAGGTGTGAAATAATTTCACGTGCGTCACTATCTTTCAATTATGTCTGTCAAAACAGGAGGTGTAGATGTCAGAACTCACTATAAAAACCATCAGACATTGAAATAGTTTTTGGTCTACGGGAGTCTTGGATTTTAATAGTAATTTTTCTGGCGAAAAAAAATCACGAACGAATCTTAGAGGACAGACAACCCCATAAAAAGAACCCATACTGCTAGAAAGCCAAAATTTATTATTTTTAGATGTCACTTGTACTTAGGCTGACGGAATCCACGAGAAATCAGATATGGCTTGTTTGTTCATGCAAAATGAACGCTTATACCACCATCTTTCCCAAATTAAGCGGCACCGCTACAAAACTACTTTATTACGAATTAGTACTTCCATCTAGCTACAAAATTTAAACTCAAAATCAAATTACGCTTCAAAGTATGATGGTTGTCATTCCTCTAGTATGGTTCGTTCATGCCCTTACACACGCTGCCGCGGCGGCGTAATGTCACAGGCCGGAATCTCCTAAGGTACGCGCAATATGCGTCCCCGTTCCCCGTCCCCGCACGTCTCCCCCGTTTTCGCCTCGATGACTCACGTTGGCCGTCAAGAACCGGGGGAGAGGTGCGGGTGCGGGGAATGGGGACGCATATTGCGCGTACCTTAGGAGATTCCGTTCTGTTTACTCTTACTGTATTCTGTGGTAATGTGTAAAAGCCTGTAGTCCAATGAAAATATTGTTCTTTTATTTTTACTATGTCACGCGACGTCATATGAAAAGATAAGAAATTCGCATTGTTATAAAATCGACAGCAAACTACATATTCGTAACGTCTACTCGTTTTTTTAGCTCCTGGACAGAAATGGAAGATCGCAGCGATCCCAAAGGAACCTATGCACTCCAGAATGACAGACACTCTATTTCAAAATGTTTTATTCTTTTGCAATTTAATGACGTGATTATGATTCGGCTTGGGATTTTTATGAAGATTTGAGTTTTAACTAGCTATGAATACTTATCGTCTAAAAAAATATACTGAAACTATTTTAAAGGTAAGTTCAGTGCATGATACTGAACAACCTTCCCCGAGGAACATATGCCGAAATATGAAAAATAATAGATAAAGCGAAAGAGGGATCGTAGCAAGTGGAGGTTCATAGTCTCTGCCTACCCCTATGGGAAACAGGCGTGATATATTATGTATGTATAAGAATAAATTTTGACTTTCAATATAATCGCGGTTCAGCTGAAGGTCAACTTGTATGGGAGGTAAAAAATTATTTTGGAGCAAATTTGGAAATGTCTTTAGTCCAATAGGCATGGACAACGGGGCTGCATCAGTTTCCGTGGTTATTCCGACTATAATCATCATCATCACCAGGTCTTTCTAGTCTCTACTGCAGAAGCACGACCTCAGCCAGAGCAATCAGAGGACTTGGTCTACACTCTCCACTCTGTCCAGACGGGTTGGAGAAGTCTCACTGATGTTTATAAGCTTTGTTTAGTTTGTGTTTCCTAAGTCGTCTTCTACGTCATCTACGGGAAGACTTGAAGTGGTCCTATTCTACTCTGCCAGGAACCGCACGGCTTTTTAGTAGCGTCTAGTAATATTGACTATCAGTATATTTTGAAACTTTATCATAAACCAGCTCAAACGCATATAATTTGATCGCTAAGCCCGCATTTCACACTCCACTCAGCAATTAACTTGATCTGTCTGATTAACATGGGTTATCGACGGCGGCTGATGTGGAGTCTCGTCGAGCTTGATCATCGTCTCGTGAGAAATGTGTTAATATACTTTACTTTGTTAATATTTGTTATCTATGTATGTACAAAATTGAGTACAAAAAAAGTGCATTGTCTTTATCAGTAATGCTAAAAGTCGAAACAAAAAAGCCGAATATAAAACAAAAAAAAATTGCGTTCGAAATTAAAAACTATATACTTAGGTAAGAAAAAGTTTTTTTATCTTTAATAATTTTGCATTTCAAGGTAGTCGGACGACCTTAGCAAGGTTGCAGGAAAACGTTGGATGCAGGTCACTACCAGCACTACGCCAAGTTTTTTATAAAAAGAAACGCAAAAACTGTAGTGGCGACCAGCAATAAGATCTTGTAATATTTTTGTCGTAGGAAATTCGCCATTTTTAGGGTTCCATACCCAAAGGGTGCCAACGGGACGCTTTTACCGACACTTCGCTATCTGTCCATCGGTCACAGGGCTCTATCTTAAACCGTAATAGCTAGACACTTGAAATTTTCACCGATTTTGTATTTCTGTAGCCGCTATAACTACAAATACTAAATATAAGAATTTAAAGGGAGTCATCATACAAGAAAAGTCTTTTTTCAGCGTTTTTAACTCGATCTTTATGATAATTTTTTTTGGCATTATAAGGGGCTACATGAATTTTTAATTATCTATTGACATTGATTTAGTTTAATACTACTTAATATTATCACAATTATTGTAATATAAACTCAAGTAACTTTAGCTTCTTAATACCCTGCCAGGGTTCATGTACTTACCTACTAACCTTACTTATAAGTGCATGTAAGCGAAAAATGAATAAATAAAGAAACGTGTTTTTAGCTGTTTTTTTACGTCTATCATGTGGATAGACGAAGACGCAATGCATACTTATCAAAAGAGGCAAATCTCCACCTGGGCCGCTAAATAAATCGTACTTACAAAAGTATTGAAATATTTTCCAAGCATTGTTACCAAAAATAAAGCCTTGCACGTTATTGCGAAGGCTGACGGGCGCTTCATCGTAGCACAGGTGCAGCCATGTAATATGTCATACACGAACTGCATCTACACTTTGCAGGCCTTTCACATACTGCCTATGTATGTTTTTCAGTTTTATGGTATAGATCTTTAGCAAAGACACAGGTGAATTTGAACCTTGAAACCTTGTAATCAGAATTTTGAAAAGAACGCATTACCATAAGAAAAAATCTTTTTTGCTAATTTTTATAGGCTCTCAAATTTCTTATACTGATTTTACACGTACGGCCTTTGCCTTTCCCGCTCACTCCATTGGGAGTATTTTGGTATGCTTTAAAAATCACCATATATAAAGGCATAAGATTCAGATAGCGTAATGTAAAATGTGACAAAAATGAATTGTTTATGTGTGGGTACAATAGAGTGCACTAAACGATAATATGTACGTCATCGATATCTATTAAATATATTGTGATTTTAATACGAAAGAGGGAAAGAAAGAAATATATATATATATATTTTTCATATTTCTTATTTCATTATTTAATTTGTGTACTTAAGTACTGCATCTCGAATGCCTAAAAACCCTATAAAAATATAGAAATAAATAGTCAATTGCAATAATTTAGATTAGGTAGATCTAATTACTTAACCCTCTTAAGATTTGAGGAGAAAGAGGAGCAGTTGCAATTAAATTCCAATTAAAAAAAACCTAGCTTATTTAAGCTATCATCTTTTTCTCGTGAAAGAATTTTCTTTCATGACAAGACAAGAAAAGAATCATAACGTTGTTAATATAATTAACTAGGTTTTTGTTGACGATGGGCCAACACTGGTCCTGGGATTTGTAGTGGACTGTAGACACTGTTGCTTGCTGGCTTCCAAATAAAACACTGGAGAGATTTCTTCGTAGGTGTATTCACTATTACTGTCACTGCTTGACTGTACAATTCAAGGTTTTTTTTTTTTTTTAGGATTGACATATATAGGTTGCCTCAGACGGCATATCCTACTCCACCGGACAAGGTTTGACAAGCGGGCCAAGGGCCCGGCTTCCTATATTTATATACTACTAGCAACAGCGCAAAGGGCTCCCAAGGGGGAAACCTCGGCTTTGGGCGTGCTAGGGGTTATGGCAAATTTTGGGGTGCAGCAACACCCATGTTTTGCCTGAAGGGCCGAAGCTACGGTTGCCAGAAGGGCCTAATCAGGACGCAAATCGTCCAGGTGCCGCCGGGCGGTACCTAGTAAACGAGCTAATGTTTCTACGCCTATGCACTCGATTCCGGCGAATGCGGGGGGGACGGATCGCGTGGGAACTCTGGCTACTCGGAGTCGCAGAGTAATCGAATTTGACCATGTCAGCCGTCATTTGGTCATCGGGATCGGTAAGAACATGCCTCGGACGTCTGCCGGTGAGTCTACGAGGGTTATGTTCAGGGGTATAGTTAGCTGCCTCTCTAACTAAACGGTTCGGGTTCAAACATTTCAATTTAAGTCAGTCAGTCAGTGGTTCATCTCACTCTCCCTTTCGGGAGACGAGGAAACTGTTCAGGGTTGTGGCCCTCTTCAGTAGCAATCAACGCTGCCCATTACGATGGGCAGGTCGTTGGGGTGGCCGTGGTGGCCGCGGTCATCGTTATGTTATTTGGGCGTCACTAATCCACCGGCGCGTCCGCGTGGGCGGCGGCGTCGGCAATGGCGTTGCGGGGCGAGGGCTTGAAGCGGCGGTCGGGTGGGCGCGCGTGAAGTGGCGCAATCCCTCTGAGGTGGGAGTGCGCCGATAGGTCCGCGCGCTTATATGTACAGGCGGCCAGGTGAGCGACGAAGGCGTCGAGTCCCTCCATTTTCAGGTCCCTGAAGATCGTCGCGTTCCTCACGTAGCGTGGGGCCCCGACGACTGCTCGGAGACTCTGATTTTCTTGTGTGCGGAGCCTTTTCTTGTTGGTCTCCGAGCAGTACGCGTGCCAGGCTGGGGTGGCATACGTGAGGCGGGATCTAATTTTTCAATTTTTTTCAATTTAAGGGTCTTATGGCTATTATTTGTACAATGGGCGCTACTCGCAGGTAGCGCCGATACGCGTGAGTGTCCCGACCAATCACAGCGCGCGCTCGGGTTTTGCCCGTTTGTGCGTGAGCGGGGGTATGCCTCTCATTGGAAATAATGTAGGCGTTGTGATTGGTCGGTCCTCTTACAAAATTTTGATGTCATGCACTCTGTCTGTCGGCAACAGTTCTACTAGCGCCTTGGCCTGTCAGCAAATTTATACGAAAATCTGTTCTTAATAATTTTGACAAGAATAATTGTCCTCTCATCGCTGGCTTCCTATCCGTCAATGCAAGGAACTGCGGTTACTGTATACATACACTCTTTTCTGTTCTTACGAATTCTAACTATTCTGTATATTTAAAATGTAAATTCAATTATCTTACAGTCATGATCGACAACTTCGTTCTAATGAGACTCGACAACTCATTATCCCTGTTTTCCGGACAAACTTTAAATTGTATTCTTTCTCCCTCTAAGCTTCACGGCTCTGGAATGCTTTACCCGTTGGCAGCAGAGAAATTTCTCCCAATTTCTTTTTTAAGAGGAAAGTTCACGGTCACCTTTTGAACTCCTTTTCTTAGTGAAAATGATAATCATACTGAATGATGATGCCCATCATTCAGTTGATAGTATGATTAGCAATTTCACCATTTCCGTGATCAGCTTTTACGATCTGCCTGGGAAGAGAAGCAGCTATATTCTAAGTTTTTTCTTTTCTTTTAGACCAGCATAGAAGAAATACGTCAGAAACAAACTGGGATTATCTACAAAGTCAAGCTTATTGTTCTCATATATTTCCTAAGGCTTGTCGAACAAGTGATACGATAAATAATGGCAAGTAGCGATTAGTGAGCCGCGGGGAGTAAACGCTGTAATTGGCCCCCGCCGCGTTACAACCAAGAAGCTCGTACAAATACTACATTTACAAATACTGCGGCTCTTGTTATTGGCATTTTGTGGGAAAAGAACGCATAAATGATTTTTGACGACTTCTTTGTCGAGAAAGCAAAACTAAGCAAAACTGCTGAAGTTCTTTAAGACTACTTATATAAATCTATCGATTAGTGCAACGCGATTAGCTATATTTTGTTTTTTTTTTCAAAATTTTAGGCTCAGTAGTTTCGGAGATCAGGTGGGGGGGGGGGGGGGGAATGGTCAATTTTCGTCTTCTTTCATGAATAAAATCAAATCTATTTATTTTACAACAATAACAAAAATATATTTGAGATCCTTATAATGAGCCCTTTCATTTAATATATGACACAGTAAGGTTTGCAAAACTTTTTTTTCTTCATTTCCGAATTTGCCCCCGAAAATAACCCTTATTTAAAAAAAAAAAATTTACTTTGCACATGTAGGTTTGGGTCATAGGATTAAAACATTCTACCAAATTTCACCTGATTCGGTCCAGTAGATTCGGAGCAAATTGGCTGTGACAGACGGACGGACAGACAGACGCACGAGTGATCCTATAAGGGTTCCGTTTTTTCATTTTTTGTACGGAACCCTAAAAACTGGCCAAGTTCGTGTCGGGCCACGCGCAGTGTTGAGTTCCGTAGTTGTGAATGCCAACTTAGAGTTCACGCCTAACGTTTTGATGGCTAAAATCTTTTAATATTTTTTAATTGAATTTGTATGAAATGTTCCTCTTCCGAAGTTGATCGACAATAACTCTTTAATTTGTAAACCCTACTTAGCTCTTTAACACCACGTGTATAAGTTTATATAGGTATATACTACTGCTATGATTTTTTTAACGTAAGTATCCATATACAACCGTTTAGCTGACAAAAGGGGAGACTTGACCTATCAAAAATTTGCTTTAAAACCAAATATTTCACAAACGGGTCCCATATTCAAAAACGCTACGATAATTTTAAAAGACCTATTCAACGATAACCCATATACACCATGGTTTAGTCGAGAAAAAAAGAAATATTCACACTTTATATGCACGGAGCTATACAAAAAAAAATTTTTTTTAACTTTTTATTTTATCTCTTTGACGGCGTGATTAATATACATTCACATGCCAAACTATAGTTTAGCATACTTATACTTTCTAGTTCTAAATCTGAGTAAAACCGCGGACTGACAGACAGACATGGCAGAACTGTATGGGTTCCTTTGTTTACTCATCATCATCATCAGATCTTTGTTTAGTCTCCACTGCAGGAGCACGACCCTCTCTGTACTACCAGAGCCATACTTGGCCAGAGCAGTCAGAGGATTAGGCCAATGCTCTCCACGCTGGCCAGACGGGTTGGAGAGGTCTCACGTTTATAAGCTTTGTTTAGCTTGTTTACTACGGAACGAGGTTGCTAGCCGCATCGTAAATTAACATAATTAAAAAGATTCTTGTCTGTTCCCTTGATCCGCTTTTACGATCTTCGCAAGCAGCTTGCACATTATACTTTTTCTTCTCTCTCAGGCCTGCATGAAATAATTCCAACATAATTACATTTTAAAATTAATAAATTATATTTCTTAAACCAATGTAGCGATAATGCCGGTTGAAATATGAAAAATTTTAAAAAAAATCCAGTGAAATAAAAACTAACAGTGGATAATGTTGGAAATCCACGCAGTAAGTGAATAGATGTAAAAAAACGTACTTATCGAGTCGTGTCCGCGTTGGCTTCGCGATCCGGCAATTGCACCCGGGCGGGTATTCAAAGCGATCTTGCTATTCAGAGATCACGTTCTGAGTCAAAGAGTTTGGCGCAAGATAGAAGAATAAACGATTTGGATCTTTACTACGCGAAAATTACAAGGCGGAGCGTATCTTTCCTTTCAAATCCATTTGTGTGAAAAGTTTAACAACCGGCCTCCAACGTCGACCGTCCTTGAGAAGACTGTTGTTACACGGGAGTTTTGTGCTTTAGTCCTTTAGTCGCCTCTTACGACATCCCTGGCTGGGGATCGAACCCAGAATCTCCGGATTGGCGCTCTAGCGTGTTAACCATTACGCCACGGAGGTCGTCAGGTTCTTACACGAGATGTTTGTGCTTTAGTCATTTAGACTAAAGCACACTACTGGCCACGATAATGACCAGTGGTCACAACGACCAAATTAATTAAAAAAATGATGCGGCCAAAAGCGCGACGTTCATATGGCTTCTTTAGTTAATCTCGTCGTTGCGGCCATTGGTCGTGGTCGTCTAGTGTGCGAAGTGCCTTAGTCGCCTAATACGACAGCAATAGGAAGATTTAGAGTGTTTAAATCTAGGCCAGAAACCAAATGGTACTAAATGGGTTTAAAATAACCTAGTTGTATGCATAGCCGAAAATTGCACCCGGGCGGTATTCAAAGCGATCTTACAATTCATAAATCACGTTTTGAGTCAAAAAGAATATTTCCAGTTTTATATAGTTTCAGATATTTGAGTTCGCAATACGAACTCAATTATTGGAAATATCCTATTTAATACGAACTTCGTATTATGTTCTATGATGCCACAAAAGTAACAAAAAATTAGCGGCCACGTGCGAGTCGGACTCGCCCGTGAAGGGTTCCGTAGCAGCAAGTAACATTTTACAATTTATGACGTATTAAAAAAATACTTACTAGATCTCGTTCAAACCAAATTTCGGTGGAAGTTTGCATGGTAATGTACATCAAATATTTTTTTTAGGTTTTTCATTCTCTTATTTTAGAAGTTCCAGGAGGGAAGTTCCAGACACACATTTAACCACTTTGGAAGTGTCTGTCGCGCGAACTATTCAGTTTAAAAAAAAAATTAGAAACCTCAATATCTTTTTTGAAGACCTATCCATAGACGGGACCACACACGTATGGGTTTGATGAAAAAAAAATAGTTTTAGTTCTAAGTATGGAAAACCCCCAAAATTAATTGTTTTTTTTTCTATTTCGTGTGAAAATCTTAATTCGGTTCACAGAATACATCTACTTAGAAGTTTCAACAGTATAGTTCTTATAGTTTCGGAAAAAAGTGGCTGTGACATACGGCAGAGAGACAGACAGACATAACGAATCCATAAGGGTTCCGTTTTTTGGCATTTGGCTACGGAACCCTAATAAAAGAAGAGATAGATAATTAACAAAATTTAAGTAGTAATTTTGTTAATTATCTATTTTTATTATACAAAATTACTACTTAGGCAAATAAGAAAAGTATCCATTATGATGTGGGAGAGAAAAAGCTAAATATTACAAATCACATATAATAGAAGAGGGAAAATATTCGATTATCTACTTCAACACGATACGTTCTTTAAAACAGGAATTGAAGGAAAGGGATGAGTAGGCAAACCTAAAAGAAGATTTATCATAACTGTCCCAACTAATCCCAACTAATATATATATTATATTTGTATATATGTATATGTATCCATTTTGAACCAATCTCTCATAACTTGTACCATCCGGAAATGGGCAGCAGTCGAACGGAGACAGGAAAAAACCTGTCTACCGAAGGTACCTAACAATGGAGGTGGTGCTAGACAGACGCCGTGAAGGCTGCTGAAGGATTTTTTGTTCTTACGCTTGTTAACCCTTAATTTGGAGGATTATTTTGTTCTACGTAGGCTTTGAGTCGTGCAAGGGATTTGTATTTGGTTTGCTAGGGTTTAGACGCTTTTTTATAATAAAATAGTTGAATAAATACAAAAAGTGAATTTTATTTTACATACACACATAGATACATATTATCACGTCTTTATCACTAATGGGACAGACAGAGCATTTTGGATCTTGTGGTTCTAAGTAGACAGACCCAGGGCAGCAAGACTCAAATGCCACTTTTAACGTGATGGTGGGCAAGAGGTGGGAAAAAGTAATCAAAATATTGACGTCAGGCAGGCGGCCGGCCGTAAAACTATAGCCAAATCGTTAAAACTTGATTTCGAAGCAGCATAGCTGATGATGTTAAGGGGAACGCTCTAAGATCAAGATATTGATCTTAGAACGTTGTAAGATACATAAAAGCTTTTTCCAAAGAAGTCGACTAAAGAAGAATATAAAGCCGACTCAAGACTCACTAAGCAAAGTTCTGAAAGCTGAATTACTGCTAGGTAATTCTGTATCAATTCAACTCTTTCACGCCGGCTCCTTGAGAAAGAAATTCCCCGCGTATGAGCTCATTACGGCTTCCATTTCTTTGAATACAGCCTTTCATTAACGCGAACACGCTGCACAGGAATTTTTCATTACGAATTATATTGAATTCGCGAGGTGTTGGTATTGAAACTTAAATTGGATTTCTTGAAACGTGTGAATTTTAATTCGGTTGAATTAATTAAGGTTGGTGGAGTGCCTGGGGTTATAGAATTCTTTATTGATTTCAGCCTATACCCATACCCTTATGTTTTAGTCGCACTGCGATTAAAGTAACAGAACTCAGCGATGAGCTATCACTATCACTACATAGTATAAAACAAAGTCGCTTCCCTCTGTCTGTCCCTATGTATGCTTAGATCTTTAAAACTACGCAACGGATTTTGATGCGGTTTTTTTTAATAGATAAAGTGATTCATGAGAAAGGTTTATATGTATAATACATACCCGTGCGAAGCCGGGGCGGGCCGCTAGTCTTATATATTTTGAGGTGCTGACATTCTGCTAAAGTGACATTTGCTAACTTAACTGATATTTCGCAGTGATTATTTTGTACATTTATTAATAAAGTTAAAATAATTATGAATAAATAATAATAATAATAAAATCTTTATCTATACTAATATTATAAAGCGGAAGAGTTTGTTTGTTTGTTTGTTTAAACGCGCTAATCTCGGTCCTATTTGAAAAATTCTTTTTTTGTAGGGTAGTCCATTTATAGAGGAAGGCTTTAGGCTATATAAAATTACGTTCCGACAACCACGCGAACAAAGTCGCGGGCGCAGCTAGTTAAAGATAAATGTACGTTATGAAATTGGACGAAATGCCATGTAATAATAACTTTAGTTATTATAATACATTGTGTTTTTAATAACAAAGCGGCCAAGTGCGTGTCGGATCACGTCTAAAGAAGTGTTCCGTAGTTGCAAATGCCGACTTAGAGTTCACGCTTCACGGTATAAGGACTAAAAACGTTTAATGAATGTTTGATTGAACTTGTATGAAATTTAAATTTTCCGAGTATAAGTTGGTCGACTACAACTCTTTAATTTGTAAATCCTACTAAGCTCTGATTTCCTTTTAACTTCGTTATATGTACTATGGGTTTCTTTTGTTTACTACGGAACCCACGACAATGCTTATAGAATAATTTGATAAGTTACCTTAACTTTGAAAATTAAAGTCTGTTTTTCTCTTTTCAGATTTAAGAATTAAGTCTAATCTTGCAGTAGATACAGGTAAGATGCTTTTTATTATTACTACATATTGATTAAAGGTGTTAAAACAATTATTATTTAAGAAGGGCAAAGAAGATTCACAAGTTCAATCTCCTTTAGCTACGATGTGTACTCATGAATGATCATTTTTATCTACTACCACTTACTTCCGCTGAAGGGGAAAATCGTGAGGAAACCGGCACACATATCTAGTTTACTCATCATCATCCAAGCGTATTCCCGGTTGCATCGTCAGCGGTTACGCTTCAGAGCCCGGGGTCCGCTACCTTGCCTAGGCGATTTGAAGAGGTTACTGGTTTTTACACAGAGCGACTGCCTGACCTCCTCCTCCAGAACGAATCTTAGGATAGGTACAAACGCTAAATGGCGTTTGGGACCAACAGCTTTCCGTGCCTTCCGAAGCATGGAATCATCTTCTTTATAATATATTAATAGCTTTGATCAGATAGCGAGTCCTGGTGACCCGTAATTACAGGTTCTTCGGAAACCTAGCATGGGTATGGGTATGGGGCAAACCAGTCCTCCACTAAACATAAATACCTAAGTAATATATATTTAGTCAATAAGTTTTCTCATTGTACTTATTTATTGTACAAAAGTGTAATTTATTGGAGGCAAATAAATATATTTTATTATTATTATTTATTATACCTATCTTTCTTTACGGATAATCAGGTGATTCAAGCCTGCAATATCCTAACCAGACTGGAAACAACTTTTCACAAAGTATGCTTCCCAGTGGGGTTTAAACCCACAACCTTCGGATCTTCGGATTAAATAACCTGATTATCCGAAAAGAAAGATGATTCCGTGCTTCAGAAGGCACGTAAAGCTGTTGGTCCCAAACGCCATCGAGCGTTTATACCTATCCTAGGATTGGTTCTGGTCTACCCTTTGGGTTGCGGAGGTCAGACGGCATTCGCTCTGTGTTAAAAACCAGTAACCTCATCAAATCACCTAGGTAAGGTAGCGGACCCCGGGCTCTGAAGCGTAACCGCTGACGATGGAACCGGGAATACGCTTAGATGATGATGATGATTGCTTGACACTGTAACGCGAATACGCAGTAACGTACGTCTTGCGTATTGTTTTGGAGTAACCCTACAGTATAACCAAAGAATATTTACACTACGCGAAAAGAAACGACACTTAAGCATGTGTGCACGTAAAATCGCTTGCGGCTATGAGTGGGTGGCTGGATGTGCGAGGGGGCCTTGAGAGGCGCGCGGGGCGTGAAAGGAGCTATCGCTGACTGCTTTGGCCGAGGGCTGGTACCTAGTTCGCGTCTCTCTCACGCACCGCACGATACTGCATTTCGATTCGGTATCAACCCTAGCGTTACGAGCTCCGAGCTCAAGGTCAGAGGCGTTCGAACTCTCACGTACAGGGAGTGTCGCCGCTGTGGTATAGCTAATTAACATACTCGATAAAAGAGACGAGTAGATCAAATTCCTGTTACAGCTTCACAAAATACGGCACACGTTTTAATCTACGACTAATTTTCCTAATTTCCGACACGTACCTTTTACTGACAATACGGCGGGCACTCGAGCGCAAGATTTATCTACTAATCAACGTTTAATCAAGGAAGGCATATTACGAGAATTAATTCCAAATTAACAACGTCGGAAGGTCGTTGGACGAACAATAAATAGTAGAAATTGGCTTGGGAAAATTATTTAACGGGCGTATTGTAATTTTGGAGGTAAGTACGCTGTTGGTAACGATTTAGTGGTAGAGGGTGGGAAGGCAGTAACTATTGTGGAAGAATTAAATATTTCTTCATTCAATCTAGCCATCCTTAAGCCACTCCGTAAGATGATTTCGAGTTAAATAATTGACTCTTTTTGTAACAGATTTAAATTTTAAATGAGTTTTTTGGTTAAAACTAACGTGAGACACAAACATTATTAATATGCGATAAACGGGGAACTCACTTAAAAATTATTCGACCTTATCCGGTGGCCTCCCTCAGGCGAATGTGACTCGCAACGCCTACACAAAGACTCATCTGCACTGTGTGCGGCTCGGGACGTGTGAAGTGCGTCGGATGATGTAAGATCCGGACGATATTGAAACATGTCGGTCAGTAGCTGATTTTTTACGTGACTTACCCGTTTTCAGCATATTAATAATTTTGATTGAGATTGAAGATTATTCAAGTATGCCTAAGTATAAATCATCTAATTAAGAAGTGCTGTCCCATTCCATGGTTTACGCTTACAAGCAAAATAGGTGTTTATTCTCAATACATGAAACTTTTTTCGTCATTGGTCATTCATTTGATTGCTTGTCAAAATGCCGAACCCAGATCTGTTGATCAACTAGTGCATATATGGCACAAACGCGCGACACAGCAGACGTAATCTCACGTCGTACATGATTACGCGCATACTTTGCCTTCCAAAGGCAGTATTCGGATTGATCGCACGATTCGTTAATATATTAGAGCTCGGCCAAGTCCAATCCATAGTCAAACTCCGGCAGAAATAATGCTTTCTTCATTTCGAAGTAGTAAAGGCAAAACACTAATTTGCATGTTTCTTTATATGGTAGATGAAAATGATCGTCTTGGTCAACAAAGTCAGAGACACATAATGTTGTTGTGAGATTCGAACTCGCGATTGACGCACGTCCGGCACACAAACTGCAACATTTCGCGTTGTTCATAATCACATTTTACATAATTTACAAGAAAGCATAAAAACCCCGTTAGCAACACAATTCCAAGACAATTACCGCGCGGAACAGCTTAAAAACTTTCAATCGTTTGTCACCATTTCATCCTTGAAATCTTAAAACTGCACATTAAACGCCTACCGACTGCATTTTCAGTCCGCATCCTAACGACTGCG
The DNA here is from genome assembly GCA_963576875.1 of Acrobasis repandana. Lineage (NCBI taxonomy): Eukaryota > Metazoa > Arthropoda > Insecta > Lepidoptera > Pyralidae > Acrobasis > Acrobasis repandana. Next base: position 22,867,023 of record OY756218.1, on the reverse strand, counting down.
CCATTTAAAACTAAATCTTATTTCATCGCAATAAAGGTTTGAATATCGGCTTTTTGTTGCTGGTTTTTCTGTCGTCCATTATGATCTCGACTACGAATAGCTTTTAAAAGCTTCTACTGTTTGCAGTACTAATTAATCTTTTCTCCAGGGACGGCACTAAACCAATTACACGCAAGCCGAAAACTCCTGTTTTTCGTCGACTACGCTAAATTGCTTTACACGGCCTTTGAAGTGTTAAAACGCTTATTAAATTGCAAGGCTCAAAAGGGAAATATTGTAAGCATGTTGCACACTCGTTTGAACGCGTGAGCGAACTGCAAATTGAATTGGGATTTAGGAATAAATACTGGCATAGGAATTTAAACGCTGATATTTAGACCCTTTATAAATAAATAAAAAGCGGCCAAGTTCGAGTCGGACTCGCCCATGAAGGGTTTCGTAGCAGCAAGTAACATAATATAAAAGTTCTAAAGGTAAATTGCGGTTTACGATTTATGACGTATTAAAAATAACTATCTATGATACCGAGCCCGCTAGAGTTTTAATTGAAAGTACATACTTTGAGGTATATACCACATTTAATTTTTCATTTTAAAGTTACCGCTACTACCTGGCGACTGGCATCAGGAGCCCCGGGGATGGCAACGGCCGCGCGTATACTAAAGAAAAAAAAAGTTAAAAAAAAATCGATAAAAATTTTTCGTCTTCCCATACATGACGACCTCCGTGGCGTAATGGTTAACACGCTAGACCGCTAATCCGGAGGTTCTGGGTTCGATTCCCAGCCAGGGCAAGTTGGAAAATGGCCTTTTTTAATTTTTCCGTAGTCTGGGTGTTTATCTATACGAGTATATGTCATCATCCAAGCGCATTTCCGGTTGCATCGTCAGCGGTTACGCTTCAGAGCCCGGAGACCGCTACCTTACCCAGACGAGGTTACTGGTTTTTACACAGAGCGACTGCCGTCTTACCTCTGCAACTCAGAGGTCTACCCTCTGGGTTGCAGAGGTAAGACCAGAACCAATCCTAGGATAGGTACAAACGCTAGATAGCATTCGGGACCTACAGCTTTACGTGCCTTCCGAAGCACGGAATCATCTTTCTTTTCTGATAATCAGGTGATTCAAGCCTGCAATATCCTAACCAGACTGGAAACAACTTTTTCACAAAGTATGCTGCCCAGTGGGATTTGAACCCATGATCTCCGGATCACAAGGCAAACGCCTTGACCACTGGACCGCGGATGCAGTCAATGTTTATCTATATGTGTATTTATCATAAAATATAGTGTCGTTGAGTTAGTATCCCATAACACAAGTTTAAACTTACTTTGGGGCTAGCTCAATCAGTGTAATTTGTCCTTATATATATATTTCTTTTATTTTTATTTATTTATACAAATCGGCGCTCAGCCAAACGGATTTTGTATGGGAGTACGAAAAATTTTTATCAATTTTTAATAACTTTTTTATAGAAAGTAGTTCGATATCATGGACTGAACTTGCTCCAAAAATTTTGCAGTTTGATAAAAAGTCTGTATATAAGTAAAAATAAAAAATCTTTAACTTACTTTTAGTTTTTTTTTTTACTTTAAGATAAAATCAACACATAAAATTCGGTAATTCAAACTTCAACTTTTCAAATCCCAAACATTCTTCATTCCGTCATTCAATCAAAATCAAATGTACCATAAAAATAATCGTAAAGTCAGACAAGAATCTGCTCCCCTTTTTCTGGTCAAACTTTTTGGATGCGAATTTTAAAAATAGCTAAATCTTATCAAGTGTGAAATTAATTTTACGCTCTCGGGATAGTTCATCAAACTCAGAGATCAGATGAGCATAAAATAACTGACGAGACCTTTGATTAATGAAAATGTAGATGTAGCAACAAAGTTCGAAAAATGTTTCGATAACAAGTGCTCGGCGAAAATTTGATAATTCGGATCATTTGTTTTTTAAGTTGTGCTTCGTTTATTTGTGTGTAAAATCTCTATAATACTGTACATATCCATAAAAAAATAGAAATTAAATTCAGAGAAGAGTTGGTATCATCATCATAATCAGGTTTCTTTCTAGCCTTCACTGCAGGAGCACGATCCTCTCTGTACTGCCAGAGCCATACTTGGCCAGAGCCGCCAGAATATTTGGCTTACACTCTCCACGCTGGCCAGACGAGTTCAAGAGGTCTCACTGATGTCCAAGCTTTGTTTAGCGTGTATTTATTAACTCGCCTTCTACGACAGCCACGGGATGCCTAGGAGTAGTTCTATTCTACTCTGCCGGAAACTATACGGCAAAAGAAAAGTACAAAAGTGGACTTATTCCGTATTAGGATATGTTCCAGTCAATCTTGTATGCGTAATAAGTCGATCCAATTTCTTAGATATTCTTTTCTTTGTCGTATGTTTATTAAAATAAAACACTGGGAAAAAAATCTCATATAGTTATAATATATACCGAAAGTCGATCTTTGAAACATAAGATAATAACATAAACATAAACCTACCATTCTTTTACAGCTTTTGTTAAATATGACATATCTGGAAAAAATATAACGTCATTCGAGAGGCAGGTTTTGTAGTCTCAAGATTTTTGTTCCTATATTTTACTACCCGAATATAAGGGTTCCCTTGAAATTTGAAGAACTGTTGTAAGCAGTAAGTAAGTTGAAGTTTATTACACTTAAGTTACAGCAGACGTGAGATAACTTCGCAATAAAGCTGTGGGCTAGTTATATAACAAAAAAAAATCGAAACCAAAAAGTGATTCCCTCGTAGGTACTCGAATAAAAATAGTTTCCGAAAAGCATATAGAAATAAATTAACAAAAATTCGCAATAAATTCAATTGTTTCAAAACAACAATCAATAAGATCCACTGTTAATTCTCAACAGACTCACACCGCATTCGTACCCAATAGCCATGCTTGGCGGCACGTGTTCCGAAATTTACTATATCTAATACAATAAGATGACGGCGGCCCGCCGGGTCTAAATTATGTATTTTATCGCCGGCGGTTCCAATTTCATAACCCGAAGAATGGTTGGGATGAGCCCGCTTCTATTGAATTTTGTAATACATACAAATGTGTTGATAGCGCGTTTTGTGGGATTTGGATTAATAGATGGGACGTTTTATTGAATGTTTGCTAATAGACAATATTGGGTTTATTAGTTTTTTCTGCGTTTTTTTTTCTTAAGAGTCTTTTGTAATATGAAATATGTATTGCTTTTAGCCTTCCTAAGCGTTTCATGCCGAATATATTTCGGATTGAAAATATCTGAAGTCTCTTAAACAATGGGGTTAGATTTTTTAAGCTTTAGGTATTTTTTTTTATTTTTATTTATTTAACTTTACTACAAAAAAGTAACAGGCAGACTTAAGGCCTAGGGCCTTTTCTATCAGTCAACCTACAGGTGGTGCTGATAAAAGCAAATTTTGGACGATTAGTACATTAAAATTAGCTATTTGAGCATAATTAAACATATGTTAGTGACTGCCACCTTAAGTGACAATCGGAACCAATAGTATACGTGCTTTTGTTTGTTGTTAATGAGTTAAACGTGAATGGCACTAGCACAGAATGAATATAAGTATAACATACAGAGCGGAAACACGCATATATACTACTGCAATATGGCGTCCCTGCACCTCTCCCCCGTTCTCGGGTGCGTTTGATGGCTTTGAACACTGAAACTCACACACTGACGTATGAGCAGGGATGTATAGTTTCGTTTGTAGTAGTAGCAGGTATAAATGTAATTCCACTTTTATGAAGCGCCATACCTGTGCCACTAGCATGCAGACTCATCTAGGCGCACCCATCATTAGTTTTTCACAAGCGTTAGCAAAACATCACTGAGCTACAGCGTTTTTATCTAACTTATATTTTAAAAGCAAAAAAAATTACAAATTAACAATACGAGTAACATCTTCATAATTAATGACGATTGGCATTAATAAAAATAACATTTCATTATAAACATCGCTTCAAATAAATTTTATTTTATAACAGCATATGCAAATAAAGAGCCAGAATTTAATATGAAACTAAATAAACATAGCGTGATGTGGCACGTGTTGCGAGGGATTCGACAAACACCGAATATTGTGTCAGAATTTATAGACACCGCGGTCAGACAAGGGGCTGGAAGGGTGGGGCCGCAGTTTCAGCGAGAATAGACAACATTTCGAGTATCTTCCACTCAATATGACTTTTGCTCGTAACAAGCTTATCTCATTTGATTCTGGTTAGTGATAAAAATGCTAAGTTTTAGACACAATAAATACTTAAGCGACTAATAAGTTGTCTAAAAGAAGTAGTCATAGCGACAATTAAACCGCTGAACCGGTACCTAACACTGTTTGGACCCAATCACACAAAATAACAAGATATTGCAGATTATTAATTGTAAAAACAGACTTACAAGTCATTTTCTCGATAAATATAAAATTGATATAATCTTCTATGTATACTGAAAGACAAAGAAGTGAAAACTGCAGACAAATGCCTGTTCCACGGAACTTTCAAACGAGTACAAGAAATGTTACATAAAAGCAAAAGACAACTATGTTCTTAAACCAGCTATAAATAAATAAATAAAAATATACGGACAAATCACACAGATTGAGCTAGCCCCAAAGTAAGTTCGAGACTTGTGTTACGGGATACTGACTCAACGATACTTTATTTTCTAACAAATACTTATACAGATAAACATCCAAGACCCAGGTCAGTCGGAAAAATATAATTTTCCATCTTGACCTGACCGGGGATCGAACCCGGGACCTCCGGTGTGACAGTCTAGCATGATGACCACTAGGTCACAGAGCTGTATGGAACATTCGTCGTGTTCTATTTTTGGTGATTTACATCTATTGCAATGCACCGGTAGTCGTTTTTAAGCCGTCTTTCAAAACCACAGCGCTAGATTTGCTAAGAGAACCCACGAGTGTAACATTTGCCTACTCAGTCCACTTTTACTAGCACCGATATTTTCTCTATCAGCTGTTAGTCGCACCACACCTTGTCATCTACAGGCGCACTACAAGTTGTCTACAGAAGTCGTCATAGCGATAATTAAACAGCTGCGCCGGTACCACTGTTTGGACCCGATGACACGAAATTGGGAGCTGCTTCCGATGTGCGGGATTATTGAGAGCTAGGAATTAATTTTGTGCTCCAAAAAGGAGCATTGCTGAAAGGCTACAGAATAATTAAAAAATAGACTACTCAACTTACAAAGAAGGTTATAACTTTATATGTACTAACGTCTTTAGTCATAAACAACTTGCGTGCTTTTGAAACCAGAATTAACAAATTAGAGTAATACGAATATATATTGTCCTCCCTTAGAAAATCAAATATTGTCTTCTTCTTCTTGTATTTAAGAGCCGCCTCTTGTCGTTGGAGTACTTTCCATTTATCTCTTTCATCCGTTAAGTTTTTAACCTGCTTATATGTTTTTATTAATTTATTTAACTTTATTACAAAAAATGTAACAGGCGGACATATGGTGAAGGTTTAGGCAAATGGCCTTGAAGTGGCGCCCTCATTTGAAATAAATTGTTAACTCGTAAATATGGAGATAATATCCATATTGCTCTTCGTCATGCACTAGATAGCCCTTTAAATTATTTTATGAACCACAGTTGAAAGTATTTACATTAGTCCGTCTAGCTTTAAAACTTGCCTCCGCCAAAAGTGGCCACGGCAAGTTTTAAAGCTAGACGGATCACTAATAATAGTTTCAACGGCAGTTCATAAAATAATTTAAAGAGCTATCTAGTGCATGACGAAGAGCAATATGGAAATTATCACCATATACACGAGTTAAGGCCGTACCTAAATTTTCCGGGGTCCAGTGCTGGCATTTAAAATAAATCATTTCAAAGAAAACAGAGACATTATTTAAAATTTTGCTACTACCAAGTCCTAGATAACCCTTTATAGTATTTTATGAACTTCTGTTTACATTTTATAATAACAACGTTAAGCTTTGCTACTTACATTTGCCAAAAGTGGCCGTTTTTCGCAAATGTGCGTGGTAAAGCTTAACGTTTTCACTTTAATCTGTAAACAGTAGTTCATAAATTACTTTGAAGGGTTATCTAGGACTTGGTAGTAGCAAAATTTTAAATGATGTCTTCGTTTTCTTTGAAATTATTTTAAATGGGGGCAGCACTGGACCCCGGAAAATTCAGGTACGGCCTTAACAATTTATTTCACACTTTGAGGTCATTTGCCTATATCTTCACCTTAAACTTGTGTTATGATGGGTTACTAACTATTCTCATTCTGTCTAGGGTAAAAGGACTCTTAAGTTTTGGCTTTTATTTGAAAGTCACTGTATACAAAACCGTGCGAGTTTCTTACAAGATTATTGTAATAGCGATGGTCCCTTCCCAATAAAACCAACAGATTTGTCTATTGCAACAAAAACTGCCCTCTAAAAATATGCGCCATAACAGTGTATGGAGTCGCAAACGATATGACACTTGTATTAGGGTCCAAGGGCTTTTTATGGGGATATTACATTAGTGATAGGTACTGTTTTTAGTGGACAGCTAAGCGGTTGTACGTGTCATTGTAACTTTGGAGTGTTAACAAGGTTTTTAATATTACATAGGCTGTGTAGAACAATTTAGTAATCTAATCTATCTATCTTTAATTAAAGAACTACGTTCTTGTCGGTGGAGTTGTAATCTAAGTAATAAAAATATTTATTTATTTTATTCATTAGTAGCAGTCCACCCCGGCTTCGCCCGTGGTACACACATAGCTTATGTCACTCGAGGGTAGTGTAGTTTTCTGACAGTAAAGGTTTTTTTTAATCGCTCCAGTAGTTTCAGAGCCTTTTCAGCAAATAAACAAAGAATCAAATCTTTACTCTTTAAAATATTAATAGGTATAGATAGACGAGCAGCTATAAGCTGACATGCCTATTGAATAGAAAGCATTCTGTGAAATAGACATGTCAGCTCCTAGAGAGTCCATAAAGTCTTTTAACAGTACATTAATTTATTAACGATACTTTATTTGTTCTTAACCACTGGTCGAGTCTATTTTTAAATGCATTTGTAGAAGGCGCGGGGCGGTGACCACTTTTTCTAGTAGTTTATTCCAGTTATTAACCACCCTGTTACTGTGAAAAATCGGTTGGGTAGTTTGGTTTTAATATCAAAGTAACTGGAAAATATGTCGTCTGTGTAGACGTGATAGTGTATCTAACACTATTACGTCTTTATTCCTAACGGGGCAGACAGATCCTACGGCGGCAAGGCCCAGGCCACTTTGAGCGTGATGGTGGGCATGAAGGTGAAAAAAAGGTAATCATAGTAGTGATGGGTTGCTAACATCGCCTATTGATATGATGTGGGTCTAAGTACACAATTATTGCGGTCGGTAAAGTCAGTTTTTAGTTTTGATAACCTTACAATTATTGACAAGCAAGCAAGCAAACTATACAATTTTGGTAATTTACTTTTTATTCGTCTTTTACATATTTAAGATTACTAAAACCCAGATCTACAGAAATGCGCCACTTATCTGCTCCCACGTCAGACATAAAAAACTCTGTTATATTTTATTATCTTGAGTTATTTGATAATTCCTGTCACTTGCGCGTGATTTAAGGCAGGGGTCGCCACTTCTGGTACAAAACATCGAGACATAAGAAGACTAGTCAGTAGCAGCGACCTACATGCAGCTAAATTATAGTTGTCTTCTTGGTTGGTCTCGGAACATGGAAATATTATGAATATTACTACATATATACTTTACAAGACGCCATACGAAGACGTTCCAAGCCACACAGTGTGGTTCGGGACGTCTTCGTGTGGCGTCTAATTTCACATTCGCCCTGATGATGACCTCAGGATGAGGTCGGAACATGTCAGCCAGTAGCAAAATTTTTACGTGTGTTACCCGCTTTAAGTATATACTCGTAGTAATGAATGTCTGTGTCTCACCTTATTTTAACTAAAAAATATGAATATTGTATTCCACCACCACTTCCCGTTCACACGGGTGTCGTAACAGGGGGGTTACTTCATAAAATAATATGACAGTTGTACGATAGTGAAACGCGGATACGCAGTAACGTACGTCCTGCGTACCGCTTTTGGAGTAACCCTACAGGTGACTAAGTGAGGTAGATAACAGAGATCGGGCATTAGCATTCTATGTGCAAAGACTATTTCATCTACTGCGATCACTTCGATCACGCCTAAACGCAAATAATCCCTTTATTTGAGGATGCCTTTTGTCTACCAATATAGACTATAAAAAAGAAAGGCATCCGTCATAGCTCAACAGGTACCTTTTCCTTACCCTTGACAAAATATGAGCTTCCCATACGAGTACAAACGTAGTCTACGTTTTATTTTGAAACGATATGTCAGATTTCAGTAAAAATTTGTGCCTTTAAAGAAATTGCATATATGTAGGGTTATAAAATATAGTGTATTATTTTTGACCATCAGTATGAAAAAGTTTTACACCCTTATATTTTCTTCCAAGTTCATATGTTGTTACCGAAATCTGACATGTCGTTTCATAATAAAACGTAGACTACGTTTGTATGGGAAAGTCTAGGGTAAGGGGATTCTTAACAACGACAGGCTAGCACTGAGGCCTTATATGTATCCGTAAAATTTGTAATGTTTCTTATTTGGTGCAATAAAGATTTTTGTATTGTATTGTATTGTACTGTTACCCGCGTAGATCCTTTCTGTATTCTCAATAGATTGTGTCACAGTTGGTGCTAAAAAAAATTCACGGACGTCATTATGATAAATTGCCCGGAGATATTGTACGTCTTGTAATTTTACACCGCTATGTCCGATCTCGTTTCATGTTATGCTTTCAGATGAGAATTTTTCAAAAATTTTTACTGCCAGAAATATTTCTTTGTAGTCATACTTACTGAAAGAAACTAGTTATTAATGTTAATAGACTTACCTGCTAACTGTCCACTAATTTAAGGAAATAGATTTTTCCAAGGGTTTTCAAAATGGCCGATTAGCAGCTGCTTGCATCAAGAGTTTTTCGATGACCTTGAGTTCGGGACTCTAACAATAAGGAATATGCATGTAATACCAATCCCGCTTATATTTTTATTTTACAATTTCTATTAATACGTTACCACGCCTAGTTAATTATTTTTCTTATTGACTCTTATTTGGATTAGAAATAAATTATTGAAAATATGCAAATATTGCGCGGCAACTTATGACAAACAAAAGGGAAATGACGACAAAGTTCACAAAAGGGAAATGACAAGTTCGGGTGCGTTCGGTAGGACTGTCCGTCCATGTAGTTTGACTATCGATGACATTCGAAATGTATGTACTTTAACAAACATCACTGGCTGATAATATCGAAATAACCAAAAAAAGAAAAACATGCGTTGACAGCTTCTGTCTCTAGCGGATATTACAGACTTTGACGTCATATTTCAAAATGGCGTGTTTTAGTTGTTATAATCTACTTGCTATTTTTCATATTTATTTTCTACACCATATACATGTTTTTCGGCACTGATTTATTTTTTGCGGCTATTTCTTACCGAGGACTATCCATTAAAAATATAAAATAAATGCATGCAAACTCTCTATTCTGCCATCAATTCTTCGCGCTATGTGACTACTAACTAGAGATATAAATATGTCTATCAAAGTATGAGTGCAAAATTAATTTTATGTGGCAATGGTTATATAAAATAGTAGATGCTTTTTGTCGATACTAAAGGAACACCTTATTAGTCAAGTACTCAACCCCCCTTGCCGTATCGAAACCTTTTATCAAACGGTAAATCTTCAAACAAGCAATTACGTCTTATATTTAAACAAGAGGCTGAAAATTCCCATAAACGCTAAAAACATGTTAATTTCCCATCCATATATTCCCGAGTCCCCTTCACAGCTTCTTCATTACTGTACGAGGTAATTCCAGGGCCGACACACGGGAGCATAACCTCTTAATTTATTGAAGGAAACTAATGAAATTCCTCCGCGAACTTTATTGCTCGAGACAACCCTGTTTCGGTAGCAATTTTGGTGTCACGCCCGTTCGACGTTTGTGTTTGATAATTTTGTAAGTAGTTCTTACTTTGTTGTGTGGTCAGCCTGACAATAAAAAAATCTCCTAAATCCGCCAGAGACTAGTCGTGCCAAAGGTGTAACATAGAAATCAAATTCTTGACGCATCCTAAGAACAAAATTACAGCATTTTGTATTTAAAAAAATTTGATTGAAAGAAAGCATAGAGTTAAAGGTTAAACAAACATTACAAGAAGGTCATTCGCAGCAAAGTTTTACTTTTTCTATTTTTTATCTATATTATTCTCTACCATCATCATATCAGCCACAGTAAGTTTACTGCTAGACTTATGCATATTATCATATTATTCTCTATTAGGTTAAAGAATTTATTCATTTAGTTTTTTAACAAAAGTCTAAATGTTGAATAGGCGATAGTTTCATTCCTGTAACTAAGCATTCCACTTATGTTTTGCTATGTTTTTAATTTTGTGACCTTAACTCATTGCTTCTCTAGACTTTTCTGAATACACTAAGCAATACTTTTATTAATTTTTAAAACATAATGGTACTCTAATGTTTTTAATTGGTGTTGAACATCTGCCATGCTAAAGGGCGAAAGGGTGTGAGACCGCAATTTTCGGCCCAGCAAGGGTTGAAATGGTAATCGTTTCTTTAATTATTCTGAATTAATGTTTTGTCTCCAAAAGCGTTAAAGGATTCGTTGAGAAGATATTTATCGGGTTTTGGTACTCTATTTGTTTTGAAGTAATTGTTAACTGCTCTTTTTATAAATTGTGTTTTTAAGGTAATAGGAAATTATTATAGAAAATAAAATCTATTACCGGCACCTATTTTATTTTACATGAATAACACCTGAGATGTGTGTCGATTAAGGGCTGATAGATGATAGAAAATGGCGACCAGAAGCACGTCGCAATAGAGGCAGACCAAGAACTAGATGGCGAGATGACTTTGATAAGTTTTTATCTAAATGGCGAAGTAGTGACGGACAGAGACGAGTCGAAGAATAAAAGGGCCCGGTTGTGAGGCATAAGAGCCACTGACTAGTAAAAAATCCGGCCAAGTGCGAGTTTAACTCGCGTGGAGAGGGTTCCGTACAATTGATTGAATTCTTATAGATTTTCCTGTAATCTACAAGCAATTAACTATATTTTGTATTTTTTTTTTCAAAAAGGGTCAGTAGTTTCAGAGATCAGGGAGGGAGGAATTGGTAAATTTTTGTCTTCTTCCATGAATAAAATCAAAACTATTTATTTTACAATTATAACAAAAATATATTTGAGCTCCTCATAACGAGTTATTTTTATTTAATATATAACACAGTAAGGTTTGCAAAACTTTTTTTTAAATTTTCTAGTCCATCCCTCGAAAATTACCCTTATTTAAAAAAAAATATTTATTTATTTTAAAATATTTACAAAAACCAATTTGTTATTTGTTTTTGTTCCGCAAATGTCATTAATAAATAAAATACGAATGAAACAAGAGTAAGATCTCGCTAAATGTGACATTAGGAATTTGCATCCCGAGCTGTCTCGATTGCTTCTGTAAGACGTGACTGTAACCTAAAAATGCTCGATTTAAAGATCGCAGTTAATTTAAAGTAAAATTATGCAATCCATCTCAACAATTCATTAAAAATTCAAGCCGTCAGATACAAATTTGACAGGGGATTTATTTTGCAACTTTTTCAAGGGGTAGGTGTTTTAAGACCCCAGTTTTAAATTCTCGATCGCCAATCACGGTAATGGTGGATTTTGGCAACTTTGCATTTCGCCCCACTTTGTTGCAGTTATTTTAATTCTTCAAACGACTCATCATCAAAATTTACTGTTTGTTCCGCTTAAACTTTCGAAGTGTGGTGCAAGTTAAAAGCTTTTAATAATAGCTAAAGCTCAATATAACCACAGAATAAATAATACTAACGTACTGAAGTCTCACTCAGCAAAGAAATTCAAAGAAATATCTACTCAATGTGGCTAGCAATATGGTTTAATTTAGCTCACTTCAAAACTCAGCACCTTTTCGTAAAGATATCTAGACATCCATTGCAAGCCAATTTCATTCTTATTACTCTATACATACCATTCGTATAACTGAATTTACCACCCGAAGAGCCGCCTGCGCGCATAGTAATAATGTAGGTACATTTTTGATGCCTAAACGGGGAGTGACACAGGCCTGATATAACTCCTAGCAAAATATACCTACTGAAACTATTTTAAGGGTAAATTTTTATTGAATAGAAACTATTATAAGCTGATCGGTTAACTTGTATGGGAGGCCAAACATTTTTTTTCATATTTTGGTGTTCCTTTGAAAGGTGTCATGGACTGAATACACCCTTAAAATAGTTTCAGTATTAAAAAACATCATAAAACTTTATAAGAAGAAGATAACTCAGAGTTTCCTATAGATACATAAATAAATATATTACAGAAAAATATTACCGAGGGTATTGGAAATAGTAAGTTTAATGTGAAAAAAAGATGCAGAAGTCTTTATAATTATAATGCTCAGCTTTGTTTAAAAAGTTGAGCTTAGTAGGAAAATTATGTGAGCTGAATTTCTATAGTGACATACGAGTATTAACGTATTTTTAATGAATTGAAAATTAATTAGCGTTATTAAGATGTTCCTGTTTTGAAAACAAATATCCATTTTTTTCGAGGCAATCTTTCTTTATTTTAATAAAATCGCTGATTTCTCATAACTTACACTCCAATTCCAGTTGTCATTCTTATCCCCTTCGCATTACTCGGCGTTTCTTACGTCGTTGTTACGCAGAAATTTTAATTAAGCTTAGATTTCTAAAATTCTGACTGATTGTTCTTCACCAAATTAATCTGGCGTTCCACTTAGATAAAATTATCTCTATTTAGAAGTGTCTTGAAATGTTAATAAGACAATTTCAAATCGTTAAATTAGATTTTAGGTCGTAAGAGAATGTTGGGATAACATTTTTTTTATTTTATTAAAGTTTATTACAAAAAATTAAAACGAGTGAGCATTTTATACAGTCAATTTTATCTCATACTCGTATAATTAAAGCATATATTTCTTAGAAGCAAATTTTGGAACAGTGTTTTTTTGGTTTATTTAACAATGGAAACTAAGTCTTTTATGACTAGTGCTCTGTGAGCTGTAATAGACCTCGCGAATCTGTCGAGAGATGAAAAAGTTGTACAGACAAAAAACTTGCGTCATAATAAGGGTAATTTTAATAAATTAAATAAACTACCTTTAATAAGGGTAACAAAGAAGTTTTATGAAACTTTTAATACTTTTCGAAATGGCTGAAATATTATAGTTTTTACGTTTTCAACCACCACATTGCCACCATTTTGAAAAATTTCAAAATATGGTATGACAAAAAAATCTATATAATTATCAAACCTGCTCACAAAATTTCACGAGAATCAATTGAGAAATGCGACCTGTAGGCGAGAACAATCGTAAAACTGGAATAAGGACACACGAAAGATTTTTTTCCGAAGCTGAACGAAGACCTTCGTTCGTTTCGCTCACTCAATCAATAACCTTTTAGTTTTGATTTGTGACAAATTAATAAAAAAAAATCACCTGACATGACCATTATACTATTTATTTTTATGAAAGCCTACTTGTTTTTAAAATAAAAATGTCACATGAAAAAGAAATTACCTACAAGATTAAAAATCGTGACAAACAAGTCTACAAAAACCGCATATTAAACTAAAAACCGTTTACAAACTGAATTTAAAAACGTTTAAATCGTGTTTTAACTAAGTTTTCCGATGATGGATTAGCTTAATTAACGCTATTAATCTCAATCAGTTGATCAGAGTTCAACAAGTTTTTATTGTTCATTAGCGATCAACTTTAAAGCGGAATCAATTTGACGTCCAATTAAACGGTGATTGGAATTATTTGGGATTAATTTATTTTTGTTTTAAATACTTTTTATGTTGTGAAATAATTTTTCACGTCTTTATCTTGGTTATTATCTTACGGCCCTTGGCTCTATCTGCTTGGGGCCACGAGACCAAAAATGCTCTGTCTGCCCCATTAGGGATAAAGATGTGATATTGTATTCAAAATATGTGACGTTCCACGGGTAAAGGTACCTTGTGGACGCTGGCGCTTAGGACGTTTAGAAAAACAATTCTAACAATTAACTTAGCTTAAATAAACACAATGTCGTAAGTGCCAGCGTCCATAAGGTACCTTTACCTGTGAAACGTCACATATATTGTATCGTCATACTTATGTCCTTGGGGAAACTTGGATTTCGTATTAAGTTCTTCAACAATTAATATTTGGTTAGGAGATAAACTTTTAAGTATTATTTTTACTTATTTTATTTATTTACCTCTTTAATTTTTAAACTAACATTACAACGTAAACATTAACTAAATTAAAACTAAACAAACTAAAATGAAAGCTAAATTAAAACTTATTAAACTAAAAATATTTAAAAATAGAACTGACATAAATAAAATTAAGTATATATAAAAGAAAAATCTAACCTGATTAAATTAAAAGACGACAATAAATAAACAAGATAAATTAAAACTATGTAAGAACAAAAACTTAAACTTAAAAAATGCAAATCCGCTACTTTCCAAGAAGTCAAATCAGACACATTATCTAAACGTCAAAACATAAATGTTCTATGAGATTTGTATGAAACATCATAGTTTTTCGGAGCAATAATAAATTTAAAAACACGTTCAAAATGGATGTGATCAATGACAATTGTAATTTTTTTGAATGATGAAAAATCCAATATTTTTTACCTTTTTTTAGTAGTATATATCATACACTTTCTGTTTATTTTCAAATCTACCACTTCATACCCTCCAGTTTATTTTCCTGGCGTTATATTAGTTAGATCTCCTAGATTCCAGTCTAGACTGTGAACGATCGGACTATGGCAGTCTTTGTTTCAGACCCTTGGAGATAGTATTTTCCGATTGAATTTAATTTAGGAGCTTGGCCGTAGGGAAATATCGTGGACATGTAGTATTTAATACTTATAGTATTTCAAGTACAGAAGGATTGTATTGAATTATTGTGAAATAAAATAGAATACTTAGTTATTAATTTAGGTATCATATATTTTCTTCTCCACTTCACAAGGTCTTTGGCATCCTTGGGTGACCATAGATATGCATGGTATATTTGGAGAAGAAGCAGCACAACTGAGGGAGGATAGTGAAAAGTAAATTAAGTAAAAACGTATTTAATTTAGAAAACTTAAATCTATATAAAAACATAAACATTTATTATAATATAATTTGTTGGAGACTGGTTGATTAGGCTGAACCTGCATCACAGTTCACCAGTGCTCTCACTCACAACTGGGTGCGAATTTGACTTCTAGGATGCAACCAGGAACATGCTGTGGAACCTCGACCTGTCCCGGCGCTCTAGGCGAGTTTCCACATAGAAGATAAAAGAATATGTAGAAAATAGAGACTTGATAACGATGGATTATATTAAATTTAAGATCTGATACTGACAACTGTTACATATATAAAGAATACTATTTAATTTATGAAGGTAAAGCAGATAGGATCAAGCAAGTGATCAGCGTAAGAGATGATGGTGACATGAGTATAAAGGGATCAGTAAATGATTTGAAAATGGAATGAAAGGGAATTTGAAATTAAATGAATAATGAAAAACGGACAGGATGAGATGAAGAAAGGAGGTTTGGAACATGCAGCATGCATGTGGCATGCGGCATCGTTACGGCCACAGACCTACCACTACTAGACCTGCATAGTGCGTGGCCACCTTAGTGCATCTCTTTCTATCTTGGATTGTTGCCTCCACCCATATTTTGCACACGTCACAGAACACACTATGGTTACTAACTTATAATAAGCTCAAATAAAACCCTAAATCACCTTTTAAATGATAAAATCCCTAAAATTAACAACTTTCTTCGATCGTTTTGTGGTTTTTTTGGCCCAGATTTTGACAGTAGGCTAGCTTATAGCACCCACGACGATAGAGACAAAAAAACATATCAGGGATTCTTTCACACTCACGTTGTACTGTATTTGACAGTTTCTTTCTAGCAATATCGTTGCAAGTCTAGTAGTGGTAGGTCTGTGGTTACAGCGCTAAGATGATAACGAAGAAGTTTTAATTTAAGTGCCGTGTGGTGACGTCAGAGTAGAATACGATGTCACCACCCATTATCAATCCAGAAGATGTCGTAATAGGCAACAAAATGAAGTATTGTTAAATCAAAGTCAAAAGTCAAATTTTATTTTATTCAATGTAGGATAAATATATCACTTATTGAACGTTGATTGAAATTTTTAATTATTTTTAGTGCAAAAGCTACAAATTATTAGTGTTTCGTACGGCCTCTGCGGGGAAGATTACGGCGAAAGAAACCAGTTCAGTATAAGTCCCTACCCAGCCTGATGGGCTTTATTGCATTGCAGGTTTACACTTATTCTTATTAATATTTACATTATATTTTACATTATACGTTTAAAAAAAATGCAACTATTCTATTCTCTTCTTATTATAACATACAATCAAGAATCATTAATTCAGTAATAAGGCCTTTGCAGACACTTTACACGTCTATCATTTTAGTGTACATTACGTGTAATGTTCATTTTTATTTAAACTAGCTGTTAGTCCGCGGCTTCGCTCGCGTAAATTTCGGTTTTACTGAATCCTATTTTCAATAACTGAGCAAAATGAAACCGATCACCTTCCTCTATTTATAGTTTTTTAATTCTCTTAATCCAGTTGGTAACTTTTATGTAAAGGTTATTGTGGAAAAAAAAGATATCTATGTACATTTTTAAATTAATTTTCTACTACCATAGAATCTTTTTATAAACCACATTCACGTTAGTACGAGTAGCATTGGGAGAAAGGATTATGAGACTATATAATATATAGACTATGTATTATGTAACAGTGAACGGGCATTAGAGTCCTCTGAGCAAAAACTTTATATTTATAGTCTATTCCTTCAATTGGTTGCTAAGCCGTTCGGCGTGCTGACGAAATGGCGTCGGATTTTTTAAAGATGCGGCCTTAGTGGCGCACCGACGATTTCAACAAATGAACTTTATACTATCTACTGCGATCACGAACTCGTCTATACAGTGAGGTGATTATGAACAAATCTTCCCTTTATTGGGAGAGACCAGAAGTGGACTGTAAAGAAGAATATTACTTTCAGAACCCTGCACAACCCAACACAGCAAGTGTCACGGAAAGTATATTTCTTAAATGATTATACTTAGCTGTGGTAGTTAATAAATAGATATAACTTAGTAAAACTATCAGTTATACTTATTGTATATTCAATATTGAAACGAAACTTCCTATGGCGGATTCTTTTAGGTATTTTTTAAAATACTTTAAAAGAGATAAAAATACGAAGTCATTTTCTCTCTTTTCTCATTTTCTCATTTTCTCTCTTTTATATCAACAAATGACGACCTCCGTGGCGTAATGGTTAACACGCTAGTCCGCCACTCCACAGGTTCTGGGTTCAATCCCCAGCCAGGGCAAGATGGAAAGTGGTATTTTTCAAACTGTCCTGGGTCTTGGGTGTTTATCTATTTATTATTAAATAGTTTAGTTTAGTTAAGATCTTTATTGCACCAAAACATAATGATACAGGGTAATAGATTAAAGAAAACAGATGTCAAAAGGCGGCCTTATCGCAGCTGCAATCTCTTCCAGGCAACCGAGGTACTTGGAGATGTTTAACGAAAACAGGTGAGGTAAAATATAGTATGTTTGAGTTAGTATCCCATTATAAAAGTTTTAACTTGCTTCGGGGCTTGCTCAATCAGTGTGATTTGTCTTTAAATATTTATTTATTAACAAAAAAGTAACAACAGAAAAGATTTTACCAAACTTTTGGTCTGATATCGCGAAACCAAAAGGAACACTTAGGTACTTCTTTACAGAACTAAATCGTTATTTTTTATGGCTGGTTGAGTGATAGATTCCTAAACTCCCCACAATCGCCTAACTTATTAACTGCATCACATACTAAAATTGATTAATTACACGAAATTCTCAACACGTCTGTCCACCGGACGTATATATTCGCACATGGCCCAGAGTGACGGCTTCTAATCTGCACAATTAATCCTGTGATTGCACTAAATGCTGCTTTGTGCCGTGCCACAAAGGAGATCCATGTAGAGAATAAGGAGTTTTTTTTTATGAAAACTAACGCGTGATAATATGTAACGCGTGATAATTCATTTAATCTTTGTTGTTCATCAAATACAAATTGTACAGAACAATAGGCGAATTTAGCGCTAAAAGCATTGTCTACTAGTCAACTTGCCTAAATGTGGGTTGTAAGTAACCAACGCGAAATGGACTAGAGTTTCCTGAAGTAAGATCAAAAGGTCACGATGCCCGATAGATCGTGTTTGTGTTGTGACGTATTGTTTCTGTTATTTATCCAAACAGGTGGATATATTCATTAGAAACGAATCGAAAAAGAACGGGAAGATATAATGCTATTATGCACCAAGATGTGAGATGGAACGTCGTTGCGTCAAGTGTCTACTCGACATTCGCTTTGAAGATGATCTCTTATTATGATTGAAATCTAGTTAAACCAAGTGGAATATCAAACTAAAAACCAAAATGAAACTAAATACACTATGGAGATATAGATCCTACAGCTGTGTATCATTCTATGATAAGAGAGGCAAATTCATTTCCAACAATAAGAAAGCTGTCGATAATGATGATGAATGACGCGTAATAGAAGTAGAAACATGAAAATTCAGCAGGTACGGCTCTGGAATCAAATAAATGTGCGTAAATTATGCTTATAACAAGCATCATTTACGCAGATTTATTCTTGAGCTGGGCCCCGTCAGAAGAGGTAGACCTAAAAAACGTATTCTCTCTTCCTATCCCCTCTATAAATGTATAGTAGGAGGCTATTAAACATGGAAACTATACATCGCTATGTGATATCTACATACTCGTACATAAAATGGACTGGCCTCGTTATTAACCCAGATATTGGCTTCTTTATATAAATTGAAAGAAATCTTTTTATATTACTTTTTAATCTATGAATTCTTTATAGTTTTCTTTTTGTAAAGACGAACCTTTCTGTATATTAGGATCTAACAAAGAGCAATAATGTACCTTATAGACCTCCAATATCTTTGGGACCTAAGATGGGGACAGCTTTGAAAAAAAAAAGAATTGTCAGAGCAATAAGACATATTACGCAAAATTCGGCGCATATGGCGGCACTAGCAAACAATCTGCTGTCAATCTGTCGTCATCAACAATGGCATATTTTATAAAAAATATAATTATTAAAAAAAAAAAATATTTATCAAAGTCGAATTCATTTATTTATCTTTGGATGTTTGTATCACTTGAAAATTGTCTATTTTATCTTTCATAAAAGTTATTGACCTCAGATAATTTACTTACAGCTTTTAGTGTAAGTAAATTATCAAGTTTAGTGCCGCTTCCTAAGCGCAAGTGCAGAAGAAGCGGCAACAAACTGCACTGCAGCATTTTCTCCAATTACGTCAACTTACGAACTTACTTACGATTAAACTCATATTATATACTCAAATAAGATATGTGGATATTTATATTTTATTACCTCTATATTTAAATAACTGGATAAAAAGTATCTAAGGTTTTTTAGGGTTCTGTACAAAAAATGAAAAAACGGAACCCTTATAGGATCACTCGTGCGTCTGTCTGTCCATCCGTCTGGCACAGCCAATTTGCTCCTAATCTACTGGACCGAATCAGGTGAAATTTAGTATGATGGTGTAATCCTATGACCCAAACACATATGTGCAAAGTAAATAAATATTTTTTTAAAATAAGGGTCATTTTCGGGGGATAAAGTAGGAACTTGAAAAAAAAAGTTTTACGAACCTTACTGTGTCATATATCAAATGAAAGGGCTCGTTATGAGGATCTTAAATATATTTTTGTTATTATTATAAAATAAATAGTTTTGATTTTATTCATGAAAGAAGACGAAGGCCCAGGGGCCAGGGAGGGGGGGGGGGGCTGATCTCCGAAACTACTGAGCCTAAAATTTTGAAAAAAATTACAGAAAAATCTATAAGAATTCAATCAATTGTACGGAACCCTCTCCACGCGAGTTTAACTCGCACTTGGCCGGTTTTATTTTGCTTTTATGTGACATCAGAAGATATAAAGTAGCTTTTTTTTATTTAAAATATTATTCATAAAGAATAACAATAAAATAGACGTATCTGTTCAATGCTTTCCATTACCATACACAACCTACAACCACGTCTATCGCATTAAATGGAACATCAATGTACAGGGATTATGTAAATGGCGACACAGACATGAGGCGTCCTCTGGGAGTCTACCTGAGTTTAGGGATAGGCATGCTCAGTTCTATATAAAGACAAGGCTACACAAAGCCAAAGATCTGACGTCTCATATAGCAAGGCTTACCGAAAGCTGTTATACAACGTGGAAGGGACATACTCGTAATAAATCGAACCACGGGCTAGATCAAATAACAACCAAAAACAGAAAAGTATAATGAAATTACAATAACAGCCAAGAAACCAAAAAAAATTCGACATTCCCATACAAATCGCCCGGGCGGCTGCACACTTTTGTATGGCAATGCCGATTATTTTTTTTTGTTGTTTGGCTCTCATTTTAATTTTATTAAACTATAATAATCTAGTTTAGACCTTGATTCTTTCCACGTTGTATATTATGTGAAACTTCACCGAAAAATGTTGTTCATTTATTTTTGATATATTAGCCATAAATTGCCTTTAATGCGTTACTTAAGTAGATACGAAGCCTTACAAATAATTTATTTTATTCTTCTTTATCTTAGCGCAATCCCGGTTGTATCCTCAGCTAAGTTGCTTCGGAGCTCGGGGTGAACTTTCCCGCTCTTTCTTCTCCAAATATGTATAATAATCATGTCAATGGTGACCCTAGGATTCCGAAGACCTGTGGTGTGTGCGAAGTGGAGAAAGAATAATAGCCGGAGCAGTTTAAACGATTTGGCTATAGTTTTACGACTAGCTGCCTGTCTGACGTCAATCCTCTTTGGGAATGCATTTGTGTGAAAAGTTTTACACACCCCTGCCGCCCAACGTTAACCCTCCTTGGGAATGCAATTGTATTACGAGATGTTTGTGCTTAGCCTTTAGTTGCCTCTTACGACATCCACTGAGAAGAAACGGAGTGGTCACACGGATAAAACGATTTATTTTATTATTGTTATAATAATCATTTTTAATTACAAGTTAAAATGTTCAATATCAATCCTACACATAATTTTATTAAAAGGCTGCTAAAATCGTGAATGTTCCTTGTATTCTGATAAATATAAATACACTATCACGTCCTTATCCCTAACTAGGTAGTCAAAGTTTTAAGGGCGATAAGGTCAAACAAGATACGTAAACTGTAATTTTTTAATTGTACCTATAAATTCTTTATTTGTTCCTTGATAACTATTGATTTGATTTTGTATACCTATTTGCACGTCTGCTTGCAGGCTTAATACAGTGAATATAATTATAAAACTACTAAACACCTATTTTATAAAATAAAGATTTCTGATTTCTGAAGAGAAGCATCTGGTACATTTTACGATGTTTCTTTTCTCCCAGAACTGTATGAAGGAAATGGTTTCGATATAGCTTGAAAAAACTAACAAAACTACGGACAAAACGCTAGCGCAAAAAACGCAATAACATTTTGGCTACAAACAGGGGGACATAATAACAAACAATATAATATTATATAAATAAAATATATAAATAGATAAGCTCCATATACCGTTTTCGGTGAACGTGCTTATTATGAAGGTAACCGTTTTGTAGCGTAGGGTCTAAGTCAGAAGCTGTAGTGGAAGTAACATTAAAATGTACACAGGTTTGTAGAGTAGGCAGATGATTATTTTTTTGTCTATAATGTGACAACGACAAGTTCAAGTTACAAGCCTGTTAATGGTAAAAAATATAATATTCGACCGAAACTTCCTATTATATTATTTATTCCTTTATGATATTTCAAAGCTTAAATTATTTTTTATTTTTGACGTGACAACGTCTAATAACTCGATACTACGGGCTGCATGCACGAAAAAGATGACGTCATTGTCCCGTTACGCTCATTGTCGCGTTCCGCAAGCGAGAGCGCGGCACGAACGAGAGAGAGAATGTTTGACGTTGTCACGTCAAACTACCGTCCAGAATCCGACTTTACAGACAACCAATTTTTAGTACGAAATATTTATTTAGCGATTCAAAGATCATTAAAAAGAATCAATTATCAATTAGTAAAATAATCTGTTTTGGATAAAAGTACTTATTGTTAGGAGACTAGCGCTATCTGCGTGTGATCTCCACAAACACGGGCAAGATTATCGATTTAGCGATATTCCGGCTGTGGGTGCCCCGCTGAGCGCGGATTGTCTTTGCCCGGCCAGGAAATAATCTTTGTCTATGGGTCGCGTCAAGCTTGCGAGCGACGCCATTAATGACTGGTTCGCTTCCCGTCGCGAAAAGGCCGGCATTTTGTACTTGTTATATTGCGAATATTTCGTGAAGAATTATCGCTAATTATTGTTTGTTTGTGTGCCCAATTTGTTTGAAACGGCGTGGAGCCGGGAATTGTTTGTAGTACGGATAAGAACAGTGATATGTGTCAAATGTGAAACGCGTGCCATTACGTCATTGTAAATTGTTGGTTTTTGCCTATTGCCCGTGTGGTACGGAAGTATTTGTAAATTGACTATAAAAGGAACCAATTTTGGAGGCGTGGATGCCCATAAATGTATAAACTGTGTTAAATGTTTGAATCGGAGCGAGGGACATCCCATGTTACGTTCCGCTGTTAGGTTATGTGCTTAATCTTGAAGTGTCAAGAAGAAGATGAAATTGGTTGTGCTGTGGTGAAGTGGTGTTATAAATACGACGTATTCGTTTGGGGCGACATACATGAGCTCATGGGTAAGTTCGCTTAGGGACCCCATTTTCTTCACCAGTGACTTGGGACCCGTGTTGGGACCTAAGGCCGTCGCCAGCCCTGAGGAGGACTTCGGGCTCGACGCGAAGGCCAGCCGAGGCTGCCTGAAGACGGCATGGATGCTGTAAGTATTATCTTGAATTATTTCCCAGTTGTAATTAGTTTAATTACTTTTAATTAGATTTAAGTTTAAGGTATAATTAGGTTAGGAGGTTCCCTGGACCTTATCTAGGGTGGTAGCAGACTGCGTAGGTTTGTTTGTGTGTTTGTTTGTTGCCGGTGGGATTGCCGGACTCGTACCAAGAGCGTAGTTAGTAACATTTCTTGGTAGCAGAACGTAATCTTAGCTATCTGCGCCAACATAATCAATTATTCAAAAATGTTAAAAAGTGGCATTGTGTAAATATTACAAAATTTTTTGATTGTATATTTTTACTATTTAAACTAAAATTTGAACAAACGAAACGCAACATTAGGTATCAAATGTACTTAACTGACTTGAAAAATTAAGATACCTTCTTATTTAAAATTTTTATTCAAGCATTCGCACAAGAATAAAAAAAAGTAAGGGAGAAACAATGAAATAAAGGCAACATCTTTTAGGTAGGTACTTTATTCTCATCTCCTATAACTTGTGTCATACGAGCAAGATTGGGAAAGGCGTGTAAAAAGCGTCGGTGCAATGCATGCCAATTCGTCGGGCGGCAGCCAGAGTCGGGGTTCAGAACTGGACATTGCATGGACCTTAACGTACCGATAGCATCTTAGGCTGATCATTGGTAAGTTTCTATTTTTTATTTGATAGTCAAAAAACATCTTTTAATCCGCCTTTATATCCAATAGCACTATAAGGCTGATCTCTTAAACAAGATTACATTTGATACTTTGAATGAAAAATCATTAGTTAAATATTAAGGTTACAAAGGATTTAAAGTAGCATTGATAATTCGGTTACTTCTAGCATTTTCTCCTTTAACCTGGAAGTTTTTAAACAAAATTAGAATACTTGTTAATGCCTAAAATAATTATTACTTATATTTTTTTAAGCATTGGTTTTATAACTTTATGACTCGAAGATTTTTTAAAGTTACAATGAAATTCGTAACAAGAAACTTTGTGTAACTTCTATTATAACCGTAACTTTAAAAAAGTTTCAACATTTGAACTTTATCTTGAAAATTTTGTTACAATTTGTATATTTGTATAACTTTGCCGAATGAATATTACATCACGGGACTTAAGAAGACTGATTTTATATTCGTCCAGAATTTTTTTTTATTAATGAAAGAAATGTACCTAATACTTTATTTAACTAATCAATTCGACAAATCTTTACCAGTCTTAAACTAAATAGAAAAAAAAACCACAGAAGGTAAAGAGAGTACGTAGGTATATACTTTATGAACATTAGATAGAATTAAGAATCAGATAATCATCGCACTTGTTTTTTTCCGACTACGGCGAATCCAAAAGGAGTATTATGTATTTTGCCGCTATGTATGTACGTATGTTTATTTATCTTTTCCCTCGTATCTTTAAAGATATCCATGATACCTTAAGAAATTAAGTATAGTCCGAATTATCTTGGCTGTCAGCTGGTTATAAGCTATGTGACGTCATAGTAAATCTACTATAGCACCCCCTATATGCCATAAAGTAATAAGCTAAAAATAAAATAAATCATACCAGAGATGGGTAAATAAAAGGGCTTAAAAATCACATTTTAAAAATAAATGTATTTTTCTGTATAAACATTTTCGTAGTCGAGTTATAGTTTTTAAACTATATCTTGTTATGCTGATTGTACGTCTCGTCGTGACCGGCGTGTGAATCGAGGCAGTCGCGGCCAGTTTCAATTTGCCCTGTCGCCTTTCGGCTGCATACGGCCTACTGCTAAGGGTGACACTTAGCTCAGACACAGATTTACTAGAATAGTGTAGTTTGTGCTCTTAGTTCAGATTTCCTAGAATAGTAAAGCTTATCTTTATTGTTCTAGTTGTTAGTTTCTAAAGCAAAAAAATCACAGACCTTAGAGATTTTTTAGACCGCCCAATGAGGGACTTAGCAGAACCATATCATCCGCATAACACAACTAATACTTCTTTTCATCTAAGAGCGTTCCTGGTTACATTCCAAGTACTATGCTGTGTGTTGTAACCGGCGTGCGCTTTCCGGCTTTCTCTTCTCCAAAATTGATGAACTTTCAATACTCAACCAAAAATGCGATTAAAATCTGTGCAAACTGGAGAACCATTTTATGTAAGTTTTTATTTAGTTTCATTTGTCCCATTGTCTAATGTCCGTAATCAAATCTTGCAATGTATATTAGATACGCTTTCCATTATTTGATCGAGTTGTAACTTCACATACTTATGTAAGTTGAGTGACAATGCTATATTATGGTACCAATGACCTGATCTTATGATAAAGCCGGAAGGTGGCCACAGCATCACTGTGATAAAACAACATAACCCTACCGATTTTGGGCTCATTTTTTTTATCTTGAGAAGCATTTTAAACATTTTAGTTCATTATTTAAGATATAAGATTGTTGTTAAAAATATATTGTAAATAATTACTCATTAATGATTTGGCTAAATAATATAATACTTCACCAGGCCGCCGTTAGATTTCAACGTTTCTTAGAAATGAAGTTGTACCACGAACGAGTTGAACGTTTGCGCTTAGTGAAACTGCACCTAAAAATGTTGTTAATTTATCTTTGATATGTTAGCCAATAAATTGATTGTCTTTCAAGAATGCAAAACCTTGCAAAGTGGAGAAGAATAATAATCTATTTGGAAATCCTCCTCCTTGGGAATGCAATTGTAACTTACTTAATATTTAAGTAGGTATAAGTAAAGAAGGAGCGGTCAAATTCTATGCCGAAAATATGTTTGTTATAAAATGAATATGAGAACATACGTGTAGTAAAATTGTTATTCCAATATCAGTAATAGGAAAAGTTCGCAACTAAAATCTGCAAGATGCACATAAATAAAACATTTCCACCTACAATTTAGTGACACACTTCTGCTCCACAAATCGGTGCGAGTAACTCGTACTGCATAATATAGCACTTAGAATATTTGGCTGCAGAAAATATCGCATTTAGCATACGTTTGGAATTCTGCATTCGCCCGAGGTGACAATTTGAGCCGAGCCGACAGGTCGACCGGTAAATAAGAATCTAAATTCGAATATCTACAAATAAATATTTTATTTTGACGTTCCAACGAGTTTCAAATTTTGGTGGAAATGGACCACTATATTTTGCTGACGAAAATGTTTGGAAAATACTTTGAATTGATGTCACATTTGCTGTTTGATTTACGTTTAGTTAGCCGTGTGGCTTCAGGCAGAGTAGAATAGGACTACTCTAAGTTTTTCCGTGAATTTCGTAGAAGGCTATTTAGGAAACACAAGCTAAACAAAGTTGAGTTAGTAACCCATAACACAAGTTTGAACTTACTTTAGGACAAGCTCAATCAGTGTCATCATCTTCAGGTCTATTTTAGTCTTCACTACAGGAGCACGACCCTCTCTGTACTACCAGAGGCATATATTAGCCAGAGCAGTCAGAGGATTTGACCTACACTCTCCACGCTGGCCAGACGGGTTGGAGAGGTCTCATTGGATTTGTTTAGCGTGTGTTTCCTAAGTCACCTTCTACGACATCCACGGGATGACTTGGAGTGATTATCAAGAAATCAATCAGTGTGATTTGTCCCTATATAAAAAAATATCAGGACCCTATTATAAAATATTAAAACTATTTTCAACCAAATCAGGTCATCAAATAAGTGCGTGGATTCAATAAAAAAAAACCTCATCGCGGCAATAGAAAGGCCGTTTTACTGAATATCTCTTGGATCCGAAGGAAAATTCAAAGTTTCCGAGAAAAGCATTCGATAAGAAAGCCCATTAAGATTATAAATGCTGGTCCACTTGACCTTCGGGTGGAGGTTGAAGTGTTAAAAGTTAACTTGGAAATAAATGACAAAAGAGAGAGCTTGAATGGTTATATCACTTGAGATCATAGTCATTGTGATTTATGTTATGATCAATGCCTAGCAAATTTTAAATTGTTCATTTTAAAAATGAAAGAATTAAATATTTATTCAGTAATTAGGCCTTTGCAGGCACTATTATGCGTCAGTAATTTTTGTGTACATTACATGTAATGTTTATATAGATTTAAATTTATTAGCTAGTGGTTCTGTGAGAACAGGAGACCTCGCGAGCTATAAGCATGCAATAACAGACTGACACTTTCCCCCTTTGCCTGGCTTAGCAAAGCTATGTATCTTTCATTACAATGCAAATATAAGACCAAAAGGTAATTTGCGGAGCAAAATTAACGAAGAAAGTCCAATTTTAAATCGAATTTTATTATCTGGGTATAAAGAAGCAGCTGGTACATTCTAAGTTTTTTATTTTCTCTAGATCAGCATGGACCATTTAAAAATATGCTGGATAAAGCTGCCAAATATCTTTTGACGACGCTTATAACAGTTATTAGACGATAGATAATATAACTGTTACTGTAACTACGTCAAATCAAAATTACGGCAGTGTCAGTCTTCGTCTAGTTGAGATTTATGAGCTACGCGACGGACACTGCTTCCTATGACGTCAGGACACTCGATGCGTGACCCGACATATTTTGACCCAATACAATTCAAATTCAATTCAATAGGGAAGGGATGAAAAGTTAAAAAAAGCTTAAATAATTTTTTGTGGTTAGGAATAACATTCATCGTTACCATAAAAAAATATCAGATTTTTCTATCCAGTCAATTAACTATAAAAAAATTGAATCCCAATTTTAGGGACTAAATAAATAAATAAAATAAAATAAACTGTGGCAATTAACGCTAGGAGTCGGTGACCGCCGATGGTCTCGCGCTTGAAACGGATGAGTCTCTCTCAAGAAGCGAATGAGGTTTTTATTTTTGCTCCACCACTAATTTATTTTCTCATTTTAACTGGGAAATGAAAGAGGCCTCATAAAGCTTGTCGAGCTCTTCGCCGACGTCCAAGTTTAGTCTAGCACCGCCGCTGTAAATAAAAGGCAGAACTCATGTCCTATAAGAAGATCAGTTAGCAGTAAATAGGGAGACATGGAATAATAAATCTAGAAAATAACGTCAGAAAGACATTTCTTAAATTTACTGATAAAATGTTTGATTAAGTTAATACTGTTTTTGAGACATATTAGAATTTTGACTGACACTTTGACGTCACGACACTCAAAATACTCATCGCGGCAGTGTCACAATCAGTCTTCGTCCAGTTGAGATTTACGAGCGACGCGACGGACACGTTGTGCTATGACGTCATGACACTCCATGCCTGACCTGACATGATTTAGCTAAAAAGGACAGAATACCTTAACTTATAAATATATAAGGTAAGCTAAATGGTAATTAATTAATACTAATTTATAGAGAGAATAATTTTACAAGATACTCTCTACGCTGATTTAGAAAAAACAAACGTAAAATATACAAGGTGCTTCTCTTCCCGCTGGAAGCCGATCGAAGGCGAGAATTTGAATCATGACAATCATGGCAAATAATGGCTATTAACATGGTTCAGATTAAACGTTTTAAGCGTGGCATTAGGGTCTTGCGGCCTTAAGCTCTATCTACCCTAATAAGGATAAAGGCGTGATAATGTAAAAAATAAACGGGCAAGTGCGAGTCGGACTCGAACATGAAGGGTTCCGTACCTCGTACAATGTTTTAAAACGCTAAAAAAAACACGTTTTTTGTATGACGACCCCTTTAATTTTTTACTTTTTTTATTTTTAGTGTTTGTTGTTATAGCGGCCATAGTAATACATAATCCGTTAAAATTTCAGGTATCTAGTTAATGCCATTATAAAGATCTAGCTAACTAGTTAAAAACGCTGAAAAAACGAGTTTTTTGTATGGCGACCCCTTTAATTTTTAACTTTTTTTTATTTTAAGTATTTGTTGTTATAGCGGCCACAGTAAAACATAATCGGTAAAAAATTTCAAGTGTCTAGCTATTACGGTTCAAAAGATAGAGCCCTGTGACAGGCGGACAGACAGCGGAGTCTCAGTATTAGGGTCCCGTTTGCACCCTTTGGATACGGAACCCTAAAAAAAAACTACATAACCGATTTTAATGAATTTCTATGTGATCACCTAGGAGTAGGTATTGACTCTTTACAAATACAAAAAGAAAAATCATTTTTGAGATGGCGAATGTAACTTTATATACCTACGAACCTTACACAACTTTTAAAACATTTATTCACTTCTCATAACTCAGAACATTCAATCTTATTTTCTATGCGTAGGACACTTGACCCTAATGCAACATTATTTCCCTTGGGAGTTTTCCTTTCCTGACCTGACTCTATGTGCCTAGTTTGTCTATTTGGTACTCAATGCAAGGAGTAAACAAATGTGACCTCACGGTTACTCACGGTAAATAAATGTGACAGTTTCTTGGCAGTTTTTTGTTATTTCTAAATTGATATTTGTTTTATTGTGTACTTATTCTATGTGCGTAGAATACTTTGACCATGATTTGGAATGGATTTCCGTAGGGAACTGGATGCTTTGCGTCTGTTATACTAAGCGGCTGCCTACGAATAATAAATTATCTAGAAATGTAACGCTCCCACAGTCACCACTTCGATTTTGAGTCCATTTATGCAAAGAAACTAACAGTAATAACAACGAAACACTCAAACACACACATAGACAAATATACATGCGATTGGTCGCGACAAGGTCACGCTTCGTCGTCGGGTGGGGGCGGTCACCGCAAAGAGCGGTGAGGTACAACGCGTGGCTTAGGTACATTTTGCATAACACTTTCCACAGATGTTAAGTATGGATTATTAAAATGTTTATGAAAGGTGAGTCCTGTGTTTTTCATGTATGTATGGCTTCTACATCACTTCATGGCACATGACGACATTTCTAATGAATCAATTATCGCAAAAACACAGCAATATTCTCAAAGGAAAGTTTTTGCGAGGCAACCAAACGACTCGAGGGTCACGGCGAACTGTCGCGCCGCGCGGTTCATATTTTAAGCCCCGCCCGCCGCGGTACATATCACGTGGAATGATTTTTCGGGATATAGTTACGCTTCTAGGGATTACTATTCATATTCGCCTATCTATAGGGACAAATAACACTGGTTGAGCTAGCCCCAAAGTAAGGTTAAACTTTTGTTATGGGATACTAACTCAACGATAAGTACTATATTTTATAATAAATACATATATACACCCAAGACCCAGCACAATTTGAAAAAGGCCATTTTTCAACCTGGCTAGGGATTGAACCCAGAACATCCAGATTGGCTAACTAGCGTGTTGACCATTACACCACGGAGATCGTCAAAAAGAGAGCTTACATTACATAATGAGTGCTTTTTGTTCTTTTCAGGTTAGTTTGCTGCATCGGTATTGATAAGGTAATTATGAGTACATAGGTACCTAATTATATTTTATAAATTTTAATCGATCATGTGTGCTGATAATATACTTGAATATGATAATAAAATATTAATCAGCAAACATTTATCTTACGCTACTTAAAAAAGTTAGTAGTTAACTACTAACTTTTTTGCCGGTGGAAGTGCGAATTACTACTTCACTTTCGCAAGTCAAGCAACCCCGGGCGTGGTCTGCAATTGGATGAGTGACAATAAATGGTAAGTACACAATTTTTTTGAGCTTACCATGCTTCAGAAGAGATGTTAGGCCGGTGGTCGGCTGTCATCATAGTAAGTAAGTCGCCAAGCTAGGTCAGAGGCCTTTAGAAAACTTGAAAAATCTGATACCAGTGTTGGCACACACACGAAAAATTAAAATCGCTCGCGAATTACAAACAAACCTTGATTATATATTCCTATAAATGTTGGAACTCAAACACACTGTCTCTATAAAACGAGCTATCATAGAAAAACACCGGCCAAGTGCGTGTTGAGCCACGCGCAGTGTAGGTTTCCGTATTTGCGAATCTCGAGTTCACGCCTCACGGTTTAACGACTAATAAGTTGGTCGACTCTTTAATTTGTAAACTCTATTTAGCTCTGATAGTTTTCCTTTTAACTTCGTTATATTTAATAATGTCGTGAAATTTCAGTTTTGTTCAAGATTTGTTTTTACCACTTTGTCGGCGTGTTTAATATACATCCCATGCCAAATTGCAGCTTTCTAGGACTATAAGTATCTGAGTAAAACCGCGGACAGACAAACAGACATAGCAAAACTATAAGGATTCCTTATTTACTACGGATCCTTAAAAGCCTCGTCAAGTTACGAGTTATCGCTTAAAGACCTAGTGCACTAATGTACGACTCAAATATAAATGAATATTGAATATATGATTTTTTTTGTACATTGTAAAGCTATTTATATAGAGCAGGAAGTTTAAAACATAGAGGGAGTAAATATATTGTATTGTTGTCTAGTTTGTAAAGCTTCTTGGAAGATTCAATTAAAATAAAAAAATTGTTGTTGTTTCATATTAAATTAAGTCAATCAGATGACGGCCCGCTTCGGCATGTCAATATTTCCTGTTATCTCAAAATAAGGACAACACAGAAAGGTAGCACACATAGAGACTTTACTATTATTTTATATTCAAACGCAAAAGTTTCATAAAACTTGTTATAAATAGCTTGCGTGATGTTTCACGGCCTTAACACTTTTTCGTTCTCTCTATTCAAAATATACTCCTCATAAACTGCTTTCAGCTTTTAAGAGGAAACACTAAGATCGAGAGAATAGAAAAATATATATTTGTTAAATCTATTGCTATCTATGCAGTTATGCCAGGTACTTACTGTCTGTCAACTCTTCGTCCTGAACATCGTTCTTAAACAACACCGTTAACTAAAACCAACCCCTTCTTCTTCACGCTCTGTCCGCCATCCTCCCACTATCATCGGTCCTATATTTCATACAGCCTTTTCTAATCGCTTTTACTGTTTCCTTGGCCCCTTCCTTTACAATAAATTCAATTGAAAATTAGACTTTCATTCACTTCCATACTTTAGCTGCAAAAATAAAGTCACCAAATATGTACAGGGTCTCAACTACTTTGAGACCGAAGACTTGATACAGCCTTTGATCTAGTAGCTTATTTAATATATGTTTAATTCTAGTTTTTTTTTTGTATCTTAATTAAATAATCTAATTTTGTAAATATTTTCCCAGCCGCTCGTCCTAAACTGTGAAAAGTATAAGTATATTAATACTTTTAAACTATCGCGTTGCATTATTATTAAATTAATGCATACGGGAATTAACGCGAAACGTACCTTTTTTTATTTATTTTGCTAACGTTTCGTTCGGGTTTCACCGAACGTGGTCCCAGCTTGACTTGGTCAAGCTGACCGAGACGTCAGCAAAATAAATAAAAAAAGGTACGTTTCGCATTAATTCCCGTATGCATTAATTTAATTATAAGTATATTGTTAACTCTTTTTGATTGCCCGCGATACAGGCTTTGCCTAGTGCGGGAATCTTTGTTTAAACTTGTATGTATTAACATTTTTGGTAAATAAATGATTTGATTTGATTTGATTGCTATCGCGTTGCACTCGAACAACAACCGGGCGAGTACGATAGAGACAACTACACTACACAAAAACATAGTACGAAACGTTACCTGATTTCTCCTCCAAAACTGAACCAATTTAATTTAATGTTTCATAAAAAATTTATGAAAGCGTTGGCTGTGTTCGTATATTTTCTTTCTATGATATAATTTTGTCAAAATTGTATGCTAGATGTTTGAATAGAGCTGAAAATTTTACCAATTTTTCATGTATATGAAAGTTCGTATCTCTTTTAAAAATTAAAGTATGAAGAAATAAAAACAGAGACATGCCAATATGTGCAAAGATTCTTTCTGGAAAAAAATCATTGCTCTACTTACTGGCACTATCCAGCGAGGAATCAGGGGACTACGCTTGTATGGAAATACAGCCCATCGATTTTCTCCTATAAGAACATAAAGACTCACAGAAGTATGTTATAACAAATTACGTCTTTTTAAAAATGGTGAACTTCCAACCTACCATATTGCCTATTTTGGTAACCTGTAATTTGGTAAGTTAAGTGCCAACGTTAGTGTAGAAGAAAAGACAATAAATTACACTGAAATATTTTAACTAACGTCGTCAAAATTTGTATCGATATTAAAACTAAATATGCAGACATGAAAAAACATTGTTACATGAATACAAAGTTTAACTTCTGCAACATCTTTGTTGTATAGTTATTGTTCTGCCCACAGCTCTAATAAACGTTATCGACAAGGAAATCTTAAACATAATTATTTTAAACAAAATTATCGGACATCAAACCATAATCACAGGTCTTTGCTGACTGATTGAAGGGTGAGCTGATCTACATACTAATTTTAACGTACAATATCTCATTTTAAAAGTTTATACGATTTTGAGCTTTATTTGTAGGGAGCTTTTTGTACCTGCAGGGCAGAACGGTCGATCAAACTTTTATCATGTTCTTAATGCTCATAATCTTTTTATTAAAAATGCAAAAAGTTAATGTTGCAAGGTGTTGTTGAATGGTTTGGTAAAAAGTAAAAGGATTGGGAATTTTAAGTATGTGATGTTTATGGGCACTGTTGATGTTTAAGCACAGGCCGGAATCTCCTAAGGTACGCGCCTGGTTCGCGCAATATGCGTCCCCGTTCCCCGTCCCCGCACCTCTTCCCCGTTTTCGCCTCGATGACTCACGTTATCCGTCAAGAACCGGGGGAGAGGTGCAGGTGCGGGGAACGGGGACGCATATTGCGCGTACCTTAGGAGACTCCGTTCTGTTTACTCTTACTGTATTCTGTGGTTTAAGGTAAACTTATTCATACAGAGAACAAAACAAGTAATTATTTAAAAAAATTAAGTAAGATTCTAATTTGCTTAGCTTTGGCCTTTGACCTTTTGACGCGCGTTCCCAGTTGCATCTTCAGGCTGTGCTGCTTCAGTGCCAGGGGTGCGCTTTCCCGCTTTTTTTTTCTTCAAATATACTAGTAATATACATGTCAATGGTCTCCCAAGGACGGAAATGGCCTTTCAAATCTTGTATTTGTCTAATTCGTAAGAAACAAAGACGTGTAACTGTATCTCTAGCCGATTTATTAGGACACGTTAATATCGGAGATTAGCGTGAACATACAGACAGATATTTTTTTTTGTGCTGTTACTTTTTTTATGTATGTATCCCGATTACTCAAAGATGTCAACCGAAAGAAATCTGTCAACCTTTGGGTTATACAGAAAGTCTAAATGTGGGTTGCAAGATAAAGTGTAGTATACATAAAATAAACAATGTACATTGTTACATAAATAAATATATATATATATATATATATTCCTGCTATTTATATACCTACATACATACATATACGCTACATATACTATACATATAAATAAACAGATAAATGCAGCAATTCTTAACGTCGGGGGTTAAATCAACTTTTATAACTTGGCCAAGAAGTGTTTAAATACCTGTGTCTTAAAGCTAGCGCGACTAGGAGCAGTTCGAATGGATTCAGGAAACGCGTTCCAGAGTCTTATTGCCGTAATGGCGAAAGCTTTTAATTTTATTAAAATCAATTGTGTGATTTTTTTTTTATTCGAAAATAACTAGAAAAAATATGTTGTCTAAGTATACAATTATCTGAATATTTAGCTTTTCTGGTAATTATTTGATAAATTAATTTAATGTACAGACACGCGATTTTACTGTTTACTATATGTATGATAAAATATGAGTCAATTTAACACAACTCACTGCGTCGAAACGACGTGTTAATTTGTTGACAGTGTTAGTACAGCACTGGCAGTTTTACACGTACACTGAAGTGACACCAAATTATATGACTCGTGTTTTGAATGTGTCATTTGGATTTTACGTTTGTTTTTGTTTTCTGCTTTAACCACCTCAAAAAGATGGTTTTGTGTAATTTAGATGACAAATAATAAAATAAGGCTTTCGTTCAATTCCACAACTCCTTATTGTTGTTGCTATGGTGTGTTATACTATTTTGAACTATATGCTTTGTTTATATGCTGTGTTAAATTATTTAAAATTTTTGTATTTGATGAAAAATATTGATCGAATGCCTGCTTTTGCATATACAAAAATTTCTTCTTCAGACTTAGACTTAGACGACATCAATGTCGGTATAGTTGACACGCTTGCCCAAGCATCTGAAGGTCCCCACAATCGCATAAAGATCCCCAGCAAAAGCAAATTCGAAAACGTCTTTTTTGAAACTGTTCTGGGATTCGGGTGCTTATCTATGCATGTGTTTCATATAAAATTTACCTAGTACCTAGATATTTTTGAGTTAATAAATTTACCATCATACAAGTTTAAAACTTATTTGAGGCTAAGTCACAATCATTATGATTTTTCCTTATTGATTTATGTATCACTACATAGTATAAAACAAAGTCGCATCCCGCCGTCGGTCTGTCCCTATGTATGCTTAGATCTTTAAAACTACGCAACGGATTTTATTGCGGTTTTTTTAATAGATAGAGTGATTAAGTAGAAAGGTTTATATGTATAATACATACCATAAAATTTCCTTTTTCTCGGCATCAACAGTAGGTTGACTGGTAGATAAAGCCTATGGCTTTAAGTCCGCCTATTCCGTTTGTAATAAAGTTAAATAAATAAAATAAAAACAAATGCTCATGCGAAGCCGAAGCGGGCCGCTAGTTACTTTATAAAAGAAAATCTCCTTCTTGTCGAGTCAAAATGGTTATACTGTAGCTTCAATTTCAAATCATCTTTGACCAGTATGTGGCTACGGCGATCCCTCTGTCGTTAGCTTCATTAAGGTCCTGTATGGTACATGACGTAGGGCAGCTCGGATACGACAGAAGGCGGTCCATCGACTGAATGGCACCGCAGTCACAACGATCGTTATCTGCGTGACGTCACCTAACTCGGAAAAAATAGGAAAAGGAAATAATAATAAATAAATAGATAAGGACAAATCTCACTGATTGAGCCCCAAAGTCACTATTATGTTACTTCAACGAATACATAATATATATGAATACATAAGACAATTTGAAAAAGGCCATTTTCCAACTTGTACTGGCTGGAAATAGAACCTAGAACCTCCGGATTGGCGGACTAACGTGTTGACCTAAACCACGGAGGTCATCAAATATGTAAAGGGTTAAATTTATTTATTTATTTAAAAAACTTTATTGTACATCAGCGATAGTTACACATAATAAAATAACAAAGGTAATTTTACATGGACTAATTCCAGAAAGGATCTCAAATTTCATCTAGACTACAAATTTTAAATGCACTTTTAAACATATATATTTTTTATTGTTAAAAAGCGCATTCTGTGAAACAAAATATTCAATTAAAAAGCAAACATCGTCCTTACCAACAATATCTAATAGTTGACCTCACCCATTGTGTGGGACGAGCATCTTAACAATGGAGAACGTAATCTTGAACTGTGGCTGCACTCTGCATTGCGAGTAAACTGCATTTTAAGTTCATTTAGTCTGTTCATAAATATTTAAAGTACTCTTAATGTAATGATAATAAAGATTGTTCACGCGTTATATAAATATTAGAAGCAAATGGATGTTAGATGTTAGTAAGGGGCTGATTGTCACACTATTGTCAAATGGCTCTGGTTTTTTCTTCTCCACTTTGTACGGTCATAAGGCATCCCTGGATGACCATTGACAAGGATTATTGTTGAAAAAAAAAAAGCCAAAAGCCCACTCTGGTCACCATAGCAGCAGGAAGCTGCCGATAATAGGAGATCGGACAAAGTTTCACAAAGTGTTTGAAAGTAATTAGAATGCTTATTTATTACCATAAAAAAATATATTTTATTTAAATAAGGCTGTAAATACACATAAACTACATTTAAAATTTGAATTCATAAAAATGCCGCGTAAACGCTCCGAACTGTCACCTTGGCCGCGTGACTTCATCTATGTGTAAGTAAACATCAAACAATCAAGTGGTGAAAAGGATGGCAGTAGTGGAAGGCCACAAATACACATAGTAATGTTGACATCTATGGTTGACATTTTGAGGTTACCCCAGCCGTCAAAAATGGCAATTACAAACGAATGACGTAATGCACTGTGATTGTTGTTTCGTTCAAGGTGGCGAACAGATTCAAAATATTGCAACTAACGCATTTTATTTCTTGATTTAAAAATATAAATCATTATTATTTTACAAATATACTCTTGAATGGTCAGTTTATTTAATTAACATTATTTCGAATTACAACAAAGATTTTTTGGTGAGAACTGTCCCCTATTGGTATATGAATTGTTATACCGTTAGTCCCAGCTGTCATCGCTGTATGGCAGTCTTCAAACTACGAGTATGTCAGATGCCTTTTGGTAGCTTGACAATTTTAACACCAGTGTTCACTTCTTACAAAATATCATCAGGTCTTTTTTAGTCTCCACTGCAGGAGTATGACTCTCTCTGTACTACCAGATACATATATTAGCCAGAGCAGACAAAATATTTATCTTACACTCTCCACGCTGGCCAGACGGGTTGGAGAGGTCTCATTGATGTTTATAAGCTTTGTTTAACTTGTGTTTTGTATGTCGCTTTCTACAACATCCACGGGAAGACTTGGAGTGGTCCTATTCTACTCTGCTGGGAACCACACAGCTTACCAACTACACACTCGAAAAAACATCTAAAAAAAGTATGAGAAGGAAGATTTTATAAGTGTTTCATTTGTATAATCGTGTGCAATTAAGTGTAAAACAAATAAAATAAATAAATGAATTTAATTTTTTTATGAACTGTCTTCTTAAGTCGATTAAATATTCATAAGAAACAGTCTCGCTTACAAATAGACGGAGGAAGCTAAAAAAAAACCGAAGTTATTATGTCCTCCAGTGAGGGACATAATTTAACGCGGCGGCTTCATCAGGGCGGCCATTAGTTTTTAATCTATTTTTAAATCTTTTTAAACAGTGTTGCCACTTTAAGACTTACATATAATGTGGAACAAGAAATACTAACACCACGATACTATAGTTTTATAATAAATACATATACAGACACAGACCCAAGACAGTTTGGAAAAGACATTCTTCATCACTGGTTGGGAATCTAACACAGAACTTCCAGAGTGGTGAACTAGCATGACAACCGTTACGTCACAGAGGTCTCCTTTATCAAAGAGTACAATTAGTCACGCATGAGATGCAATGCAGACTCATTCATAACACACAATCTTCATGGCAAAATTGAGTCTGACAGAAATACTTCACTTTCAGTCCGTCAGTTAATTCAGATCTAAAGGATACAGATCCTTTTGAAATGCATAATAACGCTACGCATAATTTATATAAATTTCAATATTCATGGCAAAAGCAAGTCGGACAGAAACACAGAATTTTTTGTCCACGCAACATTCAAAGCGAAAGAAAAGGTAGGTACTGTTTAAATGCACCATAACGCTAAGCATAATTTCAATCAAATTATAATCGATATCTATTGGTTATGTGAAGCGTGAGCCAAACTGATGTTTGTCATGATAATTGCAAGTATTCCTTACATGCTTTTCTGAGAGAAAATAAAAAACTTAGAATGTACTAGTTGCTTCTTTTTCTACGCAAATCGTAGAAGCCGATTGACGGAATGGTGAAAATGCAAATCATGATAATAGGCGATGCGACTAGCAACCCCTCACTATTTTGATTCCTTTTTTCCACCTTTTCGCCCACCATCACACTAAAAGTAGCCTTTGAGTCTTGCAGCCCTGGGCTCTGCTTAGAGCCACAAGCAAAATGCACTGTCAACCCCATTAGGGATAAAGACGTGATAGTATGTATGTAATTGCAAGTATTAATAATTGTATCTGGGTGACCAAGCTTCCCTAACACTAAGAAAACAAGGTCCCTAAAATGAAACCTATCTAGATCGACTTTTCGGCTCCAAAACCCCTTACATACTACATTTCATCATAATCGTTGGAGCCATCTCCGAGATTCTCATTTTCAATTAAATCTTTTTCTTTTATACCGAGTTTTAAATAAAAACTTTATGCCTAAAATTTTATGCATTCCAATATGATTCCTGTGAAAGGATATTGCTCATTCGTTACTCTAATAAGACATTACAAAGATACAGAGCGGACGCATTTTTTTTTCAAGTCACTCGCGCCATTTATAACGGGGCGGTCGCCACAAATCATACCAAGTTATTTATTGGACGTTATTTCGGTCGAATTAGAATCAACGGTGACACTTCTGTGTATATTTAGCTCTGTATTTGACATGTTTGTATTAACGAATGATTTGTTAAATTAAACCCATAATGAAGTTCCTGCTTGGTATGTCAAATAAACAACATGTTTTGAAAAAGTTTATTTTTTATTTATAATTTTGATAGGGTTCCTTCTAATATTTATGAATGAATGTAAAAATGCTTATTAACTAGTGACTCTGTGAGCTGTAAACCTCGCAACTCACCCCCCCCCCCCCCCCCCCCCCGTCGGTTAAAAAAGTGGATAAGACAAAAAGTTGCGTCTTAATAAAGGTAACAAAAAAGTTCTATGACATATTTGAAAATTTTCGAAATGGCTGAAATATGATTTGCTTAGTTTCTAAATTTCTAAAAACTGAA
Source organism: Acrobasis repandana (assembly GCA_963576875.1). Lineage (NCBI taxonomy): Eukaryota > Metazoa > Arthropoda > Insecta > Lepidoptera > Pyralidae > Acrobasis > Acrobasis repandana. The sequence continues at coordinate 22,827,256 of OY756218.1, read as the reverse complement.
TCGGAAAAAAAATCTATATAAATACGACCTGTAGGCGAAAACAAACCGACCGACAGACAAAAGATCAGACTTGTGATAAAGTCTTTTCTCGTAAAACTTTTTAGTTAAGTCGAGTTTGCATTTTTTAACAGTGCTGATTCATCACTAAAACTTTTATTTAAATGCAAAAAAAAACATGTATGTAAGTCCTAATAATTCACTATTATGTGCTGTAATATTTAACCCGTCACATAAATAACTGTTTAACCTTATCGTGTCGGGTAAAATCTGATAAACGATCGAGCAATATAATTGATGTAGTTAAAAAAATCGTCACACGGCAGAGCCATAAAAATAGCTAGGCTTAACCCTTCATCATAGAGTGAGCATTACAGAGATCAAGCTCCATAGGAGCTCATTGGTTGGAATGGAACACTTTGTGCCCCTGTAAAAAATATTTGAATACCGCTGCAAAACACTATAAGTTAAACGACGGATATAGCAAATAAAAACCAACAATCCATCCACATTCTTTAGTGGCATACCATTATCGCCATCATTATCATCATATCAGCCACAGGTGAACTTTGACTGCTAGATATAAGCCTCTCCCAAGGATTTTCAAAACGATTTTCATAATGGTATACAATTTATATGAACTCGGAAATGCCGTGCCAGATTCAAACTATCAAGTTATGTCTTCCTTTAAGCCTCACTCAGCGTGACTTTTGTCAATATGTTCGTACCCAACATAATAATATTATTATTTGTACTAAGACCATCCACATTAATCCTTGAAAGTAATAAACCATATAAAACTATGCACTGATACATAGGTAAAGAAACATAGAAATCCGTTTCAGTACCTACTTACTTTCAGTACTTTCAGTACCTGTGTAACTAGTTGCATTAAAAATAATAGTGTCGCAAAATCCACAGTATGTCTGTGTGTGTCTGTCGTGGCTCCGACAACATCGAAGCTTTATTCTGCATTGCAAAATGTTGTACGAGTAATACAGATGTTTATTGTATTGCTTTCGCAACACTAGTTTCGCGCCGCGTTTACACGATGAAATTAGTTGCATGACACTAGTTTTATCCAAAAATCACGCGCGACAGGAAACTGTTTCAGTGTCGTGAAATGGATGCATGCATTGTAAAACTTGACGTTTACACGTGAAATTGTTGATGAAACTAGTGTCGCGAAACTAGTTTTGTGCCACTAATTTCGTAATGTAAATTTAGCTTTAATAATTGTATAGAGTTTGATTAGCTTTTGTTGTCAGTTTGGACTGTCTAACTAATACTATCTAGCTAGTAATGTTATACTCTATGTAAATATTTATGTAGCTTGGATTCTGTAGGTAATATCTACTCTGTGGCTCTCCTAACGATATAATTAGTGAGTCGGTGCGACCATTTGTTTTGTCGATACACCTGACTTCCCATTTATGCGGAGTTAATAGGCGTTTGTTGACCAATTTAAACCTTTTTGACAAAAAACAGGTTTGCATTTTTAGTGAGACACCAGCAAGAAATCATACTGCAAAAATATTTTTTAATCTAACGGCTTAATTGACTGGTATATTCTCTCTAGAAATAAGTTATATACTCGTAGTATAATATAATATTGATTCAAGAAACATTGTTTTTTCAGTCGATTGCGTAAAAATTTCTGCACTCCTCAAATTGATAGCATACTTACTATATGACTGATTTAGGATGGCAGATTTTTATGAATATGCTATAGTATTAATAACAATAGTACATGATCAAAATCAGAGTTACTGATAATGATATTTGCAACATTTGTATCATTATTGTAAAATTAGTCATTTTTTTGCAATATACCAAGCGGTACGCAAAGAGATATTATGTATAAAATTAGAGGAGACACCACATATCATTGTTTTGTCCCGTTCAATTGTAGCTATCTCCATAAACATCACTTAGTCACTTGCTAGCTCTTTAACGCCTAGAACTTTTGACAGTTTATAAGCGAAAACCATATAAAATAATTAAAATGCCTTGGTGTGTTGTTACATTACAATACAGTAAGAATAATTCAAAAAACATGGCAAAGTGTAAAGAAATAACTTTCAATCAATAATTAACCAAATTTGTGTATGATAGTCGTCAAGATATTTTAGATGCCTTTAGGCAGTTTGAAAAATCCAACACCAGTGGCCACACTTAAAAATCAAAACGGTTCGAAGCAAATTTATAGTTGGAACTGAAATTAGAATTTTTCTCTAAATTCTTAATTTGCTAATATGAAATCTTTCTCTTCTTGACTTCGTAGTTAGGTAAAAAGATAAAAAAATTATTGCATTCCACTCCAATTTCATATCTCATTGTGTATTCGCTTTGGCTGAAATCGTATTTAGTTGTCACCTCTGCGGCCCGCGATATTAATTTCCTTTTGTATCAATATTTGAACAGTATTCTTTATATTACGCTTTTGAATATTTTTAGAGCCTCGTGACCGAATCAGAAGTCCATATAGTTGCTTTTGCCTGTTTCGTTTTTTTTTTATCAAACGAGCCAGAGAAGCGAGTAAAATTTTAAAATCTCTTTGGACTAATATTCTTAGAACTATCTATCTATAATTTAAGAACTACGTTCTTGTCGGTGAGGTAGTTTCCGTCTCCCTTTCTTGAGCCATCTTTTTGACCTCCCTATACGACACTAACTAACGTTATATAAATTAATTATGAACATATTACAATACAATACCCTTTATTGCACAAAAGAAAAATATAGGACATAATTATCTTATACATACATTAGGAAATGCGCAAAATACGGCCTTATCACTAAGCAATTTCTTCCAGGCAACCTCGCTCAAATAGAAAAAGTGATGGGAAATTAAGTAGTGACGATCATGGTCTCAATACGACCATGCTCTAACCAACTGAGCCATCACGTGTTCAACCCCCGGCCAAATTTCGACGCAAGTTCAGTCCATGATACTGAACTACTTTCCTTATGTTTTTTTATCGTAAATCTATAAAAAATTATTTGGCTGAAAGCTGATTTGTATGGGGAGGCGATTATAGTCGAATTGTTTTTATGTAAAGTAAGTAGTTTAGTATCCTGTGCTGAACATTCTCTAAAAATGTGAACAGTGGTTAAAAAGTCATTTTGTACATCATAATTTTAAAATAATAACAAAAAACATTCCCAATATATAAAGATATTATCTTTACGGAACCCATTCAGCATAGCTTGCTTTATTATAGACCAGTTTATTTCATCTTTATGATTGAAATTTCATACTTGACATTAGTAGTTTTTTCAAGATAATATTGCGTCTCAGAATACTTTAGAAATATTTATTTCCATTTAGAAAAATAAAAACTCATATTTTTAGTTGAAGGTTTTTTAATCTCGTTTATTGTTATTACTATACAATAAGTTTTTATTTACTCTCTGAAGTTATCAGATTTTCAAATGTTATAAAAACTTAATCACAAGATATCTTATTCTTATTAGTTCTTTAAGTTATTTTTTAGGGTTCCGTACCCGAAGGGTGCGGGACGGGACCCTATTACTGAGACTCCGCTGTCTGTCCGACTGTTACGGCTCTATCTCTTGAACCGTAATAGCTAGACACTTGAAATTTTCACCGATTATGTATTACTGTGGCCGCTATAACAACAAATACTAAACATTAAAGAAAGTTGAAAATTAAACGGGGTCGTCATACAAAAAACGTGTTTTTTTCAGCGTTTTTAACTTGATCTGTCACAGGGCTTACCTCTTGAACCGTAATGGCTAGACCCCTAAAATTTGTAATTTTTTTGGCACTGGAATAAGCCTTATTGTCTCTTATAGATTTTTGTAAAGTGTATATGGACATAATTTACTTTTATTCCTAGGACGTCAGAATTTTTAATAATGTTATATCAAAGATCCGATTTTCCCGATTTTCTGATATTTTCAATTATTTATATTAAGTAGCTTCTGTGCAGGTTATTTAATTCTGCCACATTAATCGAAATCAAAACAAAATTTGGTTTACCATTATACCATTTTTATTTAAGGATTTATACAAAATTTAAGTTACTATAATATTTCCCATACATTGTGTACTGCGCGTATTGTATACCGTTATACCGACTCGCACAAAATCTTTAATAAGTCCATTTTATTAAATAATTTAGAAATGATGTAAAAAGTATTGTAAAAAGTAGGGTTTACACAGTGTTAAACTGGTGTTTGAAAATTGAAAAGGAGCTAATTGAATGAATGGTATAATTTTAAAATTAACAAAAATTAAAAAAATATATATTTTTGACGTGATATATTTGAAAACTTAGACGTCCTACACATTTTTTATAATAAGATTCATGTTTTGTGTACTAAATTCTACTAGAAACCGCTGCAAGTATGCTTGTGGCAAAATCTTGTTGACCAATGTAATTAAAGGGGATCGTCATACAAAAAACGTGTTTTTTAGCGTTTTAAAACATTGTACGGAAGCACGGAACCCTTCATGTACGAGTCCGACTCGCACTTGCCCGTTTATTTTTAGTTTATAGCAATTTTTGATTGGGGAAGAAATAGGGTGAAGAGAGGGAACTTGGTTTTAGCATTATTTATTGACGGGTTTCAATCAAATTTGAGAAGCACACTAAGGATTTAATTCTACACAAGTTGTTGCAAAAAAATTCTAGCTAGCTCTATGTATGGACGGATTTCACTGAAATGGCTTTGCTAAGTCAGGGGAAAGGGGAAAGTGACGGTTATTCCATAGTTATAAGGGCTCCCGAGGTCTACTTTGCCTCAATCTAGTATTGTTCTGTCTATTTTATAAAATTGAACAAACACAGAGCTGAACAGTTCCCCTATTTAACCCGTAAATCGGCGTTTCGGTCCCAAAGGCCCCACGTTTAAAATTCCCGAACTTTGCTACAGAATATTTCCTGCCTTATTAATAAAGACTGGTGATTAGTAACTTTTGATTCTTTGTAAGGGCCAAACAACAGTGATAGGCTTTGCTATGCTATACATCTTTTCAGCGAGCTAAGCAATGCTACACCTCAGATATATTGGAGGTATATAAATTCCGCGATGAATTGTCAAAAGTGTAACCTGTTTTGAAACGTAGTGGCCACAGAATAGAGACTAATACTCACGTACAGAAGTCTTACTCAACAAAGAAATTCAAAGAAATATGTACTCAATGCAGTTAGCGATATGGTTTAATTTAGATCACGTCAGAACTCAGCACCTCTTCGTTTACATACCTAGACATCCATTGCAGGCCAATTTCATTCTTATTACTCTAGACATACGATTCGTATAACTGAATTTACCACCCCGAGGGGCCGGCAGCGCGCATAGTAATAATGTCAGGTACATTTTCGATACCTAAACGGGGAGTGACACAGGCCTGTAGTGGCTTAGGTAGTGGCGTATTCTTTTGACGCGATACGCCAGGACGGGTATGACGCTACTAAATAGAAAAGACATTTATATTATGTCGTATAAAGCAGAAAACAGACTACATTTTCGACGTTTAGCGAAGTTCCGTTTTAGCAACAGTAAATGCCTATAAAAGTGAAAGAGGCAAAATTTAGGTTTAAACCAGATTATTTATATTAGAAGGTACCTTTTTTGGTCTTCGCTACCTATCTTTAAATTAAAGAGAAAAGAAGACCTATCTTTAGCAACTACCACTGTTTCTGTTCTGTTATTACGACCTGCAATCATTTTGAAAGACATAACTATATCATCATTTCTTTGACTGAGTCATACTTAGTTCTTACCAGTCGCCATTTATAATTCTTTTCACTGTACTAAGAAAAAATATAAAACATTTATTTCGAAATTAAAATGTAGGAGGAAAGCAGCCAGGTTTAAGTAGGACTGGGCTGACCAGCCCAGTGAGCAGGATGCACCCGGATAACATAGTACTCAACCTACGATAGATGGGCTAGAATAACAACAGAGTGGGTCCCTGATGGCTGGCGACGAAAAAGAGGCCGCCCTAGAATACGATGGGCAGACAATCTAAGGGCATACGAAAAGTCATCATCGTCATCATCATTTCAGCCGCATAACGTCTACTGCTGGACATAGGCCTCTCCCAGGGATTTCCAAAATGACCGATCTAGAGCGGCCTGCGTCCAGCACTTTCCAGCGACCTTAGTCAGATCGTCTGACCACCTTGTGGGTGGGTGTCCAACGCTTCGCTTACCAGTACGTGGTCGCCATTCGAGAACCTTTCTGCCGAATACGAAAAGTATCCATTATTTAAAATAATCTATCTGAATGTCTAAATTGAATAATATATTCCTGACCCAGATCCTATCAACTTAGCATTGCTTGACAATGGTACATCGCCCTTAAAATGAAGAGCAATTCGACACATTGATTTATTGTTGGCAACTTTGGACGAGTCCTCACAAAGTTTGGACCCTCGCGTAAAATATTGGGAACCGTTTTAATAACTCCCTGATATGAAGTTCGTTCGATACGGCACGGCTTGGAAATTTTTTCCATTGTTTTATCTTGTTGGAGATTACAATTGAGTGATTGTGAGTTTGTTTTTGGAGTGCGAGGGGAAATGTCTTTTGATTTATTAATACACTTACTGACGCGTTTATCTACCTATTGGGGTTCTTATTGAACCTTTAGGTTTATATTTTATTTAAGTATGTATGTAGTATCTATGTTATTTTATATAAGTAAGTACCTACACATTTTACATAAAATTATGTAATTTTACATGCAAAAAATTACATAAACCTGTAAAAAATCGGCCAATTGCGAGTCGGACTCGCCCATGAAGGGTTCCGTAGCAACAAGTAACACAATATAAAAGTTCTAAAGGTAAATTGCGGTTTACGATTTATGACGATTTAAAAAATAACTATCTATGATACCGAGACCGCTATAGTTTTAATTGAAAGTAAATACTTTGAGGTATATACCACATTTTTTTTCAGAATTATTTTAGTAATATTTCAAAAGTTACGGTGGGGAGACACCTCAAATTTTAACTTTGTATTAGATTATTTCAAGACTGGGGGGTTTGATCTACATAGTTTCAAAGCAGTTTTTGTTGCATTTTAAAAGACCTTTTTGACGATACCCCACACGTTGGGGTTAGTCCAAATTAATTTTTTAAATTCACTTTTCGTTGTATGGGAAAAAAAAAATTTTTTCATAATTTTATTAACAAACTTCAATATCTATCTCTCCACCAATTTTCATGATAATCGGTGCAGTAGCGGCGGAGTACGAGCCCGGACGGACAGACAGACGGACGGACGGACGGACGGACGGACGGACGGGCGGACATGACGAAACTATAAGGGTTCCTTGTGGACTACGGAACCCTAAAAATGACAAAAATTATGTAAAATTTTATATTTTTCCGTAAATTTCCCAGATTTTTGGGGAACTTTACAGGTTTATGTAAAATTACGTAATTTTTTTGCATGTAAAATTACATTATTTTTAACAGTGTGTATTTATCAGCTGTACCTAGAGTTTATTCTCCCACTTCAGTGCTGGTCTGGAAGAAAAGAAAAAACTTAGAATACACCAGTGGGAGAATAAACTGTAGAAAAAGGTACATCTGATAAATATAGGTACTTTTTTTTAAGTTTAAAGAAAAAAATAATTTTAAATATATTTAAAATATTAAAAACCATAGTTTTGTTCGTTTAGCTCGCTCGAGTTGACCTGTGATGTCTTGCATAGATAATGCGGTATTGTTCCGAGCCTTTGGATAGATGCGTGTCCTCTTAAGTGCATGCAGGTTGTATGTTATAACTTCACATAATTTATTTTAAGATTATTTTTATTTCTCATGATATTTGTTAAACATAAATAAAAAAATAACATAAATTCATTTAACGTTGTTTTGTTTTTAATATATCAGATTATAAACGAAACTTAAGACTGTTTCTGTCATTTCACATTATGAAACTCAAAAGTACGTAAAAATACTTTTGGTACCTACGTAAAGATTATGATTATAGAAACGTTATGAGAAAGAACATTATTCCAAACTATTGTTATGACATAAAAAAATAATACTAAGACAAAGTTTATTCTAGCTTTAAGTTTTACCTTTTGAATCATAATCATTAGATTCATCTTCATCTATCAGCCACAGGAAGTCCACTGCTGAATATAGGCCTCCGACCGATCGGAATCGGCCTGCATCCAGCGTTTTCCTGCAACCTTGCTCAGGTCGTCTGACCACCTAGCAGGTGGGTGACCTACGCTGCGCCTGCCGGTACGTGGTATTTATTGCACAGTAAATAATTTAGATAAATAATAACAAAACATATACTTGGCCTTAATGGAAATGTTCTCCGTAAAATAAATGCATTGATACAAGACAAAGCAAGCCCCGCCCCCCGTCAAGCTGCATCGACGAGCACAACTAATATACATACGTTATTCCACATCTTTATTGTACGCAGAGGAGGATCTCTGAAGGGTAGTGCCAGGAACCAGGTAGGAAGTTAAAAATTACAGTGAATAAGAAACGTTTTTTATGGTTAATAGGGATTAAAACTATAATTTTATTACCTGTGTTCGTATTTGTTGATTGAGTAATCAATATTTGTAAATCTTTGATAGATACGAGTATAATGCATCGAAGTATAATGACATCTTTTACAAATATATCTGTTTTAGGGTTCCATACCCAAAGGGTGCCAACGAACGAGACCCTATTACTGAGACTCAGCTGTCTATTCGTCTGTCTGTCCGTCTGTTACAGTGACGACCCCCTTTAATTTTTAATATATCTTATTTTTAGTATTTGTTGTTACAGCGGCTACAGTAATACACAAATCGGTGAACATTTCAAGTGTCCAGCTACTCTATATTTTTTCCTATTTTTCTCTTCAAGATCAATCAATTAAGCCCAAACTCGGTGGGGTTATGTTGTTTTATTACAGAGATGACTTGGCCACCTTCTGGCTACATCATAAGATCAGGTATCATAATATTGCATTGTCACCCGACATACAAAAGTAGGTAAAGCCATCGAATAATGGGAAGTGGATCTAGTTTAATTGGCAAGATTTGATAACGGACACACATTGTCTGCGTGATTGCGGACAGGTGAACTTAAGGCCTTACCTAAATTTTCCGGGCTCCAGTGCTGCCCCCATTTAAAATAAATCATTTCAAAGAAAACGGAGACATCATTTAAAATTTTGCTACTACCAAGTAACCCTTCAAAGTATTTTATGAACTACTGTTTACAGTTTATAATGAGAACGTTAAGCTTTACTACGCACATTTGCCATAAGTGAAAATGTGCGTAGTAAAGCTTAACGTTCTCAATTTAAACTGTAAACAGTAGTTCATGAAATACTTTGAAGGGTTACTTGGTAGTAGCAAAATTTAGGTACGGCCTTAAATAAAAACTTGTAAAAAGATTAATTCACGACGATGCAAATTAAAAATTATCAAATTATTATCGTCATTTTCTTCATTATTCTCTCGTCAATTTTATTATCACAAATTATCCCATCAGCGAAATTACACCGTTAATATAATTTGCGAAGTATTCAATTATCATAACACGATTTGTATCCAATAAATATGAAATACCGATTGATACGAGGATCGCATGTACTGATTACGGGGCATTTATCACGCGGGACAAAACAACAAATCATAAGGTTAATAACAGAGAGCGAACAATAAGACATTGTTAAATGGCCAAGAGCGAGCGCGGTTGATCGGGCTGGGTTCAAAATTTATTATATTACATGCAAACAAAATCTAAAAACAAGTAAGTGATTATTTTAAAAAACAACTCGTGAACGTGTGCCACCAGTGTCCAGTCGGACTGGTCAACTCGGCTTCATTTTTTAAGACTACTTAGTATTACTTATTTCTGTGAATTGGATTTTTGAATTTGGCACTCTTTTACAGGCTTTAGCACAAGCTAGTAGCAAAAACAGAGAAACAACTTAAAACCAAAAAAAAAATTAAATTTACATGTATTTTTCTCATTCACTTGAAAGTATTTCGTAGGCCAGTCAATCTAAAGTTTTGTGAAGGAATAGGTCATTGTGGAACTATTCCTGCATTTCCTTTTGAACCCCAAAAGCGACAATCGTTGGCACGGATGGTCCGAGCCCTACAATTTATTCGCGACTCATTTTAATCCAGAGATTGCGCACAATTGCGCCATTCTTTCTTGCCGCGAAATTATTGAGGACGTGAGCGTTTTGCGGAACGTTTGGTGATGTGACTGCTTGTGGAACCAGTGTTATTGTCATTCATTGTTAATTTTTGCATACACATACAACCTTGTAGCTATATACAAGAAACTTTTAGATACAAACGTGGTCTAGCTTCTTTTTTTGAAACTATAATATGTCAGTATTTTAAAGAAATTTCATTTAACTATGCATCTTCTTCTTCGTATTAGCGCGTTTCCGGTTGCATCCCCAGCTGTGCTGCTTCGGAAACCCGGGTGCTCTTTACCGCTTTTTCATCTCCAAACATAATATGCATGACAATGGTCACCCCAGAATGTCGAAGATCATGCAAAATCGATAAGATATAGCCGGAACAGTTTAAATGATTTGGCTATAGTTTTACGACCGGTTTGACGTTGACCCTCTATGTGAATACATTTGTGCGAAAGGTTTTACAACCGGCCGCCATTTGACGTCATCTCTCGAAATCTACATGGACTCAATCTATCCTTCAAAATCAAAATCGAAATTTCTTTATTCTTCTTCACAAACTATAATCACACAACATTATAATAACAAGAACTCGGTTTGGATGGAGAAACTTATGGTTACTGTAATATTATAAGAGACTGGAATCTGATCTAAACAGAGAGAGCGAGGAGGACCTGACCTTCTCTCTCTCTCTCACTGGAGGAAACAGTTGAGCTAACAATATGAAAACAATCCTTGAACAATTTATGCAAAAACTATCTGTATTTTTTGCTATCGAGATTAGTATGCTTAAATCCAGTTCCTGTACAATTCACCATAATTGCAGCTGACCTAGATTATGTACAGCAGCCTTGAGCGAGCTGAAACGTGATCTCAAAGCGGAGATAATGTTCAGGGCCTTTGTTGGTCAGCTTGCGAGCTTACGGGCTTCTAAGGACGTAGCTTGAGTTTACTAAAGCTATACAAACTAGCTTGTGACTATTACATAGATAATATTAAAAAAATAACTATTCAACCGCGGCTTTAGCAGTGTGGTATATATAGGTTGAAAATAAATATATAGTTAAATAATTTTTTTTTATTTTATTTATTGATTTTCAAGGGAGCCAACAGCTTTACAAAAAAAACAAAAATTTTAATGGATATCGGAGACCCAATAAAAGGTTCCCACGGATAGCATTTTTTTATTTTATTTATTAGCCATTAAGGTCCTATTCCCCTCTTTCTTTCCATACATCCCGGTCACTTGATATCACCCTCCACTCCTTCTCAAAGTGAACCAAATCATCCGCTCATCTTTTTCTTGGTCGTCCTGGTATACCTTCGGCCATCTGGAATCCAATTTGAGGGATTTGCCCATCTTTTCAATCAAAACTATAAAAAATTAAATAGCTTTTGAAAAACAAAATACAAGTTATTCCACACAATTTCTTGACGCGTATGTATAGTCTCTATCAAATTAACTCGGAGTCACCTTAATGAAATAGAAGCATAAAAAACCCAGCAACTTGTAACAAAATAAAAAAAATCCTTAAATTGGAGAGTCGCAAGAAACCTCACGTATGAATACTAGAGAACGCACGTACCACGAAATTCTTTACGCCGACGGCGCCATATTTAAAAATGCTGCAGTTTTTTTAAAACGCGTACTCGTAGCCTCCGGGCTTTTCAGCCATAGAAACGCGCACGTGTAACGGAGTGTATTCAGTGTTGCCAGCTTCAATGCACGAGTTCGGCGCTTTGAATTTTGAGTAAGTATTCATATTTCTTCGACCTTTTTTTGGTTGGATTTTGTAGCTTCTCGTATTAAATTAACGATATGACATATGATGTGTGTAAACTTTTTACTGGTATTCTAAAACAAAAGAAATGTGTAGTGGCAACAAGATTTGTCATCATCATCAGGTCGTTTTTAGTCTTCACTGCAGGAGCACGACCCTCTCTGCACTACCAGAGCCATATACATATATGCCACAGCAGCCAGTACTTCTAAAAATAGATTTAGGCAAAAGCCTGAATGTGGAAAGCTCCAAATCCTGTCACCTATAAAGATGCAACTACCTAATTGTTTTTTTCTTCTTTTATCTATCTAAATATATATAACTCAAAGGTGACCGGCTGACTGACTGACATAGTGATCTATCAACGCACAGCCCAAACCACTGGACGGATCGGGCTGAAATTTGGCATGCAGATAGATGTTATGACGTAGGCATCCGCTAAGAAAGGACGCGAGCGAAGCCGCGGGCAAAAGCTAGTTAGATCTATATAAATGTTCTCAATTTGAATTTCAGTTTTTATTATGTCCATATCTAACAATGCTTGCGTCACAATGCAATATCTGATCCAATGCCTGTAAGGATGCTGGCTATCTCATTCGCCTCCTCTCAGACGCTCTCATCTCGAGATAAGTCGCGTCATTTTAGACAATGCGTAGCTAGATAAGGGCATTCAACACCCGACGTGTGTCTCTAGTCTGAGGTGTAGGTATTTCGTAAATTGGTTTTTAGGGTTCCGTAGTCCACAAGGAACCCTTATAGTTTCGTCATGTCTGTCCGTCCGTCCGTCTGTCTGTCCGTCCGGGCTCGTACTCCGCCGCTACTGCACCGATTGAAGTTCCAAAAGTTGTTTTTTAAAATTATTAAAAAAAAGTGTTATTTTTTCCCACCCATACAACGAAAAGTGAATTTAAAAAATTAAATTGGACTAACCCCAACGTGTGGGGTATCGTTGAAAAGGTCTTTTAAAATGTTGCATAATATAAGATAAATCTATTTAACCTTCAATACAATTAAAAATTATAATTATTAGATAAATTAATAGTTACATACAAAAATAAATCAGCAACAAGCTTCGTCAAAAAGTGTACAAAAGGTATCCACAACATGCTTCGTCAAAAGTTGTACTTACCTAGTTACAAATAAATATCCGCAACATGCTTCGTCAAAATATTCAATCCAATAATCCGCCCCGAACCGTCCCTGGCCCAAAGGTTCCCATAATAAAATGCACAAAAACTGCTTTGAAACTATGTAGATCAAACCCCCCAGTCTTGAGATAATCTAATACAAAATTAAAATTTGAGGTGTAACTTTACCGTAACTTTTGAAATATTACTAAAATAATTCTGAAAAAATGTGGTATATACCTCAAAGTATGTACTTTCAATTAAAACTATAGCGGTCTCGGTATAATAGATAGTTATTTTTTAATACGTCATGAATCGTAAACCACAATTTACCTTTAGAACTTTTATATTATGTTACTTGCTGCTACGGAACCCTTCACGGACGAGTCTGACGCGCACTTGGCCGCTTTTTTTTTAATATAAGTTTTTTTCTCCGCTAAACAGAAAAACTTTAAATGTACCAGCAGCTTCTTTTCCTTGTTAAAGGCGTGAAAGTACGAATTATGTTAATAGACGATACGCCTAGCAACCCATCATTATTTTGGTCCCTTTTTCCACCATCACGCTTAAAATTGGACTTTGAGTGTTGTGGCCCTGAGCTTTGTCTGCTTAGAGCCGCAAAAACTAAAATTGGATTTTGAGTGTTGTGGCCCTGAGCTTTGTCTGCTTAGAGCCGCAAAACTAAAATTGGACTTTGAGTGTTGTGGCCCTGAGCTTTGACTGCTTAGAGCCGCAAAAACTAAAATTGGTCTTTGAGTGTTGTGGCCCTGAGCTATGTCTGCTTAGAGCCGCAAAAACTAAAATTGAACTTTGAGTGTTGTGGCCCTGAGCTTTGTCTGCTTAGAGCCGCAAAAACTAAAATGCTATGTCTGCCCCATTAGTGATAATGACGAGATAGCTTGTACCTGTTTGGGTGTGTTATCTATTGTTCTTGCAAATTTGCTCAGGTTGTTTGTCCACGTCATCTTCTTCTTCATCTAAGCGCGTTCCCGGTTGCATCCTAAGCTGTACTGGTTCAGAACCTGGGTTGGTTTTCCCGGTTTTTCTTCTCGAAATATAATATGCATGGCTATAGTCACTACAGGATACTAAAGACCTTGCGAAGTGGAGAAGAAATAGCCGGAACAGTTAAAATGATTTGAAGAAATAGCCGGAACAGTCAACTGTGTATTTGTGTGAAAAGTTTTCCAATCGGCCGCCGCCCGACGTCAACCCCTACTTGGGAATGCAAATGTAGCATGAGATATTCTTGCGTATTAGTCCTTTAGACGCCTCTTACGACATCCACAGGGAGAGATGGAGCACTGGTCCTATTCTAGAACAGGATCCACACGGCTGTCCATTTCACAAAAAAATACATTTCAAATAGAGAACATCCTGTTTTTTCTCTAAAAAAAAGCAGAAGCCACGCATTCACTTGCGACCATCCTTTCGTCGGAAAGCGTGAATGTTTGAAATTTAAAATTTAATTAAGGCGCCGAGTGCCCGTCCGCGCCGCGTTAATCTCGCAAAGGCAGAACACACGCGCTCACAAAGCAATTTTTAATTGCGTCCCACCGTAAAGCGACGTGTCTTTGACAGTTACGATTGATTAAAAAGAAAATGGTAGGTCTAAGTCCTTGGAATGAATGTCTTTCGGATTAAAAAGGTCGGTCGCGTCGAGGTGGCGCTTATATGAAGGTATTTATTTTCACATATATTACACCTTCCATGCTGGGTTGAAAAAATAAAGTATTTTACCAGCTATTTTTTTCCATGAAGATCATAAAGTTATATACTTAGGTATCTGGAATGACCAAGAGTAATTTGTTTAAGAGCAAACGTGTCATAAAGCGATGCAGCCAGCAAGGGATCCCTTTGTTTCGCCAAAAAAATTTTGTCCTAATTTAATTTGGCATAAGGAGTTAGGCATATTTTTTTGTCTTAATAATATTTTGACATAATTGTTTTTTGCTATAATATTACAGTAGGCATAAATATTATTGAGACTAAAGTTTCTTGCGTTAATTTTGATTAGCATGTAGCATAACGGAAGCGACCAGTTTGGCTCCCCAGAATTAGCCACGGAAGGTAGGTAAGGTAATGTTTGTGCTGTGACCATAACAGGAGCGAGCACGCGAAGCGAGCGAGCGTTGACCAAGTGACGGAAGCAATCTATCAATATTCTCCTTTTCTATCTACGTTCAGGCAAAGCCAAACATTATAGTTAACAAATGTTACAAAAGCAGCACCTAGCTGCGACCCAATTTTTGTACAATTACATTGTGATAGTTAAAATAGCATTTAATTTAAGTATAATTAAAGCACTCGGCAAATTCGATCGTTTTTACAAGCATTTCTCCAATTTTCTTTTTTCGAAAAACTTTTTGTCTCCGTAATCTTTGCGATTTGGATTTGTCTGACATCTTTGACATCCCATCCTCAACAATACACTAAATAAATAAAAATTTTTACGGATAAATCACACAAATTGAGCTAGCCCCAAAGTACCTAAGTTCAAAACTTGTGTCACGGGTTACTAACTCAACGATAATATATTTTATAACAAATACATACTTATATAGATAAACATCTTAGACCCAGGTCAATCTGAAAAGATCATTTTCCATATTGACCTGACCGGGGATTGAACCCGGGACCTCCAGTGTGACAGCCTGGCATGATGACCATTAGGCCACAGAGGTCGTCTAAAAATTTAATCTTAATACATTTAATGTACGGACACTAAACAGTAACCAGTACAACCTACACGCCCACTATGACGTTGAATCTCGGGGCTATTCCCAGTAGTCTTACTAAGTTGGTCCTACCAGTAGGACTACTGGGATTTTTGTCCCAATAGACCTACCAGTAGAACTATTGGGACATTAAATTCCCAGTGATCCCACTGGTAGATCTATTGGGAAAAAAATCCCAGTAGTCCTACCAACTCGCCTTTGAGTCTTACGGCTCTAGAGCCTAGGCTCTGTCTGTCTCTGTGCTAGCATGTGTAGATGCCGACACGCATCCTGGGCAAGTATTCTTAAACAGCAGCCCTGAAGGACGAAATATCGATGGGCTGACTCAAGTTTACTCGCCGATGCAACCTGCTCGATACAGCACGACCGACACCCTTTAGACTAGAGGGCTTGTCTCACGAATCCAGAGGAGTCCATACTTATACGTATGTAGCATACACTACATAGTTTTATTATATTTCGTTTGTCTAACGAAATATAATAAAACTATTATTAGGCTGAACAAGTCATTGATACTGAACAACTTTCCCCAAAAAAACATATTATATCGAAATATGAAATATAATTTT
The DNA here is from genome assembly GCA_963576875.1 of Acrobasis repandana. NCBI lineage: Eukaryota > Metazoa > Arthropoda > Insecta > Lepidoptera > Pyralidae > Acrobasis > Acrobasis repandana. Next base: position 22,810,881 of record OY756218.1, on the reverse strand, counting down.
CGGTCTCCCATAGAACCGATCACCTGATCCGAGTTTGCATGAAAAGCAAAAAAAAATATTTTACAAAATTTGATATACCTACTTATGTTCTTGGATTGTTCAGTATCATGGATTGAATTCACCCTTATAATAGTTTAAGTATATTTTGTTAGGCGTTTACTGCATCATTACAAGGCATGCGTAGGTTTTGTATGATAATAAGATGTCATTTTCTCATGCAAATTATTATCAACCAATTGCTGACACCCGATTGAACTTAGATATGTAGTTCTAGGCACAATTAAATAGTATACTGTAGCATCGAGATGAACTGGACTGGAACTCTTTGGTGAAAAATGGTAGAATCGCAGAATTTGGGGTAGTCACAAAAAACTTTTAAAAATTTTTACTTTAAAAAAACTGTTTTGTTAAAATATATGTTAACCTTAAAAGTAACCATCTATCTAAATCTGATTTTAAGGTGTAAATAGCAAGCAAGTAATGCCTTGTTTTTCTTTTCTTTTTCTTTCTGCCATTCCCTCACCAAGAAGTGACGTTATTCGCGCATATAGTCGTAAATAGTAAAATGGAACTTTCTGCCTGCACGTAAAAGTTATGTTTTAAAATTTAAAAAGTTTCCGAGCCGAGTTTTGTTTAATATCAGCCGATTGAAAATATAGGTCAAGATAAACTCAAAAGTCTGAGTAGTGTTGTTTTTAACGTAATTAGTGTAGCTAAGGCAACTCTACTACAAAGAGTTTTTCATGAAAAGGTTTCCCGACCAACATAACTAGGCGCATACTTGCCAAGTGATTCCTAACTAAACGCACGCCAAGTTATGTTGGTGGTAAACGTCGTTACCGCTTTCTAGCCTCAAGTCGAGAATTGTACGTTATTGAGTTAAAAACCACAGTTTTTAATGCTTTTTTTAGGAAAGTGTGTTTTGTAGGTTGAGTGGAGTTGATGTTGGAGTATTTTTCTTATGGTTTTAGAAAAACTAATCTTTACGAGAATAACGCAAAGGTAAATTATACTGCGAAAAGCGACGCGGCAAAGTATACAGTATAGACCCATTGCCAATTTGCTCTGCACCGCAGTTATGAATTAACTGAATGATATATCCTGCCCACAGACATAGAATTTTTACTGTTCTCACTAGTGATGTGCCGTTCCCGACGTTCCCGGGAATGTTCCCAAAAAATGGAAATGTCAGGGAAAGTTGTAATTTTATTTATCAGACATATTTTTTATCACTGTAAATATATTTTACTAACATAAATGCATCATAAGATATGGTTATAATACAAATATATATATCCAATGTTCCGTAACATTCCCTAGAAATACGGGAACGTTCCCTGGGAACGTTCCCAAATTTCCGGGATTTTGGGAACGTTCCCGGGAACGGCACATCACTAGTTTAAACGATATATTGAGGATTTCATCTTTTTTCTTTCTTTTGAAGATGCTTATGGCCAAGGCTTGTGCCAAAATAATAGTCGCACGACATCTTGAAAAACCTTACTCTTCTGACTTGCTTTTGACCAAAGCTGAACTAAGCTCAACAATACGAAAAACTATTTTTAGCTTCTTAGGTAAGTACATTATTAAAAAATATTGTATGAATATTTTTTCTTTTCTCTGATTAGCAAATAATAAAAAAGATACAGCGCATTTAAATCGCGCATGACGATCAAGTTCGATTTTCACTTGACGGTGACGTCGATCACCCTCATTGCGAAACTTCGACGCGCTGTACCTTTGTGAATTTTCACTACTTTGATAAACCAAAATATATGAGTCCATTATTTTTTGGATAATCGAACTGACGGACTGAATAAATATAATAAAATTTTCGGACCCAGTCAACAGCCCTATTGTACTTACTGTAAGGACAGTGAAACTTGACTTTTTCGAATCTCTAGCATACATATATAGATATAAACAGACCTTTCATTAATGTTTAGCCTTTTTAAACAGTACGTTTACTTTTACTACTTTTACTGCAGCCTCTCTTGCTGACATCCTCTGCATTCCTGTTGCGACTGCTGTTGTTGGTCGTCAGCTTGCCCCTTGGCAAAGGCCTCCCCCATCTGTCTCCATAGCACTCTGTTCCTTGTCTTTCTTCTCCATAACCCTCCAGTCGCCTTCTTGATTTCGTCTTCCCATCTCCTTTTTTGTCCTCCTTCTTTTCCTATCACGTGGATACCACTCAGTAACGTCTTTTGACCATTTATTTCTCTTACTTCTCAAAGTATGGCCAATCCATTTCCACTTTAGCCTTCTTACAGTACCTATAGGTAACATCCTTTACTTTTGTCTTTGATCTTATATGTGATAACTTCACCCTGGTCCTTAATTTGATGTTGAGAACAGCACGTATACAGGGTGACTTTTTGTACACCAGTAAAATTTTTGGAGCAAGTTTAGCCCATGATACTGAACTATTTTCTAAAAAAAAGTTATTAAAAATCGATAAAAATTTTTCGTCCTTCCATACAAAATACGTTTGGCTGAGTGCTGATTTGTATAGGAAGGCGAATTTTTATTTTAGTTTTTCGTAATTTGTATTTATGGAAAGTAGTTCAGTATCATGGACTGACTACTCGCTCCAAAAATTTGACTGGTGGTTAAAAAGTCAGCCTGTATAGACCAGAATATTTGAATAATATTTTGAAAAAAAAAGGACAAGCTTTTTGGAACGGAATTACGTAATTTAACTTAAATAAATAATAAATAAAACAAACTTAAGGCTCGCAATTTGCTTAAGGTGTCGCCGAAAGAATAACACAACAATCTGACGCTACAAACTCCGAATTATAAAGTCGGTGGTCCAAGTTGCCCCGTTACAAAATAGTGAAAGTGTAGACGTTTCACTTTGTGTGCTGTGAGGTTACTTATTTTCTGAGAAGTCCCAGAAACACGTTATAAAAAAACCTATTTACGGTTAAGTCTGATTTATTCATTATAAAAATATTAAACAAAGTAGATGCTAAAAAAAATTAAAAATTAAACTAAACTATACAAGGTTACTTTTTAAACACGGACATAATTTTTTTTTATTAAGTTCAGTTCATGATAGTGAAGAACTTTCCATAAAAATAATCATATTTAGATTTTTCTTTAGAAAAGATGTTTAGTATTATGGACTTAATTTACCCTTAAAATAGTTTCAGTATGTTTTGTTAGGCGTTATATAAAACTTAAAAAAAAAACAACGCTCAGCTTAAACGTAAATGGTCGGTATAATAAAACTAATTAAAAATTTCGATCGACTTAAAAAAACCAGTCAAGTACATCAAGGGTTTCATCCGTACCTCCGTACAAAAACAAAAACATGTTGCTTGTATGACAACCCCTTTAATTTTTAACTTTTATCATCAATGTCATTTTTATTTTTAGTATTTGTTGTTATAACGGCCACAGCAATTTATAATCTGTGAAAATTTCAAGCTATTACGGTTTAAAAAGATAGAGCCCTGTGACAGACAAACAGACAGCGAAGTCTCAGTAATAGGGTCCCAACGGGACCCTATTACTACACACTACACACATTATTACGCAGTTATTTTCAGGATTCTGTACCCAAAGGGCCTTTGGGTACAGAATCCTAAAAATAACTGTGTGACTTTAGTTTCACATAGTGTCAACTCTGTACTTATTTTATTGTACGCCCCAAGTTCCCGAGTGCAGTGACAGATGGCGCCACGGTGGAATTAAAACAATACGCCGGAGACAAACACACAAAGTTGGTTATTAAATTTCAGCATAAAGTTTAGTTACTCATAATTTTTGGGATGAGTGAAGACTTAATTGTTCATTTGGGTTTTATTTAAAAAGCAAACTAATAAAAATATTTTTTTCTTCTAGTCCACCTGTTTGAAAAGATCCCTAGGTTTACGGCCAGTTTAGGTTGTTTTCAAAATTTATGGAAGCATGGAAAGAAAAAAGAACTTACATACAAACAAACATACACACATATTAACACGTCTGTTACCCATGTGGGTAAGCAGAGATTGTCGATCTTTACTTGCTACGATCCTTGCAAACCTCTTTCCCTTCGTCAATACTCATTGTTCTTTTCATGCATACATACATACTATCACGACTTTATACCTAATAGGGTATACAAAGCCCAGAGTCGCAAGAATCAAGGGTCACTTTTAGCGTGATGTTGGGCGTTCTCGCCCACCAACGTGGAAAAAAAGGAGGAAAAGAAAGGAAAAAGGAAGGAAAAAGCAATGGGTTGCTAGCCGCATCGCCTATTAATATGATTTCCATTTTCGCGCATTTCCTCGATCAACTTCTACGAACTGCGCGGGAAGCGCAGCAACTGGTACATTCTAAGTTTTTTCTTTTCTCTCAGACCAGCGTGGGAGCATTCATGCATGCTCTCCGGTTTTGGGTAGGCCATACTTCTTGAGAAAGCAAGTTGGTCTCAGGACGTTTGACGACGTCGGTCTACCTCATCGAATGTCCTTGGTCGCGGTCTGGAACTTAATTCATAAATATCAGCAGTAGACTCATTAATTATTCCGAAGTGGGTATCACTGTAAAAAGCGCCTTGTTTAAGCAAATTAGTCGACGAGCGAACTAGTGTAACGGAATTACCGCGAGCTCTACTGAGATACGAATTAAATTATAGTCGATTCCAGAACTGATTCCAACGGGGCGTAGTTATAGAACTTTCCATGGGGGTTCAGCTTTTCTGCATGTGGCCAAAACTGACTGATTTTGTAAAGCTGTAGCTGAAATAAGAGTTAAATTTTAGTTGACTAGATGTTTTATTTGACAATACAACATGCCTTTTTCCGGGATAATTTGAGTAGTATGTATTAATAAAATGCGTGCGCTTGATTAGTACTCGTACACTAATCTTTTATTTAACAGTATTAAAAAATGATAAACATAAATTACTTATGTGGTAGCCATTTGAGTTGACTGAATCGAGTTATTTACCACGGTAACACAGCAATCAAATTTAGATCTTGACCTTCGACAGTAGATGGCGACATTTCTTGTGTTAGCAGTCGCCATATTTATTAATTCTCCATGATTTATCTATCTTAACGTCTTAGTTAATTTAAATGTGTAGCCAACTCTAATGAAGACATGTCATGACATATGAATATATTGGATACACGGGTGAAAAATATTGAAATGCTTGAGGAAGTTTAAAGAGTTTCTGCCATATCTCCAAATTTCTTCATTACATACTCGTATTCACTAATTGAATATGAGACCAACTAGATAGAAACGGCTTTCGAATTTTAAAATCGTCAAAATTGAATTGGTAACCTGCTCCATTTTCGAAGTCTGTAACAAAGCATTAAAATTTTTAAATATTGGAATATTTCTTTGACGGACCAAAGTGGATTTAAGGGTAAACTTTGCCCTTACTTGGCTTCTTCTAGCTACACCCGTGAATTCCAGCAAAAGTTTATACTTAATTATTGGAGTTACAGATACCTAATGAGGTGGAGTTTTTGTACGTATCATACTAGATTGAATAAGTTTTGCAGATAGCAGGACTTTATGGGAAAAATAAACGGAAGTGTTCTCTTTAAGAATATTCCTTGGTAGATAAGAAATATACTTAAGACAAGAGTTATTTTAAAACAAAAAGTTTACTTGTTTTTTTGAATGAGATGCTAGTTTAGGAGGTAAGAAAAATAAAGAAGAATGTTAATCCATTATCAGAATCATATATATGCCAAAAGCAATAGATCCTAATTGCAGCTGCGAGGAAATACGGTCTATGTCCCAACTTACTGACTCTTGTACATTCTTGTCCATTGAGGGTGACATTCGGAAAACACGACACCGATAGTGACGTTACTAAATAGTTTGGCAGCCTACCATTCACTCTCTAACTTTACAGCATATTTAAGAAAAGCATTCGCAAATAATAATAATGAAAGAAACGAGAAAGATTCCTTTTCCAAGCATTGGGACAAATATTATAAAAATATAAGTATCTAACCTTGGCTTGGCCCACAGGGTGACTGCTATGTGGGATGTGGATTCGAATATGGTTATATTTTGTAGTATGTTTTGTATTTTATATTTTATTTTGTATAAATGTTTTATAAAAACCTAATCTAAGACTGAAAATGAATAAAGACAATAACTAAGTACTTACTAGAATAAAATTAAAGAAATAGGTCTACTAAAGTCAATTTACTTCACAAAAGTGCAACCAACTAACTGAAAGCCAAGTTAACCTAAACTACTCGTATAACACTTAATCTCGCAGTAAAACAATGATATCTGAATAAAACCTGGACTAACTCCACTTAGTCCGTGTTATCTGCCGTGGTTGTAGACTAAGTCCGAGCACTGATACCGGCTGATATTTACTGGCGTATTAACTGCACCCACATTTGTACCTTAATTCCTGTTTTGCACTGCCATTTTTTAAACGCTTTTTATTAGCTTCACTTGCATGTTTGTAACGGAATCTTCGAATGCGATTTTCACCCACATAAAAACACTAGTATATTTGAAATTTTGCACACATATCAAGGGCATATTGTATTATTACCGGCACTTGATATATTATTATTTTCAAAAAAGCTTAATATGTTTGTATCTTGACCAGGATCATCAGGAAACATAAATTATAGTTTGTAACACCCAGAATCCAATAAATGGCTTTGTCTTAAATTAAAACTCAGACTACAACTCACTTTGCGAATAGTTACTACGAATATCACTTGATATGTCGTTGTACACACGGCTAGTAACATTACAATTATCATATAGATACGTTTTCCATCTGTAAGATATAGCCTTATCGACGTCTCACCGGATCCAAATGCTGGCGCGCATTCCGCCATTCAACGAGGAAAGACCAGCCTCTTTGAGGCTTTAACCTCCGAGCGCAATATTGTATTTTTTTCTTTTAAGTCTTAGTTATGTCTAATAGCTTTTTTTATTTTTTTTTATGTTATAGGGCGGCAAACGAACAAGCGGGTCACCTGATGGTAAGTGATCACCACTGTCCATGGACAACTTATTATTTCATTTTATTTATATTATATATTATTTATTCATAGTTTATTTCATCATCATCATCCCAGCCCTTCTTCCGCCCACTGCTGAGCATAGGCCTCTCTTCGTCGACGCCGCCCAATAGTTTGTTTATTTTTTATTAATTAATATTATTGTATTGTTGTTATAAATAAATGAATAACCAATTAACCATCTAACCAAGCTGAGTTTTGGCCTGCTTTGTGCTACTGCAGTACATATATGTATAGTATGTGTAGTATGTTTATTTGACCAAGCGAGCATAGCGAGCGAAGCGGCTTGTTTCGAGATTGGCCTCAAATGCTTTTGTCCGTCAGTCTGTCTGTCTGTCTGTTTGTTTGTTTGTATGTAGGTTTGTTACGCCTACAGGTCGCATTTATCAACCGATCCTCGTGAAATTTTATAAGCAGGTTTAATAATTATATAGAAGTTTTTGTTCGAATAAATTTTTGGAAAATTTTCAAAATAGCGGAGATGTTTAAAACTTTAAGAAAATCATATTAAAGCCATTTCGAAAAATTTTCAACTATGTCATAAAACTTTTTTGGTACCCCTATTAAGACGCAACTTTTTTGTCTTAACAACTTTTTTACCAGATAAACTTCAACGGGTTGGGGGGGAGTCGCGAGGTTTACAGCTTCCAGAGCCACTAGTATTAAGTATTGTTTATGTATTGCTCTGTTCTAGTATCTACTCTATGTGTGTGTATTGTTATAATATGTGATATAGTTTTCGTGAATAAACGTCTTATCTATCTATCTATGAATCCATCATAAATAGTACCTACCTAACTTATATCGCCAAACGGTTCGATTGAATTTCAATTTTCCACCAGCTCGTACCAAAGGTCAGTCAGAGCAATATAGCGCCCGTGTTCCATATGTGCCTTGGACCATAAAGGCAATATAGCTTAAATTGAAATTAGACGCTTATTCTTCAGAGGCCGTGTAGCACTAGCGGTTTCATCGTATGTTAGTGCTTGGTCTAAGTGAAAAGAGTCTTTCCATTTTTCAATCCGCGCTAAGCGTGACTTGTTCCACTGAGTTTGTACTTATGTCATCAATTCAATTTAAGGCGGCATACGAAGAGACTCTAAGGGGATGAGGTCCGCGAAGCACCCCGTATGCTTTTACATATTGCGTTTGACTGTGAAGCGGGAGGCGGGGAATGAACGAGGAATGACGCGGAATGTAGATTTTATCGGTTGTTATGAATTATTTTAATAACTAATTTTTTGTATCAAAAATGAAGAAGGCGGGCGTAATTCCGAAGGTGCCCACCTTCGGAATTACAATACTAATATTGTTGAGTAAAAATATTTTTTCCTCAATTTATATTCTTAGAGTTTTGGAAGAAAAATAATTTTTAGATATCATTTCTTAACTTTATTTTAAAATGGTACCTATAATGATTATTTTTTCAATTTTAAAAAGACAGGTACCTTTTGAAGTATCCGAACAAATCTACAAAAAATGTTTTAATCAGGTCAAAGTTCTAGTGAACAGAAATACACGAAGTTTCGACAGTTCTCTTCGTATTCCGCCTTAAATATACAATTTATCAATTTAAATAGGTACAAATCATTTGGCATAAATCATTTTATTCAGATTCTAATGTTTTTAGCTGCTCTAATCTCCTGCAGCATCCGATCTTATTACACTGTCGAACCTACGACGTGTGTTAATTTACCTGATTTTTCAAGTATACATGGTATTAATGCAAGTTTGTCAGCGTTTCTAGTTTTCATTGTTTTTGAGAACGTCTGAATATTTTGATAAACAATACTTACTGCTACCTGAAATATAACTGTAGCGGGTATCGGTCATTTTCAATTAACACCACTTGCTTCTAGTGAAGGTAAAACATCGGGAGGTCACCTGCAAATAGTAATGTGTAATAATTACTGTAACAACAGTCATTATTACACATTACTATTTGTAGTATTCCTTTATGACAATTCCTTTATGACATCTATGCAAATAGTAATGTGTAATAATGACTGTAACAACAGTCATTACTAATACCTACTTCAATGTACGGTAGTGAGAGTTGGGTATGGCAGAGAAAGCATGAAAGTAGAATAAATGCAGTTGAAATGCGAGCGCTGAGGAGTGTGGTGTTACCTTGAAATACCGAATAAGAAATGATGTTATAAGGGATCGGTGTGGAGCGAAAGAGAACGTAGTGACAAAAGTAGAACAAGGGGTGTTAAGATGGTTTGGGCATTTAGAAAGGATGGATGAAAATAGATATTTATAAGGCAAGTGTCGAATGAAGAGCGGGACAGGGTCGACCTCGGCGAACGTTCTGCGATCAGATTGTAGACGTTCTGAAAAAGGGAGAGGTAAGAAGTACCCGTAACCGAAGGGCATGTATGAAGAGGTTGATGACTGTAGGTGAAGCGAAAGAGGTCTGTCAGGATCGTAGCAAGTGGAGGTTCATAGTCTCTGCCTACCCCTGTGGTAAACAGGCGTGATTGTATGTATGTATATATGTTACTAGATGACAGTCAGTTGACTTTCGGCAGTTCGAATTTTTTTTAAATCTTTTACGGGGTAGAAAAGCCACGTTAAGCGTAGAGCCGTAAAGGTGAAAAAAAGAATGAGTTTGATGATAGAATGATGAATTGCTAGCTGCATCGCCTATTGACATGATTAAGATGCTCGCTAATTCCGTCGATCGGATTATACATTCTGTGTGGAAAGAGAGAAGCAGCGAATAAATTCTACCTACGTTTTTTACTATATGTTATACACGAGGAATTCACGTAAAAAGTCAGCTACTAGATGACATGTTTCGACCTTATCCGGAGGTCGTCATTAAGGTAAATGTGATGCGTGACGCCACACGAAAACGTCCCAAACCACACTGATGTTAGCGGCGTGGCGCGCGAGCGTTTGCCTGCTACGTTCGCAATGACAGTGCGGTGGTTGGTGGGAATGCTGATCTTCTGCATCGCCAACTCCCATGGGTGTAATAGGAGCCTTACTTTCATCATAATCATCATCATCATCGGCGGCTGGTGATGGTACCCGTGTGTGAAAAAAGCTCACTGTATCAGAGACCGTCGGCTGCATATGGTTTTCACTATGTATCTCTTGAAGAACTGGTTTCCAGGAGGCGTTCTACGTTTTTTTTCTCCCAGACCAGCATAGAAGAGCTTCATAGTTTCCCTCGCCACCTTCCATGACTCGTACCATTTCCAGCTGGAGCCGTGCCATCCAGGTCATTAACAGGCAGCAGCCGGCGTGACAAATGAAGGCTGCTCATATCCGGAGCGATGGAGCACCACCATTGTTTCCATGTGATTGCACATTTTTAATTAAGAAAATCAATTAAGTACCTTTCATACGGGTGATAGTCTAAGGGTTATCAGTTTATTATCTCTAACTTAACACCCATCCCATCTCTTCCTGTGCATATATCTACCATTCACATGCAGGGGTTGACTTCAGATATCATCATCATATCAGCTACAGGAAGTCCACTGCTGGACTTCCTGTGGCTGATATGATAGGCCTCCTATCAGAATTTCTAAAATGACCGATTGGAAGCAGACTGCATCCATCGTTTTCCTGTAACCTTGCTCAGCGTCATCCAACTACCTAGCAGGTGGGTGTCCTACACTGCGCTTGCCGGTATGTGGCCGCCATTCGAGAACTTTCTGCCCCATCGGCCATCGGTTCTTCGCGCTATGTGCCTTGCCCAGTGCCACTTCAATGAGCTAATCCGCTGGACTATGTCTGTGACCTAAGTTCTTCTACGAATGTCCTCATATCTAATTCGATCATATAGGTCGCTCAACGGCTATGGAGAGGGCTATGCTAGATAGCACTCTCCATAGCCGTTGAGCGACCTTGAGCCTTCTTATGAGACCCATAGTAAGGGACCACGTTTCTACAACTATACTTCACATATGCTGGCGGTAAAATCACTGCAAAATAGATTAAATAGTTTATTCCTTTTATACTGGTCTGGTAGAAAAGAAGAACCTTCAGAATGTTGCCAGGCAATAATCTAAATCATATTGATTTCCAATGCGGATAGCAATCCAACACTATTTTGACTCCCTTTTCCACTTACACACCACCATCAGCCTAAGAGTGACCCTTAGGTCTGGCGGCTCTAAACTCTGTTTGTCCCTAGGATTGTGAGTTCGTATGCTACGCGGCGAATATAGGAAGTTTCTAGATAGATTGTTGTTTTTTCCAATTTTTTTGTGTGTCTCGGACACAGGCGTATTATATTTTTCGTAAAATTATTGTTTCTATTGTGGTAACTGATTTTCACCCTTATTTTTTGAGTAGATTAAAACCAAATTAGACAAATTTGGTATTAATCTACTCATGATACTATCAATAAGCGAAAATTTTAGATTTTTTTTTAAATATTGGTTCCATTTAGTAAAAAAAAATAAAGGTGACGAAGTTTTTGTGATTTTTTTTTATTTAAATTATAAAAAAAAATCTAAACGTATGGCTGAATTTTTATATTATCTACATCATTTTCGAAAATTGTCTGAGAGGAAGTAGGTTTGACGGGGAAATAACGTGATCGCTTTTTATATGAAAATTTTTTACTACACAATCCAGTCCTCCTGTCCTCTTCGGGATAGTGTTTGTATTTTTTCTGCCAAGGTGATAAGTTCCGTCTACAGATATTATGCCAATAACTAGAATAGTACTTCTCTAGTAAACATGGCACCAGCTAATCCTGCTGGCGCAGGTATTATGACGCCGAATTAAAACTACCGTCGTAACTCGCGCCGTCGCAGCACATTAACCTCTTTAACGGCGGTCGGATTATAGCCGGGATCAGTGGTCCGGGCTGGACTACGAGCTGCAAACATATCTATATGTTGTCAGCATATATGTAAATCGCTTCCAATATTACACAGAACATTCCAACAGAACCATTCAAACATCTTGGAAACTCTTTCAATGATTTGATCCATGTTCAAACTTTTATTGGACTCATACAAATAAGTAAAAAGAAAACATCTATTAATATAGTAAAAAAGTTAACAAATACATAAACACTGTCACGTCTTAATTCTTAAAGGGGTAGACAGAGCCAACGGCCGCGTTCAGCGACTGAACTTCGGCATAGTGAGTTTAGTCAAGCTACTTTTAGCGTAATGGAAATGGGAACGGAAAATAGAAAAAAAAATTATTGCTGAAGCACACACATTGAAAATTGTACGGATAGGTACATTATGTTTTTTTTGTGTCTGATTTTCTATTTTTTTGTGTCTGTTATAAATGGCTTTATCTTTCTATATGACTGTTTAGGAGGGCAGATTTTGAATGAATGTGAGGGTAAGACTAAAGGACATTACTCTTTGAGCATTGGATTACGAGGTCCGCTTTATAGCCCGTTACCCGGCCACGTTAGCTGGCACTTGGTTTTGGTGTTTAGTGTTTTAACGTTAGATATATTTACGACTTGCAGCATGGCCCGGCTTTACAGGACCGACAATAAAAAAAATGCACCTACGTACAAAAACGAACCCTAAGCTTTACAATCCCATTTTTGGGGAAATTGCGTAAAATAGTTAGTTTTTAAAAAAATCTTGAGATTTCCGTTAAGACGCCCAATGTCATAGATAGACAATGACTTTGGATCAAATAAAAATATTTTTTTTTCAAATAAAAAGGCGACTACTGTAAAATTAGCACTGAAAAATAACAGAAAAAAATAAGTAAGAAATCGTGAGCGAGATAACAGGACGGCCTTTTGATGATGAGTTATTGCACGCCTCATAAGCGAAGCGCATGAGGTAGTGCTCTACTCTCGCCTTACAAAAATCAAGTGATGTTTTTAACTAAATGTGTCTCTATTTATTTTCTATCGCACTTGTACAATAATATTTACACATAAATGTCAAGTAAAAACACTAGTTTTAACCCTTATGACATTTTTTTTTTTTTTTATGAGGCGTGCACTTTTGGATTTTCCAAACTTTTTTGGTTTTAAAACCAAACCACTCAATCTATGGGAATCATTTTTCAAATCGGTTTATAAATGATGAAGTTCTTGTATGGAGACAGATCAACAATACAACTGATAACGCATTACCGACAAAATGAAAGTAAAATTCTGTTTATTTGAATATCAAATATAATTTACTGTGAAGTCAACCATAATACACTATGTCTAAAGTGTTTTTCTCTCTGACTGAACTAATCAAAATAAGAGCTCACCGACGGGAGCGCGCTCGTATTTGACAAGTCGTATTTTTATATGATACCTCATTGCATTGTTAATCGAAGATGGTGAAACCTATTATCGCATCTGTTTCCCACAGAAGCCAGAGACTTCTTCTTCATCTAGCGCGTTCTCAGTTGCATCCTCAGCTGTGCTGCTTCGGAGCCCGGAGTGCGCTTTCCCGCTTTTTCTTCTTTAAAATATAACATGCATGTTAACGGTCACCCAAGGATGCCAAAGACCTTGCAAAGTGAAGAAGAAATAGCTGGAAAATTTTGAAAGATTTGGCTATTGTATTACGACCGGCCACCTGTCTGACGTCAACCCTCTTTGGTAATGCATTTGTGTGAAAAGTTTTACAACCGGCCACCGCCTGAAGTTAACTCTCCTTGGGAATGCAATTGTAGCACGAGATAGTTGTGCTTAAGTCCTTTAGTCGCCTCTTACGACATCCATAGGAAGAGTTGGAGTGGCCATATTCTAATCGGAAACCAAACGGCACAGAAGCGAGAGACTATTCTGACGTAAAGATACATTTAAAAAAATACCCTACTTTTTTTGAAGTCGATTAATAAAATAACATTCAGTCGGAAACGTGAGTCGTCTCTATGACTTGTCTTACAGACAAACTTAACTGAGCTTATCCCATGATAATGAGAGTCCACTCCGTTTTCATTACGGACGCAGTAGTTTTCCTCCTCTAATGGGCTATAAACATCCACAAATAGAGGAAGGAACTAGTTTTACGCAATAATCTTAGGATACTTAACAGTTGTAGATGAGTGCGGGCTCTAGATGTGACAGGACCGCAGTTTTTTGTATAACACTCTAAAACCTATAATAAATATTTTACAAACTATAAATGATTTTAAAGTATGTACTCGTGCCTACAGCGTGACGAAGATAGATAAGATCAAGAATGAATATTAAGAGAAATTTTAAAGGTAGCATCGATTGTAGAGAAGTTAAATGAAGATGCGGATTGCCGAAATTCTGGCTAATTCAATTCATTTATTAATATTCAGACAATTATAGTCCATCATGTGTTAGTAACAATATTAATTCTTAAAACTAAATGTTAGTAAAACTTATATTTTAAAATTTATATAAATTAATATTTCCTTGCCTCACGGCTTACTGGGACATGCAAGGCGACCCAACTACATATAAAAGGTCCGCCCATGCGATCCCCTACAACTGCCCGGAGGCTGTTGCCGCTGTCCCGAGTCCGCCGCATCATGGAGGCTGCGCGCTTGCGCATGGTAGCGTGAAAGCCATCCACGTGTGCTTCGGCAAACATGCTTGAAGCACTGCAGAAACGAGCCAGCCGCAGCAACGTCCTAAACGCGTTGTTGTATTGAACGCGAAGGGTGTTCAGCGAACGTTGGGAGTACCTAACCCACAGGCTGCAGGTATAAAATGAGGTACAATATGCTCTAAAAAGAGTTATTTTTACCTGCCTAGAGCATCGAGCAAACCTGCGGGCTATCATATTGGCCCTCACCGACAGCGCCCTCCGTTCGCGCTCAATATCCGCATTATCGCTCAATTCATCGTCCACTATGTGGCCGAGATATTTAAAGCTGTGTACACGCTCCAAAGCCACTCCGCCCAGTCTCACGGGAGGAACCTCTGTCGGAGTCTCCTTACCTGACTTAAACAAAATAACTTTACTTTTGTTTGCATTGAATATAAGGCCATGATCCTGAGCGTATTTTTCGCAGACGCTAACCAGCTCCCTAAGGCCTCCTATTGACGCGCTCAGCAAACAAACGTCATCTGCATATGAAATATTATTAAAACATACATCATCAACGTGACATCCAACATGAAGATTGCTGAGCGCCTCAACCAGACCCCTAATATATAGGTTAAAGAGCGTCGGCGAACTCAAACCTCCCTGCCTTACCCCACACTCCAGTCTGTACGAGTCCGACAGAGTTCCTGCCCATCGCACGTTATTGACCTGGTTTCCGTACCAGAATTTAAAGATGTTGATCAATTCTGGAGGAAAGTTAGCTTCTTTTAATTTTTCCATAGTATCTTATAGGAAACTCGGTCAAAAGCCTGCGACAAGTCAAGGAAACAGCCATAAACAGGCGTGTTTCTATCCGTGTAGTATCTGACGGCATATTTCATGCACACTATTGCACTTTCCGTAGATAGTTTAGGTCTGAAACCAAATTGATTGTCATGTGGTGTGAAAAAAATATTTAAGTGTGCATTTAACATCCCATCAAACACTTTGGCGATCACCGTAGCCAACGAGATAGGCCTGTAGTTCCTTTTGTCTGTCAAATCGCCTGTCTTGTTTTTAACGATAGGCACTACAACCGTTCTTATCAGCTCCGCCGGCAAATAAGAATGTCCCACGCAGAGCGTGTACAACATTGCCAGTATCCGCGGCAGGTGTGGGCCGGCATGTTGGAGATGCTCAATACTCAGGCCATCGTGACCAGGGGACTTCCCTCTAGAAATTGACTTTATGGCAGTAGCAACATCTTTTGCTGTGAATCTAGTCCCTAACTGGTCACATCCGGCCTCAGCACTGGACACGTCCTGCTGTTCAGTAGCTAAAGGTAAAACGGTAAACGCATCTTTAAACAAATTTGCTATTTCCTTCTCACCGCTAACACCTTCAACACACTCAGGCAGGCCAGGTCCAAATTTCATCTTATTGGTATTTTTCCAAAACGCGTGAAAATCGGCTTTCGAGTGATTTTCGGCTAAGATGTCCATTTTTATTTGGTCCTCATGATTTTGACACCATTTTAATTTGGATTTAAATATCTTCCTAGCGTCCCGCATCTCCTGATATACAGTGCCATGAGTAGGCTTGCCGTGCCATAGCCATAGTTCAAATTTCGACCTAGCCTCCCTATGTGCGTCGCTTACATACCTACTCCATCCTATCACATGTTTAGATTTTTTCCTTAATGGCCTTGTTTCTCGACTGACAGCCGCCGCATGACTCAAAGCGTGCACAACCCTATTATACATCGAGTCAATTATAAGCCTATGATCCGGATCACCACACATTTTATCACAGCACTTAGAAAGCTCTGCGGGAAAATCAATATCGCGCAAAGCTTTATGGCATTCCTGTGAATATTTGAAAATATCTGCAGGAGATCTTTCACCCCATATGACTTTATTGGGTTTTACAGAGTTCTTTTTATTTACGCAAGTTTGTGATTTATTAACATTAAGGTTACACTCAACCACTAATGGTAAGTGATCCGAACATAGGATGTCGTACATAACATAAACATTATCCACCAAGCGAACAGCTGATTTCGTCGACAAAAAATGGTCTAACCAACTAGTTGTTCCATGGGCGTCACTAATAAATGTAAAAGTACCCGATGTCAGACCTAATTTATCTATGTCAACACATAACCATTCATTGTCCACACAGAATTGTATAAGTGCATTATAAAATGTTTTGTGGGGATGCGCGTTAAAGTCACCAGTCACAAAAACATTCGCAATCTCACAACTGTCTATAATAGCGCTTACCATACCGAGCCAATACCAAACTCCGCCAAGTTGGGTAAAGAATCCGTGGGCATGTACACATTAATCACCAGCACTGGGCTATCACCCGTCACTATTTTTATAGCACATATTCGCGGGTTGTCGCACGGTACCACTGTTACGTTCGTGTTGACGAACGTAACAGTGGTTGACACGGCGCCGCCAAAGCAACGCAGCCCCGCCGTAAGGGCGACCACACAACATGCCTGCTCCACTATCCATCGCTGAGGTGCCCGTATACCCGAACTCCTCATCTATAGTTCCAAGGAACTGCAACTCCTCTTTAGACAGCCAGGTCTCTTGTAGTGCAATAATGTCGCATGTTCGACACAACTTTCTTATATCGTCAATACTGCGTTTGACATTTTTACAGTTATATGTTATTATTTTAGTCCGTACGTCCATTAACATTTTTAATCAGGCCGTTCCCAGACGTTAGTCTGTTTCCAAAAGTATTCTTGTAATGTACAAATCGTCTAAATATTATTCCCTTGGGCCACAAGGTCTCATCTAGAAATTTTGGCAATGTTGACACGGGCACAAAGAATTTGTAAGCCTTGTGATTCATCGGTCTTTTGCAAGATATTATTTGTAAGTCAACCCGTTGACTAGTTTTCTTATAGATATGCGAAATAATATCTTGTTCATCTGTATCTTTGTGAACGTTGGAAATAAACATCGGTAACTGCCTTTCCGCAGCTTTGAACTTTCCATCCTTCTCATCGTTTTTACCCCTCTGCCCGCGATATCTATATTTTTGTCTCGTTTTCTTTTCTACTTTGCGCCATTCGCCGCCGTCCTGTTCATCGGTTTGTTTATTATCGGCAACGACCAGCTGACTTTCCGTACCTACAAGCGTGCTAAGTTCCGTTGGCCGCTTGGGAGAACCGGTTTCGGATGCCGGCCGGCCATCACATTGCATTGCGCTGTGCACGCGCAAGTCAGGAGCCTCTTGACTACCCTCATGTTTATGATCAATTGATTTTTGTGTACTTTTGCCATAATCTGGTATTGTATCCAATTGAGAGCAATATTTTTGGTCATCTATTTCTTGTAGAGTGTTATTTAAATCCTCGACACAAGATAGCCCAATGGGCCCACTATCTTGATACACTTGATATTTACCACCTCGTTTCATATTGATATTATCATTCGCATTAACACTTGACGATATTATTGAGTCGTACTTCATCTTGTGTAAATGATCTTTGAGCTGTTCTTGGGAGACATAATTGTTTGTACATAAATGTTCTTGAGTACGGTAATATCTTTAAGCAGTTTGGTAACGTCCACATGATCGATATTTACTGGAGGCAATTTTTCAATCTTTTTTGCAACAAAAATTGGTATTACATCAGGTTCCAGCACCCGCATAAAGGATATTATATCCAACACATCTCGATTTTCTTTTCCCTTCTGCTTGCGTAAAATATTTCGTCTTTCTGTCGGCACCGATTCAAATAGTAACGCCTTCGAGTTTTTGATGTCCTCACTCTTAAAAGCAGACACACAGATTCGCGTTAAGCTATCATTGTCCATCGTAGACAGCTTTTCTTGTATGAAACATAGCATTTCATCAATTACGATATTGCACTGACTGCACTTTACTATACTCGTCATTTTTTTTGGCCGTTTTAAATATCGACCCAACGCGAAAACGATGCGACGCGTAACGATGCGCGCGCGAGACTAATAAAATGGCACAGAATACAGTAAGAGTAAGCAGAACGGAATCTCCTAAGGTACGCGCAATATGCGTCCCCGTTCCCCGCACCCGCACCTCTCCCCCGGTTCTTGTGAGCCAACGTACGTCATTGAGGCGAAAACGGAGGAGAGGTGCGGGGACGGGGAACGGGGACGGGGAACGGGGACGCATATTGCGCGTACCTTAGGAGATTCCGGCCTGTGAAAATGGTTAACTTGAAGGTAGATGACCACAGAGATAGAGGACGACTAAGAAAGACATGGGGAGGAATTTTTAAAGCGGGATATGATGGAGATGTTAGTAAATATATTGTAAATTAAAGAAAACGATGGAGGGATTGGCATACAGAGCCGGCCCCACACAGGGAGAAAAAAAGTTGTTTCTTCATGAATTTGAAACAGTGGCAGTGTTTCTATACCTGATAAAACGAAGATTATAGTTAGACTAGCTTTTCGGGCGTAGCGCGGTTTTTCGTGCAGCATTTGAAGTTGGCTGAGATACATGTCCAGTTGAGAAAATGGTTGAAAGACTGCAGGCAGTAAAAGAAAAATCAGAAAAATTGTGGGCGGCCATCTTGGAATCAAAATTAGTTTGCAGTAGTATGAGAAGGAAATCTGTTGTCGAGATTGCCGGCTATAATAGTTTAGAAGTGGTCAGACGAAAAAGGAGGAGTTTGACGTGGCTGTGGCATTGTAGCTCCTAAACGAATAGACCGATTTCGTTGCGGTTTCTTAAATCAAAAGCCTTATCTGTCGAGATGGCTCTTAGCTTTGTTTGATGAAAATCGATTCAGCCGTTCATAAGTTATTGGGGGTAAACGCTTGCAAGTCGGGGGCATATAAACTTGTTTAAAATGTTCTCCAATCTCATCTAGTTACTCTCCATCTACAAGTAAGCCTATAAAGCAAGTTTTGGCCAAGATAATCTTACAAATTTTACGCCTCCTTGATTACTCTTCGCCACAAGTATAATTAGCTACAAAATTGTTCAATCATAACAAATGATAAATAAATATATATATACGGACAAATCACACAGATTGAGCTAGCCCCAAAGTAAGTTGGAGACTTGTTTTATATTTTATAACATTTTTTTTTATTTTATTTTAAAATAAAAATAAATATACAGGATGACTTTTTAAACACTAGCCAAATTTTTGGAGCAAGTTCAGTAAATGATATTGAACTAGGTACTTTCTAAAAAAAAGTTAGTTAAAATCGATAAAATTTTTTCGCCCTCCCATACAAAATCCGTTTGATTTGTATAAGAAGGTGAATTTTTATTTTCGTTTGTCGCTGATTGTTTTTATGGAAAGTAGTTCTGTATCATGGACTGAACTTGCTCCATAAATTTGGCTGGTGGATAAAAAGTCAGCCTGTATAGATAAACATACAAGCCCCAGGTCAATCTGAAATTGATTATTTCCCATCTTGACCTGACCGGGGATCGAACACGGAAACTCCGGTGTGACAGCCTGGCATGACTGAACAAATAAACAGATACATTATCCTCAACGGGGATGACAGAGCCTAGGGCCGTAAGACCCGTATTTTAGCGAGAAGATGGGCGTGAAGATGGAAAAATGGAACCAAAATAGTGATAGGTTGCTAGCCGCATTGCCTTTTAACATGGTTCAGATTCTCGCTAATTCCCTCTTTCGGTTTTTACTATCTACGCGGGAGAAGAAGCAGCTGTCCGTACCTCCGTACAATGTTTTAAAACACTAAAAAACACGTTTTTTGTATGACGACCCCCTTTAATTTTTAACTTTTTTTATTTTTAGTATTTGTTGGTATAGCGGCCATAGAAATACATAATCTGTGAAAATTTTAAGTATCTAGTTAATGCCATTATAAAGATCTAGTTAAAAATACTGAAAGAACACTTTTTTTGTATGGCGACCCCCTTTAATTTTTAACTTTTTTTTATTTTCAGTATTTGTTGTTATAGCGGCAACAGTAGTACAAAATCGGTGAAATTTCAAGTGTCTAGCTATTACGGTTCAAGAGATAGAGCCCTGTATAGAGCCCTGTGACAGACGGACAGACGGACAGACAGACGGACAGACGGACAGACAGCGGAGTCTCAGTAATAGGGTCCCGTTTGCACCCTTTGGGTACGGACCCTAAAAACACGACGCACGAGAGTTTTGTGTCGATCTGACCCCGTAAAGAATGGAGAAGTGAATAATAGTACGCAGTATAAATTTGATAATTATTATATTATTATAACGTGCCTTTTTATCCCAATGCTGGCCATGGCCTCTTTCTCTCGCTTCCATTCCTGCATGTCCGTCGCTTTTTACTTCTACTCACTGTCATGACAGCTAAGCTCGTCACACCATCTTGTTCTTGGCCGGCCAGGCCCTTGCTGCTTTGATGATTATGATCAAATATTCCCTTAATTGGGGTAGAGCATAAGAAAAAAGAAAGATTCATGCTTCATTTTCTAAATTAATATTTAAAATTAACACAGTTATCTTTTACAGTTTGACAAGGACATTGTGTCTGCGACTGTACAATACCATAGTTTAACTGCTGTAGATATATTTAAGAAGCTTTAACTATAGAAACTATGAATTTCAGACGTTTAAGGGATTAAACTCGCTTAATTAGGGTCTTACTGCACTTACCAAATCTTGATGCCGTCGTAAAAATATATACTTATATTATGGAGAAGCAATTACTACTGTTTAAGTTGTTATGCTGAGATTAGTTTAAAGATAGTTGTAAAGTTTGGTTTGAATAGACATTCTATAACGTAGGTAACAAACTAATTAAGTGAAATGGGAAAGATCACAGTCAAAATATGAACTATGAATAACAGTTATATCCTAGACATAATCTTTAGTGTTTCAAAATAAAAGCTTAACTAGAGTAAGGCGAGTAAGGAAAAATAAAGCGGCCAAGTGCGAGTCGGACTTGCGTACCGAGGGTTCCGTACAAACCTGTAGGTATATAAGTTTAAAATTAATCAAAATATTTTAATTATATGATGGTACTAAAAATTTATATTTTTCGGAATTTTTCCTTTATCTGTGCTATAAGACGTTGCTTCGTACCAAATTTCAAGATTCTGAGTTCACGGGAAGTAGTACCCTGTAGGTTTTGATTCCCTTGCGAGTGTCGAAAATTTGCGGCGTAAACGGCTGTATCTTTGGATTGCGTTGGCTTAGAAATTTGATTTTTTCAC
Organism: Acrobasis repandana; assembly: GCA_963576875.1. Lineage (NCBI taxonomy): Eukaryota > Metazoa > Arthropoda > Insecta > Lepidoptera > Pyralidae > Acrobasis > Acrobasis repandana. The sequence continues at coordinate 22,789,229 of OY756218.1, read as the reverse complement.
AGCTCCAAGGCACAGTAGACTTGAGTATTTGATATGAATTTTAGCTTGATACCTCCACGTGTTCCTGAGAAAAAGGATCTTGACAGACAGACGGACAACAAAGTGATCCTATAACGGTTCCGTTTTTTTCTTTTTGAGGTACGAAACCCTAAAAAAAGCGCATTACGCGCTTGTCATGCTCTTGACGAAATTAACTACTTACTATTAAAAACATGTTTATCTATATATGTACTCGTATTTATCATAAAATATAGTATCATTGAGTTAGTATCAAATAACACAAGTTTAAAACTTACTTTGGGGCTACCTTAATCAGTGTGATTTGTCCCTATAAATTTATATTTATTATATTTATTTATTGTTATAAAATATTTTTTTCTTTTTTTTTTTTTCATCAAGACAAACTGTCTTATAAATTGGTCAACTATGTTATAAAGTACTAGAGATAAGAAAGAGCGGAGTCTCCTGACACAAGCATACTTTTTGCTTAAAAGGAGGCTCCAGCAACAAAAGCTTGTAATTTAAATAGTTACCTAATAAACAATTTCTTTTTTTTTATCCCATTTCACTAAATTAGATACGTAATAGCATGTTTATTCATATAAATTTTTACAACTGTCTTTGCTCATATTTTCGTGTGGTTTCAAAATAAAAGATAGGTATATAGACTATGTTGGTATGGAAAACTTTGATTCTGTCTTGGGCCTTAGTAATGTGGACTCTATCTTATTTGAGGAGCTAAATCCAAACAAAAACAAACGTTATTATTATGATTTTATAAATAAATATGCAACTTCATTACAACTTCGAAATGGTATCATTAGAATTCTTACATGAATCAAGAATCAGGAATCAAATATTTATTCAGTAATTAGGCCTTCGCAGGCACTTTTTTTACACGTCAATAATTTTAGTGTACATGTTATATTTATTATAATATTTTTTTAAAGAATATGGTACCGATACTAGCATTTATTATTAGATAACATTATTCCGGGTGTCATAGTGTAATGTAAACTTTATTTTGAAAGAAATATGGGCAGTAGTTATTTTTATATTTTTGATAATTTTATTCCAAAATGAATAAAATTAACAGAAAATTGTTAAAAATTTAGAAGCAGGAGTTTAAATGTAAAACACCAAGCAGGTGTGCGCAACTTGCCGCATACATATTCATGTGAAACCAGAATCGCGAAGTTTGTGGGAGGGGCGCAAAAACGGGGAATTGTGAGGATTAGCGTGACGTGTGATTTTCATAAATCTAAAGACATTTAAGTTACTTTTTTAATCAATAACAAAAACAAAACGTGTAAAAGGGGGAAAAAAGGAATAGTATAAAGGTGTGGAATTTCCTCCCTGCGTCGATGTTTCCCCATACATATGATTTAGGGATTTTCAAGGCAAGAGTGAATAGGCATTTTTTGAGTCTGCGTGTTACACCTTAGACCTCATCTTAGCTTCCCATCAGGCTAGATAGAGGTCAAGCGCACTCAAATCTCTAATAAAATAAAAAAAAAGTAGAGACGGTTTAGGCCCATTTACACAGTGCAAGTTTCTTGCCTGTTGCATACAATTTTATTGAAGCAATAAATGATTTGTATGGCTGACGTTCTGTTTAGACCATGCAAGTTTTCTATTGCATCAATTTAATTGTATGCAACAGGCAAGAAACTTGCACCGTGTAAATGGGCCTTTAGAATAATTCGACGGAATGGGAAAGTAAGCCATTTTAACAATGCGACAATTATTTCAGAGGGGTGAAAATATTCTTTTGTCTCGCTATTTGTGTTTTGTGTTTTATTTCTAAAGTGCTTCTAAACTAAATAAAGAAAATAGTCATGTCATAACAACTTTCACCTAGCGATAGCTCGCTGGCGATATGTGTAAGAATTTAAGTATGTAAAATTTTTTTTTTTTAATTTTTTCCTTAAATTGATGACTATTTATATTGCGTCTGCACCTTACTACAATATCACTTTATAGCTTAAGTTGTTATAAAAAATTAATAGACACTGAATGACTAGAGTATTTTTTATTTATTTATTCAACTTTACGCACAAACATAAGTGTAATATGGGTCATGATTGTTAGTAGCATATTAAAACTCTTAAGATCCCTATAGATATAAAATAAATTACTCTGCACTTACCGTAACAAAGTTTGTTCTATCGGAACCGGTTTTTTCTGCTTTAACTGCAGTTCCGGAAACTCAGATTAATTCCCTTGTTTTATGATCTAGATTCTAGACATTCGGTTAATGGTAAGTTTACCGTTCACTTGCCGATAGTCTCGATTGCTGAGATGAACGCAATTTAATTTTATCGGGATGTCTCCATTTTGGTTTGAGATAAAAACTTAGACAGCAGATTTTAATTCGAAAGCTCATCGTATAAATGAATATTGTTACCGATATAGGTTTTAATTTTTTTTTTATTTTTAGCTACCTATTCATTTATTTATGACTTTTAGTTTAGCTAAAGTAAAAAACATACTATTAACAAGAGCATTTTCTCCCTCAACCGAAGAAGTAAGGATAAACAGAAAAAAATTACATTCGGCGCTTAAATAAAAGCAAAATTAATCTATTTATGACTACCAATTTAATAAATACCTTAAATTATTAAGGTTATAGATTGTATTTTTATTTATAGCTTTTTAAGTTTTTAGTTTAAGTTTTAACTTTAACTTAGAAATTTTTATTTTTACATTTCAGTTAAAATACGAATTTTAGCTTTAATTTAGTTGTCATGTATTTTACATACATAGTTGTACCTGTCAATAAAAGTTCTTTGTATTTTGATAGGTATTTATAGCAAGATAGTTAAATAAATCTTTAATGAAAAAAGAAACGTAAATCAAACACAATACTTTGCCAGCCAGCGCCCTCTATTTTCTGATGGTTCCAACGGGTGCTTCCGGCATTTCCCGCTGCATCGCGCGGCGCTAGCTTTATATAGGCCGAATTTTTAACCACCAGCCAAATTTTTGGGGCAAGTTCAGTCCATGATACTGAATTACTTTCCATAAAAACAATTATACGAAACGAAACCGAAAATAAAAATTCGCCATCCCATACAAATCAGCGCTCAGCCAAACGGATTTTGGATGGAAGGACGAAAAATTTTTATCGATTTTTAATAACTTTTTTTATAGAAAGTAGTTTAGTATTATGGACTGAACTGGCTCCGAAAATTTGGCAGGTGTTTAAAAAGTCACCCTGTATAGATGTTAAAAAAAGTAATGACTGGATACCGAATCTCAACGGTCTAATAAGCTGGATTTATACCGATTAACATTTCAGGTCTTCCACTTGACATTGCTTGTAGGTAATGTCATGATGCTTCGGTTGATGAAGAGAAGCAGCTGGTAAATTCTAGGATTTTTTTTCTCCCATACCATCATGGAGACAAATTACATAGGTATCTGTATTTTAAACTACCGCCTTAACATTTTTGTGTAACATTTTGCGTATATTTGACACTAGCTTATAACCGCGGCTTCGCCCGCGTAGAAAAATTTCATGTATCACAAATTTAAAAAATTACGAAGTTTCATACAAACTGCCAACCCCTATTTCACCCCCTTAGGGATGGAATTTTCAAAAATCCTTTCTTGCCGGACGTCTCCTAGTCACAATCTACCTTCCTGCCAAAGAACTATGGCAGCTTCCCATACATCATTTTAGTTAATAACCAAAGTTAGTGTATATGAATGAAATATACCTTGTTTATTAGAGCATATATTGCTGATTCTGAAGGTAAAAAAATCGTAATTATAGGAGGCCAGGTTTTTTAGTTATTATGCTTAGAAGTTTTATAGGTTATGACATTATTAACAATAGTATTTAGTATATTGTTGCAACAAATAATAAGTTATTGATATAAGAAAACTGAAGGAGCTCGATGGCATAATAATATTTACGCCCACTAGTAAACATTATTAACGATTATACAAGTGAAGCAACCCGGGGTGTAAGTCCCACTTGAATTGATTTTTTTTTCAAGCCTGTAGGTCTTGGATAGAAATCTCCCACCCTCCCCCTTATCTTTCCACACGTTCCTGTCTCCTGCCACTCGTCTTTTTTTAGTATTGTCCCAGATCTGCCCCTACCCCTCTGCGCCCGTCCGGAATCCAAAATGTACTCCACTTTCCAATTGAATCAACTTAGATTGATGACCACAAAATATCTTAAGCTCCTCCGTGAAAAGACAAGGCTGTTATCATGAGATATTAGTCGTCAAAACCTATCAGATGCCCTTGTGCAGCTTAAAAAATCTGATGCCAATATTGACTTTATACACACAGAAAAATTAGTAAGTCACGAGCTGACGTCCTCGTTAAGGCTTCTTAATTTGTTACTTACAAACTTATTTAAGATTAACAAGGATAAAAAGGTTTGTTTAATGTTTCCTAATGTGTGTGGATAAGGTAGGGATAGTAAAAAACAAGATTTCATTTTACATTTTATTCTTTATAATCCTCTATAACTAGCACATCGTCTAGAAAAGCAGCTGGCGCAAGGATATTTTGTTGATGTCTGGCCCATCGCAAATACCAAACGATGGTCATAACGTGAGCGCAACATCCTAGCGTACGCCGACCAACGAGGCAACTACAGTAATATTCAGTTATTCCTATCCGCCTAGGTATATTATTTTCAATTAAAACGTAAACATTGTAGCGACATGATGCAAGATTGCACTTTTGTGAAGCGACTGGCGGACGTGCCCCCCGCGCATCCAGTCGTCGTTGCCCGGTCGCTCGACCATAACATGTGCGTGGTAAAATAAACTTATTGAATGCGACCCGGCTGTTTACCTCATCTACTCCCCTAATCACCAGTATTCTGACAACATAATATTGTTTCCGACTTACGTGTCTAGATTTTATTCTACCTCTTATCAAAGTAACGTCATCACTGCCTCTAAGATTATATTCAGATGATTCTATATGTTCTCTTCTGACTTCAATTATGTAGCCCCCATGAAATCGTATATGCTCACAATAATATGATCGAGCTTGCTTGGTCTGGTAAGTCCCTAACACGAATAGTATTAAGTCCCTATAATACTCTCTACCTCTAATACTGGAAAATATAAAACATTATTCCTATCAGCAGTAATTTTTTCAAAGAAGGATGTGTGTCTGTTCATATTTAATTCGTCAACCATATTGCCAGATTATTTTTAAGACCTTTGCCAGATTATTTTCAAGACCTTTTCTTTCTCATATTATTTCTCATATTTCATTTGCATATTCATTATCCTGGAAGCGAACACCAAATCTGTTTAATAGAGCTGCTGCAATTGAAAAAAATTATAACATGTTGGGTAGAGCCAAATAAAAATATTCTTGTCTGAATAGCTTAAAATTAGTTTTAAAATAACCATTCATCGCCTATACTACCCATTTACATAGTATCACGCAGCGACAAACGCGAGCTGTGACTGAGTGGAGTGAGTGAAAACAAAAAACAAATCGAAATGTCAAACGTCATATTGTTTTTTGACAGCTCTGAATGGCAGTATTTTAGCCAGCGCCCAGTTTCAATTTAACTGTCAAAAGGAGTTTTTATTTTGTCTTTGCACACCTGCCTGCAAAAAAATTAACATTGCATTTGACATATACCTGCATTTTAAGCGTTTGAACACATTTCCCGACAAAAAATGCAAAGTAAATATAATTCAATCTACCCTCCAAATACGGGTATTTATCGGGTATTTACCCAATCTACCGGGTAAATACCCAAATAGAGAGCTAGGGTATTTACCCACCGCCTATCTCTACTTGTAAAACCAAAAATTGGCCATATCGGAAAATCGAGTAACATAATAGCGAGTTTTTTTTTTTTTTACCTGGCCTTATTTTAATACGACTAAAATATGAAAAATCGAAGAAAAATATTTTATGATTTTTGGTTGCAATGAGTTTTTAATACGCTTTTAGTGCCTCGAACTAAAAATCTGCCATAGCTCTTTCATCTTCATTGGCTAAGTAGTTTTCGAGATATCGTGATGAATGAGTTATTTTCGCTTTTATATATATAGATAATAGTAAGTTAAACTATTTTTATATAATTATTTTGGTGTCTGTTTTAATAATTTTAAATTATCATTATCATCAGGTCTTTTTTGTCTCCACTGCAGGAGCACGACCCTCTCTTTACTACCTGAGCCATATATTAGCCAGAGCAGACAGAAGATTTGGCCTACACTCTCCACGCTGGCCAGACGGGTTGGAGAGGTCTCACTAATGTTTATAAGCTTTGTTAAGCTTGTGATTCCTAAGTCGCCTTCTACGACATCCACGGGAAAACTTGGAGTGGTCCTATTCTACTCTGCCGGTAACCAAACAGTAATTTTTTTAATTTTAATTTCATATGTATTTTATTGGTATAACAATTTTTACATAATTTAAGAACTGTTTAACTTGCGGATGCTTTGACATAAACTGTATGTAATAAAATCTATGTAATTTAAAGAAGTAAATAAATAAACGCCTATTTTATTTATTTATTTTATTAGAGATTTGAGTGCGTTTAACCTCTATCTAGCCTGATGGGAAGCTAAGATGACGTCTAAGGTGTAACACGCAGACTCAAAAAATGCCTATTCACTCTTGCCTTGAAAATCCCTTAATCATATGATGGGGAAACTATATTTCTGTTTTGGAATTTAAGAGATACGTAGTACGTATACCTATACGTTTTCCCTCCGTATCCAGGTGAGACCACGTATTGTGTCGAAGTCACGCGCCGCACCATTGTTTCTGAGCTATTGTGACTGCAGACAGGAAATTCCAGGAATTTAATGACTCCAGACTCGATTGAAGTTTTCAAGAGATTTAAGACAAGAGCATTTTTGTACTTGTATTTCCGAAATATAACGCCGTTTCATAAAACTAAATAAACGGGCAAGTGCGAGTCGGACTCGTACATGAATGGTTCCGTACCTTCGTACAATGTTTAAAAGCGCTGAAGAAACACGTTTCTTGTATGACGACCCCCTTTAATTTGTAACTATTTTTAATTTTTAGTATTTGATGTTATAGCGGCCACAGTAATACATAACCGGTGAAAATTTCAAGTGTCTAGCTATTACGGTTCTTGAACCGTCTGTCCTTGAGCCCTGTGACAGACGGACAGACAGACGGACAGACAGACGGACAGACAGCGGAGTCTCAGTAATAGGGTCCCGTTTGCACCCTATGGGTACGGAACCCTAAAAACAATATGATGTGGCCACGTTCCTAAAAATATAAATTTATTTAGTCCTACACGGATTTATTCTAACGGTATCCAAAAATAATGGACCTGTATTTTTCAGGTAATCAAAGTAGTAGTTAGTAGTTTTTATGAAAAGAAGACATACCTATTAGTTATTTGTTATCTTTAAAAACATTTCTTTTAAAAACAAATACTTTTAGCTACCCAACAAATAATACCTATTGATTTATTTTATATCAAAGACAACTTATTAAATAAGGCAAATACAACAAGCAAAGTAAGAAAACATTTAATTACCACATCTTTTATTTAATCAATTAGTATAGATTATGTTCAAAGCAGACGATGGACAAAAAGCCAGTGCACAAGCTGTTACAAAAGAGTATCTGATGTTTTAATTAACTAATTATCGGCCTATTTCGTACTTATGCTTTTTCATGTTTACTTTGCATTTCGTTAGCATGGTATTATAAGAATAGTACTCTCTTTACGTGAATCACGTGACCAGCTCGCTAAACATGACTACGTCATTAGCTGCGTCACGATTCTCAAACTTTTTTAGTGGGGAAAACGCAAATATATAAATAATATATATAAAGTGTACTTTATCACTGAATAGAGAATTTATAATATACGTACGTAGTACGTATACCTATTATATATATAATAGGTATACGTACTACGTATCTCTTAAATTCCAAAACAAAAATATAGTTTCCCCATACATATGATTTAAGGATTTTCAAGGCAAGAGTGAATAGGCATTTTTTGAGTCTGCGTGTTACACCTTAGACCTCATCTTAGCTTTCCATCAGGCTAGATAGAGGTCAAACGCACTCAAATCTCTAATAAAAAAAATAAAAAAAATAGGCGTTTATTTATTTACTTCTTTAAATAACATAGATTTTATTACATACAGTTTATGTCAAAGCATCCGCAAGTTAAACAGTTCTTAAATTATGTAAAAATTATTATACCAATAAAATACATATAAAATTAAAATTAAAAAAAATACTGGTTGGTTTCCGGCAGAGTAGAATAGGACCACTCCAAGTTTTCCCGTGGATGTCGTAGAAGGTGACTTAGTAAACACAAGCTTAACAAAGTTTATAAAAACTTAGTGAGACCTCTCCAACCCGTCTGGCCAGCGTGGAGAGTGTAGGCCAAATCTTCTGTCTGCTCTGGCTAATATATAGCCTCAGGTAGTAAAGAGAGGGTCATGCTCCTGCAGTGGAGACAAAAAAGACCTGATGATAATGATAATTTAAAATTATTAAAACAGACACCAAAATAATTATATAAAAATAGTTTAACGTACTATTATCTATATATATAAAAGCGAAAATAACTCATTCATCACGAAATCTCGAAAACTACTTAGCCAATGAAGATGAAAGAGCTATGGCAGATTTTTACAAACAAACCAATAATGAACATACAATTCAATATATAAATTTATTAAAAATTAAACACTACACCAGATACATAATAGAACTATCAGTTATTATTTTATTTTATATTATTAACTAAATTGAGAAAGTCCTTAAATTGACTTGAAGAACAATCAATGGTAACACTTATCGTAACTTTAGTCGTGTTTAAGAGAGTATCATTCTTATTACCATGTTCGTTAGTAGAGAAAATGGTTGTCTTCGTGGTACCTTCTTGTCTTTCAGACAATTTTATTATTTCCATTTGTTGTTTTTTACTGTAAAATACCAATAGACTCTGTCTACCCCATTAGGTATTAAGACATGATATGATTTATTATCACGTCTTAATACCTAATGGGGTAGACAGAGTCCAGGGCAGTGATACCCAAAGGTCACGTTTAGCGTGATAGCGGACCTAAAGCTGGAAAACAGGAATCAAAATAGTGATGGATAGCCGCATCGCCTATTATCATCATTCAGCTGCTTCTCTTCCCGCGCAAATCGTAAAAGCCGATCTTAGTGAATGGGCAAGAATTTCAATAATGGTTAGGCAATGCGGCTAGCAACCCATTACTATTTTGATTGCCTTTTTTCATCTTCTCACCCACCATCACGCTAAATGTGGATTTGGGGTTTACGACTCTGGGCTCTGTCTACCTCGTTAGAGATAAGGACGTGATAATGTATCTGTACAAATCCTTTTTTAGAACCAACATCTAAAAAAAATCTGTTCCTAAGCCGGCCCATCTCCCAGTCTCAGATAAATGGATTTCAATTGCTGCGTGGGCCGAAAGGTCGGTCACACGACATCCGAACAATTAGTCAGACAGGCCGACCACCGACTTATTGTAGCAATGAGTTTGCCATTCCATTTCGTTGACTACAAAAAGAAACAAAGAATGTACCTGCTGTTTTTGCGCAGAGTTTATGCTGATTGAGGGAATTAGCGAAAATCTCGAAGAATTATGTAAATAGCATTGACATATATATAAATATATAAATAAATATATAGGGACAAATCACACTGATAAAGCTAGCCCCAAAGTAAGTTTCAAACTTGTGTTATGGGATACTACCTCAACGACACTATATTTTATGATAAATACACATATAGATAAACATCCAAGACCAGGAAAATTGACATAAAATATACTTTATAGACTGGATATCTCAAACATTGGTCCCGGTTCTATTTTTGAATATATGGTGGCGTGAATTTTGTCATACGTATTTAATTTTTAAACAAAGAAATCCGGTTACTTATTGATAAATAAATATATATAGGGACAAATCACACTGCTTGAGCTAGCCCCAAAGTAAGTTTAAACTTGTGTTATAGAATACTTACTCAACTATACTATATTTTATAATAAATACATATATAGATTAACACCCAAGACCCAGGACAATTTAAAAAAGGCCATTTCCCAACTTGCCCTGGCTGGGGATCGAACCCAGAACCTCCAGATTGGCGGACTAGCGTGTTGACCATTACATCACGGAGGTCATCAAGATGAAAAGTTCTTACAGTATTTTTTTACACACACCAATGCATTTTTAATAAATGTTTACCAATTTTTCGTTGGTTTTCGGTGTCGAAAGTCATAAGTTGGCTTATAAGATCACATATATTTTTGAAGGGAAAACTTCTTTAGCGGCTTTGTGCACTTTTTTTGTAATGGGTAAAAAATGTTAAACTCGCGTCAGGACACGTGTCCTGATCGAAAATTCGTAAGACCGATGGAGAGTAGACAGCCGGCGCGGCGTAGGAGAGGAAGTATCTCCCTCTCTTTCTACGGCGCGGCGAAAATGTATGCCTGCGCCTGCTGTTTCGTTTAGCTGAGATATAAACTTTTTAATGTAATATAAATTGTCATGTTTGTGTACGATAGCGCAATAAATAAACATTGTATTCTACCACATAAATGATAGTACTTTTATACTGATAATTAAAGCAATTCGTGCAAAATTATTCCCTAACCATTCCAAAATATCAAAAATGCACAACGTTAATATTCAAGTTTACACTTCTGCCGGTACTCCCGGAGTGCAACCCTTCGTTTTTTTTTTATATTTTTCGTCGCATATTTTTAATTAAGGTATTGTTCCGATCATTGTAATGCTGTATAAATCAATAATTACTTGTGTATTATCCAGCTATTCCTTATTTTATATTGGCTTAGCTTTTCCTTACTAGCAAGAACTAAAAATACACCTATAATAAGACATCGAAGACTGCTATTAGGTTCGTTCAATTAAATAAATTTGTAGTAGCTTTCTGGCGCCATGTGTTTATTCAAATTGCTATGCGACCATATGTTGGTTCGATGTATTTACGGAGAATGTTTGTATTTAATTTGGAGTTTTAAAAGGAGTTAAGTATGGATTATGGGTTGAATTTAAAGAAAATCTTTTTATCATGTTGGTGTATTTTTTCTTTCGACTTACCTAGTACTGATAAATTGATAATAAATCTGACTTTAAACATTTATTTCCATGCTGGTCTGGAAGAAAAGAAAAACTTAGAACGTACCAGCTGCTTCTCTTCTCGTAGAAGCCGATCGAGGGGATGGGCGAAAATGCAAATCATGTTAAGGCCGTACTTGAATTTTCCGGGGTCCAGTGCTGCCCCCATTTAAAATAAATCACTTCAAAGAAAACGGAGACATTATTTGAAATTTTGCATTTACCAAGTCCTAGATAACCCTTTAAAGTATTTTATGAACTACTGTTTACAGTTTATAATGAGAACGTTAAGCTTTACTACTCACATTAGCCAAAAGTGGCCGTTTTTCGCAATTGTGCGTAGTAAAGCTTAACGTTCTCACTTTAAATTGTAAACAGTAGTTCATAGAATACTTTGAAGGGTTATCTAGGACTTGGTAGTTGCAAAATTTTAAATGATGTCTCCGTTTTCTTTGAAATGATTTATTTTAAATGGGGGCAGCACTGGACCCCGGAAAATTCAGGTACGGCCTTAATAAGCGATGTGGCTAGCAACCCATTATTATTTTGATTCCTTTTCCACTTTCTCGCCTACTATCATGCTAAAAGTGGCGTTTGAGTCTTGCGGCCCTGGGCTCTATCTGCTTAAAGCCGCAAGACCCAAAATGCTCTGTCTGCCCCGTTATGGATAAATACGTGATGGTATGTATGCTAAGACGAAACAAAGGGGCCATTTTTTCATACAAGCGTAGTCCCCTGTTTTCTCCCTGGATAATGCCGGTACAGTTATATTTTTTTCCCTTAATATCTATAACCGCTATAAGCATGTCTCTATGTTTTCCTTTTTTTCATAAATTATATATTAAAAGAGATAATATGAACGTTCAAAAACCTTAAAAAAATGGCTAGATTTTCCGCTGTGTTCAAACATCCAGAAAACAAATTTGACCGATTATATAAAAAAATTAAAACATAGGAACACCGCTCAAGTCCTTGCTAATTCGGAATGAAAAAAGTACTTACGAGTATATTGGTTAAGTATTGGAGAAGAAATCAGGGGACTACGAATCGTTGATTTTCTGTTCTTTTAATAGGTATTTTCAGTCCAAGCTATATTATGTCTCTATCGCACTTGCACGGTTGTAGTTCGGGCACAGCGCAACGACAATAGATTTTAAAAATACCTATTTTTCATTTCTCTAGCCCATGAGATTTCCTCTTAAAACGTTTCACAATAACGACCCATGACGGTCGAGTGAAACTGCCATCTATCGATAATAACTTCTGCACTGTATTCACATTAAGGAGTACAATTCTCCTAGAATCTGTTATATGGAATACCACTACTGATTTAATAAAATACCAGCAGAAAAATTATAGTCACCTACCTACACATCTAAATTCAAGCCGATCTTCACACGTTTCCTTACTTTCTATCAATACCTATACTAAATTGATAAACCTGTATGCGTTTGTATTTGTTTATCAATACCCTGTTGTTTTCTATTCGAGATTTGTCTACAAATCATGCGGGCTATCAAAATAATTACACATCACAGGCCAAAGGGAAGGGCGTAGATATAGCTTGTACGTTTCCTTTGAAATAATTTATTTCAAATAGGGGTATTTAAAATAAATTATTTCAAAGGAAACATCAGAGGAGACATCATTTAAAATTATGTCTTTGTGAAGCCCTAGATAACCCTTCAAACTATTTTATGAACTACTGTTTACAGTTTGAAGTGAGAGCGATAAGCTTTTCTTAGTATTGTTTTCATTGCTCGGGCCATGCTCGTCCACCACGTGTCAAGGGGACGTCCTTTACCACGCTTGTTCTCCGATAGCTCCAGCGCCTTGTAAATGTCATAGTCGCGGTCCTTTCGCATCACATGCTAGTACCATCTTAGACGGCTCTGTTAGTTTTTCAGTTACAAGGGATACTTTAAAACTAAAATTATTGACGTGTAAAAGTGCCTGCGAACGCCTAATTACTGAATAAATATTTGATTTGATAAATACAAAATGGGAAAATTTATTAAAATTAAGGGGTGTTCGATACAAATCCTAAAACCCCCTTTCCTCACATACGCCCCTGGCCACAGATGAAGCAATAAAGCTTATCTCCGACTCGGCTCACACGATTCACGTAAGTTTACAATATCTTATCTGTGGACGCACACACCTTAGCCTGCACCTTATCAGTAAACAAGAGGCTAGCAGTGTGGCCACGAAACTAGATTGAACATAAACGGAACAATAAAGAAATCGGGAACGCGATAAAAATGGTAATCTTTTTTTCGAGTCATACTTTTTTTCGTGTAAACTACCTTATTTATGTTATATATGTATATATTTTATATAAGTATGTATAATATGTATGAGTTTTGTAAAAACGATAGATTATATATGTACGGATAATATTTTATTTGTTCTATATCTCCCTTGAAATATTGCACCTCATTTGTAACGTAACTAAATTTCTTTTGTATCCATACTACCCTAAGGTTGCCTGGAAGAGATTGCTGTGCGATAAGGCCGTCTTTTGTATGCTAAAATTTATCTGTATTATTTGTGTCTCATACATTTGTTTAATTGTGTGCAATAGAGAGTAAAATAAATAAATAGTACTCTTGGCTTTGTAATGATAGCGGAGTTGAATAGAATTTCTCACCACCACTTTTCGCTCCTAAGAATGTCGTAAGAGGCGACTAATAGAGGCATAAGTAATAGAGAACGGGCAGCAGTGTCTTCCATGCATAGATTTGGTGGTGATTCCATAATCACCACGATGGTATATTTTATTATGTCAATGTTTAGTTCTTGATATTGGACACGTTAAACACGAATAAACGGGCACGTGCAAGTCGGACGGGTCGGACCTTGGACGTTTTGAAACGCTGAAAAAACACGTTTTTTGTATGACGACCCCCCTTAATTTTTATCTTTTTTTTATTTTTAGTATTTGTTGTTATAGCGGCCATAGTAATACATAATCTGTGAAAATTTCAAGTATCTAGTTAATGCTATTATAAAGATCTAGTTAAAAATGCTGAAAAAACACGTTTTTTGTATGGCGACCCCCTATAATTTTTAACTTTTTTTATTTTCAGTTTTTGTTGTTATAGCGGCCACAGTAATACATAATCGGTGAAAATTTCAAGTATCTAGCTATTACGGTTCAAGAGATAGAGCCCTGTGACAGACGGACAGACAGACAGACGGACAGGCAGCGAAGTCTCAGTAATAGGGTCCCGTTTGCACCCTTTGGGTACGGAACCGGTATTTCATTTCATGTACACACATGTTTTGGATTGCAACCAGTTTTAATGTTTTTGTATGTTTCTTTTTGTGTAGTTTTGTAATAGTTGTAATCTGTTTTGTGTGATAATAAAATAAAATAAAATAAAACCCTAAAAACGTTATTAAGTTATTTATATTTAATTTAAATTGAAACTAAAACTTGATCGGCCATTGTTCAATTTGTGTGGGGAATAATTTTGTATGTTCAATAGCATAGACTGAGCATGGCCTTAATTATTTTGCTTTTCATAAACACCCTGCGTTTACATAAATGGTTATATATTTTTCAATTTTTTTGCTTATTATATACCTTCAGAGGTTTCAGGTTTCGTGGCCCGCAGAAACGTCTTTATTGATCGCCTAACGCCTAATACGAGAATATCCGTTAGTTGAGACGTGTATAAATGGTACATCGAAAATTGCCCAACAGCCGATACCAATACCGATAGCCTATCGGTATATCGGTATATCGATATCTCCGCCTATCGCCTGTGATCACGATATCTTCTGTCATACATCAATTTAATTGGTTACTTCGTGTGAGACTGGCGGGTGCTAAAGTGGTTTTATTGTTTGAAACGTTGAATATTATTTTATTGTTTGAAACATTTTCAGATATTTATTTTATTATTATTATTTTACAATTATTTATTATTATTATTTTTTTTTCTTTACCCTTAAAAAAATATTTAAGACATTTCGTAGTCTGTGCCAAATAAATTTAATATTCTTGTGTTTATTTATTAAACAATATGCAATTAATATAATTTACTACATTTAAATATTTGTTGTTTGTTTGTCGTGAATGTAATTGGCTAGCACTGATGCACAGAATACGTAATAGTACCAAGGTACAGAAGTATCACTCTTGGATAGGAAACTTATTATTCCCACTCATATTGTTTATAGAAGCTTAAAATTACTTATTTTCTTATTCTTCCATGCTACTCTGGGAGTGAAGAAG
Organism: Acrobasis repandana; assembly: GCA_963576875.1. Taxonomy (NCBI): domain Eukaryota; kingdom Metazoa; phylum Arthropoda; class Insecta; order Lepidoptera; family Pyralidae; genus Acrobasis; species Acrobasis repandana. The sequence goes on along the minus strand of OY756218.1, from coordinate 22,773,862 downwards.
AGACTTAGAATGTGCCAGCTGCTTCTCTTTCCGCGCAGATTGTAAAAGCCGATTGAGGGTATGGGCGAGAACCTTTGATTTCATTTTTTCCATTTTACCACCCACCATTATGCTAAAAGCGGCCTTTGGGTCTTACAGCTCTGGGCTTTTTCTACCCCGTTAGGGATAAAGACGTGATAATTTATCTGTATGTAAAGTAATCTCACTAACTGTAAGCTCCTATAAACAATATGAGTTGACATTCTATTTCAGTCTGACTTTTTATTTTATTTAGATTTTTACCATTGTCATTATAACATAACGTGTCATAATAATTACTTAATTACAACACTTTACTCATCATCAGTACCCCAGTTATTGCGTGAATATCAAAGCCTTCTTCAGAAAGTTTGTTTTAATTATTGTTTGTGCAGAAATTGATTTAAATTGTTTAATAATAGCCACTATCTATCAATAGAAGTGTAACAGGCTTTCGCCCGAGGGACTAGAATCAGTTCAAGGAATGAGCAAATTGGGGCGGGACATTTTGTATAGCAATGGGAGATTTTATGAATATTCTTTAAAAAATTAATACGATAAAATTGCTCGATAGACGGCAGTGGGGGTTAAGATGCATGTCGTAAATTTTCCAAATCCTAAAGCTTATAAAATAAATTGTCATGTTATATAATCAATCATGAAACATGAATGAGAGATAAGGGCCATGGTTTGATTTTTAAGGGTTCCGTATCCAAAGGTAAAAACGGGACCTTATTACTAAGACTTAACTGTCCGTCTGCCTATCTGTCTGTCACCAGGCTGTATCTCATGAACCGTGATAGCTAGGCAGTTCATATTTTCACGGATGATGTATTTCTGTTGCCGTTATAACAACAAATAATACGACGAACGTGTTTTTTGCACGATATTAAATAAAGTCTCTAATGTTGTATAGATATAATGGTACGAAACCCTTCGTGCGCGAGTCCAACTCGCACCGGTTTTTCAGAACAATTTTTACCTATACAGTACCGTAGGAATGCAACGCATTGAAGGATTGTTGTTTATGGGCATGACTGTCATAAACGTAAAGAATTACGTAAAATATCGGGAATAGCACACAGCGGTTAGCCGCAACGCCCGCAACATGTACTATTTATGCCACGTATTTTTTTGGAATCTTAAATTGAAAGGACTGAAACTCCTTTAAGTCCAGTCGTTTTGAGTTACGTTGCGACCCGATACACAGCGGCCCGCCCAAAATTGCTCAATCTTTTCCAAAATGGTTTGCGCCACTTTATAAGATTCAACAATTTATGGAGAAGTTTTGTTAGATTAATGTCCAATATCGTGTTATTTCCAATGTTGAAATATTAGTTAGATTGATTTATTAGATATTTGCTTGAATCAGTTGTACCTTAGTTGTAAAATAACTTACCTAATAAAATACCCAATAATGTTATTATAAAACCTTTAACAAAAAGGGGGTATCAACCCCAGAGGGAGTAAACGTACTAACCAATGTGAACAACTTAAACTATGGGACCATCCCTGAAATCGTGAAAAAAAATCTGCAGTTCCATACATTTTGGCACAGTATATATTTAATAAGTATTGTATGGAGCTGTCCCATAGTAAAATTGTTCATATTGATTAGTACGTTTACTCCCTTTCGGGTTGATACCCCCTTTTTGGTACACGTTGTATGGAGATACAAGCAAAATAATTTCTAAAAGTTAATACTTATATTTCGAGTTTAACATACATAACTAGGCTACGAGTAGATTTTGTGCTTCAACTCAGTCGGCTGTCTAGTAACCAGATCATGGCATGTTTTGTAACCTTTCTGGGCTCATTTAACACACGTGCCCAACCTATTATACAGAGTAGACTGCCACTTTTTAGCTCTACATCTGCAAATTGTGTTTAGGTACGCTGCTCGATATTTCGTACATTGTCTATGAGTACGTGTACGTTGTCGCAGTGTTTCTTTGTCGGGTGAAGACCTCCCCTCTTAGTCTTCCACGCATCCCTATCACTGACGATAGGTCAGTCTTTAAATGAGATTAATCGTGTGCCCATCGTGTCCTAGAGCGGCTGTATTTCATTGCAAGCCTGCAGGGACCCATTTCGTGATTATTTTTGCCTATCTATCCGGGTGTGTCTTACAGACACGACCCCAACTTGAGCTTAGCTGCCTCTCCCCACTTCCATTATCCTTCTGTGTGTACGACTTCCGTGGCGTATTGGTACACGTCAGTCAATCCGGAGGTTCTGGGGTCGATCCCCAGCCACGGCAAGTTCAAAAATGGCCTTTTTTAAATTGTCATGGGTCTTGGTATTTATTATTAAATATAGTTTCTTTGAGTTAGTATCCCATATCCCATAAGTTTAATTTTACTTTGAACATAGCTCGATCAGTATAATTTGTCCTTAAATATTTATTTATTCATTATTTTGGTCCTATCCCAGTGTCAAAAAAAATAATCAAAAAGTCATGAAAGTTATTTTTTCTTGAAAACGACGAGGCCACTGTAGTCCCAGCGCGGCGCCACAGTTACCTTTCAAATTATCTATATAATAAGCCGTTCAACTTATTTACGGCCGATAAATCTGCCGTAAAGACTCGGCCGACTATCCTAGGCCGTGCTTCAACTTTTAATGGCACTTGACGGCGCCAAAATGGGGGTGAACTACATTAAAGTACTTTATCTCGATTCTTAGCACTTGAATGTAAGCTTGTAAAGTCTACGGCTGAAACTGCACCGAGGTTTTTGTATGGAGTTGACAATGCGTGTAATGGTGTGTATTTACGTCTGTATATTTAAATCTGTAGGTTGAAATCTACGAAAAACTTTGGCAGAAAATTTAGTTATGAAACTTTTCAAACCTAAATAATTTGTAGATAGTTTTTGCTTACAAAATTTTCGTCTGGAAAAAACCTAACGTATTCCTTTCCTCTGCGTTATGGTTTTCTTTTTTTTTAAGCAAAAGAAAGTTGTAACCGTTGGGCATAGCAATCCCTTTTTAGAAATTAGGTACTGGTTTTGATTTGACTAATAGAAAATTTTTCTATTACATCGAGTTAAAAGACCTCTAGGTATGTGCCTTTTTTACGACTAAAGGAATATATTTATTTCTGGATAGACATATGTATTTATTTAATTGTGTAAAGTTATGTTTAAGTATGTTTTTTTGTCCTTTGTGTAGTTTCAGGTTATGTTAATTTATTTTTCTTACTTCATTCTATGAACACGCCTGTATGCCTTTCTTGATTATTATCTCTTTCACAGGCCTACTGAAAGAAATATATTTTGAGATAAGTAGTGCCTTCGTACAACTTTTATTTTATGTATTCTATGTATACATTTCCCGAGTACTCATCACATATATAATAAAATATACGAGTACTCATTAATTATAGCAAATATGAAGTATTAATGTCTTTTCCTTGCCTACTAATAACTCTTTTCCCAGCACAAACTAATTTTATTTTCTCTAGTGTCATTTAAGGCTAATTACGGATTAAGCATCACTCAGACTCAGCGAGACTTTCTAGCAGCCTTATTATGCGTTCTTTAAAATATCTTCAGACGTTCTCAAGTGTCAAAAGCCTCTTTAAGAATTAATTACAGTATGCGTGCGAATTGGATTCTTGACTAATATTTCGAAGATATTCTAATTAGCGTGGAATTCCTAAGCCTTTTTAGGGTTCCGTACCCAAGGGGTGCAAACTGGACCCTATACTGAGACTCCGCTGTCTGTCCGTCTGTCTGTCCGTCTGTCACAGGGCTCTATCTCTTGAACCATAATAGCTAGACACTTGAAATTTTCACCGATTACGTATTACTGTGGCCGTTATAACAAAAAATATAAAAAAATTAAAAAAGTTAAAAGTTAGAGAGGGTCGTCATACAAGAAAGGTGTTTTTTTCAGCGTTTTTGACTTGATCTATAAAATGTCATTAACTAAATACTTGAAATTTTCACCGATTATGTATTACTATGACCACTATAACAACAAATACTAAAAATAAGATAAAGTTAAAAATTAAAGTGGTTCGTCATACAAGAAACGTGTTTCTTGAGCGTTTTAAAACATTGCACGGTGGTACGGAACCCTTCATGTACGAGCCCGACTCGCACTTGCCTGTTTATTTTGAGATTGACTTCAAAAAATAGGTATTTAATAAATTGTAGAGTAACTTTAGTTTGCAGATATACTAACATGTCTTTTTCAGTAAGCGGGTAGATAGAACTATATTTGGAAGCTTTGTTTGTGTATTTTTGACACCTGACGTAGAAGAGGGTTGTTATAATTTTGACGCAAACTTTCAAAGTGCATAATTTTTAAGCATTAATATAATATAATTTTGATTGGTAGTTGACTATACATATTGATAATCACTAAGCATCCTAAGTAAACCAATACCTATCTAAAATGACAGCCGAAACCGAACAAGTGTCAAAAGATGGCGTTGAGATGAACGCACTCGTCACCTAAATGACCAAAACGATTTAATCCAACACTTGGTGAATTTATTCAATATCAAACATAATACAACTCAATAAAATCTAATCAAGATTTAACCTTTATGCTATATTATTAAGATTCAACTTTCATTTTTTATTCTTGTAGATGGTCCTATTTAATATGAAGAGACAGTAGCGTCATCTGTCGTGATCAATAAATGTTTAATTTTTTTTTCTCAACGACGAAATTACGACGCGCGCTCGCTTCGTTTAAAAACTTGTTTGAAATTGTGTTTGTCATGTTAAAGAATTGCTTTGATTTGATTTATTTCATTAATAAAAGTCAGTGAACATTAATCGAGATTTGATTGCGTCTTTGAAACTAATTTGTCTTAACGGTCAAAGATATATTATATTTGTAGATAGAAGGAGTAGCTAGTAGGTATATTCTATATTTTTCCTTTTTATTTATTTATTTTATTTAAAAAACTTTATTGTTCCACAATAAAAAAAAATGGTACAACCATAGGGATAAACAGATACGAATCATGTTGCGGCGCAAAAAACTAAATACAAAATAAAGTATTAAAATATGTGCATAATATAATATATGTATACTTAACACTACATAATATAATACAATATATAATACACAAATAAATAAAGTATAACCCATAGAATATACCTACATAAGTACATAAGACTATCTATAATACATATAACAAATAAATATATACAAACCTACAATATATATAAATAATGAATGATGATGGTGAAAAATAAAGAAAGATACTAACATCGATCAAAAAGATAAGAGTGCACTCTTCTCTTAAAAGAAAATTTTGTCGAAATATCTTTGATGTCAATGGGTAAAGCATTCCAGAGCCGTATAGCTTGTAAGTTAAAAGAGTTTGTCATAAAATTTGTGCGATGAGGAGGAACAGAAAGGAAAACATTATCAGTAGAACGAAGTTGCCTATCATGAGTGTCAGAAAGAAATTTAAATTTACATCTAAGGTACTCAGGGGAATTAGGATTCAGAAGAATTAAAAAGAGAGTGCAAAGAATTCGCACTTGTCTGCGTTCACGGATAGAAAGCCATTTAAGCTCAGAACGAAAAGATGATATATGATCATATTTGCGAAGGCAGAAAATGAAACGTATACAATTATTAACGAGACGGTCAAGCTTATTTAGTAAATCTACATTGAGATCAGGGTAACATACATCAGCATAATCAATGATGGGTAATATCAATGTATGGACTAATAAGAGCTTTGTTTTGAAATGCAGGAAGTTCCTTAGACGATTAAGCTGTTGAACAGCAACAGTAACAGAACGACTGACTTCAGCTACCTGAGTGGTCCAACTAAGTGTGGAATCAATGTAAAAGCAAAGATCCTTTACGGATTTACTGTAGGGGATAATACAGTTCCTTTTCTCGCTTTTAGCGATAAGACCGCCCATTGTACATTTTAATGTATTTTTTTATTCTCATTGTATATTTTTTCTATTCTTGGTTACTCTTACTTACTTACTTACAGACCAGCTTAAACGTAATAAATATAAAACTTAGTCTTTTTCCCTCTTCATTACATTTCGTTTATTTCATAAAAAAACATCTTCTTCAGCCAACGAAGACGGTGCGTTTTAACTTCGTCTTAATGTAATGCTCGCCCACTAGATCTTGTATTTCGGCCTTGCTTCTTATCCTCCATACACCATCCTCTCCTCTCACTGATCTACGTAGTCTCGGACACGTAGAAAGAATGGAAGAGGATTGGGGGTGAAGAGAGCATACCAGGGCCGGCAGATCAGCGGCATGCTAATGGGCTGTCCCAGATATCAATAGAGTGACGTGGTGATGGCGAACCTGCGTGAACTGCAAGTTTGTGACAATTGGCGAGAGTTACTGACCGACAGGACCGAGAGCACTGGCGTGCTCTTGTGCTGGAGCCCAAGACTCACTTTGAGTCACTGAACCAGGATAGTAAGTAATAACAAAACATTATTGTGTTGAAATATCTACGCTTATCCTAATACGTATTAATTATTCAATCCAGTAACGCCTCGTTGGGCCATCGCTTACTCACTTGACTCCAAAATTAGCTCTCTAACCCAAAGCTTCAACCAATCCCAGCCGAGAATCGAACCGTTAATTCTGGTTCTATCTTTATCGGATAAAACCTCGTTAATTCCAATATTAACCATAGAAAACGAAAACAAGATAACTCTCGCAAAAGGATTTATTTGGCACATATCGGCCGATCTCAATTTGTTTCGGCGGTGGCGGGTACAGATAAACGTGCCCTTAGGTTTCTCACGAGAAAAAGCGCGATTTTTTTCCAATTACACCACTGGAAGGGTTGGGAATGAATCGCTGAAAAATGGGATTGTGTGTCTTTGATCGAAACAGTTTATGGTAAGTAGGTGGTACTATTTTTTTACCACAGTGTGGCATAGACGAACGAGAGGACTGACAATCATTATACTTTGAAGCGTAATACAATTTTAACACATTGCTGGACACCAAGCAAGACAAACTAGAAATAACAATTTATTTAAGTCTAAAGATTTAGATTAGTTTGTCTTACACTGTGATAATTTAAATGTTGTAGCTAGATGGAGCTACTAGTTTGATATCAGGTAGTTTTGTAGCGGTGCCGCTTAATTTCGGAAAGATGGCGGCATAAGCGTTCATTTTCTACGATCATACAAGCGCCATCTCTGATTTTTTGTGGATACCGCCTCCCATGGTTAGAGCATAAGCGTTCATTTTCTACGATCAAACAAGCGCCATCTCTGATTTTTCGTAGATACCGCATACCATGGTTAGCGGGCGAGATAGTAGCGACATCTATAAATAATATTTATGAGGTTTTCAGTATTCTTGTCTTTTTCGTCCATGATTGGTAGGTATATTCTCTTATTTGGTGCCCCAACTAGAGTACGGTACGTTGGTATGTTAAACAACACCGGGCGTTGCTGCCATTTGGATGGGTGACCAAAAGTGGAATAAAAATTTCTCTGAGTCCTCAGTACCATTAAGCCATAAGACACGTTAAGCCGGGACAAACGGGTTAAAGCGCCTCCCGAAGGCACGTTAAGCTTTTGGTCACGGCTGCTATCTTGAGACTGATATCGTTAAGCTATGTCAGATGCTTTTAGGCAGCCTTGCAAATCTGACACCAGTATTTGCCATTTAAACACACGAAAGAAAACAAACAAATGCAAGATGTCATTGTTTTCATAGTACTAGTAGTACTAGTAATTAAACATGGTGCGGCTGTAAAATCATTGGGAGAGCAATAAAAGCTATTTCCGCACGCATGCGGGGTAAGGGTCGGTGCACACCGCAGTAGTCACTTTACGACCTCTTTGGGATTCTACAGAGTGTTACACTTTATTATTTATCATATAATTTTATGCGCTTGCATAGAATTTTATGCGCTTGCATAGATATTGCAATTCATACCTTTCAACTCAATCGATCCAGGTAGCAAATTGGCTATGACAAACGGACGGACAAACAAGTGAGTGATCCAACAAGGTTTCCGTTTCAACATTTTGAGGTACGAAAGCCTAAAAATAATTAAAGAAAAATATTACCTGGTAAATTAATGAAAACAATATCTGTAATGTCACTTCGACTGCCGTAAAACGCCCTGTGTGTATATCGTTTTCGTAAAACATATACGGCGCATTTTTCAGCAGTCGAAGTGATATAGCACACAAATAAAAATTACTGATTTCATACGTAACATCGTAAAGAATATTTACTTATGAAACTGCAGGAAAAGTTAATAAAAGCTTCTAGCTTTGTCTTCACCTCTTTTCTTCTTGCTTCATGACACTTAAATCTGCTTACTAAACCAAACATAGGCGTCACAATATCAACGCCCTATATCGCTAGACGTACTGCCAAGCCGTCTGAGCAGTCTCCCGGGCTTAACTGTTATATAATCGCGATTACAATAAACCAGTTATATAGCCGTAATAACGCACGCCGCACCCCGTGTGCACTCACCTTTACAATATTGTGTAAGGCGTCTGGGTGTTATAAATTAAAAGAAATTGATGCAGTAAAATTTGCACAGTAGGGATACTATGCAAAATTTTATTGCATTGTTTTTCTTTTTATATGTTTTGTTGTGGTAAAACTTTATACATTACTAGCTTTTGTCCGCGGCTTCGCTCGCGTATCCCACGGGAACATTACTTTTTTCCGGGATGAAAGGTACCCTATGTCCTTCTCAGTACTCCTAAATATGTGTATGCAAATTTTCAAGAAGATTGGTTCAGTATATAAAGCGTGAAGAGGTAACAAACAAACAAATATACAAACTCACTTTTGCATCTATACTTATATTATAAAGCGGAAGAGTTTGTTTGTTTGTTTAAACGCGCTAATCTCAGGAACTAATGGTCCGATTTGAAAAATTATTTTTTTGTTGGGTAGTCCATTTATAGAGGAAGGCTTTAGGCTATATGACATTACGTTCCAACAACCACGCGAACGAAGTCGCGGGCACAGCTAGTTTATAATATTATTTGGGATAGTTAGAATGGGATTGGGATTTTCTTAGGTAGTTAATCGCTGGCAAATATAGCTACCGATTGGAGGCCCAATAACAAACGGGGACTTGGCCTAGTAAATAAAACAAGGACTAACTATAATCAAGTTAAAACCAGTATCCGCACAAATCAAGTTGACATCTAGTAAATTGATTAATTGACATCTGTCGATGTCAACTAGATTTGGGTGGATAATGGTTGAAACCTTTTATTTAAGTTAGTCCGTTCTACTGGGTGGCGCAAAAGTACTGGCACTAAAGAAAATACTTTTATTTTTTTTATATGACATTTTCTGTCATTCTGTTGTTGAAAATTGTGTAGTGAACAAATGTAAAATACACTGAAAATAAACATGGACCGTTTTACTCCCCAAGAACGTGGAATACACTATGGACTTAGTGAGGGACGCTTTTCCAGGCCGAGTTATCTCTCGTTTTGGCGATTTGCCTTGGCCTGCAAGATCACCCGATCTGACCAGTCCAGACTTCTTTCTTTGGGGTTTTTTGAAATCTCGGGTGTATGTGAACAAGCCACAGACTCTCGCAGCTCTAAAAGAAAACATTCGTCAAGAAATAACGAACATATCGCAGGAAGTGTTACGGCAAGTTATGCAAAATGTCATAAATAGGGCTCAAATGTGTATCAACTCTGGAGGTCACCATTTAAAAGACATCATCTTTAAATCCTAATGGTACGAAATTTAATGGCACAAATATACATTTAAAAAAACCTAAATCTAGTTTTCTAATTTAGAAAAAATGTTATAGCTGAACCAAATAGGGTCTTTACTTTTGCGCCACCCAGTATGATGAAACGGTTTAAGTTGCCTTTTAAATTTAACTAAAATAAAATTTATCCTTATACATTAATAATAATATAGTGTTAAGTAGATATTATATATATACATATTTTAATACTTTCGCCGCAACATGATTCGTATCTGTTTATCCCTATGGTTGACTGGGAGATAACGCTTTTAGCGTTAAGTCCGCCAATTGTACCATTTTTAATTGTAGAACAATAAAGTTTTTTGAAGTGAAAACTTCTTTAGCGGCGTTGTGCACTTTTTTGTAATGGGTAAAAAATGTTAAACTCGCGTCAGGACACGTGTCCTGATCGAAAATTCGTAAGACGGAGCGGAGTTGGCATAAGGGGCCTAAGCGCCTTTGGGGTTTATGGCACTTACGACCATTTTGTGTTTGTAGTGACAATAAAATAACAAAGGAATTTTATTTTCTATTATGACATACAATACGAGTAGACGGATATTTTCATTAGCATTGTCAAAAGATGAATAGTCCAGTTTGTTTATAAAGAGATCAGAACGACTTAAGCGTCTAGAGTTCGAATACCACCGGAAGGTGTTCACTTTTTAGTTCAATGAATTTATTTTTATTTTACGACCGGTATTTTGAAGTTTTTGAAGTAAAAACTTCTTTAGCGGCGTTGTGCACATTTTTTGTAATGGGTGAAAAATGTTAAACTCGCGTCAGGACAAGTGTCCTGATCGAAAATTCGTAAGACGGATGGAGAGTAGACATCCGGCCCGGCGTAGGAGAGGAAGTATCCCCCTCTCTTTCTACGGCGCGGCTAAAATGTATGCCTGCGCCTGCTGTTTTGTTTAGCTGAGAGATAAACTTTTTAATGTTATATAAATTGTCATGTTTGTGTACGATAGCGCAATAAATAAATATTGTATTCTACCACATAAATGATAGTACTTTTATACTGATAATTAAAGCAATTCGTGCAAAATTATTCCCTAACCATTTCAAAATATCAAAAATGCACAACGTTAATACTCAAGTTTTCACTTCTGCCGGCACTCCTGGAGTGCAACCCGTCGTTTTTTTTTAAATTAATAAATACATTCTTAAATACATAAAGTACCTAAAGTAAGTACTTTAGTAACAAGATAGGGCCTATGCCCAGCAGTGGGCAATACTTATAGGCTAGTAAAAAACCGTATTACTATATGGCAGTTTCTTAACAACCCACCTTAGTACCCATTCCCTTGATCGATTTATATTATCTGCGCGGATGAGATATTAATGGTATATTTTTATTCCATGTTTTTCCTTTGCTTCTAGACCAGCATGACAGAATTAACATTTAGCACCCTTACATTCCTCCCCCAAGAATGCAACATATTGTAGTGAGACTCACGACACCCGAGGTGTGGCCATTTGGACGACTAACGATAATGGCTAAACGGGTCCTCAGGACTGGCCAAATTGCGCAGTCCCATTTCCCACATATATAACATGCTTAGTTGTCCTTAGCTCTCCTAGCAGTACTCAAATATGAAAAGAATCAGATAAGCATATTTCAAAAACAAAGAAAAATATTCTCCTACATTTGGCATATTGTCAAAACAAACACACGTTGAACATGATCTTTGAGTCATATGATCCTAATCTCTATTTACCCTCTAAGTACCTATGCAATAAAAACTTGATTCCTGATAAAGATGAAAGAAGTGTATGCATTATAAAACGGAGCATGTATATATTTATTTACATTTTTTGTGGCCACAAAAATCCGCAACATGCTTCGTCAAAACTTTCATAGTAAGTAATCCGCAACATGCTTCGTCAAAATGTTTACAGTTAGTAATACGCAACACGCTTCGTCAAAATTTTCACAGTTAGTGATCTACAACACGCTTTGTAAAATTTTTCACAGTTAGTAATCCGCAACATGCTTCGTCAAAATGTTTACAGTTAGTAATACGCAGCACGCTTCGTCAAAATCTTCATAGCTAGTAGTACGCAACACGCTTCTTCAAAATGTTCACAGCTAGTAATACGCAACACGCTTCGTCAAAATTTTCACAGCTAGTAATCCGCAACATGCTTCTTCAAATTTATTAATATAAAAGACCAAAATCTAAGACATTAAATTGACCTTTACACTGCATTTGTAACTTTGTAGTGTTCCTGTACTATATGTTACCATTTTTCTGGTCCTCAATGAGCTCCCATCTCGGGTTTTACGACCAATTAAACTAGCAGTTAGCGGAGCGCGTTCATCTTAATAAAGTAAAACGAGACTGCACTAGACGAGTCCCACAATTATAATATGATATGGCATAGTTACTACATAACCTTCAATATATCTTGCAAAACTTTCAAAATTTTCTTAGAAGTATAAAGATTTCCTACCCTTGGTCTTTTCCTATCAATAGGGACATCCCTATTGATAAGAAAAAGAAAAAAACAAGCTTACGGGTTCAAAAGATATTATTCGGACCTATATTTTTTATTTTATCAAAGTAGTAAAAACTTCTATTATATGACATAGTATCAAGCACTAAAAAGTAAGGCAGAGAATCGAGAAAATTGGCACATACTCCACCGACAAGAGCCACTAAGCTCTTAAATAAGAAGAAGAAGAAGAAGAAGAAGAACTAAAAATATACAAAGATACAGCGCATCAAATTTTTGGAGTAGGGGCGACTAACGTCACCGTTTAGTGAAAATCGTACTAGATTGGGACGTTATGCTATATTTATATACGCTGCAACTTCGTCATTATTTGCTAATTACAGAAAATAAAAAATGACGATGAGCCAATACATTTTTTACTTCACATCCGTGTTATAATAGTTTAGCTTTAAAAAATGTCTAAAGACGTATATCTCTAATCAGTAAAAATAAAATAAAATAAACACAAAAAGGATTCGAACAGTGATAAATTTTATTTTATTTGTTTAAAGGGAATGTCCAGTTTGTTTTTGTTATTTATAAAACATTATATATAGGTACTATACATATAGTGGGTACATTATAAAACCTGCAACAGCTGTCTGAAAAACGATAAAACTGAACCAAGAATGAGCAATAAAATTGTTTGTTCTTACATGCAAAACAATAAATGGTGTAAAAAACAACAAAATGTATTGTAAATCGAATTAAGAGTCGTTGCAGTATGGTAACACTGCGCACCACGCGGCAGGGCCAGGAGTCGTAGAGCACAAAGCGACTGAGCACAGTAACCGTGGATATGGCATCGTCTCTTCTCTCTTCTTCAATCTTTCTCCATCCACTGTTGAGTGTAAGTCTCCTCACAAGCATGCCATTCTCTTCAGTCTTGAGCCTTTTTCATGCAGGTCTTTCTCGTTATATGGGTTATGTTATTGGTTCATCTTAATGCTGGTCTTCTTACGCCCCTGTGACCCTGTCTTGGTCTCCATTCCACTACCCTTCGACTCCATCTGCCATCTTCTCTCCGGCTTAAGTGACCCGCCCACTTCCACTTTCTCTGAGCGAAGATATGGATTATGTCAGGAAGTTTAGTACGCCTGCCGCCGGTCATCATCATCCGAGCGTATTCCCGGTTGCATCCTCAGTGGTTGCGCTTAAGAGCCTGGGGTCCGCTACCTACCATAGGTGATTTGACGAGGTTACTGGTTTTTACACAGAGCGACTGTCATCTAACCTCCGAGGATATGGCATTTAGTGTGTAAGGTCTAACCGTTTGCCAGCATCATACTGGTGGACCTTACATGAGATGAAGAAGAGATGGCATTAGGATGCTCAGGTAGCAATGGGAACCCTTTTACACAATGATATATTTGTGACGCTCCACGGGAAAAGGTACCTTATGGACGGTGGCACTTACGACATTGTGTTTATTTAAGCTAAGTTAATTGTACGAATTTGTTTTTCTAAACGTCTTAAGCGCCACCGTCCATACACCCGTGGAACGTCACATGTTAATAAATCTTTACATTAAAATTACGACTAATTAAAAAAGTTATTTTACTAAAACTCACGTGAGATAAATCCATTACTAATTCATATAAAACGAACGAGATATAGAATAGAAACGATAAATTCAAAGAAAAGTCACGGAAGATAGTCGGAAAAGGCCGACTAGGTTTCGATCGATTTAGACGATCTTTAGGGCGATTATCAGGAAGGGCAATCTGACGATGTCTTGTCCGTTCCGTTTTCAACTATTTACGTGAGTCAACCATTTTAAATTAAGTAATTAATCGATAAAAGAGTTACTATTATTGTAGATGGAGAGACTCTCCCGATTAAATCTGAAGGTATAAAACTAACTCCCACCGCCCATCGAGTTGTAGTTTAATACCTCAATGTTGAGCGCGATCTGTGACTTTTTGCCACAACACATCGAGTGCACCGGCGCCATGTTTATGTACCACGCGGTGCGTTTTACGCTTTTTGTGGAACTGCGGGGATCATGAATTAGGGAATTATATAAAAAGGTTTAGTTATGCTACGGCCACACTATTAGGCGAAGATTCGTGTTCGCGTTGCCGCGATAAAACTTCGTGTTTGATATACGACAAAGCGTTTTGCCACAAACTTCGCAGCGCAGCGTTGTAATATAATCTACAACATCGCGATAGTTAATTTTTGTGGAAAAATGGATAAGGTGCATAATAATCGTCCGGAGATGTACACTCTCACAGAAAATCGACGTCTAAATAAGTAGCTTCACCGCTTCTATGCTTCGTTCGGTGAGTGAGAGAGCTGGAACCTTCTACTGGGAAGGACCCTAAAAGGCCGGTAACACTCTTTTTACACCTTTATCACTTACCATCCGGTGCCCCGCTTGTTCGTTTGCCCTCCTATGACATAAAAAAGGATATATCGCAATCTATATTACATGCCGGCAAATAAACATCTTTATTATTTCAAAAAAGTAAATAAAAGGGCGATTTTGCCTCGTAATTTAAATGTTTTTCCTTGTGATTTGGTTCTCGGGGGTTCCAAAATACTGGTTCAAATTCATAATTTTCTCTTTTATTTCTATATTATCTCAGGATAATGTGCACACAGAGAGCGTGCAAACCACTCAGCGTCTCGCTTAGCCAGACAACAACAACGCAAATATTCGCGTTATCGCGATAGTGTGGCCGTAGCCTTATGCATCTATAAAGACTTTGAATAAAAATTAAATAAAAAAATATCTTTAACGATCTGCTTTTATTTTAACATTAGACATTACTCATAAATATATTATTAACTTGGTAAGTTTTTCTCATCAAGATATATTAGATTAGACAGCTTTTAAAAATCTGACGTCGTGTTGCAAACAATAAGAAATAAAAATCCGAGATCTCGGTCATAATTATTATAATTTTTTAAATAAAAAAACCGGCCAGCCGTTGACAGTCACAGAAAAGCTAAATACGCACTCTGAAATTATATCCTTTCAAAGAAAAAAAGCATTTTTATTTATATAAGCTTTATTTTACGACGCAGTTCTGAGGTATCAAACATATAAAAAATACAGCCGAAATGATGAGGAACTCGGTGGCCTAGTGGGAGTACGCATTGCTAGCGTTTTCTTAAGTTATGCAATCCCGGGCGTGGTCCGTACTTGGATGGGTGACCATAAGTGGTACAATAATTTCTCGAGCTCCTCCATGCTTCGGAAGGCACGTAAAAGCCGTTGGTCCCGGCTGTCATTGTATGGCAGTCGTCAAGCTATGTCAGATGCCTTTAGGCACCTTGAAAAATCTGACACCAGTATTAGCCACTTAGGTACACACATGAAAAACAACAAACAAAGCCGAAATGATAACCTACTCCTTTTTTTGAAGTCAGTTGAAAATCATAATTTGAAACAGACAAATATACAACAAAAATACGTACCTAGATAGCTTGAACGTTAAAATATATTGTCGAATGAAAACAAACGTTTCTTTTTATTATTTTCCAATCGTTTTGAAGAAATTTATGTAACCGGTATTGTAAAATAAACGCTGAAAATGTTTTGTAAACAAATCTTTACAAAATAATAGGTACCTTTATTATCTCCACTCCTATTTTTAAACGCTAATATATCCGCAAGAAATATCTAGTTCGCATGAAAGGAAAATTTAAATAAAAAACCTATTGAGGTCAGCACTTCACATTTTTGCACACACGGGTTTCACGCCAGCCAACGTGCTTTTAATGTAGGTAATTCACTATTGCAATTTACTTTGTATCGAATATTTCCTACTTTAGATTTTAATCATTTAGAAACATTTAAGGAAAACTTCGTGAGGAAACCACCCTAGTGACGCTATAAATTAAGGGCCCGTATAACCCTGATAGTACTTAGAGCGTCTTAAATATTATCAATATTAACGAAATACTCACTTTAAAATAAAAACACAGCAAAGTTCAGGACTAACTCTATATGTTTAGAAAACACGATTGCTTAAAAATTTCTCGACAGAAAAAAATTGCGATGTTGCCTCTAAATTACCTAAGAATTATATTAAAATGGAAAGTATTCAAAAAATACAATAAATTTGCCCTTATGACTTTGAAATATTACTGTATTAAACATAAGGCAGGTATCATATGTCTTATTTTTTAAATAACTCTTAAATATTCTTCGTAAAACGAAAAGAGAATCAAAAACCAGAAACGCGTAAACCAGCTTCATTGACCTCCCGTGATCTTTTCACCCCGCATGGCTCGCTGTCTCGCTTC
Source organism: Acrobasis repandana (assembly GCA_963576875.1). NCBI lineage: Eukaryota > Metazoa > Arthropoda > Insecta > Lepidoptera > Pyralidae > Acrobasis > Acrobasis repandana. The sequence continues at coordinate 22,757,373 of OY756218.1, read as the reverse complement.
GGCTAAAGTAAATTTGTGTGCGTGGAAGCGGGAGCAAAATTTAGATTATTCACATAAGACGCAGCCTTAAGTTATCTAGTATGTGAAATGGAGAAGACAATGGCAATTGTCTTCTCCATGTGTCTGCCAAAAAATTGTCATTGTGTGTGTCTCTTTCCATGCACTGACATCGATAACAGCTTTGTTCTTAAAAATAATGTACTAAGTAAGAAAAAAATCTTTGTTTTTGTGGTTTACGAGTATTTTTCTACTAACTAATTTAGTATGGGAGCTAAAAGTCATTTTAGCGTTCTACATCACGTTTTTGCTGTCATTCTTGGATTCATTAAATTGGATTGGATTTTATAAAAGTAGAAAAATAATACGAGACCTTTTTAAATATTAGTTTTTTTACTTTGTAGCAAACATTTCACACTTTAGATTTTAATCGGTCAGAAAAATGCTTGGTTGTCGCTGTTTACGAGTTTGCGATTTTAACCCTTTAAGTGAAGCGTATTTTTTATGGTTTTTTTTTATAGGAAAATAACAGTGACGTTTTTTTTTCACTGGTTCTCAACATTTACTTAGGTTTTATGCCTAAAAGTTATAATAAATAAATATACAGGGACAAATCACACTGATTGATCTAAACCCTAAAGTAAGTTGGATTTTGTGGTATGGTACAAACTCAACGATACTATATTTTATAATAAATACATATATAGATAAAAGCCAAGACCGAGGATAACTTGAAAAAGTTCATTTTTCAACTGCCCTGGCTGGCGACCCAACCCTGAACCTCCGGAGTGCCGGACTAGTGTATTAACTACTACGCCACGGATGCCGTCAATTGGCACTAAGTAAATGTGAAGTAAGTAGGTAAATGATTTTGAACATTTGTTGTCAAATAATTCAATAACATCATTGTTTAAATAATTATAAAAATAATATAAAAAAATAGTAATAATATAAGTAAAGATTTAGTATGAATTTGTCTCCTAATATCAGCACAAAGGTAAAAATAAGGTACTGCCAATATCAGCACAAAAATGTTATTTTAGAAAATTTGTTTATTGTACTTAATACTCGTACTAAATAGAAACAATTCATCTCTTCCAGTAGATGTCGTAAGAGGCGACTAAAGGACTAAGGACTTAGCACAATCATCTCGTGCTATAATTGCATTCCCAAGGAGGGTTAGCGTCAGGCGGCGGCCGGTCGTAAATCTATAAGCAAATCATTTAAATAGTTCCGGCTATTTCTTCTCCACTTCGCTAGGTCTTTGTCATCCTTGGGTGACCATTCACATGCATGTTATATTTGGAGAAGTAAAAGCGGGAAAGCGCACACCGGGCTCCAAAGCAGCACAGCTGAGGATGAAACCGGGAACGCGCTTAAACGAAGAAGAACTTACTATTAAAATTATTTGAATAATAAGCCTAATTAGTCAGAGCCAAACAAGTTATTTAGTCACTTGCCACTATCTGCGTTACAGTCTCCATTACAACGACTTTGCATTCTAAATAGCTTTGACACTTATCAGTTTGTGGGAAATCGTGTTGGATCACGCTATAACGTTTAAGTATACGCTATTTTAAAGTTGAATGCTTAGAAAATAAAATGAAAAACTTATTCAATCAACATCATAAACATGACTTTTTTTAGTCTCCGCTTAGGAGGACGACCCTTTCTGTACTACCAGAGCCACATATTAGCCAGAGCAGGTAAAGGATTTGGCCTACACTCTCCACGCTGGCGAGGTTTGAGAGGTGTCACTGATGTTTTGGAGAGGTCTCAGTGATGTTTATAAGCTTTGTTTAGCTTCTAAGTCGCCGTCTACGACATCCACGGGAAGACTTGGAGTTGTCCTCACGGCAAGAAAAACGTAATGAAATTCATAAAAGTAGGTACTTACTACAAAAGTTACGGTACACCTACGTATCTTTATAATATGATGTCGTATTAAAATACATACTTGCATACAAATTATATCACGTATTTATGAGGTAGACAGAGATGAGGGTTCCGTACTTCTCATAGGTTCTTCTGAAATTTATAGTTAAATAACTATATATAATTTGTTTTGCATGCCTCATAAGCGAAGCGCATGAGGTAGTGCTCTACTCTCGCCTTACAAAAATCAAGTGATTTTTTTTACTAAATGTGTCTCTTTTTATTTTCTATCGCACTTGTACAATAATATTTACACATAAATGTCAAGGAAAAACACTAGTTTCAACACTTATGACATTTTTAAAAGACATTTTGCCTTTTAAATAAATAAAAACAATGTTTAATAAAATCATTTTGTGGACGTCCGTGTGTCGGTATGTATGGAAACTGGCGTGGTCACGATAACTCCCGAAAAACTTATCTGATCAAGTCCATTTTTTTTTATACGCTTCAGTATTATCCAAAACTAAGTCCTTTCGAAGATCACGGTCTAATTCAATGTAGTTTAATCGTAATTATTATAATAAAAATACAGGTGACATATTAAAAATAATTTTGGATGTGAGGTTTGTTGAAAGAGTTAATACCTATGTATGATGAGTACGAATGTGTAACTGGCAAGTAAGAAAAGAAGTAAAAAGAAATTTGAATAAAGAATGTTGTGATATTGTTTGTTTTATTAAATATGAAAGACGAATACATGTAAAATAAGCGATAAGTTAGTTAATATTTTATTTAATTTGCATTAACTAATTGAGAATGAAAAGAACAATCAGTGGTTACACTTTTCTTGACATTCGTGACGTAGTCTTGTGTCTTTTTCTTGTTTTTGCTTAGTTTGCTCGTGAATGGTCCGGGAAGATTCCTGAGACCTTTAAACGTCGAGATCTGATGAAAACTCGACTTTTCAAAAAGGAGGTGAAAGTAATAACGTCCCGAATTTTGAAAATTTTCAGTTTTCTCAGCGGGAAGTTAAAAATAAAAGTTAAAAATAATCTCCAGTCGTGCGTTAAAGCCGACACATACTTTTCTTCGTTTTAAGTTAGCATTAAAACAATCAAAATCAATTTAATTGTGAAAAATGAGATTATGAGGCGTGCACTTTTGGATTTTCCAAACTAATTCAAAATTTTAGGCCCTGTAGTTTCTGAGATAAGGAGGAGTGGTCAAATTCCGCCTATTTTCTCAAATAACTTCAAAAATAATAATTGTAAAATTTTTACAACAAGGCCTTTCGTTTAATATGTCTCACAATATAGTTTGCAGTTTTTTTTTAATTTTCAACTAAAAGAATTAATTGCTACTTTATTAGCACTTTCACGCTTAAGTTGCTGTCGTAGTCTTATTTTACTTTTAGGAATCACTTGCGTATTAGCTTTCACAGTGCTGTTGTATAGATACACTATCATGTCTTTATCCCTAACGTGGCAGACAGGGCCTAGGGCGGTAAGGTCCAGGCCACTTTTAGCGTGATGGTGGGCATGAAGGTGGAAAAGAAAAATCATAATAGTAATAGGTTGCTAATCACATCGCCTATCGATATGATTCAGATTCTCGCACATTCCCTTGATCGGCTTTTACGATCTGCATGGGAAGAGAAGCAGCTGGTACATTCTATGTTTTTTCTTTTTTCCCAGACCAGCAAAGAAGAGTCACCATAAACCTATAGAAATTGATTCTAGTATTTTCTAGTAGTTTCCCCATACTTCAATCACGAACTTATATACAACGTGGAAGGGACACACCCGTAATAAATCAAACCACGGTCTATACTAGACCATTATAGTATAATGAAATTAAAAAACAAAAATAATTTTCGGCATTTCCATACAAAAGTGTGTGGCCGTCCGGGCGATTTGTATGGGGTTTGTCGAATTTTTTTTTTGTTTTTTGACTGTTATTTAAATTTCATTATACTTTAGTGCTCTAGCACAGAATACATAAGAGTCAAACAGAATGGTATCTCACAGCGTCTCCCGCAAATTGGCGTCCCCGCACCTCTCCCCCGCACTTTGTGAGCTTTGACAGCTCCAAACCAGGGTTTAATTACTAGCCGCACGCAATACGCGACGTGTTGTCTTGAGAACTGTCAACCAATAGTAACCATCATGGTGAGAAGGTGCGCGTATAATAATTGTTTATCCACCCAATACTCTAAAGAACGTATATTTCATACATTTCCAAATGATGAAAACAGGTAAGCAAAGCAACAATATAATTTCACGTTATTACCCAGCAACCATCTTGATATATATACCCTTCTCGCTCTCTCGCATTGGCGGGAGATACACAAGAGCGAGATTGTAACATTACCGGATTGTTAATAAGCAATCCGGTAATGTTACATAGGCTCCTCGCTCACAGGTAATCACATACACGCAGATGCCAACTAGATTTCCGCGGGTTATAGTGCTAAATGCCATTGTTGACAATGACAACTTGACATGCTGTGCTAAACATTTGTTTATTTTTATTGAATTTATTCATATAATTACCGTATAGTTTTGCGTCGAATATGCAAATTACTATATTACAATAGTGAACTAGTGAAATTAGTGCGTTACTTTATAAATGACTCAATAATAATCAGTAAAGTGAACTAATGGTGAAATGGACAATGGACATAATGAAAAATATTTGTGAAGTGATATTATGTAGCTGTTTCCGACTTTTCTGTAGCATTTAATACATATAAAACAGAATATTTTTTACGTCATAGTGTTCGCAAATCTCCCGGTATGGAAAAATATAATCGTAAATATGTCGAACTCGTTAGTAGGTAAGTATTGAAATAATTCTGCGGTGCGACCCTAAGTATAAAACTCACACATCGACGTGAGTACAGATAAATTGTTTCGTTTGTAGTAGTAGTAGGTATATATGTTACTCTGAATCAATGGAGAGTCATACCAGTGGCTCTAGTATAGCCCGTGGTTTGATTTATTACGGGTATGTCCCTTCCACTTTGTATAATGTATATCTGCTTAGATATACAAAGAGGGGTAGGTCTAGCTATTTCGGTAGAGGTAGACCGAAGTAGTAAGATGGTAATTGTCGATCGACAAAAATATTGGAGTGCTGTTGTAAGTGTTCAAATCATATCTAATTACGTCGACCCTAATAACACTAACATCCACACAGCACTATTTGGAACACTTTTAAATGAAGAAATATATCAATAAATAACTTTGTGAATCTTCTTCTTCTTCGTCTAAGCGCATTCCCGGTTGCATCCTCAGCTGTGCTGCTTCGGAGCCCGGGGTGCACTTACCTGCTTTTTCTTCTCCAAATATAATATGCATGTCAATGGTCACTCAAGGATGCCAAAGACCTTGTAAAATGAAGAAGAAATAGCCGGAACACTTTCAATTATTTGACTATAGTTTTACAACTGGCCGCCTGCCTGACGTCAACCCTCTTTGGGAATGTATTTGTGCGAAAAGTTTCACAACCGGCCGCCGCCCGACGTTAACCCTCCTTGGGAATGCAATTGTAGCACGAGATGTTTGTGCTTAGTCCTTTAGTCGCCTCTTACGACATCCACAGGAAGAGATGGAGTGGTCCTATTCTAACCCGGAACCACACGGGTAATCATTTGTAAATATTACAATTAAAATATGTACGGAGCTCGTATTTACTGCATCGCGCCACCATATATACTGTACTAAATACTTATTTTAATTATATAAAGTCCACTATAAAGTTCGTGGGGCTTTTAGTTACAATAAAAGCTTTTTGTTAGAATAAATGCAACGTAACCGTAGACCTGTTATAAATAGAAAATGGATTGCTTTCAAGGGCGCATAATACAATACACTATCACGTCTTTATCCCTAACGGGGTAGACAGAGCCAAGGGCGGTAAAGCCCAGGCCACTTTTAGCGTAATTGTGGGCATGAAGGTGGAAAAGGGAAATCATAATAGTGATGGGTTGCTAACCGCATCGCCTATTCGTATGATTCAGATTCTCGCCCATTCCCTCGATCGGCTTTTACGATCTGCACGGGAAGAGAAGCAGCTGGTACATTCTATGTTTTTTCTGTTCTCCCAGACCAGCAAAGAAGAAAAAGAAACAAGAAAGAAGGGCGCATAAATCAAGTACTTTCGTTGAATAATTCATATGTGTAAACCTAGCCTAGATTTTAGCTAATGACATGTTTGACCTAATAGTAAATTCTATTTCTACGTTCCTTTTTTAGGATTCCGTACAAAAAATGAAAAAACGGAACCCTTATAAGATCACTCGTGCGTCTGTCTGTCCGTGCATCTGTCACAGCCAATTTGCTCTGAATCTACTGGACCGAAACAGGTGAAATTTGGTAGAATGTTGTAATGTAGAATGTAATCCTATGACCCAAACACATATGTGCAGAGTAAATAAATATTTTTTGAAAATAAAGGTCATTTTAAATTTTTTAAAATAAAGGGTAATCATGAGTTCCGGGTTAGAATAGGACCACTCCATCTCTTCTTTTGGATGTCGTAAGAGTAACATCTCGTGCTACAATTGCATTCCCAAGGAGGGTTAACGTCGGGCGGCGGCCGGTTGTAAAACTTTTCGCACAAATACATTCCCAAAGAGGGTTGACGTCAGGCAGGCGGCCGGTCGGAAAATTACAGCCAAATCATTTTAACTACGACATAACAGTGATGCTAGCGCGGTGAACAGCACCTTATCTTTAATTTCTGATTGGTTTTCGGCCAATAACCTCATGTTAAATGCGAACAAGACCCAATGCATTCGATTCTCTCTTCCTAATGTGAATCAAGCCTGCGTTGACATACTAATTAATGGTCAGAAACTCGATCTGGTTGAAAGTACTACCTTTTTAGGAATCACAATTGATTCGAAACTTCAATGGGGCGCTCATATAACTAAACTTTCTAATAGGCTTAGCTCTGCGGCTTACGCTGTTAGGAGAATAAGACAATTGACAGATGTAGCAACTGCTAGACAAGTGTACTTTAGTTACTTTCACAGTCTAATGTCTTACGGGATACTTCTATGGGGGAGTGCAGCGGACATTCAGACTATTTTTCTTTTATAAAAAAGAGCAATTCGTGCTATTTACGGTTTAGGATCGAGAGACTCACTGAGGGAATTATTCAAGGAAATAGGTATACTTACTTTTGCATCACAATTCATATTTGAAAATATAATGTATGTAAGGAAAAATATTTCCATGTTCAATAAAGTAAGTGATTTAACAGATAGAAATTTACGTAATAAGAATGACTTAGTTAGCCCGTATTACAGGCTGAATACAGTCAGTAAGTCTTTTATGGGGAAGTGTATACTTTTTTATAATAAACTGTCAGAATCGGTCCTTGATATGCCAGACAGAAAATTCAAAGCTTATGTGAAGAAAGTACTTTGTGAGAAGGCTTATTATAGGACCGATGACTATCTTAAAGACAAAAAGGTCTGGCTTGAGCTTGGCGCGGGTCCCTCTTAAAGGTTTGTATACTTAGACATGTCATAATTTAGGTACATTGGTACATACTAAATTTACAAATTGACATTATTTTAAATTTCGTAATTCTTATAATTCAATTAAATTATGACATAATAAACAATGTAATCTCTGTCCATCTATATAACTAATTTTAAGTTTTTAGTTTGTTAGTTGACGTCTTTGGAGAAAACGTGCAGTGCAGTTTGTTGCCGCTTCTTCTGCACTTGCGCCTAGGACGCGGCGTAAACTTAGCTTTAAGTAACGATTTGACGTCAACATTTGTGCAAAACAAAACAAAGTGACTATTATTAAGAGATATTATAAATATCCTATGATAATAAAGATATTTTGAATTGAATTGAACTGTTCCGGCATTTTCTTCTCCACTTGGCAAGGTCTTTGGCATTCTTGCATGTTATATTTGGAGAAGAAGAAGCAGCATAGCTGAGGATTCAACTGGGAACGTGCTTAGATGAAGAAGAAGAAGAAGGTGATTAGTACTATAATATTGCAATGCATGATTCATGAATGTAATGTTTCAGCTCAATCAAATAATGGGAAGTGGGTCTAATTTCGCTTGCAAGATTTGTTTACGGACACAGACAACGGGACAGCTGAAACTAAATAAAAGCTTGTAATAAAAGAGCGAGCTAAAATCAAAATACTCACCATTTTTTAAAGGGTTTTTTAGGCATTCAAGATGCAGTACTAAAGTACTCAAATTAAATAATGAAATAAGAAATGGTGAAAAAATACCACGTGAGCAGGACTTGAACCCGTGACCTTAGTCTCAATACGACTATGCTCTTACCATCTGAGCCATCACGTGTTCAACTCCGCACGCCGAACTTCGCCACCATTTGATATTCCTACACGCACTAGGCTTGCGTCACTAACACTACTACCCACTATTACAAGTAAGGTATCTGATTTAACCCATGTTACAATAAAGTTGAAAATCAATTAGAGTGTAGGAAAGCCATACAAATTTTTAAAGGGTTTTTTAGGTATTCAAGATGCAGTACTAAAGTACTCAAATTGATTACCATTTCTTATTTCATTATTTAATTTGAATACTCACCATTGTCTACATACACGCTTGGAAACTTTGCTCTCTCCGAAGTCGGGTAAATAGGTTGACATCAGAAAGAAAGAAAGTGTGAAACAATGTGTACAAAGGTACATGCCTATAAAAAGAGTTGCGTGCAGCAGCTCAGTGCATCCATCACGCAGATAGCGACGGATTAGCATAAACCTAGAAGTTGTTTCGAGTCCCCATACTTCAGTCACGGACTTGTATATAATGTATATCTGCTTAGATATACAAAGAGGGGTAAGTCTAGCTATTTCGGTAGAGGTAGACCGAAGTAGTAAGTTGGTAATTATTGTCGATCGACGAAAAAATTTGACGTCAGATTCAAATGTATCTGTACAGGAAGAGTCTACATACATACTATCACATCTTTATCCCTAATGGGGCAGATAGAATATTTTTGGTCATGCGGCTCTAAGCAAAGCCCTGAGCCACAAGTTTCTTAAAAGCCATTTTTGGCCTGATCATCATTTCAGCCGCATAACGTCCACTGCTGGACATAGGCTTCTCCCGAGATTTCCTAAATGACCGATCTAGAGCGGCCTGCGTTCTGCGCTTTCCAGCGACCTTAGTCAGATCGTCTGACCACCTTGTGGGTGGGTTTCCAACGCTTTGCTTGCCAGTACGTGGTCACCATTCGAGAACCTTTCCGCCCCATCGGCCATCGGTTTGTCGCGCTATGTGTCCCGCCCACTGCCACTTCAACGAGCTAATCCGCTGGGCTATATCAGTGGCTTTTGTTTTCTTACGAATTTCCTCATTTCTAATTCGATTTGGCCTGATGGACGAGAAAGTGGAAAACGTAATCAAAATAGTGATGGGTCGCTTACCGCAACATAATTTGCATTTTCGCCCGTCCCTCGATCGGCTTCTACGATCTGCGTGGAAAGGGAAGCAAATGGTGGTTTTCCTTATCTCCCAGACTAGCACGTAAGAATCTCTTGGGCGAAAATCGGAATCATATCATTATGCGATGCATCTAGCACCCTACCCTGTCAATGTCATTCACAATTTTATTATCTTTTCTACCTTTGTGCCCACTATCGCGCTGAAAGTGGCCTGCAGGTGTTAGGCCCTAGGGATAGTCAAATTACGTACCTAAAATAAATAATTATTTTATTAAAACTAACGTGAGATAAATCCATAACTGATAAATTTAAAATGGTTGACTCACGTGATATATTCAATCGCGATGGTGGATGGGGATTACCGGCTGCCTGGAAACCCATGCTGAAAGCTCTAAAGAACTCGGGTGGTACATCAACAAGAGGTATTGACACAGTCAGCTCAGTACACACAAGTGCTTTAGTTACACCAGACGCGGAAAGCTGCGAAGATACACAACATAAAATAATGAGAACCTCGCCGCACTACCAGCAGTATTCGTTTCGAGTCGAGCACAGCGAGCGGAGGCGTGGGCGGTGACGCGCGAGGCAGCCCTCAGTGCTGAGCAGACAGCGACATCGTCGGGTCGCCGCTGACACTCGCCCTGTAGATGATCGTCTAAATCGATGACACTTGCCGGCCTTTTCCGACTATATTACGTAAGTCATCCGTTATAATAAAGAAGGTGAGAAATTAATATTTTCGTGAGCTTGTCAAGCTTGGTTTTAATATGAATTGTGATCTCAGTTCGTGTCTATTTTGAAACTGGTATTCTGTAACAATTTGTTGTTATATATATATTACTACTAAGCTAATTAGATAGTGAACGTTTTAATAATTAAGGCTCCTACCTACCTTGTGTATCTCTTGTTTTAAGAAATAAAAAAAATATTAAATAGAACCGGCACTTTTTAAACATCAAATTTTAAATATGACCATTACTTACCTTTTGAAATTAACTTCCTGTGCTTCCACGCACGCGTTTCAACCCCTTTATTCAAGTGCAAATTTCCTGGCCATATCTCAGTATGTATGTTTATATCTCGGTAAACACAAAACCGGACTTTCCGCATTCGTCACTACCCTGGTGCGAAAGTTGCGAAGTTCCACCCTCGTATTAACATAGATAAAACAAAACGCAGACGTACGCAATAATTACAATGCTGGAAAGTTTGCAGTAAGATATAGCTGGAGTATTAGGAATTATGGACAGAGTTATCACACACACAGCCTATATCAGGAAAAGAGGAAGAAACAGAACAGAATCTGAAGTTACTTACTGTTTACAGAATAAATAAATTTTTCAACAAGCAACTTTTAGGAGTTTCTTCCATATCTTCAAATTTTTTTATTTGAACCTTATTTACCAATAAAACATGGTACAAAAGGCGGACTTAATGCTAATAGCATTCTCTAACTGAGTTTTTTTTTCTATTTATCCCTAAGTTTGACTACCTTCGGGATAAATAGAAAAAAAATCTCGTTTCCAAAGTTTAGGCGTGCATCAAGACAAATAAGTCGCTTTACGTAAATTGAAATCTAGTTTACAAAGTTTTTATTTACGTATACTTGCAGCGGTTTCTTATAGAATTTAGTACAAGAACCCAAATCTGGTAATTAAGGTGAAGATATAGGCAAATGGCCTTGAAGTGTGAAATAAATTGTTATATCGTAAATATGGTGCTATTTTCCACATTGCTCTTCGTCATGCACTAGATAGCCCTTTAAATTATTTTATGAACTGCCGTTGAAACTATTATTGGTGATCCGTCTAGCTTTCAAACTTGTCGTGGCCACTTTTGGCGGAGACAAGTTTTAAAGCTAGACGGACTAATGTAAATACTTTCAACGGTGGTTCATAAAATAATTTAAAGGGCTATCTAGTGCATGACAAAGAGCAATATGGAAATTATCTCCATATTTACGAGTTAACAATTCATTTCAAATGAGGGCGCCACTTCAAGGCCATTTGCCTATATCTTCACCTTAAAAAAAATTAAGTTATAAAATTTTTAAATTTATTATTATAATGAAATTAAAATACTAATACAAAAAGTCAATTTTGACGTTGAGTACGTCAGTCAAATAGTTCACCCCGAATCGTACCCTCAGAACAATAAATCGTACCTGATGCAAATGTGGCCATGACGCTTGCGGCATTTCCTTGCTGTGTTGCCAGCGATATGCGTTGCATTAGATACGACTCTGCGCGGAGGTCAGTGCCGTTATTCCTAAACCGCCTTCCCAACTCCAGCACAAACCCCTTGGCCTCCGCACTCCATACCCACCCATAGTTTTAAAATATCTCATGTCAAAACTTAAATTTTCATAAATTCCGCTAATTTAATTTTTTTTTCTATAAATTAAATTACATTTTTGGAATTTATTAATTCAAGTTTATTATAGGGCAAGCCTTCTATTGTACAATTCATTTAGATCACTGCTCAATTCTTTTACGAATTTGAGTTATTCGCGTTTTCGTATGGACCGGTATATTGCCCTACAATGCGTACGGTGCTCAAAGTATGGGAAATGTTATGGCTACTTGAATTTTATATAACTGTGTAAATAAGAATGATAGAAAGATTAATCAAATTTTATTTTGATTAAGAAGAGTGACCTTTTATTTTACAATATAATAGTAATTTAGAAGCATAGTTCATAGTAAAATTTTGAAATTTGTTATAACAATACTTCCAATTCTGAAGTCCTAGGTAAAAGACATAATCAGATCCGTATTGAGCATACAAAAATCTAAAAGTAACAACAAGTTCAACACAAAAAATTTAATTTTTTGTAAATTAGTTATATCAAAATTAATCATTCAGTAAAAGATAGAAAGAAAATCCAGAAAAAGGTATTTTTGATCAAATAAAAGAAATATTTAATGGGAAACCATTTATGGAGGTTAAGAACTTAGCGGACAAAAGAGAGACATGGAAAGCACTCTGCCGACAAGAGCGCAGCTCTTAAATACCTCTACAAAAAGAAGTAACGCACTATATGACCAGATATGATAATAGCTGGTGTGAAACCCTATTTTGTCATCCTTCCTCTGTTCATATTAGTGCTATTACGCTAGAAAAGTTTCCAAAAACATATCCTTATAAACTTTGCAATCGTGAAAAACGCTGAAGCCCGAAGCTTAGTCGACCGTCAGTACTAGATCTGTCGCGGTTCGGGGAGGCCGCCTGCGAAGCCTCTCGACTTTCCCGCGCAAACGTCCGATGAATGTGAACGAATGATATATTTAGTTGAATGATATTTTTAGAAGTTGAATGAACTTATGACGCGGCGGGACAGCTGACTTTGACGGCTATCTGTTGCTTCCGTTACAGTTTTGTTTATAGGTTGTGATTTATATCGCTGTGAGTTGTGGTAGGTAAGTGGGTTTTAGATGCTAAGTAAAGATGCTATTTATATTTATGTATGATCCTATGGCGTGGTGCCAAGAACACTGGTGCATTCCCTCGCTGAATGGCTATTTCGATTATCTGCTCGAGATATGCCAGTCTTGTTGTCACCAGTTGCGTCGACAATAACATATTACAAAATTTTATTACTTGCCAATTTAGATAATAGATAAAAGTTTATGTAAAACTCAGAATCACTAGACTTCAACTTAATTGAATTACGTGATATTTTGCCTGAAAAATTTACACTAATTAAAGGTTGATTTTTGGTACAGTCGGCCAAGGTCGTGTACATGTTGAGTTATATTTATTTACTGGTAACCTTTTACCATTATTTAAATTTAATTTGTTAAATAAGTTATTTTTCTTGTTTCTTGCGATATTGAATAATGATGTTGGTAAGTACTATTTGTAAATTGCGATTTAGCTATTTAGAAAAGAAACGCAGCCAGCGTTTTTAGCACAATGCGGCACGGACAAAATGTTTTAGAGTTTTAAAATTAATAATTAGGCTAGGTTTTATTATAAGGTTTAGTTTGTAGTTTAATTTTAATTTTAATTTCAATTGTATTTACTTTTCTCATAATAAACAGTTACTGCCAGTGAAACGAAACAAATAAAAATATATTTTCTGAAGACCTTTTTGTAAATGTCGATTATAAACATCAAACAAACTTCGACCAGCGATGTCATCATGTGAATGCGACTGCATGCACACAAATGCAAATAAAACGAAGACTATGATCGGGTGATCGCACCAAGTGGTAGCCATTTTATCATTTATAAGGTTGTTTGTGTGCTTTATGCGGATTATAGTAACCATACAATGAAATAAGTAAGAATACAATTTATAAAGATATTTATTTGAAGTATAGCTTTATATGGATGGTAAACGTGGACAATGAGGAAGAAGGACAGAGAAAGAATAGAAACATTCGAGATGGGGTGCTAGAGGAGAATGAAGAAAATAAGCTGGATGAATGGAATAAGCAATGAGAAGGTGCTAGAAAGAATGGGAGAGAGAATAAATATTTCAAAAACTATTGAAAATAGAAGAGGGAAGATGATTGGACATCTAATAAGACACGACAATCTATTTAGAATAATAATAGAATGAAAACTAAAAGGGAGACGAGGAAGGGGAAGACCAAGGATGAAGTTTTTCCAACGTTATTAAGGAAGGGTTAGGAGTAAGGTCCTACCAAGACATTATAAAGATGGCAGAGAGAAGAGAGGAATGGAGACATCTCCACTTAACTCCACCGACAAGAGCAAGCTTTTAAATTAAAAAGAGAGTAACCATATATTAATTGAATCCAATGTATTTACATACGAGTACATACTATTCATCCATGCTGGTCTGGTAGAAAATAACATTTCTACTAGTACCTACCTAAATAAAATTAGAACAAGTATTTTGTATAGGGTGTAATAAAATATACTGAAACGAAACTATTTCAAGGGAATATTCAGTCCATGATACCGAACAACTTTCCCCGAGGAACACAAATCGAAAAATGAAAACAAAAGATTTGGCCTTCCATACAAGTTGACCGGTTAGGTGACCCGAGTTTCTATGGGGAGTAATTCTTTTTCATCTTTCGATATATGTTCCTTGTGGAAAGTTGTTCAGTATTATGGACTGAATACTCCTTTAAAATAGTTACAGTATATTTTGTTAGACTCCATATTTTTAATAAGTTTTCATTTAGCTTGTATTAACTTAATATGCTTTTTAGGGTTCCGTACCCAAAGGGTGCAAACGGGACCCTAAAAAGCATATTAAGTAACTGAGACTCCGCTGTCTATCCATCTGTCACAGGGCTCTATCTCTTGAACCGTAATAGCTAGACACTTGAAATTTTAACCGATTATGTATTACTGTGGCCGCTGTAACAACAAATACTAAAAATAAAAAAATAAAAATATGGGGGTCGCCATACAAAAAACGTGTTTTTTCAACGTTTTTAACTAGATCTTTATAATGGCATTAAGGCCGTACCTGATATTTCCGGGGTCTAGTGCTGCCCCCATTTAAAATAAATCATTTCAAAGAAAACGTAGACATCATTTAAAATTTTGCTACTACCAAGTTCTTGATAACTCTTCGAAGTATTTTATGAACTACTGTTTACATTTTAAAGTGAGAACGTTAAGCTTTACTACGCACATTTGCGAAAAACGGCCACTTTTGCCTAATGTGCGTAGTGAAGCTTAACGTTCTCATTATAAACTGTAAACAGTAGTTCATAAAATACTTTGAAGGGTTATCTAGGACTTGGTAGTAGCAAAATTTTAAATGTAGTCTCCGTTTTCTTTGAAATGATTTATTTAAAATCGGGGTAGCACTGGACCCCGGAAAATTCAGGTACGGCCTTAACTAGATACTTGAAATTTTCATAGATTATGTATTACTATGGGCGCTATAACAACAAAACCTAAAAAAAAAATTAAAGGGGGTCGTAATACAAAAACGTATTTTTTTAGCGTTTTAAAACATTGTACGGAGGTACGGAACCCTGCACGAGTCCGACTCGCACTTGCCCGTTTATTAAATCCATTATCAGATTCTGTATAATCTAACATTAAAATACTTATTATAACAAATCAAATAAGCTTTCATTCGTATGCTTTCAATCCTTCATTTGAATTAGCAAAATTCACACAATCATTTTAATTAAGTTTAAAACTCGTTGCAGTACATTTTAAGTAGCTTTAGTCCTGGACTGAAAGTCCGAAACCTTACAAACAGCAGTGTTCGTTACATTTTGTCTGTCTGTCACATACGATGAACTTTTTAAGCCCTAAGCTGTAGCTAGAACGTAGCGCAGTTAAATACGATATAGTTAAGTTAGTACAGTTTAAGTTAATAAAATAATGAACTATTTTCACTTGAATATCATATACATACATACAAACAAACATACTTATAACATGTAAACACTATAACGTCTTTATCCCTAATGGGACAGACAGAGCATTTTGGATCTTGCGGCTCTATGACAGAGCCTAGGGCCGCAAAACCCAAAGGCCACTTTTAGCGTGATGGTGGACGAGCAAGTGGAAAAAGGAATCAAAATAGTAATATATAGCTAGCTACATCGTTTATTCCACACTGTCCATCCGACAGGCTCGAACGCTAGCCAGCTTTAAATCACAGGTCAAATCACACTTCCTTTCTTCTTTGTAAGTCACTCTTTTCCTTTCGCATCTTGTTTAGGTTCTTACTTTCTTTCGTGTACACTATCTTATTTATACTATTTATATATGTAAATATGTTTTATATAAGTATGTATAATATGTATTATATAATATTTTATTTGTATATCTCCATTGAAATATTGTACCTCACCTGTAACATATCTAAATGTCTTTTGTATCCATACTACCCTAAGGTTGCCTGGAAGAGATTGCTGTGCGATAAGGCCGCCTTTTGTATGCTAAAATTTTTCTCTATTATTTATGTATAATTTGTTAAATTGTGTGCAATAAAGAGTAAAATAAATAAATAAAATAAATATTATTACTAGTAGTTCGCCGCGAACTTAGACCTCGCGATTTTTTATTAATATTTCAAAAACTACTGAACCGATTTTGATGCCCAACGAACTTGCAAATTCTATTGATATTTCCTACGTGCTTACCAAATTTCATCAAAATCGGACCTCACATTTTCGCCCATTTCCTCGTAAGGCTTTTACTGTTGCGCGGGAAGAGAAGTAGCAGGTACCTTGTAAGTAAGTAATTAATACTTTATTGTACACCAAGAATAAAAAATACACAAGAAGAATAAAAAATACATTAAAATATACAAGTCTTATCGCTAAAAGCGATTTCTTCCAGACAACCGATGTTGTCTAAGTTCTTTCTTTTCTCCCAGACCGAAATCACAGATAGAAATTTGCCTATTTTCATTCTATTTTATGCAACTATTTACGGTAGTAACATTAAAACACACTCTTAAATAAGAGTATCTAGTTCTTCTTATTGACTTGCAACTGTGCCTAAACTAAGCAAATTCTCACATGACAGTAAATAACAGCCCGGGAATGCAAGCAGCAAATGGACGCCAACATTCAGATGCGAGTGTAAATCAAACTGTGCGTCATAGTGTACTCGTAAGTGCAGTAAATATGGACAAGCTACTCACACGGACTTTGTATGACAGTTAGATATAGATAAACTTTGTTTGCCCGGAATTGTGAACTTGTGACACCTTAAGAAGGAATCGATGGGCTGTATTTTCATACAAGCGTAGTCCCCTGATTTCTTGCCAGATAGAGCCAGTAGAACAATGATGTTTTTCCAAATAAAAACTATGGATACATTGGCATGTCCCTATGTTTTCTGACTTTTTCTTAGTTTAGTTATTTAAAGAGAACCTTTATTAACCTGAAAAATTGATAAGATTTTCCACACTGTTCAGACATTTAGTAAACAAAGACGAGACGAGATTATATTATAAAAAAAATATATAGTAATACCCTATGTTTTATGACTTTTTCTTAGTTTAGTTATTTAAAGAGAACCTTTATTAACCTGTAAAATTTATAAGATTTTCCACACTGTTCAGACATTTAGTAAACAAAGACGAGTCGAGATTATATTATAAAAAAATATATAGTAATACCCGATGTTTTCTGTCTTTTTCTTAGTTTATTTATTTAAAGAGAACCTTTATTAACCTGAAAAAATTATAAGATTTTCCACACTGTTCAGACATTTAGTAAACAAAGACGAGACGAAATTATATTTAAAAAAAAATACATAGAAACACAGCCACAGATTTTCTTCAATTTTCAATGAAAAAATAAATAAATCAGTTAGATTTTGGAGGAGAAATTCGGGGACTACGAAACGTTGATTTTGTGTACATTTCAAAGGTATTTTCGGTCCGAGCTTCGATCTCTCTATCATACTCGGTCATTTATTGTTCGGGCACAGATCAAAAGTAATAGATTTCAAAAATACCTATTTTTAAATCTCTCGACCTTTGTTTTTCCTCTTAACAACCCCACATCGGCCAGTGTTATTTCGGTTTTTAAAAATAAAGCTTTTCAATTTTATTTGGAAAGTTAATCCATGTTATTCGTCAACCCTCGTTACGTCATTCTTACATATCTGAAATATATATTCATGTTAATTATCTATATAAATAAAATCCACAGTGTCTTGCGTTCTTTGTGTTTATTTGCTCTGTAAAAGAAAAAGACGTGAGACTGTATCTGAAAAACGGTTTCATTTTTATCATCGGGGAAATCAGAAAGACACAAAATAAGAGTCACAATTTCCTTAACCAGCCCGATCTAATTCCGACATCGCATTATCCGGTATTTGTATTCCCTTTTTTCCCGACTCGTAAATTATGCCCATAAATTGCCCGGGACACATTCCCAGCCCGGGATTAATTAAAACCTATAAGTTGCAGGTTTATTATTAATTGTGAAGTCACAAGTTTTTTTTTGGTGGTCAATAGTGAAAGAGCTATATGTAAAGCTATAGAAGACACCAAATATCATTGTTACTTCACTTAGTCTCTTGCTAGCTCTTATATGCCTAATATTTTCGACAGTTTATAATTTATTTGAAAGCCTACTACCACAGAAGACAGTAAGAGTATACAGAACGGAATCTGCTAAGGTACGCGCAATATGCGTCCCCGTTTCCCGTCCCCGCACCTCCTTCCTGTTCTTGTCCCGCCACGTGCCGCCGTGCAGTGTGTGCCCGCTCTCGCCCCTCGACAAGGCGAGAACGGGGGAGAGATGCGAGGACGGGGGACGGGGACATATTGCGTGGGACCTTAGGAGATTCCGTTCTGTATACTCTGTCTTCTGTGCTACTACTACTACGAAAATGGTCCCATATTAATTTTGGTGAAGACATAACGTAGGACTTTGGACTTTTATGTTACCTTCTTACATACATAAATACTATCACGCCTGTTTCCCACAGGGGTAGGCAGAGACTACGGACCTCCACGTGCTACGATCCTGACAAACCTCTTTCGCTTCATAAATTTTAGCTGCCAAAGATAACTTATAAGCCTCATTTGAAACAGTAAGATCAAACTTTACTTAATCGCTATTAAGTTGACCTATCTTAACTTTATTCCCAAATACAAGTGAAATTACATAACACCGACATCTATTTCTTTTCGAAACACGGGCTACATGTCACATATAAACAATGACAAAAATACAGTATGACGTCACATCCTGTCGCAGTTGCTATCTCCATCGGAGAAATCGTTCTATACGTCCAGCGTAGAGGAAGATATATCGACCGATATACGCTTTATGAAACGATTGTACAGTCGGCGACAGGGGCGTCTTATTTCCCTATTTCTCTTTATCTCTGGATTGGCGGACTAGCGTGTTAACTATTACACCATGGGAGTCGTCAAAGATGCAGCCACAAATACCACGACCGAATTTATTTCGTTCTCTGCCAGTCAACCATTGGAACAAGTAGACATAATTTGGGTGGTGCGTCAGAGTGTGTAAACAAAATTTAAAAGTGTCTATAAATACCTACAATATAAATCAAGAATATACATAAATATTAATTTTAAAGAAATATATACCAATACAATAACTATAGATAAAATAAATATACAAAATATATAATTATGTAAATATAATACATAAAGAACTAATTATATATGTATGCGGATAGATAAATACATATATGGATGACTACTAATTACCGCGCAGGAGACGACGAAAAGAAGAGACTTCTTGGAGAAACCGTTTTTGAACCATATATAAAATATATATAAAAATATATATAAAAGCTACAAATTTTTCTCAGACCTTGTGCTCCAAAATATTTACAAATTAAATATGCTGCAGGAAATTTGCTCTCCTGAATCAAATAATTAATCTATCAAAACTAACAGTTACAAGCAGAACGAGGAAAAATATACCAAAGTGTCTAATATATCCTCGTGCAACATTGACATGTCGATTTTCTTGTCTAAGTGTACTTGAATGAATGCCAATTCTCGGAGTGGAACTGTGTGTGATTGGAGATGAGACGACCGAGAAATAGCGTCGCTGATTTATGATATTTATAAAAAAAAACCGCCCACCCATACCCCGGGCAATTATGAAAAACATGTACGTCATTAAAAAGGCCTCGGCTTTACGTCCTTTATTAATGGCGTAGATAGAACCCAAGTACGGCGCAAGCTTCGGTTGTCACCTAGGCATACATGAAGAGATGATGTCGTTGTGGTTGGCGATGATGGTATGGAGACACAAGACTACGTCACGTAGAAACTGGTTAATTGCTGATATTTACATGTTGTAGAGGTATTTTTTTGTCTCCACTGTAGGAGCACGATCCCCTCTGTACTACCAAAGCCATATATTAGCCAGATGACGTCCGTTCCCGGGAATGCTCCCAAATTCCCGGGAATATGAGAACGTTCCCGGGGAATTTGGGAATTTGGGAACGTTCCCGAATTTCTAGGGAATGTTACGGAATATTGGTTATATGTATTTGTATTATAACCATATCAAGTGATGCATTTACGTTAGTAAAATATATTTACAGTGATAAAAAATATGTCTGATAAATAAAATTACAACTTTCCCTGACATTTCCATTTCTTGGGAACATTCCCGGGAAAGTTCCCAGAAATTTGGGGAAAGGGAACGGCACATCGCGAGTTAGAGTGGTCTCACTGATGTCTATAAAGTTTGTTTAGCTTATGTTTCCTAAGTCGCCTTCTACGACATCTACAGGAAGACTTTGAGTGGTCGTGTTCTACTCTGCCGGGAACCACATGGCTTGAGGCTCAAGCGCAAGAGTTGAGTGTAATGGGTCTTTTCTCGATCGCTGCTCGATAATATCTTATTTGATTGCTATTATTAGATTTAAAATATGAAATAGTATATATATGCTATTATTAGATAGATAAATGTATCCGGGTGTAGCCAAAATGTGCGAGCATAGTTCATAAGACATAAAGAGCACGAAAAGGGAATCAATACATAGACTGGTTACTAACACCACCTATTAATTAATGATTTCTTATATTGTAGCACATCACCTGATTTTAGGGAAAATTTATAGAAGCAGCAACTTGTACATTATTTACCAGACCAGCATATATAATTTTATGCGTATAAACATTTACGAAAATTTCATGTAACGTTCCACAGAAAATTTTCTACCCTTTCGACGCAATCTGCTTCAATAAGGCTTCAATATTATCTTAGTTCTTTCCTAGATTAGGTGGTAACCTAATTTAACTAACAATAAATCGGAGCAGTTTGACTGACTATCAGAGTTTACCAACAGGTAAACTACGACTGCAACTGCTAGGTAGGTGGTATAGTAACCGAAATTCTACTTGTAGTAAAAATTGCGTTTACAACTTTGATAGTCATTCAAAAAATGATGATGCAACCCTAAGAGAACCGTGTGCGTCTCAAATTCTTTCGAAGGGGAGTCACCATTCATCGTACCGTATATGACATGACAAAAAATCTGCAACTTCTTGCTTAAGGTCATGGGACGAAGGTTTCATATACCTACGCAATTTTTTACTTACATTTTTACGAGTAAATAATGCCCCCGATTAATTTACGAGTAAATATGTATTATTGGCTATGAGACAATTAACTTCATATCAGAATTTTCTGTAATAAGACGTGTGTTTTAAACTAAGTTGTCAAGCTTCATTTATACTCCCGAAAGGACTCGAATTAACAGTTGATTATGCGTTAATTTGGCAAAGGAAACTCTAAGGAGAGCCAACTAGGCTACGGGGTTATTTGGCAGACGAAAAAGACGCGTCCCGAGAACAAGGCATTGCAAGTGTTTTAATTTTCTGTTTACGCAACAATTGACAAGAAAAATTTCTGTCGACATGGTTATTGCCATCGTTATCGTCCTGTTTCCAATTTAGAAGAGGATTACTACATACTTTCTGTGGATGCCATAAGAGGTGACTAAAAGACTCATCGTCATCATCAGGTTTTTAAGCTTTCTCTCAGTTCTACCAGAGCTATAAATGGCCAAATCAGAATTCAATCTTTTAATTTGATAACCCCTCGATAGGTTTTGAAAAAAAAAGATTTTTCATGCCGCAAAATTTAGCGCCGAAAATTCTCGATTTTGATTTCCAATAATTTTAATATAGCCTAATAAAACACTAGTGGTTAAGACGAGCCTAACCACGTATAATTTATTAAAATCGGTTTAGCCGTTTAGAAGTAGAACAAAGAGTCGGACAACCATATAGGTCAAACACATAACAGGTAAAAAGTCGGAAAGCGTACTTTGAGCTCCGATGCAGCATAGCAAAGGATGGTCCAGGAATTCGCTAAGACGAGAAGACACACGTTGCTATACGTTGCGCTCTAAATAGTGTCCCATTGATCACGTCAGGCGCACACGGGGCGTGATGGATTGACGTGACGCATTCGTGAGGATTACATATCCGACGTTACGGAAATTGAGGGATCTGCGTAAATCAGTAGAATCGTAGTAGTTTAATGAAAATTTGGACTAGCAGGTGAAAGGTTCTGTACCATTTTTTTTACTTTATCACAGAAAGAAGCAATTGTTGATTGTATGGTATTGTAGTATAACAAAGTTAAATTATTGTTGTTTTTTCGTATTGGCAATAACATAACATTTTCTGTTAAAAAATCATATGATGTGGCAGACACCTATATATCTCAATCGGCTATGAAAACTAGTGTACTCGTATAGGTTTGTCACCAGAAGCTCCCTTGAAGCAATCAAAGGCCTACACAAGCCTTTGATTGTAACGTGTTAGGAATAAAGAAGCAGCAAAACTAAAGGACTTTTATCCAGGGCCGTCAAATTATTTAATAAAAAAAATTACAGTTACGGGAGTTTTTGGTGGGAAGTCAAGGGGTTCAATTGGGGTTTGATTTAATTTATTTTGCAAATAGATTCTAGTGGACTTTATAATGTGAAATTGGTGGTGTTATTTAAACTCATGCTCATGAACAATATGTGAAATAGTTAAAATTGACAGTCATACGGCTGTAGTGATATTTGTTATTCGGACTGAGGCGCGTTGCCGCCACTCAATCGGCTATGAAAACCAGTGAACTCGTAAAGATTTGTCGCTAAAAGCTCCCTTCAAGCAATCAAAGGACCTACACCACTCTTTAATTGAAACCCCTTAGGTTAAGGGCTAGGAATAAAGAAACGAAAATCTAAAGATAGGCTCTAAAGGAGTCGTGTTCAGGGCTAAAATAATCCGCTAGACGGCAACTAGTCAAATCAGACACTTTTTACTAAATGTCAAAACAAACATTTTCTATGGGATTTGTTTGAAGTACAAAACCGTGACGTCATAGATTTTCTGCATTTTCTGCAGCGCCTCAGGCATGTTCGCTGATGCGGCAGTAGACGACTTTTTTGCAAGAAAACGTTGTCATTGGTGCGCAGAGTGCGGGGGAACAGGAATAAGGTCCTGATTATGATAGCGGAAAGGATTGATGCGGCCATCTTCAGGAGGTTCACTGAATCGCATGTTTTACATTGCAATTGGTGAATCTTCTGTTAATGGATTATTACATCTGTCAACCTTCAAACTTTAATTTTTTTTTAAGATTAACATTCCAAACTCTGAAATTTTTCTAATTGTAATGTCTAAAATAAATGATTTTAATTTTATTTTATTTATCATTTATTTATAGATATTTGGAGTCAAATTGCGCCCTCAATGTCAATTTTTCTGCATTAAAAAATATAAAATCATGTTGAAAATGGATATGATTAATAACAAGTGACACTACTCGTATTTTGTGACGTTTTATTTTCTGAACAGTAAATAATTTATTTCTGACCCAGTCATCTACTCAATTCTTAAAAATAATTACCACTAGAAATGTGACGAGTACGTATTTTTTGTGCCTAATCCTATTGGACACACGATATAGCGTGCTTACGTTCTAAATGCCCACTGGGTTTTATTTATTTATTTATTAAAATCTTTATTGACCAAAATGGTACAAAAGGTGAACTTAACGCTAATGCATTCTCTACCAGTCAACCTTAGCATTAAAGATGTACTTAATAATTTACTATTTACAAGTATACTTAAGGTGAAGAGATAAGCAAATGGCCTTGAAGTGTAAAATAAATTGTTAACTTGTAAATATGGTGATATATATATACATATTTCCATATTGCTCTTCGTCATGCACTAGATAGCCCTTTAAATTATTTTATGAACCACCATTGAAAGTATTTACATTAGTCCGTCTAGCTTTAAAATTTGACTCCGCCAAAAGTGGCCACGGCAAGTTTTAAAGCTAGATGGATCACCAATAATAGTTTCAACGGCAGTTCATAAAATAATTTAAAAGGATATCTAGTGCATGACGAAGAGCAATATGGAAATTATCACCATATTTACGAGTTAACAATTTATTTCACACTTCAAGGCCATTTGCTTACCTCTTCACCTTAAATACATTCATATAATACACTTAATACATATAAATACTTATATAAATATACATACATACATATATATATATATATATACTACAAATGTTTTAAGATAATGACTAATTCTGCTGCGAAAATTTTAAAGATAGGTGCGTGTGAACTTTCTTCTTAAATAAGTATCTGTTTGAGATACTTGATTTTACCTTGATCTGTAGGTATACCCTTTAACTAAAAAATCGGCAAATCCATTACTAATTAACAAATGAATTGGACATATGCAAGGAACTCTCCCGCTATTTGTTCTGCGTGTTTGTCCGCCACTTTTGTCTGTTTACTCGGGTAGCAAATATGAGTTACGCGGTATTAATACAGAAATGCGAGTGATTACGGTGAAAGGTACCCATTTTGGAATTGGATTTAGACGTTAGGTCTTTTCACAGATTTTTTTCTACAAACATATTAGACTATCACGTTTTTATCCATAATTGGGGCAGACAGAGCATTTTGGGTCTTGAGTCTGAGCCTGGACTTTGTTGTCTTACAGTCGCAAGACCCAAAGGCCACTTTTAGCGTGATGATAGGCGAGGTGTATATTTATTGAAGTAAAAACTTGTTTAGACGCGTTGGGCATTTTTTTGAACATTGAACTCGCGATACTGTTACGAAACCGACACCACCTTGTTCAAGTTTTCACTTCTGTCAGCACTCCTGGAGTGTCACTGTTTTTAGGGTTCCGTACCCAAAGGGTGCAAACGGGACCCTATTACTGAGACTCCGCTGTCTATCCGTCTGCCTGTCTGTCCGTCTGTCACAGGGCTTTATCTCTTGAACCGTAATAGATACTTGAAATTTTCACCGATTATGTATTACTGTGGCCGCTATAGCAAAAAATACTAAAAATAAAAAAAAAGTTAAAAATAAAGGGGGTCGCCATACGAAAAACGTGTTTTTTCAGCGTTTTTAACTAGATCTTTATAAGGGTATTAACTAGACACTTGAAATGTTCACCGATTATGTATTACTGTGGCCGCTATAGCAACAAATACTATAAATAAAAAAAGTAAAAAATTAAAGGGGTCGTCATAGGGGGTTTTTTAGCGTTTTAAAACATTGTACGGAGGTAAGGAACCCTTTATGTACAAGTCCGACTCGCACTTGCCCTTTATTTTTAGTACATATTATTGTATATTTGTGTATTTTACATGTATTTTTTTATTATGACAAATGAATCGTATTAAAAACCTTACTTTTCACTACAATTTTAAATTTCCAAAAGGTATTCGCTATAAAAACCGCATATAAAAATATTTCCACTGAAATTCTGGATTGCCAACTGTTTGCGAAAATATATGAAAGGATTCTGAAGCATTTTTCATCAGCCCGTATTTGAATATAGATTTTGGTTGACCCAAATTTAGAAGTATGGCTGGAATTTAAAGCTTATGTTAGCAGAGTATAACTTTAACACCTTTCGGTGTTGGATTTTTTTAATTATTTTTAGCGCTTCTAAGAGATAGCTGCCAGAATGCCCTTATCCTAAACTTTTCCATATAAAGTTAAGGTCGTACCTGAATTTTCCGGGGTCTAGTCTCGAAAGCCTTGTCTGTCGAACGGTTTCGCTATACAAAAGTTATTGGTAGTAAACGCTTAAAAGTCGGGTTTTTTTTTCATCTGTCAAATAAACTTGTTTGTTATTTTCCACTCACAACGAGATTAGCTACCACTAGTACAGCCACTAGTGGCCGGTTATTGCAATATATATTCAACGAATGAGTTTTAGAAATGGCCTTTGAAATAGAAATATTTTAAACCAGCCGTTTTTCATGAATACCAAATGCGCTATCATTTTTCGGCCGCGTAATGTGATGTGAAAACTGCTGATTTTAGTATTGGATGTTTGATAGTTGCAGCAAAATATTTTAAAAGTACATTTTTATTCAAATACTAGTGATTTCCTATATGCCTAAAGGGTAGTTTGTTATTTGAGATAGGTATATTCTTCTTCTTCGTCTAAGCGTGTTCCCGGTTGCATCCTCAGCTGTGCTGCTTCGGAGCCCGGTGTGCGCTTTCCCGCTTTTTCTTCTCCAAATATAACATGCATATCAATCCCAATGGTCACCCAAGGATGCCTTGCAAAATGGAGAAGAAATATCCGGAACAGTTTAAATGATTTGGCTATAGTTTTACGACCGGCTGCCTACCTGACGTCAACCCTCCTTGGGAATGCAACTGTAGCACGAGATGTTTGTGCTTAGTCCTTTAGTCCCTTCTTACGAAATCCACAGGAAGAGATGGAGTGGTCCTATTCTAATCCGAAACCACACCGGTAAAATTATTTGAAATAGGTATATTATCACGTCTTTATTCCTAACGAGGTAGAAAGAGCCCTGGGCTGTAAGACCTAAAGGCCATATTTAGCGTGATAAAAGGGCATCAAAATAGTGATGGGTTGCTCGCCGCCTAGCCTATTAACCCTTTCACCGCGAGACTTTATATCAGTTGTCGTGCTCCCAGCGCGAGGAATTGTAAATATCCATAGTATTTGGTCGGATAAATTCGACGGTCGCGAAATAGGCACGAAAATGTTTGTCGGATTAATCCGACGTTCGCGGTTAAAGGGTTAATATGATTTAGATTCTTGCCCGCATTCCATCGATCGGCTTTTACGATCTGCGCGGGAAGAGAAGCAGCTGGTACATTCAAAATGCTTTCTTTTTTCCTAGATCAGCATGGCATAAAATATTTTTACTGAATTAAAAATAGCATTGAAAAGGTAGTTAATCTGATTAAGAAAGAATTTGAAAAAAAAATTGAAAAGGCCTTTTTTCATCCTACCCTGGCTGGGGATCGAACCCAGAACCTCCAGAGTGGCGGACTAACGTGTTAACTACTACGCCACGGAGGTCGAATCCTCTCTGTCTATACACTAGAGCTAAAGATGAGATAGTGTTACGGAATTTGCAGTCTACGCATTAAGAGAATAAAGTGTATTTTCAATGTGATACCAGCTGGAGTTTAGCAAGGCAGAAAATATAAGGTAGTCGTAATTTTCGATATTAAATATTAAAAATTGTGCGTATTGATTGACGAAACACAGATCTGTCGTTAAATAAATAAAGCTGGCAAGCTTTCACAGCGGATTGATTCCAGTCAAATAAGTATTTATATAAGTAATGAAAAACATGACGGAAGACTATTCTGGAGGTCTGATTTTGACATATTTATCCTATTACTTTAAACGAGCAATTCTTATATATGTCACAGTTAAAACCAGTTTTTAGATAGAACGCGTTTTTCCTAGTTAGAACTAGATTTTACTTAATGGCTTTGTTATAACTAGAAATTACTACTGATTCATTTGATTTTCAGATAAAACTAGTTGTCACATCGAGCTTCAGTTAAAACTAGCACTAGAGAAACTATAATATTTATAACCTATAAGTTTGCCCTATTCTAGTAAAATGGATAAAACTTTTATCCATTTTACTAGAATAGGGCAAACTTATAGGTTAGGTTAGGTTAGAACTGTGACCAACACACGCACGAGCCGAGCAAGCGAAGCGAGCGTGCCGCGGCAGCGGCCGGCGAGTGCTGGGCAAGTTTTATCCATTTTACTAGAATAGGGCAAACTTATAGGTTATAAATATTATAGTTTCTCTAGTGCTAGTTTTAACTGAAGCTTGATGTGACAACTAGTTTTATCTGAAAATCAAATGAATCAGTAGTAATTTCTAGTTATAACAAAGGCATTAAGTAAAATCTAGTTTTAAATAAGAAAAACGCGTTCTATCTAAAATCTGGTTTTAACTGTAACATATATATATAAATATATAATTAGGATCTCGGAAACGGCTCGAACGATTTCGATGAAAACTGGTAGGTATATAGGGGGTTTCGGGCATGATAGATTCATCAAGCTAGGTTTCATTTATAAAGATCCTCTTTTTCTACGTGTTTTTTATGATCTGACAGAAAAAAAGGAAGACTGTTTTGCTGTTTCTTTTCCACGCAGATCGTAAAAGTCGATAGATGGTTAGGTCAAAATCTTGAAGAATCTTGTAATTAACGTTGCGGCTAGCAATCCATCACTATTTTGATTCCCTTTTGTCACTTATGTGCACTCTTACGCTGTCAAAGAGTGTCGTTTCTCCCTAGGCACTGATTACCTTTTATCTGTTAACAGAGCCATCTATCGCATTTTTTAAAAACGGTTTACCTATTCCCTCATCGTGACTTGATGGTCTACCTATTAGTCTGATAATAACGTACCAAATGCTTTTTGCACATATGATAATAAAGAGGCCTAAATCAGTGGATCCATCCAAATTATCGGTTTATAGTTCTAATTATTAAATTAATGCATACGGAAATTAACGCGACGTTAGTCAAGCTGGGACCACGTTCGGTGAAACCCGAACGAAACGTCAGCAAAATAAATAAAAAAAAGGTACGTTTCGCGTTAATTCCCGTATGCATTAATTTAATAATAATGCAACGCGATAGTTTAAAAGTATTTATAGTTCTAATTTTTGTTTTCTAGAGGTAGTTGGTGATTTGCTCACAATCTTGACTTTGAGTATCTATTTGCTACCCTTGGCCCTATCTTTCCTGGTTAGGATAAAGGTATAATAGAGTGTCTGACCTAATAAAAAATACTTTTGACTTTGACTTCTCGATTCAGTAAGCAAACAAAAAACACTTTACCTTTCACATCATCGTTTTTACGTCGTTCCAATATTGCTATAATATCGCTTTTAACAGAATAGGGCTGCAACGTCAGTTCAATCATGTAATGGATACGATGCGTACGAAACTCCACGGTACAGTGGCGAACAAAATCACTATACATTTTTGCGGGTATTATTTAGTTATGGATTGGTTTTGCGATGGCATTACCGAAATGTGATTCTCAAGTGTAGACCGCTGAGTATTTGTTCAGAACGGTTGTGTATTTTTTTTCGCAATTTAAGGTTTTCATTTTAGCCGAATTGTGTGCCCCATGCTTCGATCATATATTCTATAGATGCACAGTTGCCGCCTAAAAAATGGCGCCGGAAAAACAAGGCATAAAACAGTATTATGCCTTGTTTTACTCTCATTCGCTCGGTGGCCGCGCGCGTGTCGTTACGTCAAAGATGACAAAGTGCGTGGTGAAAATACGGATTTATTGTTTGATTTTGCAAGGAATTGTGCATCTATAGACTGTATGATCGAAGGCCCCATGACTATTCTTGTAATTTAAGAGCTTGCTCTTGTTGGTGGAGTTAAGAGGAAATACAAAGGTCAAGATAATTTAAAAAATAGGTACTTATTTGTAAAATCTATTTTTGTCACGCTGTCTGAACAACAAACGAGCAAGTGCGATAAAGACAACTGCAGCTCAGACCGAAAATAACTATGAAAAGTGCACAAAATCTGATTTCTCCTCGAAAACTTAATCGATTTAATTTCTTTTTACATAAAAAACTTAAAAATAGCTATGGCTGTTTTCTTATGTTTTCTTTTTATTATAAGTAAAATCACATCAAATTTGTTTGCTAGGTGTTTGAACACAGTGGAAAATGTTCATATTCATCACAGCATCTAACTATTTATAACACTATGTATAAACTTTTATGACTTTTTCAAACAAAAAAGAAAGTAGAGCGTGCTCATTTCATTCTCAAGTTCAAAAGGTTTTTGAAACTTGCTGGGAAAAAACTAAAATAAACGGGCAAGTGCGAGTCGGACTCGTACATGAAGGGTTCCGTACCACCGTACAATGTTTTAAAACGCTAAAAATCACGTTGTTTGTATGACGACCCCCTTTAATTTTTAACTTTATTTTATTTTTAGTATTTGTTGTTATTGTGGTAATACATAATTGGTAAAAATTTCAAGTAACTAGTTAATGCCATTATGAAGATCAAGTTAAAAACGCTGAAAAAAACACGTTTCTTGTATGACGACCCCCTTTAATTTTTAACTATTTTTTATTTTTAGTATTTTTTGTTATATCCGCCACAGTTTTACATAATCGGTGAAAATTTCAAGTATCTAGCTATTACGGTTCAAGAGATAGAGCCCTGTGACTGACAGACAGACAGACAGACGGACAGACAGACGGACAGACAGCGAAGTCTCAGTAATAGGGTCCCGTTTGCACCCTTTGGGTACGGAACCCTAAAAAAAGACAGGAAAAGACCTCAGCTATAAAATTATGTACACAAAAAGATTTAATTAATTCTTATCAATTATATATATGAAATGATTGAAATATCCGCAACATTCTTTGTCAAAATGGTCACAAAACTGTATCCGCCACATGCTTCGTCAATGTTAAGGCCGTACCTGAATTTTCCGGGTCCAGTGCTGCCCCCATTTAAAAATAAATAATTTCAAAGAAAACGGATAAATGGGGGCAGCATTGGACCCCGGAAAATATAGATACGGCCTTAACAGCAATATTATCCGCATCTTCATCATAGCATTAATCTAAGAATCTGCCTAATATTGTACCCGGCTTAAATGTTCCCATGATCCTGGCGGCATTGCCATACTGTATAGCGATGGAAATTCTCTGAGCCAGATAAAATATGCGGGCGTCTCATTTGTCCGCTCATTCTTTGACCAATTTTTTAAGGAATGTAGGTCTTATACCTACAAGAGTTATTCATTTTGCCAAGTTGAACATACATTAAACCGATTGGCAATATCCGCAATATCTCAAACTGTTTGTTCAGCGTCGGCATGCTTGTTTGTTCGTGCAGATGTCGTATCTTAAGTCGAGCTGTAATTGATCAACTTGAGTATTATGATGCAGATATGAAGCACTGTAAGTTAATATTATTCCAGCCTAGAAACAGATCTCATCATAAGTAGGGTACCTACTATATATGTGTTTGCATAAACTTTAAATAAATGAATAAAAACTTTTTATTGCATCAATACAAAAATTAAAAAAAACTACAATTGAAAAAAAAAAATCATAATTACCATGGGCGGTCTTATCGCTTAGAGCGCTTAGAGCAATCTCTTTCACTAACTTTACTGCACAGTTTGTAAAAACAGTATATAAGTGTCGGACCTAATGCCATATAGCATTTTCTAAATGCTATAATGCCATATGGCATTAGGTAAAGGTATCTAGATACCTAAAACGTTCAGTATTGAGTTAAATAAATATAAAAAAAAATAGCAACAACTACAAAGTTTCTTTTTTAGGGTTCCGTACCCGAAGGGTGCAAACCGACAGACAGACAGACAGACAGACGGACACACAGACAGACGGACAGACAGACAGACGGACAGACAGCGGAGTCTCAGTAATAGGGTCCCTATTACTGAGACTCCGCTGTCTGTCCGTCTGTCTGTCTGTCCGTCTGTCTGTGTGTCCGTCTGTCTGTTCGTCAGCCACAGGGCTCTATCTCTTGAACCGTAATAGCGAGACACTTGAAATTTTCACCAATTATGTATTGCTGTGGCGAATATAACAACAAATACTAAAAATAAAAAATAGTTAAAAATTAAAGGGGGTCATCATACAAGAAACGTGTTTTTTTCAGCGTTTTTAACATGAACTTCATATTGGCATTAACTAGATACTTGAAATTTTCACCAATTATGTATTACTATGACCACAATAACAACAAATACTAAAAATAAAATAAAGTTAAAAATTAAAGGGGGTCATCATACAAGAAAGGTGTTTCTTCAGCTTTTTTAAACATTGTACGGTGGTACGGAACCCTTCATGTACGAGTCCGACTCGCACGTGCCCATTTATTTAGTCCTGTTTTACTTGACGTCAACCCTCCTTTGGAATGCAGTTGTAGCACAAAATGACGCACTCCCTTAGTCGCCTCTTGCGACATGCACAGGAAGATAGGTCCTATTCTAGGCCAGAAACCGCACGGTAAAAAGGTTCTGGTATATAATACTAGTAGTTTGCTCGGAACTGTGAACTAGCGAACCCTATAACTCGGCAACCCCTTGACCGATATGGCTCATGTTCGAAATTAAAAATACTTAGTTACATCTACAAATTCGTCTACTAAATTTCATGCAGCTCTGATTAAAACTAATCTGGCTAACGTCGAACAAACAATGTTTGTTTATACATATATACTTACATACATACAAACGGCCCGGATTGTTAAAGTAGACTCTTAAAACTTCGCTCGCTCGTTCAGTTATATGGATACAGATACATTATTACGTCTTTTACTCTAACAGGGAAGACAGAGCCCAGGGCCGTAAGACCCAAAGGCCACATTTAGCGTGACGGCGGGCGTTGAGAAAAAGCTTAGAATACCAGCTGCTTTTCTTCCCGCGCAGATCGTAAGAGCCGATCGCGAGAATGGGCGAGACCGCGAGGCTCTGAATCATGTTAAAAGGCGATGCGGCTCTTAACCCATCACTATTTTGTTTTTGTTTTTCCATATTAACTCCCGCCGTCAATTATATAGCAAAGGGTAAGATCGCCTCAAAATGGCAACGGAATCACAAAGTCCCAACCCTCTACATTTACCGTTCAAAACTTTATTATCTCAAAATTTCCTTTAAGTATGTAAAAGATACAGCGGCAGTAATGATAAATGACCTGTGATCTAACACTGAAGTTAGGTAACAAGTTAACAAGATTCCCCGACTTGGGAGCGAGTTAAATGGGGAAAATGTACTTCGAGTTACAGCGCGATCGAGTTTATAAAACTTGGAATGACATCAAGTGTTTTAGAAAATGTTCAGAGATTGGGGGATAATTTTGTTTTAACCGACTTTGGGAGTTGAGTTGTGTCTGTTTGCTAGTAGAATGGTTGGATGCCAAGAATCTCGGACAAAGATAAGCAATACCTACCTATTTGTCAATAGAATAACTAAAAACAACTAATTATTTGAATACTTTTAAAAATCTAAAACAACGAACTAAATAGTTTAACACTTGGATCGCGGAAAAACTCACCGTGTATAAGACCGTGTGTGTTTAGCGAAAATTAATTGGTTTTTATTTTTTTACTTAAATGACACTTGACTATTTAAAATAATGATTAGAGCCGAAAAAATCTTTCTAACTGAGGTAGTTAACACAAGTGCATGGAAAACTTAACATAGATATCCATGTTCAATATTCTACATGTGAATTTTCCTAAATTACAAACATATCCAAGTTGTGTGTGACAATGCTAGTGTAGGGCAGCGGAGCGCAAAATGTGGCTGCAAATGAAGGCCAGGCCAAAAGGCCGTCGAGACGGCTGCATCGGAAATGTCACCTCGCTTTGTTACTGTACTCAGTATTTATTATATTCATACTGTAATTTGTATCAAGCATGTCCACTTAACTCCGCCGACAAGAGCCTTAAATTAAAAAGAAAAAATTGTAACGTAAAATTAGATATACAGATTATCACGTCTTATCTCTGACCGTATAGACCGAGCCTGGGGCCGTTAGAGACGAAGACGGGCGTGAATTGGAAAAAAATAATTATAATAGCATCACTATTAACATGATTCAGATTTTAGCCCATTCCCTAGATCGGTTTTTTAAATCTGCGTGGGAGGAGGGGCAGCGAAAAGCTGGTAAATTCCAAGTTCTTTTATTTTCACTAAAGGCCGTACCTGAATTTTCCGGGGTCCAGTGTTGCCCCCATTTAAAATAAATAATTTCAAAGAAAACGGAGATATTATTTAAAATTTTGCAACTACCAAGTCTAAGATAACCCTTCAAAGTATTTTATGAACCACTGTTTACAGTTTAAAGTGAGAACGTTAAGCTTTACTACGCAGATTTGCGAAAAACGGCCACTTTTGGCAAATGTGCGTAGTAAAGCTTAACGTTCTCATTATAAACTGTACTACTGTAGTGTAAACTATTTAAAATGGGGGCAGCACTGGACCCCGGAAAATTCAGGTATGGCCTTATCCTTTACCGCTAGAGTTGTACCTATGTAGGGTTCTTCTAGGTTTTTTGGTTTTCTAAGGCTGTGAATATAGTCATGCATGATACTATCGAACCCTTTTTATAGTCAACGAAATTGAGATAGGATGGCATTTCAACTTTTTGTTTTTTTTTTCTATGCTGTCGGTTTAATGTCCCACTGCTGGGCAAAGGCCTCCTCCGTCCTCTTCCTTTCGTCAATCTTCTGCGATATCTTGCCATTTAGTAAATTAATTATCGTAGTCATCTCGCCATCTCGTCCTCGGTAAGCCTCT
Organism: Acrobasis repandana; assembly: GCA_963576875.1. Lineage (NCBI taxonomy): Eukaryota > Metazoa > Arthropoda > Insecta > Lepidoptera > Pyralidae > Acrobasis > Acrobasis repandana. The sequence continues at coordinate 22,722,961 of OY756218.1, read as the reverse complement.
CTCCGACAGCCATCGGCAGTCAGATAACGTAACAAGTTTCGCCCACCTTTCTGGAAACATTTGACGTGCCCAGTCCTTTATAATAGGTCAAAACTTGAGCAGAGATGCAGGATCACGATGGAAGTAAGCAGGTCACTTCCAAGCAGCCGTCACTTCCAAGCAGCCATTTTGTTAATCTGGCAGGAGGTCAAATGAATTCTTGTGTCAAAAAAATGTTTAATAGATAATCAATCTCAATATCAGGTAAATATAACCCTCCCTCTAGCAAAGTCGAGTAAAATACGTTCAACGAAATATATAATAATAAATTAGTCCAAGTATTCCCTAGCAAATGGTGGCTTCTATATTTTACGATAGAAGCATTTGACTTAAATAAATAAAAACCCATCTGGCTAATTTAAAGTAAACCGATTTGTTCCAATAATAGAGTTAACAAAACCTGGTGTTGTTTTTGTTAAAGAAAGGCGGTAAAAGCTAAGAGTTTTCTATGACAACTCATTTAAAGCTTCTAATAACATTTTTGTTTTTCAAGAAAATTCTCTTTTAAACGCCGAAGTAATCCTCACTACGTAGACAAGTAGATCAAATTAGGGGGGTGTTTGATTTGCCTATGCTTTTAGGAAAAAAGAGGAGTAGGAAAACCCAGAAGTAGATAAAATAAAAAGTATTTTTTTTAGCGGAGGAAAGAGAGATAAGTAAAACACTCCACCAACAAGAGCGTGGCTCTTAATTTATACAAGAATAAAAAGAAGAGGATTTTCCAATACAATACGCATCAGGAACAAAAACATATTTTTGGCTTATCAGGTAGATTATTTAAATACTTACGTATTTTCTTTTTTTTCACTTACTAAAAATGCTTTCGTCCGTCTGCCTGTACTCGCCCACCAGGTTATATTTTTTAGCCGATTTTTATGAAAATTGGCACACAAGTTCCTTGATTTATTAATTTTTTTTATTCTATCGTAATTTTTGATTGGAGGAGAAAGAGGGAAAAAAAGGGGAACTTTACTGTAGCGTTTTTTATTGATGGATTTCAATCTTTGACAGGCAAATGGATTTTACTGAAATGGCTTTGCTAAACCAGAGCCAAGGGGAAAGTGTTGGTTATTGCATGGTTATAAGAGCTCGCGAGGACTACTATTTTTGGTTTCGAAATTTGAGAATGAATTCCCATGATGGACTTGAGTTACACCAATGCCACAGACTTAATAAGAGTATTTCATACAGAACGGAATCTCATACGGTCCCGCGAAATATGCGTCCCTGTTCCCTGTCCCCGCACCTCTCGTGTGCACGGATGGATGTATAGTTTCATTATTGTTCGTAGCCTACACTACTTGTAGGCTACGAACAATAATTCTCTAGAAATCTAACGCTCCTACATTCACCGCTTCGATTCTGATTTCATTTACGCAAACTAACAGTAATTACTACAAAACACTCAAACACACACATAGACAAAGATACATGCAATTGGTCGCGACAAGGTCACGCACGCGTCATCGTTGCATCGGTCGAGCAGCCGGCTGTCCCGAGCCACAATGAGCGGTGAGGTGTCAATAGATGTCAAGTATTATTAAAATGTTTATTTACTTACATATGAAAGGCGAGTTCTGTGTTTTTCGTGTCTGTATGGCTTCTACACCACTTCACAGCACATGACGGCATTTTTAATGAATCGATTATCGCAAAAACACAGCAATACTCTCAAAGGAAACTTTTTGCAACGCAACCGCACGACTCGAGTGTCACGGCGAACTGTCGCGCCGCGCTGTTCATATTTTAAGCCCCGCCCGCCGCGGTACATATCGCGGGGAATGATTTTTCGGGATTAGTTAAACATCTAGATAATTATATTTCGATGAGTGTAGACTTATATGATACTCAGAGCCAATGCTGAAAACTCCAAAACATTAATATTGTCCATCTCAATTCGAAAAACATAAACCAGTTCGTATCATCAAAAACGCCCAGGGCTACCACCACGGGCTAAATTAACATACAAAATTACCCTTCACAGAATCAACGGTTTATAAAAAATACCCATTAAATTGCAACCGAACACCCTTTGAAATGGGAATTTCGGTTCTTCTCAAATTAGCGAGTTTCGGGGTTATATGACTTTTGTTACGGGCGCCCGTTTGCGTGGTATTGACAATCAGTAGGGTGGAAATAAGTAATAAGTATTCTTTTGCTGGACAGACGGGGCTAGGGATGGAGTAATGTATTATCGACTACACAGATTTAAAATTAAAACGATCGAACGATAAATTGTTGACGTCAAATCATTTACGGCTTGTTTATGTACGACTTTTCAGTTATTTATTCTAATTGTAAATTATTCACCTACTTTTCGGATTTTTTAATCACTTATTGAAATACTATAGTTTATGATTTAAGTGTAATAAAATGTTGATTCCAGTTTAGACAGATTAACACACAAGCCGGCGAAGCAAGTCTATGTAGCCGAACCGTACCATGCTATTTTTTTCAAAGCATTTGCGAGCAACAATAATACATTTGCTCTTTTGAATGTTGTATTTTATTTTTATGTTTTTTTGGTACAATAATGTTATTACAAACAAATAAACAAACATTATATTTGTTATTGCAAAAAATACAAACAAAATGCATGCGTAGGCAGGTGATAGGAAACACCCAAAAATCAAGTTGCAAACAGTCGGATAATTATTTAAAAAAAAATGTATGTGATATTTGGTCTATGTGGATTTTACTAGATGAGATACTTATATTAATATTCCTTTCAAATCTATTTTGGTTCTTCTATCTCTTTCTAAATCTTAATTGGTTATGAAAAGATCGCACAGTTAGTTCAGCTACGGTGGAGCCTGGCCCCACTCGAAAACAAACGCGATATCCACAACCATAAAACTATCGACACATCGCCGCACTAATCGCAGCGCGATAGGGATGAGCCAAATTGATTTTAACACAATAAAGACCCGCTGAATGGCGACCCTATTTGTAGCGATGACACGCCACCGATCCATCATCCGCGCCTTTATACTGGCCCTAAGTCCTGACAATTTGTTGCATGTTGCAATGGATTTTATTTTCTACGCACTATTTTTGTATTTTTTTTCATTGCTACTAAATAATGTTTGTATGTCCTAAATTGTACTATTTTTCACTCATCCCATGTGTCCTAACACTCCTAACTGTATCGCATTGATAATAAAAACGTACAAAAAAATGTACTAATTGTACTCGGCCTTAAGAAAGCTGTTGTTGCATGGTAAAAAATCCTCAAGTATTAATGCAGTCATAAATAGAATACTTAGGTTCCTACTCGTTTATCTATCTTAGGTTGAAAGATGAGACAAATAAGTAATTATGAATATTGTGAATGGTTGTATTTATTTAATCTTTATTGTCCATCAAATACAAATTGTACAGAACAATAGGCGAACTTAACGCTAAAAGCGTTGTCTACCAGTCAACCTTTGGGTTATACAGAAAGTCTAAATGTGGGTTGCAAGATAAAGTGTAGTATACATAAAATACACAATGTACATTGTTACATAAATATATATACTGGGTGGCGCAAAAGTACTGGCACTAAAGAAAATACTTTTATTTTTTTTATATGACATTTTCTGTCATTCTGTTGTTGAAAATTGTGTAGTGAACAAATGTAAAATACACTGAAAATAAACATGGACCGTTTTACTCCCCAAGAACGTGGAATAATTGTGTCAATGTTCTTACGGAATAATTCATCAGTGATAAGAACACAACGTGAATTTCGTCGACGATTTCACCACCGTCCAGCACCGATTGGTCGCACAATTCGACGCTTTGCCACACGCCTTGAAGCAACTGGCTCAACATTGGATAGACCTAAGTCTGGGAGACCAAGAACAGGCCGTTCAGCTGAAAATATCGATGCTGTGCGCGAAGATGTGGAAGAGTGTCCAGAAACATCAACGAGGCGACGTGCCACGCAATTGGGCATTTCCAGACGGACCCTGCAGCGTATTTTGGTGAAAGACTTAAAGATGTTCCCGTATAAAACTCAAATGACTCATCAGCTGCTGCCTGCTGACCACCGAGCTCGTCTAGATTACTGCCAGCGCGTCATAAACCTCAACCTTGAAGAGGATGATTTTCCTTCAAAATTGGTTATGAGTGACGAAGCGCATTTCCATCTCTCAGGGCATGTCAATAAGCAGAATACTCGGTTCTGGGGCACTGATAATCCGCGCATTATTCAAGAAACACCTCTACACCCACTAAAAGTTACTGTATGGTGTGGCATCTGTGTTGACAGAGTGATCGGACCCTATTTTTTCGAAGACGCTGGAGGCAATGCGATAACTGTCACTGGAGAACGCTACAGAACCATGTTACGAGAGTTTTTGATACCCAGTTTGGACGAATTGGGGCTGGAGCACATCTGGTTTCAACAAGACGGCGCTACGGCACACACAGCGCGCGACACTATGGACTTAGTGAGGGACGCTTTTCCAGGCCGAGTTATCTCTCGTTTTGGCGATTTGCCTTGGCCTGCAAGATCACCCGATCTGACCAGTCCAGACTTCTTTCTTTGGGGTTTTTTGAAATCTCGGGTGTATGTGAACAAGCCACAGACTCTCGCAGCTCTAAAAGAAAACATTCGTCAAGAAATAACGAACATATCGCAGGAAGTGTTACGGCAAGTTATGCAAAATGTCATAAATAGGGCTCAAATGTGTATCAACTCTGGAGGTCACCATTTAAAAGACATCATCTTTAAATCCTAATGGTACGAAATTTAATGGCACAAATATACATTTAAAAAAACCTAAATCTAGTTTTCTAATTTAGAAAAAAATTTATAGCTGAACCAAATAGGGTCTTTACTTTTGCGCCACCCAGTATATATTCTTAGCTTCCCGAAACGTGGAAGCTTAAAAAAAAACAAAAAAATAACAACACGAATTGATTTTTAATCACAAAAACAGGATTTCAATTTATAACTTAACAAAACTGATAATTCGAAATAATGTAAATCAACAATCAACAATTTTAGCTAAAAGAATTTTTAAATTTACAAATTGAAAATAACGCAAACAAAAATGCAAGTCAACCGGCATAGATTTCCCTAAGTGATGTGATCGCTATGAAAAATCTCGCTCGAATGAGCTGTGCAGCGGTTTATATGGACGCGCTCCCACCACTCATCACCCCCGCTCTAGTAGCCGACGGGCGTCTCTGCTAACAATATATATATATATATATATATATATATACCCTATACATACACCTACATACATATATATACGCTACATATACTATACATATAAATAAATAGATAAATGCAGCAATTCTTAAGCTAGCGCGACTAGGAGCAGTTCGAATGGATTCAGGAAGCGCGTTCCAGAGTCTTATTGCCGTAATGGCGAAAGAGAAGAAAACCAGTACGGTGAGAAGGAATAGAAAGGGTCAAAGTATTAGAAGAACGCAGGATTCTTTCATGAGTGGAAGATAAAAGTTGAAAACTTGATTTGAGGTATTTAGGTACAAGGGGATTATTAAGTATATTATAAAGTTGACATAAAATATGAAGATAAAATATTTGCTCACGTGCACGCCAACCAGAGTGCAAAGAGTGCAGCAAAATCGTCGGGTCTCCGCTCCTAACACTCGCCCTGATAATGATCGTCTAAATCGATTGAAACCTAATCACCTTTTCGACTATATTACATGAGTAAAGCAGAGCAATATTCATATTTGACCACCTCAGTGGTGAATTGATTAACACTCTTGTCCACCAATCCGAAAGTTCTGGATTTGATTCCCAGCCAAGGCAAGTTGGAAGGCCTTTTTCAAATTGTCCTGGGTCTTGGGTATTTATCTATATATGTATTTATTATATAATGTAGTATCGTCACAGGCCGGAATCTCCTAAGGTACGCGCAATATACGTCCCCGTTCCCCGTCCCCGCACCTCTCCCCCGTTTTCGCCTCGATGACTCACGTTGGCCGTCAAGAACCGGGGGAGAGGTGCGGGTGCGGGGAACGGGGACGCATATTGCGCGTACCTTAGGATATTCCGTTCTGCTTACTCTTACTGTATTCTGTTGTATCGTTAAGTTAGTGTCCATAATTCTTCGACATCTTCTACAACATCCACGGAAAGAATTGGAGTGGTCCTAGTCTACTCTGCGGGGAACCACACGGCTTCATACGCTAGTTTCAGTAAAACAAATTACTCATATTCGTCTACGTACATACATACGTCCATTACAGTTTTATTAGTTTTTCAAACACTGAAAACGTCAATAGGTAACATATTAATGTGGGATATAAGTTGCTCGGAATTTAATATAGCTTAATATACATACATGATGATAGAATAAGTAATTTCTGATCTCTCTTTGATAGGCATATTTTGTTTCATATTAAAAATGCTTGGATAAATCCGTATTCAGATTTATTGATATAGTAAAATATTATTACGCTGCAATATTTTGATGTCAAAATACTTGGCTCGAACCTCTGGGTAATTCAAAGAGCAACTCTAATTCCCCAGAACGTGGGCCTGCCAAGTTTTTCTTTATTTCAGCGAGTTCCCGGTTGCATCATGTGCTACTTTGGAGCCCGGGATAGAATTTTCCGCTTTTGAAGGAGATAACTCCTACAAATATATTATGCATGTCAAGGGTAACTCTCTTTCTTCATGAAAGGTTTCTTTGTCATTTGTACCCTACAAATGTCAAAAAGACGAGTGATCAAGACCACACGTGCTAATCCTTTGAACGACTAAAAATGCGCCTTTTTGAAAACGCTCGCGCAAACCATTAGCAATGTGACTCCCATTTTCGAAAATAGCACTCCTACTCGCGTTATATTTTTACACCGTTTCTTATTTCATTATTTATTTCAAATGTGTTTAAATTGTAATAGCTAACGTAATTAAAAATCTTAAAATATCTCGTAACTAAACTTGAACAAGCTCCAGGTGTGAAATTACTAAAGAAACCGCAAAATTCACAGAACGGCATCCGTTGAAATCTTGCAACATACCTTCATAACAATTTCGCTTTTCTAAAAGTATCTCATTATATAAATAGAGCGATACAATTTGGTACACATCTGGGAATTTCACTTTACAAAATTTTGGACTTTATGAATCAAGTTTTAAAGTCGACTTTGAATGGAGTTTTAATTTTAAAAGTGATGATAGAATCGATATAGAATTGAATGCGACAAACACAATGATTACAAAGCAAATCGGTAGAAGAAATCATTAAAATTGTAACATAATAATAAAGGGGTTCGTTTATAATAGGCGTTGTATGAAGGGGCTCATTGTTAGTTGTAGGTAATTTCCAAAACGCGAGTAGGGTCCTTTTGTAATCGTATAAGCGTAAATAGTTACATTATAAAAAATATAATTTGCCAGATATTTTACAAAGGGCCTGGAGCGTTCTGGTAATCGTAATTTGGCTGCCAATGCCAACAGGATAAAATTAAATATATTTTTATCCGGGAAACATGTGAAGCACAGAAGTATGTAAGGTATTACATACAGAACGGGATCTCCTAAGGTCCCGCGCAATATGCGACCTCCTTCCCGTGCCCGCACCTCTCCCTCGTTCTCGCCTTATCAAGGGACGAGAACGAGCGAACACGCATTGCCATGTGAACGGCGGCACGCGGCGGCAAAATAGCGGGGGAGAGGTGCGGGGACGGGGAACGGAGACGCATATTGCGCGTACCTTAGGAGATCCCGTTCCGAATGTAATACCTTACTATCTTCTGTGCCTGACATTATTCCCGGATAAAATTATATTTTATTTTATCCTGTTGGCATTAGCAGCCAAATTATTCTGTGTGTGAGGCTTCCATGAGAATGTTAAATTACGAAATTAATGCATACGGGAATCAACGCGAAACATATGTTTGTACAAGCTTTTATTTAGCTGGACCTGTTTCTTGTTGTTTATTTGCTTGGGTCATATCTTGTAAGTTAAATTTGAGCCACTTCTCGGTTTCAGATTGAGATGAAATTTTGTATCCTAATGTAAATCAGATGACAATGCAATATTATTAGAACAAGAAGCTGAACTGATGATACAGCTGGAGAGTGGCTTCAGGAACCCTGTAAAAAAACGACGTAACCCCAACGTGTTTGGGATTATTATTATTTATTTGCGCTGATTTGTTAGATTATTTTGACTTGTTTATTTAATCATCATGTCTTTTTTAGTCTCCACTGCTGGAGCACGGACCTTTCTGTACTACCAGAGTCATGTATTAGTTAGAGCAGTCAGATGATTTGGCCTACACTCTCCACGCTGGCCAGATGGGTTAGAGAGGTCTCATTGTTTTTATAAGCTTTGTTTAGCTTGTATTTCCTAAGTCTGTTCTCCTCTGCCGGGAACCACACGTCTTTATTATTATTGTACTTGTTCATTTGTTTCATGACAAAATTATTACAAACTAATCGATAGTAAATTATTAAACAAAAATAAAAATTAGGTACAACTTTACAGCGTCACGTAAGTATTTATTCCTAATAGAATAGACAGATTACTTTGGGACTTTCGATTCTATGGAGACAGAACCCAGGGCCGCAAGACAAAGGCTACTTTTCTCATGAGGTGGGCGAGAAGGTGGAAAAAGAAATCAAAATAGTGATGGGTTAAGCCGCATCGCCTATTAAGATGAAACGGAAGCATAAGTGGCGCCCTCATTTGAAATAAATTGTTTAAAACTAAATATAGTGATATTTTTTTTAAACAATTTAAATGAGGGCGCCACTTATCCTACCACTTCACCTTAACATGATTTACATTTACTCCCATTCTCTCAATCGATCTGCGCGGAAAGAGACAAAAAAGTAGCTGGTATATTCTTACCTTTTTCTTTACTTTCAAACTAGCATGGGAGAAGTATTACGAGTAAGTAGATAAGTACATGTTAACATAACCACATTTTAGTTACAAAAACAAACGTTGGCAATCTAATTAAATAGACTGGGAATTAATGGAGTGACAATAATCTTATGGCATCACGTCCCCGGATAATCCCGAATTTAATCAGTCCACCGCAACCCTTATAAACCGGGTATCGCACCGGGTCGGGACCGTCGTCGGTCGGAAATTCTGGGTGCTGAGTGTATGCCTAGATTTATATTAAAAATGTCTAGACCAATCTAATCTTCTTATCAAGTGTTATACATATAGGCGACACTGGTGTCAGATGTTTCGAACTGTCTTAAGAGTCCCGTTACAAACGTAGTCTAGAAGAAGACGTAATTTAGAAGAACTAGTATATAAATTTATTATAAAAATATAGTAGGGAGATACTTACTTTATTTTACTTTATAATAAATTCATATATAGATAAACTATATAGTTATATATAAAATATATAGTTAAACACTCGACTTGACCCAGGACAATTTGAAATAGGTAAACGGGCAAGTGCGAGTCGGACTCGTACATGAGTGTTCCGTACCATACAATGTTTTAAAACGCAAAAAAACACGTTTTTTGTATGACGACCCCTTTAATTTTTAACTTTTATTTTTATTTTTAGTACTTGTTGTTATAGCAGCCATAGTAATACATAATCTGTGAAATTTTCAAGTATCTAGTTAATGCTTTTATAAAGATCTAGTTAAAACCGCTGAAAATAACACGTTTCTTGTATGACGACCCCCTTTAATTTTGAACTTTTTTTTATTTTCAGTATTTGTTGTTATAGCGGCCACAGAAATACATAATCGGTAAAAATTTCAAGTGTCTAGCTATTACGGTTCAAGAGATAGAGCCCTGTGACAGACGGACAGACGGAAAGACAGCGGAGTCTCAGTAATAGGGTCCCGTTTGCACCCTTTGGGTACGGAACCCTAAAAAGGCATTTATTTACCAACTTGTCCTGACTGGGGATCGAACCCAAAGACATTACACCACCGAGGCTCATAAGCCCGGCTAATAACGGTTTAAGTTTTGTGTCAAGACTTGCCACATGTCATTTTGACCGCTATCTCTTTTGCACTTGTGAGGGTGACCGATATCGTATTGTTTGTCGCAGACAGCTATGGTGGTACAGTAAAAATATAGGTAAAAAGGTACGACGAGCATGTATGATTTGAAACCCTTTAGATACAACCCGCTTAATCAAAAATTCATTTTCATAAATCCTGACTTCATCTCCTCTCAGTTATTACATACTCATTTCATCAATCCTCTTTTCTCATACATAGACATATACATGACTCATCCAATTGGTTGAATCGAGTCCTTATTAATTCCTCTAATACTTGGGGGAGCTAATTCCTAAGACCCTGCCTGCCCCGCTTAATCAACGGCGGAATGGTTATTACTTATTTTTCTTTTCGCTATGCAATTATAGGATAGATGGGTAATTTTTCAATATACGCAATATTTTTGTGGGGTTGACTTTTGGTCGTGTGTTTCAGCATACGTGAGTATTAGTTTCTATTCTATGGTTTCAGATACATATGACAGGGTCTCTATAGAGTAGGATTTCAGCACACACACACACACTCACATACACACACACACACACACATCCTTATTAGATGTAATCACATATAAATTGTAACTATTGTAAAGATCTAAAGTTAAAGTAGATAAAGAAGAGCGAAGCCTCCTGGCACAGGCATCTTTGATTGCCTAAAAGGAGACTTCAACACCTAACGAGTATACGTAAGATCATCTCTGTTAACATAATAAAATCATTTTTTCTATCATTATTACCAGGTCTTACTAGTCTCCACTATAGGAGCACGACCCACTCTGTACCAGAGTATCTTACTTAACCAGAACAGCCAGATAATTTCGCCTACACTCTCCACGCTGGCCAGACAAGTTGGAGAGGTCTCATTGATGTTTGCTTATAAGCTTTGCTTGTGTTTCCTAAGTCGCCTTCTACGACATCCACGGAAAGACTTGGAGTGGTCCTATTCTACTCTGCCGGGAACCATGTTGAGTAGGATTTAAAATAATTTTTATTCACTTTGATCTAACAGTCGAATCATCCATATTTTTACAAGCTTTTATTTAACTTGCAATGTATGATTAGTTCGGTCAAATCTTACAAGTTAAATTTGACGCATATCTTGGTTTCTGATCGAGATAAAATTATAATCAAGACTATGAAATATTATTATTACAAGAAGCTGGTCTGAGTACTTGCAACTAACAAAGCTTTTCAAGTCTTCCCGCGGATGTTGTAGAAGGCGATTTAGGAAACACAAACTAAACAGCTTATCAATGAGACCTCTCCAGCGTAGAGAGTGCAGTCCATGAAGTCATCTGACTGCTCCGGCTCATATTATAACTCTGGTACACAGGGTCGTGCTCCTGCAGTGGAGACTAAAAAAGACCTGATTTTGATGATGATAATATCCATTAATCGATATCAAAACAAAAATACCAACTTCAAACATGAAACCAGCCGTATGGTTTTCACCGATGAAACATCAAAAAAGAAACTTTCGAACTCTTAATTGCAAAAAGAAGTAACAAATACTAATCCTCGCTTGTCTTCTAGATTAACCATTTGAGTGGGATGTTAATTTGGTCCTTAACTCACCGAAGTTTGCCAGCTTAAGGGATTTTAAACGCTCAGTGACTTCGGAAAGAGTTTGACCTACTTTTTGCCGATTTACTTCGATTGCTTTGTTTTCGTTGGCCTTTTCAGCCAGGTTGATCAGATACATATACATTATTACATCTTATCCCTAACGGGGTAGACAAAGCACAAGGCTGTAAGGCCCATAGGCCACATTTGGCGTGATGGTAGACCTTAAGATGACAAACTAGTGACAAAATAGTGATGGTTGCTAGCCGCATCGTCTATTAACATGACTCAGATTCTCGCCCGTACCTTCGATCGACTTTTACAATCTGCACGGGTAGAGAAGCAGCAGGTACATTCTAAGTTTTTTCTTTTCTTCTAAACCAGCATTAAAGAATGGTTGATCAGACAATCTTAAGATCTCAATATATGTAGTTTATTCTTTCTTTTATCGAGTCGAAAATGGCTTAAATTATACAACGTGGTAAAGATATTAGCATAATAAATGAAAGCTCATAATTGTACTAATATTTCATGACGGTATGCAAGGAATGATTAAAATCCACCCAGTAGTTTTTGAGAAATCAATTTTTTGCAGACCATGGATCAAGATAGACACAGCAGCGTCTGTATGAATTTGCGTGTCGATCTAAAGTCAAATTGATTTCATTTAGGATCAATTGTATCTTCATTTGTATGACAAATTTATTAGATCGGACATTCATTCTCTACTCTTAAAATACTTAAGTCTGCCGTTTTGAGCCGTAGAAACTCGTGGAAAAACGTTGGAGGAAGTAATTAAATTACGGTTTCATAATCTTCTATTTAAATTATTTTAAATTTCCCTGTTTGTTGTTATTCGTTTTTGGGGTCAAATCTTGAAAGTAAAATTTGAGCCGTTTCCTGGTTTACGATTGACATGAAATTTTGGATGCCAATGTAAATCAGATGACAATACAATGTTATTAAAACAAGAAGTTGATCTGATTATGGAGCAAGATGGTGGCTATAGGAACCCTGTAATTAAACGAAGCAACCCAATCGAGTTTAGGCTTATTAAATTTGTATAGAAAAGTTGTATGGTCTCTCAGATTTTTTTTCAAAAGAAAAACTGGTAGTAACCATAGTGAACATATTTAAAACGCCATCAGGAGTCTGAAAGCAGTACTTGACACCGCTGGTTCCACTGAACTTGACAATAAAAACAGAAAGGCTCTTCACTTTATTTGTAATAATGAACTCTTGCTGGGGAAGGGGTGGGGGCTCCATGCAGTAAAGTTTACTGGAAGCACTAATTCCTTATTGCTTCAAACAAACTTCTTCCTCCTGTCTTAAATTGAAAACATATGATGAAATATTCGTCACGAGTGGGATTCGAACCCATCACCTCTCATGCCTTTACTTATAGTAGTGTTTAAATCAACTAAGCCATCATAACCTGAAATTACTATCGTGAAATCTTGCGCTTTCGTAAGTTAAGCAAGTACCTCGGGCGTGGTCCGCACTTGGATGGGTGACCACAAGTGCCACAAAAATTTCTTGAGCTCCTCCGTGGTTTGGAAGGCACGTTAAGCCGTTGGTCCCAGCTTATCAATAAATGACCGTCATACGCCTTTAAGTAGCCTGAGAAATCTAACATTAGTGTTGGCCCACATTTAAAAAAATCTCTAATAGGGCAAACGGAGCATTTTGGGTTTTAAGGCTCTAAGCAGTCAGAGCTCAGGGCCCCAAGACCCAAAGGACACTTTTATCGTGATGATGGGCGAGAAGGTGGAAAAAGGAATCAAAACATTGATGGGTTATTAATATGTTTGGCATTTTCACCCTGTTCGGTTTTACGATCTGCGCGGGTAGAGAAGCAGCTGGTACATTCAAAGTTATTTCCTATGTCCCAGATCATTATAGAAGAAACAAACAAAACCATCGTGATATTTAAATGTGTTCTGGCTAGTTTCAGCTAGAATAAACTTTTTTTTGTTGTAGACAAACATGGAAGCAACTTTTGTTGAAAGCAGAAGTGAACCTTTTTAAGGGTGTCTTTTCCAGTAAAATGTTAATGTTTCCAAAACAAGTGTAGAATGGTGGTGTTTGACACAATTTATGTGTCGCGGCGCCGGCTAATTGGTCGTGAGGACTCCGACACCGCCGTTTCATTGCACCCTGCTGAGGTCATACAAGAAACTATGGCTTTTATGAGTGTTTACTATACTTTTCATTATACCATGCTTGTCTGAAAGCTCTATGACTTTTATTTAGCTTTGAAGCTTGTGAATTGACTCAATTGAAACTCGAAATTATTTAGTCAAATACCCGTGCTGTTTGAAATTGGCATTACACTATGATTCATTGTATAATTTGTAAGCATATGCACCTCCCTGGAAGTTATTCTGGCGGCTCCCATGATCACAGGTTGATTTTTCTGTATGTATTTTTAATTACACTGGTAACCTATTACTGATTTAGAAGGATACTTTGAACGATTTTTACGATGTTAACAGGAAAAGAAAAGACGGTATTTTTTTTTTTAATTAATGGCTTGACGCTACTGCGTATTTAGCCAGGAACAAGTTAATAAAACGTGGGAAATTCTTTTTTCCTAACAAGTTACAATCAAAGGTTGGTGTAGGCCTTTGATTGCTTTCAGTGAGCTTCTGGTGACAAATCTATACGAGTCCACTGGTTTTTATAGCCGACTGAGTGGCGGACGACGCCCGAAGACGCCCACACAGTCCGCGAAACAAATATCACTACAGCCGTACTATGACTGTCCACTTTAACTATTTCACATATTGTTCATGAGCATGAGCATTTATAACACCAAACAACACCAATTTCATATTATAAAGTCCACTTAAATCAATTTGCAAAATAATTTAAAGAAAACCCTAACCGAACCCCTTGACTTCCCGCCAAAACCTCCTTACGTACCAGCCGATATCTTTCTTTGTTTGTTTGTCGCGTACTGGCATCATTTATTCTGTGGTATTGGTAACCACGCTGGGTTCGATCCCCAGCTTGAGCAAGTTGGAAAATGGTCTTTTCAAAATTTATTAGTCTTGGGTGTTTTTCTATTTTTTTTTTCATAAAATACATAATTCTATCGCTGAGTTAGTATCCGATAATACTATTTTTTTTAAATACTTTGGGGCTAGCTTAATGTGTGTAATAACTCTTGTTGAATATGTTTCTGTTATTTGGAATAACATTCCTCGTTACCATAAAATATTTAAGATTTTTCTGTCCAGTCGATCAATTATAAAATATAAAAATACATATTTTTAATCCTAATTTTATACCCAAAACAGCCTTACGCCGCCATTTTAGAATAGAATAGAATAGAATTACTTTATTGCCAAAAAGAAAACCCACAACAAATAAACATTTCGAACCATTTGGACGTTTAGTCATGTAAACAACCATGTCCCGGAAGGATTGTTTATGGCTGGACCGTCTAACGTATTAAAATAAATAATATCATAGTAGTGTTTTAGGGTTCCATACCCGAAGGGTGCAAAAGGGACCCTATTACTGAGACTCCGCTGTCTGTCCGTCTGTCTGTCCGTCTGTCACAGGGCTCTATCTCTGGAACCGTAACAGCTAGACTCCTGAAATTTTCACCGATTATGTATTGTGGCCGCTATAACAGCAAATACTAAAAATAAAAAAGTTGTAAATTAAAGGGGGTCGTCATACAAGAAATGTGTTTCTTCAGCGTTTTAGAACATTGTACGGTGGTACGGAACCCTTCATGTTCGAGTCCCACTCACACTTGCCCGTTTATTTAAGAAGTTATTTTGATTTAATTGTTGCCAGCTGTTTTGAATTTAAAACTAGATTTACGAAAACATTTCCCATTGTGCGTTGTTTCTAAGAACCAATAAATTCCTCTATTTATCTAGTGTATTCTAAAAAATAGTGAAAGTGCTCCGAAGGAACGAAGAAGAATGTAGTTTGTGTGGATTTATGCGTTCCGGAACGAAGGTTAATTAGTGTGTGTAGGAATGCCATTCACTGAGCGACCAGTATACTTAAATGACGAAGACTTTTCGTGTCGACAAAAAGCTCTTAAGCCCTCCGTTGGATATTTGGTCGACGACAGGTTCAGAAAAGTATTATTCTAATTAGTCCGTTTTGTAGAATATCCAAAAATAATAGACCCGTATTTTTCAGTTTATCAAAAATGTAAAAAATCACAAAGATACATAGCGCCGCTATGTAAAAATCGTACTTAGTCGTGATGTCATGCAAAATTAAAATGCGTTGTATTTTTGTTACTCAGAGAAAGGAAAAAATACGTGTACAATATTTTTCTAAATACGCCAAAATATTCTTCCAGTCGTCATGCCTATTCACATAATCATTTTTTTCTCATAATATCAATCGATATTGTTTCAAAATGGTGCATAGGTAAACTTCTTTATATAACAACTAGCTTTTTCCCGCGGCTTTGCTCGCGTATCCCACGGGAACATTACTTTTTTCCGGGATGAAAGGTACCCTATGTTACTTCTAGTACCTCCCAGGATATGTGTACAAAGTTTCATGATGATTCGTCAAGTAGTTTTTGCGTGAAAAGGTAACAAACATCCACGCTTTCACATTTATAATATTACTAGCTTTTTCCCGCGGCTTCGCTCGCGTATCCCACGGGAACATTACTTTTTTCCGGGATGAAAGGTACCCTATGTTACTTCTAGTACCTCCCAGGATATGTGTACAAAGTTTCATGATGATTCGTCAAGTAGTTTTTGCGTGAAAAGGTAACAAACATCCACGCTTTCACATTTATAATATTAGTAAGGATTATTATTATTATTATTATTATTATTATTATTATTATTATTATTATTATTATTATTATTTTTCAAAGACATTCCTCTTCTCAGCTGTTAAGCTGGTATTTTTGTACTTCTATCACGGGCGTGAGCCAAGTGATGAAGCAGTGAGTTTATTTATTATTGCTGAATTTCTACAATATCTGGGGTTTCATCACCCTGCAAGAATTTTCTAACAATTCTACACGTGTTTAAGATAGCAGCTTTTTGCATATTTATATATGTGTTATATATTATTATTATTATTATTATTATGTTTATGAAATGTTTCTTCTCTCTTTTACCGAAAAGAGGTTTAAATAACACGGGCCGAAGCCAAGTGCAAAATGTTTTAAAGAAATGAAATTAAGTCTCCTTGCACAAAGGTTAGAGTATCAAAGTAAGCGTAACTGTTTTATCCTAGGAACTTTCTTGTAATGCGGCATGTATTTAATATAACTGCCTTTTGTAGTGTGTAAAGAATATTTGTAGAGATATTTAAAGTATCTAGGCTTGTGTGAAGTGTTTGGGGTATAACAGCTGTCGTAGATATAACTATTGGCACTATCCTTACACACTCAACACGCCACTGGGTCTGTATCTCAATGGCTAGGTCCCTGTATTTTGTCAATTTTTCAGTATGTGTGTTCTGAAGGTTGTGGGTATTAGGTACAGCGATGTCTATGAGGTAAACTACGTTATTGGTTTTGTCAAGTATAGTAATGTCTGGTCTATTAAAGTGAATCGTTTTGTCAGTGATAATGGTTATTATTATTATTATTATTTTTCAAAGACATTCCTCTTCTCAGCTGTTAAGCTGGTATTTTTGTACTTCTATCACGGGCGTGAGCCAAGTGATGAAGCAGTGAGTTTATTTATTATTGCTGAATTTCTACAATATCTGGGGTTTCATCACCCTGCAAGAATTTTCTAACAATTCTACACGTGTTTAAGATAGCAGCTTTTTGCATATTTATATATGTGTTTTTCGGTAAATCTAAAAGTTTTAGGCTATTGTGTAGATGTTTGGGAATGACTCCGGTTGACGGAAGAACTACAGGTACTATATAAACTTTATCTACTCTCCATATTCTTCCTATCTCTTCTTTTAAATCAGTGTATTTATTTATTTTTTCAGTTATGGTTTTAGCAAGGTTATGGGTATTGGGGACTGCTACATCTATTAAATAAGCTATTTTGTTTAATTTATCTTGTAACACTATATCGGGCCTGTTGTAATGAATGGTTCTATCTGTTAATATTGCACGATCATAATATAGTTTATAATCGCTGGTTTCAAGTACTGAGTTTGGTGTGTATTTATAGTATGGTAAGGGATTGTTTGGTATTAGTTTGTGCTTGATAGCAAGCTTCTGGTGAATTATATTTGCAATTTGGTTGTGTCTATGGGTGTAGTCAGTTTGAGTGAGAGTTGGACATGCTCCTGTGATGTGTTGAATGGTTTCGGAATGTGTGTGGCATTTTCGGCATTTATCATCTACTAAAGAGGTGTCTTTGATAATATGTTTGCGGTAATTCTTAGTGTTTATAATTTGGTCTTGAATTGCTATTATAAAACCTTCAGTTTCTGGGAAAAGGTTGCTATGTGTGAGCCATTTATTGGAAGATTCAAGGTCTACAAGAGATTGTTCAAGATCATGAGGGTGCCTGCCGTGCAAGACTTTAGATTTCCATTGGTCTATTTTTTGTTTTTGGGGGTCATCGTTATTTATTTCTATTACTGTGCTTGAAAGGTTAAGTGGCGTGTATTTATTGTCGTTATCAACTACAGCTTTGTGAATATTACTAGTTTCGGTTTTATGGAGGAAGAAAGATTGGAGAGAACTTATTTGTTTCCGCCATAGCTCTTGGATATCTATCAGACCTCGCCCTCCATTTGCTCGCTTTATTGTCATTCTTTCTATAGCTGATTTTGGATGTAGGTGGTGATTTTTTGTGAATATTGTACGGGTTTTGATTTCTAAATTATTCAGATCTGTCTTAGTCCATTTTACGATCCCAAAGGAGTAAGTCAGTACGGGGATGGCGTAAGTATTAATTGCTTTTATAAAGGACTTTCCTATCAGTTGACTTTTACAAATAATAGCTACTCTGTTTTTGTATTCATTAGCTAAGGATGATTTAAGAGATATGTGATCTAGTTGAGTTGACTGATGGTATCCTAAGTACTTATAAAGATCATCCGGTTCCATAGCTTTTATGACTTCTTCATTTATTGTGTAATCTCCTGATAATACTTTACCCTTTCTTATATTGATTGTTTTACATTTTTCTATTCCGAATTTCATATTAATATCTGCACTGAATTTAGCTGTAACGTCAATTAATTTTTTCATATCCTTTTTGTTACTAGTATATAATTTAATGTCGTCCATATATATCAGATGGGATATTGCGGTCTGTGGATTATTGGGTTTTAATTGATAACCTTTATTTTGATTGTTGAGTAACTGAGACAGAGGGTTTAAAGCAAGACAGAACCACATAGGGCTCAAGGAGTCTCCTTGATATATACCTTTTTTAATCTGGAGCTCTCTGCTAATAAGAGTATTATCATTGTTTCTAACATGCAAATTAGTTTCCCAGAATGGCATAACTGCTTTTAAAAATGAAATGATTGATGGGTTGATTTTATATATTTTTAGAACTGTAATTAGCCATGTATGCGGGATGCTGTCATAAGCTTTTTGATAATCTATATATGTGCAGTGGAGATTTCGTTTCTTAGAATTTGCTTGTCGATGGATAGTAGAATCTATTATGAGTTGCTCCTTGCATCCCATGTGATTCCGCCTGCAACCCTTTTGCTCTTCGGCAATAATATTGTATTTTTCAAGATGTTTGGTAATTTTGCGGCTGATTATTGAAGTTAATATCTTATATATAGTTGGGAGGCACGTAATTGGACGATATTGGGATGGATCTTGAAGATTGCTACTTTTTGGGATCATAAACGTAATTCCTTTAGCTAGAAAATTTGGAATTTGTTGTGTACCTAATATGATTTCCGTAAAGTTTTTGGCTATTGCTTTATGTAAAATAACAAATTTCTTAAACCAAAAATTATGTATATGATCTATCCCGGGAGATTTCCAGTTGTGAAGCTTAGCTGTTGCTGTTGTTACATCCCTTTCTTCAACTTCTTTAAACTCCATTTCATCTATTCCGTCCCATCGCATTTCTTCTTCTTTTATCCACTCTGCTTCTTCATTGTGACTTTCTGATCTCTCCCAAATATCTGACCAAAATTCTTCTAATTTTTCTTTAGCTACAGGATTATTATTGCTGCTCGAACTGTGTGGTGTTTGTGTGAGTTTTTGTGTGTCTTGTTTAAGTTGCCTATAGAATAACTTCTCGTTATTATTAAAGAGTTTATTATCTTGTTTTCTTTTGAGCGCTTTTTTGTACCTAGCTATTCTATTGGCCTTTAATGTAAGTTTTTGTTTGAGTGTATCTAACACTTGTTCGGGTGTATTGTTGTCCCTTTCATGCCTTGTATGTACTTTATTGTTTCTTAATATTATTTCTATTTTGTTAACTAATTTAATTGATCTATTTCCTTTGTTATACTGCGTTAGTCTTCCTATATCTGCCCGTAATTTCACTATATCATCTTCAAGACGAACTTGCCATGCATGTTTGTGTTTCGGGTTGTGTTGTTGATGCTGTGTTTCAGAGAAAATTTTATATCCTAATTCTATTGTAATGACATATGCACTACAGTAGATAAGTGTATGTATATCAGTTAATAGGGCATCTGTAGTAATAAATCGGTTAAGGATGGTACTATTAAATATGGACACCAAATTTGATAACTTTTTGCTATAATTCAATTTTGGGAGTTTTGGTCTCAATGTAGGGTCTGTTCCGGAATACTGAAGTAGTGTTGCTTGCAATTGATCGCTTAACTTTTGTGTATAAACATCTGAACAGGTTTGCTCTAAAACTTCTATTTCATTTTCTAGAAGCAATGTTTGCGTGAATGGTGTTTGTGTGGAAGTGTGCGAGGTTTGTGTGGAATTATCACAAGTGTTTGCATGTGCAATGTTAACATCTGAGTATGAATTTTGTAACGTCTGTCTCGATAATGAGGCATGCAATGTTGTAAAATCTTCTTCATCTATAGTATGTAATAGTGGTAACGATTGGGGTTGTGTACTATTACTTTGGTTTTCTTGTTCAAGTTGCTGTTGTACATCATTTTTAATCTGGTTTAGAATTTCATCTGAAAGGTATTTATTTTTAACAATTGCTCTCCTTTGATCCGATATTCTTTGTTCCGACACACTAATTTCCGGATATTTTTGTTTGAATACTTCATGCAGGGTTTTTCTGTAACAGGTCATATCAGTCTCTAATTTAGTTGTGAGATAGTAGGTGCGCATGATAAATATATTCACGTCATTTGGCCATTTCATACGCACTCTGGATTTTCCCGCCTTAGTGGACGCAGGTAAAAAGGTATTCACCTCCTGCGTAGCATCTGAGGTAGGATTAGAGATGGGGGCTAATAGATCGCTAGGATCTTCATCCACAGAATTTAATGATGGAGTGTAAGATATCGTGCTGGGTGTGGGGCTATATGGTTCTACTGTTTCCGAGGTGGACGCAGGGGATGTACTTCTGTATCTATTACAAGTTCGTCTAATACTTCTCCTAAGTGATTATTATTATTATTATTATTATTATTATTATTATTATTATTATTATTATTATTATTATTATTAATTATTAATTATTAATTATAAGTAAGGATATTGAAATATAAAATTAAAACGATATGACTGATCTATGACGAAAGCTCACAATGTACCTCTTAATAAAAATACCTACACGTAAAACAGTTGCGTGTTTTTCTAAGATTTCTCTGGTTTGCGAGGAAAGAAAAAAACTTAGAATGTATCACCTGCTTTTCTTCCTGCGCAGATTGTAAAAGCCAATCGAGGAAATGGGTGGAAATCATGTTAATAGGCGATGCGGCTAGCAACCTATTGTGATAGGTTGCTAGCCGCATCGCCTATTAACATGATTCCTTTTTAATTCCTTTTTCCACCTTCTCGCCCACCAAAAGTGGCCTTTGGGCCTTGCGGCCTTGGACTGTGTCTGCTTAGAGCCGCAAGACCAAGAAAATGCTCTATCTGCCCCTTAAAGGATAAATACATAATAGTGTATATGGACTTATATAAGATTTATTTACACTGCCATAAGTCTCCCAACGATTTTTGTCAAATCTCGCAACCAGAGTAGGCGTCCTTACCCGCGGTTTTTGTCGGCGTTTTAACAAAATTTATCGTTTTTCTTTTTTGCACCGGATTCCGTCTGTTTGTTTCTTTCCACTCACGTAGGTTAGTGCATTTGTTACCTTCGCTAATGTTTTGTTGCCCAGTTTCAGGTATGTTTTTTTCCGGAATACGGTTTGTATGAAGTTTTATTGGCCGGTCGCAGCGGTAGGTCAAATCCTAAAGATTTTGAAAAGGTATCGAATAATACATATTTTTATTTTATTTAAAACTTTAATAAGCCATTTGTATGTGTGTACAATAAAGTGTTAATAAATAAATAATTAAGCCAAAAATAAGCTTAGGTAGACTTGTACACTTTAAATAAATAATCCCTGTTCCCAAAAACACTTGGTTTGGTTGGTTTGGTGGTTTTTAATAAGGTTTACCTAAATAATACTCATTATTTAGGTAAACCTTATTAAAAACCTATTAAGCCATCCGGATTAAAAGTTCCCATTTGTATCGCAAAATTTTCACTTTCTCAGCAACCTATTTAAAACTATTGGCAATGCGTCGATCTACTGAAACGTGTTAAGCCTTTGACATGTCCAATACGCAAATAGTCCATTCCTGACTCCGTCCTAAATCCGACCCGTCCTCATTGAGTCGTGGAGCTCGATTTTTGAATTTCTATCCTCCAACTTTCCTTCACATATTATAATGAATTGTAGATACTTGTGAAAATAAGAAATTAGTCAATAAGTAAGGCACTCATACCAGTGATTGGTAAAATCTCGACCTATAAAACCGTCATGTGCTAAAAGCTACTTCCTATTTGCTAACAATTTTCCACATACTTTATCAATTTGTTTTTCCCAGATAAGGCCACTATCAAGTTGTATTCCTAGAAAGATAATATCGTCGACCTGTTCGATATTTTTTGCTTGTATAGTAACCGACAGGCGTCTCGGACGTTTACCTCCAATTTATTTCTTTAAATAAATTTATAGATAAAATCATCCGATATGTATGACAAAAGTAAAAATATCAAGTATGTATAAGAATGCAGATGTAAAGCGCACTATTTTGAATCGATGAAGTTTAAAAATTGAACTCTCAGTCCCAAATCCCACCAGTCCTAATTCGGCTCTGGCTTAATTTAAAACAGTGTCCAAAGTGATTGATCGTCTATCGAACCATAAATAGTTTCTAAAGCGACAAAATATGAGTAATGGAATTACTTTGATGGATAGGGTAGGGATCTAGCTTTTTTAGGGTCATATGTGAGAATAATCTAT
The DNA here is from genome assembly GCA_963576875.1 of Acrobasis repandana. Classification (NCBI taxonomy): domain Eukaryota; kingdom Metazoa; phylum Arthropoda; class Insecta; order Lepidoptera; family Pyralidae; genus Acrobasis; species Acrobasis repandana. Next base: position 22,700,044 of record OY756218.1, on the reverse strand, counting down.
CAAAAATTGTTGGGTTCAATACGTAGATGAACATATTGTATAATCAGTTATTATTATAGCTACAAATTCGTTAAGTGATATACAATTAGGTATTTACCTACCTAAGAGTAACAATATGATTTATTATTAGAGTCACGTATGTATAACTTTCATCCTGGTCTGGGTGAAACAAAAAACTTAGATTATACCAGCTGTTTATCTTTACGCGCAGATCGTAAAAGCCAATCGGGAGATATTGCGTGGATTGGAGAATCCTGTTGATAGGCGTTGCGGCTAGCAACCTATATCATTATTTTGGTTCCTTTTGCCACATTCTCGGCCATCATTACGCTAAAAGTGGCATTTGGGCACAAAAAACAGTAAGAGTATTACATACAGAACAGAATCTCCTAAAGTCCTGCGCAATATGCGTCCCCGTTCCCCGTCCCCGCACCTCTGATACTACCCCGCACCCCGGGGAACGGGACGCCGGAGATTCCGTTCTGTATGTAATACGCTCTTACTATTTTCTGTGATTTGGGTCTTGCGGCCCTGGCCTCTGTCTACTTAGAGCCGCAAGACCCAAAATGCTCTGTCTGCCCCATCTATACTAATATTATAAAGCTGAAGAGTTTGTTTGTTTGTTTGTTTGTTTGTTTGTTTGTTTGTTTGTTTGTTTGTTTGTTTGTTTGTTTGTTTGTTTGTTTGTTTGAACGCGCTAATCTCCAAAACTACTGGTTCGAATTGAATAATTCTTTTTGTGTTGGATAGTCCAGTTATCGAGGAAGGCTATAGGCTATATAACATCACGCTACGACCAATAAGAGCAAAGTTATAGTGGTAAATGTGTAAAAAACGGGAGAAATTATTTCATCTTTGAAGCCTTCCGTTGCGTGCGCCGTGAAAACGGTTCAAGATACACAAAAAATATGCATTAAAGAATAATAGCTCTTTTAATGATCTAAAAAACAGTCCGCGATAGTATATGTCTATCTCTTAAGATTAACTCACAAAAACCGTTTTTATGGTACCTAATTTGGTCGAAATAATTTGTTTAAGTTGTATCAACATAATAATATTAATCTTTATTCAAATAAATATGTTGTTGGTTAAGAGTACTTCATCTATACTAATATTATAAAGCGGAAGAGTTTGTTTGTCAGTTTGTTTGTTTGTTTGTTTGTTCAAACGCGCTAATCTCAGGAACTAATGGTCCGATTTGAAAAATTCTTTTTTTGTTGGGTAGTCCATTTATAGAGGAAGGCTTTAGGCTATATAACATTACGTTCCGACAACCACGCGAACGAAGTCGCGGGCGCAGCTAGTTAGGGATAAAAACGTGATAGTGTATCTTTGTATGAATTGAAAATAAAATGCAATATGCCGTGTGGTTTTTGGCCTCCAATAGCACCACTCTATCTCCTCCTGTGGATGTAGTAACAGGTGACGAAATACTTAAGACGATACACGGTGTCCAGTGCTGCCCCCATCTGAAATAAATTATTTGTAAGGTAACGGAGATATCATTTAAAATTTTGAGCTAGTAAAACCTAGATAACCCTTCAAACAAAACTAAAGCTTAACGTTCTCACTTTAAACTGTAAACAGTGGTTCATAAAATAGTTTGAAGGGTTATCTAGGTTTTACCAGCTCAAAATTTTAAATGATATCTCCATTTCCTTACGAATAATTTATTTCAAATGGGGGCAGCACTGGACACCTTGTATCGTCTTAAGCACTCATGCAACAACTGCACTCTTATAGAGTGTAGAGGAGAGTTGACGTCAGGCAGGCAGTCGGTCGTAAACCATAGCCAAATCAATTTAATGATTCCAACTTTATTTTTGGATCAAGGGTTGAAGAGCTTAATTTAAAATTCTAAAACAACAACAAAAAAGAAAATATTGAAGTCGAAAACGAACTTAAGACAGTTTTGTTCTGATAGCAATTTACTTAAGCATGTCGAAGTGTTCACTTTTCTAACAATTCTAAGTAACTTTCTTCCCTACAAACAGTATAGTTTTTAGGTCAAGGATGAAGCTATTAAAGTTAATCGTAACTAAAAAGAAAGGGTTTTTCCGTGTCTGTAAATGGACAACACCATAGGTCAATCTTTGGTTATCTGTTTTTTTTTATATAAATAAACAAACCGCAGTTGTAGTTTGTAGCATACGCATAAATTTCGCATGCGACATGCGACATACAGTCGGAAAAGTACTGTCAGCCCGATAGCTGTCACTCCAACAAGTGCGAGACATCTAAATGCGTTTATGCATAAGTTTTCTAGATTATGATAGCGAAACATAGTTTTCCGTGCATTTTATTTGCGTCACTAACAAGTTTTATGAACTATAACATACTCGTATTTAGGCCTATCAAATTATCAACTGTGTGTTTTGAGTTGGTTGACCCTCGACCTACCTCGTAAGGGAAAACATATGACTACATCCCCTTGTCCCTACATTATTTATTATATATCTATGACATCCAAAATAAACTTCATTCAGAGCCTTGTTCAGAGAAGTAGAAAAACCTCAAACTTGATGGATGGCCTTATTAGTGTACATAACACCGGGTAGGTTGCCAAAATATGTTGAACGTTCTTTAAACATTAGAGTTTGCACTGATGACTCTGAACGTTGAACTGAAAATAGACTTAAATCCTTTATACTTAAGGTCACATTTCTCGTATTAATGAATTTGAAAGTGTGAAATTCAAGTTCGCAAAGTTTGTGTAGGGATACACCTACTGAATTACGCAAATGTTCGTATAACTTCTCATTTGAATCGTAATTCGTAATTAGTAAACACATTCTTCTTGTGACGTATAAAGATAGTATGTCATGCAATTTGATATCTGTTTAGGAGTTAAACAATTTATGACTCAAAAACTCAATATAGTTTTTACAGCGTTTGATAAACATTGCATACTATCACTGCTGATAGACGTTTGTGGAAGGCAAAGTAAATGAATATAAAACTCTCAAGAAAGTTGTGTGTATATTATTACTAATGATGATTATAACCCTCGGTATTGTGTTGAGAAATATGAGCAAAGGAGAGATTTAAATGTTCAAGCGTAAAATATCTTCACATAACCTGACCAAGGTTGCTTGAAATCATTGAATGCGGGCCGCTTCGCATAGGGAAATTTGGGAATTCTAATAAGATAAAACAGACTTATAGCAGTGGGCATTATGCGACTGAAATAATATTATGATTATGAGGTTAATGGGTTAAAAATTCCTTTCTAAAAATATACATAACCAACAGTTATTTTCAAACGAACATGGTTTTTCAATCTGCCGTAGCGTCGATTGCGCCACGGAAATTCGACCGCGCATTTTCCGCAATAGTGTCCACGCAAGATAGGATAAAACAGACAAGAATTTCTTATCCCGTCAACGCGGGTAATAAATGATCTAACCAACCCTTCGGCGACGGTAAAGCTTTTAGACCCTTGTTTCCATCCCTGGTTTTTCCCTTAAAACAAAACTTTGGAAATATTGTGTGGTTACTTCGCAGACTTAACGGTGTCGGTAATTCATGAAGGAAATTTGGAATGTAAGATTCTGACGACTAAGTATGTAGTTTCTATTGTAATTTGTAAGGTGTTCGAAACAAACATTGCAGTATGTAAAACATGATTTGCCAACACATTCTTCCTCTCCAATTTGTGTCGTAAGAGGCAACTAAGAGAGGTATATTTAAGAAAGAACGGGCAGTAGCGTCCTCTGTGTTAAGACTTTGGTGTCTTATCATTATAACAAAAAACGAATCACAAATTTTAATTTATAAATAAGTTAGATAAATTTATATTTTAGAAAATTATTACTATACTATTCGTTCTGTAAATAACTTTGTTTGTCAAATGATTACTTTTTATAATGTTATTTTTTATAATGATCATTTGTAATTAGCTTTTTGTCAAACATTAATGAACCTAAGATTTTATACCATCTACTGCGGTCATCAACTCGTCTGTCTGCCCAACTTAAAATCCTACGGTAGGATTTTAAGTTGGGCAGGCAGACAGAGGCCCTTAGTCCAGTTGGGACTGATTTATAGGCTGTAAAGAAAGAAAAAGAGATTTCTTATGAAATAAGCAGTACCTATGTACTCTATTTTCTTACTTAGTACGTTCCTTTGTTTGTATGTTGTGTACATGACTTTTGTAAATAAAATAAATAAATAAAAAGAAGACTTTTCAAATAAACTTAAAGCACACAATCTAATTCAGCCCAACCAATATATCGCAGGTTGGCTGGAAGAGATCCCTGTATAAATTTGCCATTGTATATAAAATAATAACATATCAACTAAAATATAAAATAAATCTGTGCCGTGACCCTCCAAATTGGCCTCCAACTCAGCATATGCTGGGGTTACGTAAACGCAGCACCAGCGCTGGTCTTCCGTTGGAGCCAAGTTACAATAGTGCCTTCACGGACACTCGCACATTTCATTGTCACAACAAATCTGCCTGCACGTATGGTGGCAAAAAGAAAAAGAAAAATAAAATGTTTATGACACTGTCACTGTCACACACACACAGTCAGTTGACAGTGACGTGACGGCTTTATGACAGCAAATGATGAAATTGTTATGGATGAACTAAACTAAAATAATACATAACTAATCCTTTAAAGTTATAAACCTAATGTGTGCTGTAATCTAACCTAATTTGCGATACATTTTCGCAAGTGACAAAATGACATAAAAAAAAGAAAGATAACATCTAACATAATTTGCTAAGTACCTACTAGGTTAGGTAAAAACCCAACGCTTCTAGGTATTTCTAAACCACAGAAGTGAAACTAAACATTCTACTTTACGTCAGTGAAAAAAATCAAACAGTGAGGATATAATCTTATTGTCAAAAGTATTCAAGAAAGAATTAGGAAAAGAAATAGGTAGGTACCTAACAAGAAACATACAAATACACTTCACTTCGTTGACCAATCTATTATATATGCTCAAAACAGCCAAACATGCTTATAGCTCAACATTTTACCTACCACGAGCTTCCGGATCAGATGTAAGTACTTAGTTATTATGGAAAGATAAGTGATTACCAACAAGAACTTACGCAAACTCATATATATATTTACCCATAAATAACTTTCATCAATAAAATGTAGATAGCACTTGTGTCCTGTCTGAGCATTTGCTCTAGCATGAACGCTTTGAGCCTGTATTTAAAACCAGAAATTAACTAACGTAACAGGTTGCCCATTGCCTTTTAAGAAAGATTCCAAGCTCCTTTGCGCAAAAGAAGTAAATACCTAGGTAAATCTACAAAGTTCCTCTTTTATTTTAGTTAGACCAACATAACTCTACCAAACTTCACAAAAATATATTTTTTTGAATGCAAAAAACATTGCTTACCCATACTTTTTACGACTCAATAAATCATTTAAAAAGGTGGGACTGTCATTGATGAAAACCAAACCAATGCCATTTTTCACACCTGATGCACTATCCGATCCAAAAACACCAATAAACCTACCCCTCGAATGAAATTTATTTCTAATTTGGCACAAATTGTCGCGGTTGCTACGCGACGATGATTTATCTCTGTCGAGTCTCCTCAATCCATTGTTCTGTATGAGTGTAGGGGATTTAATATATCAAATTTTCTTTGTACGTTTGCTTCATATCTACAATTACGTCGGGAATGTTTATTTGTATGCAAATTGTGAGTAAAGATGAATTGTGCTTCTTTTTCATTTGTGTCATCACTCGGGTTTAGATGAATTTATTTTAGTTGAGTTCTATTTTTGAGCAATATAAGATGGAGGGTGTCAAATTAATCTACGAGTAATATTACAATAAACCGGTCAAGTGCCGAGGTGCACTCGTACATGAAGGGTTCTGTACACGTTTCTTGTATGAAAACCCCATTTAATTTTAAACTTTATCTGATTTTAAGTATTTGTTGCTAAAACAGCTACAATACTAAACTCTAACACAATGCAACTTGCTGTTCCTTCTCACCGTACTGGTTTATTTTCTAATTCATTTGCCGTGACGGCTGTTCGGCTCTGGAATGCCCTCCCTGATAGCATTACGAGATCACACAATCGTGATAATTTCAAAATGCTGGTCAAGAAATATTATCTGGAATCAAATTAAACTCTCTCTGCTGTATATAATATATAAATATGTGTATGTATGTATATGGTTTAGTATATACGTATGGTATTTATTTAATGTTTCTGTGGATATATATGTATGTATGTATTGTTATAAATCTTTTCATGTATTATTTAATAAAATTATGTTGAAATTAATAATATTTATATTAAGTATATGTATTTATTGTGTAATATTATGTAGGAATGTTGTATTGTAATAGTACTAAAACTTGCACCCCTTCTACCAACTTTTCGATGTGTCCCAAAGGCAAACTGGTAGATAATGCATAGCGTTAAGTTTGACCCATTTTAATCAATCAATTATGAGATTGTGTGCAATAAACTTAAATAAATAAAAAAAAAACATAATCGGTGAAAATAACAAGTGTCTAGCTATAACGGTTCAAGAGACAGAGCTCTGTGACAGACGGACGAACACACGGACAGACAGCGGAGTCTCAGTAATAGAGTCCCGTTGGCACCCTTTGGATACGGAACGCTAAAAAGCAGTTCGTTCACTTCAACACCTTTGTCTTACCTGCGCTATAGATATAGAAATTAAAAGTATCCTTAATAAAGGATCCTATAAAAAATGTTTGACAAATCATATCTACAATTCTGAAACTGTGGACTGCCAACTGTTTATAATTTTGTATTGTAGCCAATCATATTGACTGAGTCAGGAAAGTATAATTCTATTTAGTCCGTCAATAAGTTTCTCAAAACAATAAAATTTAAAAAGACACAGAACACCTAAAATCCGGAGTGAGAGCTTGCTTGTTACGTTAACGCTCAGTTAAAATCGTACGAAGTTGTGACGTCATTCGAAATTTTAATGGGCTGTGTCTTCGCCACTTTTTGTTTGTCAAAAGAAATAAAAATACGTTTGCAATATTTTTTAATAATCTAACAAATGGGCTAAAATATTTTTTCAGTCATCATAACTAATGTAGAGAGTGCAAGTTTATGGGTTGACTTTTATCAAGGAGCGACTGAACCCTTTAATATAAAGAACCTCAAGTATATGTTATTTTTTGTATTGACGTCATGAGTGTCACCTACTGTATTATTTTACTGTGTATAATAATGATATACACACAGTAACTGGCTACTTTTCTCCTTTTTAGGGTTCCGTATAAAAAATTAAAAATGGAACCCATAAAGGATCACTCGTCTGACCGTCCGTCTGTCACAGCCAATTTGCTCCGAATCTACTGGACCGAATCAGGTGAATTTTGGTAGGATGGTGTACCCAAACACATATGTGCAAAGTAAATAAATATTTTTAAAATAAGGGGGTCATTTTCGGGGGATAAATTAGGAAATTAAAAAAAAAGGGTTGGAAAACTTACTGTGTCATATATCAAATGAAAGGGCTCTTAAATATATTTTTGTCACAACTATAAAATAAATAGTTTTGATTTTATTCATGAAAGAAGGCGAAATTAGACCATTGATCACACCCCCTGATCTCCGAAACTACTAAGCCTAAAATTTTGAAAAAATACGAAATATAGTTCATTGCTTGTAGATTACAGGAAAACCTATAAAAATTCAATCAATTGTACGGAACCCTGTCCACGCGAGTTAAACTCGCACTTGGCCGTTCCCGGCAGAGTAGAGCAGGACCACTCCATCTCTTCCTGTGGCTGTCGTAAGAAGCGACTAAAGGACTTAGTACAAACATCTCATGCTACAATTTCATTACCAAGGTGGGTTAACGTCGAGCGGCCGGTTGTTAAACTTTTTGCACAAATACATTCCCAAAGTGGGTTGACGTCAGGCAGGCGGCCGGTCGTAAAACTATGACCAAATCATTTAAACTGTTCCAGCTATTTCGTCTCCATTTTGCAAGGTCTTTGGCATCCTTGGGTGACCATTGACATGCATGTTATATTTGGAGAAGAAAAAGTAAGAAAGGGCACCCCGTTCTTCAAAGCAGCACAGCTGAGGATGCAACCGGGAATGTGCTTAGACGAAGAAGAAGAAGTCTCTGTCTGTGCAAGTGTGTGGGTAGAAGTCTCTTAATACACTAAGAACTCAGGTGGGCGACTGTAAATACAATTTAACTAAGTGACAAAACTCTACCGCTCGCAATATATTTGTCAGTACGGCTTATCTTCACAAACAGTGGCGCACTTACATTCGGGTCCTATGTGGCCAAATACCTGGACTTTCGAGGACCTAGTCGCAGCTAACGAAAGAGCTCTTGAAGTTACTCTTTACTGGGGCAACCAAATATAAGTACAATAGAACGCTAAGAAGAAGACTCTCACGCAAAGCCACAGTCACAGACCATGGATCAAGATAGACAGCCTCTGTATGAATTTGCGACGTCGATCTAACGTCAAATTGACTTCATTTAGGATCGTCACTTTTAGTCCGTGTATGTAAATTTATATTGTATATTTGCTCTTTCGAATTTTGTATTTTATATGCATGTTTTTAGTACAATAAAGTTTTTACAATAAATTCATTAGATCGGATATTGAGTTATCTACTGTAAAATACCTAAATGTGCCGTTTTGAGCCGTAGAAACTCGTCGAAAAACGTTGGAGGAAGTAATAAAAAAGATTCGTTCCGTTTGTAAGTGAATTTCTTATAAAATATTGTATTGAAAATTGGCACGCCAGGTTTTCATACAAATTGGAGGACTTTCTTAATCTAGTAGTAGGTATATACAGATACTGTGGCCACAACACAGCTATGCGTTAACGATTCCATGCAAGTGTGATAAAAATATCCGCACGCGGCATGTCAATCCCCTTGTTCCCCTTTTAAAACAAATAACCTTTACCAATACAACGAACTATCCCAAATTCCAGCACCGCAGTCAATTAGTAAAAACAACATTGGCTGAATTAGTGAATGAGGTCGAAATTCGAGACTGTTTTGAGACTTGCCGCTAGTCATGGTGTCAACTTTATTCCTCACTTCGAAGCTTTAGCTAAGTGTCCTGTTACACTTAAAACAACATATTACAACAACACTAATGCAAAATTTAAAGCAATCGACAATGATCTGTAAGTCGATAATAATAGAGATGAATTTGAGGTGAAGGATAAAGTTAGTAATGACGTTTTGAAAGGAGTAGATACAGCAAATATTGCTATGAGAACGGAAGCACATGGCGGTGACATTGTTACGGATTTTTGGATTTTAACAGCTGCCCGTAATGATGAATCTGTTTTATGCTAACACCATTGTGCCCTGTTTTTCTTAATTAAATCTGTTGGTGTTTGAAAGTGCACAGAAATTCTTTGACCGTATATTTGGGGTCAGTACTTGTTTAATACTGATGTCGTAAATATTTGTATGATTTTTGACACTAAAAATTTTGGAAGTATGATTTATTTTTCTTTAAATGTTTATGATAAAAAGATTATGATAGGCAAAAGGCACAAAGCAATCAGAATCGGTAAACGGTGGGATATAAAGAGTTAAATGGATACTATGTATCGGAAAGTAAAGCCGTATATGTATATCGATATTTTAGGTGATTGCTGGAAAACCATGGATGTACCTAGGCCGATTTCGACCAGTTATTTTGGAAATCCTTGGCAATGGCCCAAAAATGACGCCCTCTGCGTCGGATGTCATGTAGCTCAATTATTTGAAACGTAGACTCAAACAAAATAAAATCAATGAAACACAATACCAACAACAGTCATTAAAAGCTCTATTCGCAGTTCCATCTTAAGTCAGGGAAAGATTTAACAATAAAATCCAACTTAGTCATTAACTCTAAACTTAATTTACCTAATGGACTTTTAGCAAAACCTCTTCAAATAATTGCTAGATAATTACGGAACCTTTTAGCATAGACAAAAGATCAGAACATTCACAATCCTCGTCTCCAAATATTTACTGAATCCTCTAAAAGTGACAATGTGTCCATGGCCTGACTCTGGTAGCGAACTAACGTCATCAAAGGGGACACTGAATGGGACACACATGAAGTAACTAAAGTGTAGAAGTGAAGCTCATATGGGTAGTAAAAATAATTTTGAAAAATAAGTACATATATTTTTTTGGATGAAATAAGCACTAACCATAATGGGGAAATAAATATTCTCATCTTTGGCTATTTCGGTCCACTCTCAACCAAAGCTATCCTAATTCTTACAAGCCTTTTCCAAGCTTTTATTCAGCTTGCCCTGTTTGTTCTTAATTGTTTGGATCAAAACTTGCAAGTTAAATTTAAGTTACTTCACAATTTTTGATAAAGGTGAGATTTTAAGTAATAAGTTAATAATAATAATATATTCATTTACCAAAAAAAAAAATTACAATTTTACTTAACCTAATTTAACTTAATTTAAACTTGTTTTAACTTATTTAATTATTTAAAGTTGACAACGCTATGTCGTAAAACATGACCCAGGGAAGTAATCCAAAGCCCACACTCATGTTTCTACAAAACTTTTAGAAGTATAGTAAGTTTTTAATATTTTTTTGCGTTGACAAACTTTAACGATATCAACTTATTACGTAATTATTTACTATGTGTATAAAATTGACAACTTAATACCTTGCAATTTTTGTTTTAAAGTGTCCAGTGAGGTAAAACTGCCCCACAAAACCTGCACTAGTTTACAAGTGTGTTATAAGAACTATTGTCACTAGATGTCAGTCATTGAGCTACATTAGGTGTTCTTAGCTGTTAATTAACACACTCCATAAGAGGGAGACAGAGCAAAAAAGTATTGATTAACCATCGATTAAGGAATCGTAGCACGTGACTTAGGAAACATAAGCTAAACAAAGCTTATAAACATTAATGAGACTCCAACCCGTTTGGCAGCGTGGAGAGTGTAGGCTAAATCCTCTCACTGCTCTAGCTTATATATGGCTCTGGTAGTACAGGAAGGGTCGTGCTCCTGCAGTGGATACTAAAAAAAAAGATCTGATCATGATGATGATGAACCATCAATCAATCATGATGGTCATGAACGGTTCCTGTGCTGGATCGGTTTCACTCTATACTTTCTCTATAGTGTGACACAGCACCCCTGTTGACAATGCCCCTGTTCCCCTGTCATGGCGAATTTATTTTGTCACTTTTGCCCCTCGCTTTCGCAAACCTAATAAGGATCAGTACTAGCAGACATCAAAATGCCAGTTAAGAACTGCGAATCCTTGCTTGTAAACTGGCCTTGGACTTGGAAGAAATCTTAATTTAATTTGGCGCAAACAAAGGGCGGCCTGCCTATGGTAGGATGAACTTGCCAGGGTTTAAATCTAGTTATAATAAGCAAGAGTTTTAAGGTCTTAGGGATGTTTCGTCGCTTGTTTATCTGGCTAAATTTCATTATTTTGTACAGAAAATCAACTAGTAAAGAATTTCCAAAATACTTGGAAAACTTTTGTGTTATTTTTCATTGTTAAATAACTGGCGACCTGTAATACAGGTAGTGTCTCTACTAGATCAGGCACCGGTTCTCTTTACTATTAGGATCATAAATTATAGTGTAATGTATGAAATTAACTTTACAATGCATTGTATATAATACTCTTTTTTGAGAGAAAAATAAAAGATAAACTAGTTATTTGCCTAATAATCATTTGATGAAATGAAAAAATGATGATTCAAATCATTTGAATCATACAGTGTATCACTATCAAGGCTATCGACTGCCTCCGCGGTCCAGTGGTCAAGGCGTTTGCCTTGTGATCCGGAGGTCATGGGTTCAAATCCCACTGCAAAGCATACTTTGTGAAAAGTTGTTTCCAGTCTGTTTAGGATATTGCAGGCTTGAATCACCTGATTATCCGAAAAGAAAGATGACTCCGTGCTTCGGAAGGCACGTAAAGCCGTTGGTCCCGAACGCCATCTAGCGTTTGTACCTATCCTAGGATTGGTTCTGGTCTACCCTTTGGGTTGCTGCGGTCAGACGGCAGTCGCTCTGTGTAAAAACCAGTAACCTCGTCAAATCGCCTAGGTTTAGGTAGCGGACCCCGGGCTCTGAAGCGTAACCGCTGACGATGCAACCGGGAATACGCTCGGATGATGAGTGTATCACTATCAAAAAGTATATTTTTTTTTAACTAGCCCGTGGCTGTTATGTCCCACAATTGGGCAAAGGTCTCCCCTTATTCTTCCACTGGTCTTTGTCCGTCGCTACTTCCTGCCATTTACGTAAGAACTTATCAAGGTCATCTCGCCATCTGGTTCTTGGGCTGCCTCCATTGCGATGACCTTCTGGTAACCAGAAGGTCGCCTTTTTTGTCCATTTGTCAGCCCGCAATGGACGAATACAGTGAATTGGAAACTATTGGCTGACTGAGGTAAAGATTTTACTCAATTGAAAAGAGCATTATTTTTTTCTTAAAAAAAAAGTTCTCATACTCGACAATATAGAGGTAAGAATTCTACAATCTATTTGTAGCATAAAATCTAAACAAAATTAAAACAAAAAACATTTTTAAAAACCTATTATTGCAGACAGACTAATAAAATACTGAGTAACTATTAGTTTTATTTTTTCAAACATATATTATGTAACCTACTTATGAGAAAAATATTTAATTTTTTACCAATTTCAATTTTATGCTACAAAAGCTTTTACGAAGAACATCAAATACGATTTAAAAAATGTTCAACTGTGTCTCTGTCATTGAATTATTATAATTTGTTTTCAAACCGAGGACTTTATCAAAACTTTGCATTTTAAGACTACTTAAAAATACTTTTCACTTAGAATTTTTCGCATCATAACATCGTAATAGATTTTTTTTTAAATTAATTTTCTTTTATTTTATATTCAGAAGCTACAGTTATTTTTAAGCTCATTTACGAAGCTGTAGAGATGTAATAAAGATATCTTATATCTTTCATAATATGTATTTTGTTCTACACTCACTAGTTATTAGTACTTACGTCAGATGCCTTTAAGCACCTTACGAAATCTCACACCAGTTCAAACTACACACCAAAAAAATCTATTGATTGATGAGGTACCTAAATATCACAAAATTGATCATCATCATCTGCCTCACCTTATCCCATCATCTGGGGTCGGCGCAGTATGTCTTCTCCTTCCACATTCCTCTATTTCCCGTTATACTAATATCTACTCCTACTATCCATGGGGATAGATGGAATGCGTAAGGCAGGATATGGATCCTGCCTTACGCATTCCATCCACCTCTTCTTTCTTTTGACGACCTCCGTGGCGTAATGGTTAACACGCTAGACCGCTAATCCGGAGGTTCTGGGTTCGATTCCCTGCCAGGGCAAGTTGGTAAATGGCCTTTTTCAAATTGTCCTGGATCTTGGGTGTTTATCTATATATGTATTTATCATAAAATATAGTATCGTTGAGTTAGTATCCCATAACACAAGTTTAAAAAACTTACTTTGGGGCTAGCTTAATTTATTTATTTATTTAATTAATTTTATTGAGCCAAAAGCTACAATAGGTAGACTTAATGCTAAAGCATTCTCTCCCTGTCAACCTTTAGGAGAAGAGAAATAGATAGAATAGTTGGCGCCTAAAATAGATAGAAACAATCCAGAAATAATAAGTACTTTTAAATGATCATACATAAATATCGTATAAAATAAATATACTATATTTATACATACAACATATTATATACATACATATATACATATATATATTTAAAGATCAGAAAGAAACGATGAATTCTCCTAATTGTTGAAAGATTCAAAAAGTAAATCATGCACTTTTTTCTTGTATAAATGTCTACTAGATATTTGTCTGATGTCCTCGGGCAATGCATTCCAAATTCCTTTACTTCTCAAGCTATAGCTTGAGAAGTAAAGGAATTGGACATGAAGCTAGATCGATAAAAGGGAATTTGAAGCTAGAGCGTGTTACTGGAGCGAAGTTGCCGATCATGCATGTCCGCAAGATATTGAAACTTACATTTCAAGTATTGCGGAGAAAAGGGATTTTTAAGAATAGAGAAAAGAGAACATAGAAGTCTCTGTTGCCTGCGCAGTCGGATGGGAAGCCAATGGAGTTTGGAACGGAAAGCAGAAATGTGATCATACTTACGCAAGCAGAAAATAAAACGAATGCAGTTGTTAAGAAGGCGGTCCAGCTTATTGAGAAGATCCACATTAAGATCTTGATAACACACATCAGCATAGTCAATAATGGGAAAAATCAACGTTTGGATCAATGTGATCTTAGTTTTAATAGGGAGAAAATTTCTGAAGCGGTTAAGATATTGAAGTGAATAAGTACCGGTCCGACTAATTTCAGTTATTTGATTAATCAGTGTGATTTGTCCGTATATATTTATTTATTTATTTGGTCTTCCCCTTTCCCTATTTCCATAAAGACGATACACTGAGTCCAGTGCTGCCCCCATTTGAAATAAATTATTTGTAAGGAAACGGAGATATCATTTCAAATTTTGAGCTAGTAAAACCTAGATAACCCTTGAAACTATTTTAATGAACCACTGTTTACAGCTTAAAGTGAGAACGTTAAGCTTTAGTTTGCATTTTTGCCAAAAGTCGCCGTTTTTAGCAAAAATGCAAACTAAAGCTTAACCAGTGGTTGATAAAATAGTTTTAAGGGTTATCTAGGTTTTACTAGCTTAAAATTTTGAATGATATCTCTGTTTCCTTACAAATAATTTATTTCAAATGGGGGCAGCACTGGACACCGTGTATCGTCTTAACTGACAAATTTTAAAAAATATAAATGATCCTAAATGTAAAGCTTATAAGGATAAAAATTATCATTTTTCGTACAAAAATCAAAAAGGTATTATAAAACGAGTAAAATCATCATAAAAAGTAAACATACCTTTTGTCAAGTAATTATAAATATTTTAGCATTTTAGCATCATTGCTTTGATACCTATTTTCCTATTATCATAAAAAATGTTACAAAAATTTATAAGTTTTAGGCAAAAATTATATCTGCGAAATTAAGCTTTAAATATTTATGCATTTTAACATGATCCCCTTTTTACGCATGGACGAAAACTTTTTGTCATCATTTAATGTGCGCGATTAAACCCCGAATACAGTTAGGTTAGAAAGGGTCAATACATTAAGTAAACGTAAATAATGACGTCTAGTTTCTTAGGCAACGGCTAGCAAACTTAAAAAGGCCCGATGGAGCGTGCCTAACTCGCCGATATTTCTCTATCGCATCATAATAGTGACCGTTTGACACTTGGCACTTAATTTTAATGTTCTAAACAGTCTCTTTTACTCCTCTATCACAAACGATTTTCACATCTATTCGTGTAACAAGAAGATTTATTTCAGCGTGTGTTGGTTTCGTAGTTATGGCTTTTAATGCAGTTTAGTCCATCAGGTTATGGATGGCCGTTCCTCGTCCACCTTTCTAAAGGCTGATGACAAAGAACAGTAATTGTACACTGCCCCACATTGTACTGGCAGTTGGTACTTTTTTATAGCTCGTGTTTGCTACGCTACTTTGTGTATTGTATGTTGTTTTTGGTACAGTTTGGAGTCAAGTTTAGATGCGCTTATTTTTGTATGTTATTATACTTATGTTTAAGAATCTTAGAATTTTACATACAAACGTAGTCTTGCTTTTATTTTGAAATGACATGTCAATAATGTGTTTGAAAAGGTGTTGCTAATTTCGAATATTGATAAAAATAAATGTTATAACTGTTTATTTTGGATTTTGGATCTTGCGGCTCTGAGCAGACAGAGCCCAGCATTATATTGTGCGAGAAGGTAGAAAAAGGAATAAAAATAGTGATGGGTTGCTAGCCGCATCGCCTATTAACATGATTCGCATTTTCGCCAATCCCTTGATCGGATTTATTAGTGGCCCATTCCTAGATCGGTACATTCTAAGTTTTTTTTTCTCCAACACTAGCATAAAAGAAAACTCTAGGAACTCAAAACAAAAATCTTAGTTAAATGGGATAGATATTATATATATAAATTATGGATAGAGTCAATTGATCGCATATCCAATCAATAATATTTCAAAAATATTTATTTTATTACTAAAATAAGTAAAAAAACATTAATAAACTAAAATTAAACTTACTATAACTACCTATGCATCTAAAAACTAAACTAGATATAAATACTTAAATAACATTGAATAATATAATAATTTCTAATATTCACCTCGTATATATTTAGCCCAAGTGCTTTTCTTTTTTATTTGAAAAAGGCCAACTTATACCATTCCTCTATCCTGTAAAAGCGATAAAATTTTTACAACCAGCCAAACACGGGCCCTGCCAATATTTAATGTAGGCGGCCTTAGCGTACACGTCCCTTTTTGTATATAAATAAGCTTGAAAGAAATTGATAGCGATGATTGATGGAAATATTGACGCAATGTTAACTCGTCTGCAATCACGTGGGGTACGGTCCGCAGGAAAGGAAACTGAGAGAAAACCTAGCATAAGTATTTCATATTTATTTATTTCATAAAACATACAATTTGGACTTACATCTACTTACACAAGTATTTATCTATAAATTAATCACTCTTCAGTATTGTTTAGTCGAGTCACCAGGTCCTTCCATTCCGTTTACAATTTGAATTACATTTATAAAAGGAAAAAAATTATACATATTATTCAAATAATTAAACATATTATTTGAAATAGTTAATACGAACAGGTGTCTAACTACTAAACATATTTTTTTTTATGTTCTAAACGGTCTCTTTTACTCCTCTAACACAAACGACTTTCACATCTATTCGTGTAACTAGAAGTAATTTTCTTTCTTATACTTACTTGAACTTGGCCAAAACTGTTAATGAATTATGTACAGACAAAAAATAAGATAACTGTGCCACCTCACGTAGTGCGCGGCGCACTCGGTGGCACAGGTATCTGGTTAATAGACTGTGCTATCGAGAACAACCCCGTATTTAAGTAAGTAGACGAGTTTGGCTCATTTTTAAACAAAAGTTTTTATACAAATTGACAAAAGGAAAATTGCCACAGAAAACTGGTATAACCGTACGTACATTAATATAAAAAGAAATACATCGTTTTACATCTCGAAACAGCAATTTGTTTTTTAAAAATCCATGTTTAGAACGCTTTTTGACCGATTAATCAATTTCGCTCACATTCGATCAAAGATATCTTAGTCTCGTTAAATTTTTCACTAAATTTCATTCCATGAAACCAATATCTTAGTACAACTGCATTGCTTAAGTGGGTTGAAGTCTTGCAGCGGTCGGTTGTTAAAATATTTCAACAAATGCATTCCAAAGTAGGGTTAACGGCTGATCGTTACCGCTAAATAATTTTAGAGGGCTTTTACTTTTACAAGGACAAGTGGAAAAGATACCATAGACACCTGACTCAGAAGTAGTTCAACTGCTGTTTGCAATCTGAAACGTGCTTATGTGAAGACGACAAAATTTAGTATTTATAGATATAAAATTTAGAGGCAAATTCATTAACCTAAACTGTAGAAATACTTAATCAAAAAACTCAATGTACCTATTACGATTCCTTTCAAAAAGTAGATTGACAAAAAATTTAAAAGAAATTTCTATCTTATTTATCTTGCTATCTGTACGAAGGGAGATGGGCGATATGAGATATGGAGACGACTATTAAATTCGCATAAAGCACGCGTTCAAACAAATACGGTGCTTCCTGCGCGGTGATCTGGAAGGTACTGTTATTTCCTTACCTTGCAGTTTTGTTTTATTAATTTTGTTCACACATATCGAATATGAAAATAACTACACTAGCTTTGTCCTTACACTTTAGCACTAAAATGATAGCGTAGGCTTCATCAGCAGGTCCTTTTTAGTCTCCACTATAGAGGTAGGAGCACGACCCTCTCTGTACTACCTACCAGAGCCGCACTCGGCCAAAACAGTCAGAAGATTTGGCCTATACTCTCCACGCTGGTTAGGCCGGTTGGGAAGATCTCATTGATGTCTAAACTTAAGCTTTGTTTATCTTGTATTTCCTAAGTCGCCTTCTATGACATCCATGGGAAGATTTGGAGTGGTCCTATTGTTTTCTGCTGTGAACCACACGGCAAAGAATATATTCAATGCTATACTACTATACTAAGCATCATCATCATCATTATTCGCAACCTTCTATCTCCCACTGTTGGGAAAAGGCCTTTCTTGATAAATAATAATTATCAATAAATAAATTACCGTTAATAAAAAATGAGTATAAAAATGTTTGTATAGCATTTATAAAGACAAATGCTGATAAGAACTACCGAAATAAAGTCATCGATACTTACAAGGTCGCCTGTAGGACTTGGTAATAAAAACATGTCTCTGTACGAGGGGGGGTCAAAAAGTTCGCGGAACGGAGGGGAAGGGGGGTGAAATAAAATACTGTACTATTTTTCTTTTTCAATATATTCCCCCTTAAGTCGAATACATTTTTCAGATCTCTCTATTAACTTATTAATACCGTCGAAAAAAAATGATTTGTCTTTGTCCTCAAAATAGGCCGAAATCGCCGACTTGACTTCTTCATCATCGGAAAATTTCTTCCCCCGAAGCTCTTTTTTTAATTTGGGAAATAAAAAATAATCACAGGGGGCTAAGTCTGGACTATAGGGAGGATGGTTTAACATTTCGAAGCCACAGTGATGAAGGGCAGCCATCGCAACGCGGCTCTTGTGTACCGGTGCGTTGTCATGCAAAAGCAGCACACCCTTTGTCAACTTTCCCCGCCTTTTCTCCTTGATTGCTTCTTTTAATTGTCTTAGTAGATTAGCGTAGTATTCTCCCGTTATAGAAACACCCTTATCTTTATAATCTATTAATAAAATACCCTCTGTATCCCAAAAAACAGTTGCCATGATTTTTCCAGCCGATTGTGACACCCTGTATTTCTTAGGGGGGGGCTGACCCTTTTTATGCCACTGCATAGACTCTTGCTTCGACTCAGGCTCATAATGATGAACCCAAGTTTCATCTGCAGTAACAAGTCTTGCAAAAATTCCTTCCTTGTCGGCGCTACAGAGGTCTAAAAACTCCTTTGAATACTCGACGCGCAGCTGTTTCTGTGGTGGTGTGAGCATTCTTGGCACCCATCTTGCGCTGACTTTTGACATCCCAAGATTGTCGTGTAGAATATTTAAAATGGTTGTAGGTGATACTCCAACCATTTCTGCAAGTTGTTTCTTCTTCAAACGAGTATCCTCCAGTATAAGATTCTCCACTTTTTCAACGATGTTTGAGGTGGTGGCCTCAATCGGCCGTCCTGAGCGAGGGTCGTCTTCAAGAGACTCTCTGCCTTGCTTGAAAAGGCTATTCCACTTGTACACCATGGTTTTCCCAGGGCAAGAGTCCCCGTATACTGATAACATTTCTTCCAAAATTTTCTGAGGTGGTTTTCCTTGCTTAGTGAGGAACTTTATGACGGCACGAAACTCGATTTTTTCCATGTTCAAGTTTTTCTTCCGGATTCACTTGTTTGATCGACGACAGGTCAAAGGTTATTGACACAATCAGGTTCAAACTTGGCATATATACTCACAAAGAGTTGCTCATTAGTTACTACCTGCGGCAGGTCCCCCACCCCCCGCTATCCCCTCCATTCCGCGAACTTTTTGACCCCCCCTCGTATCTGCTTACATACATGAATACAATACAAGTACATATTAGGTATCACAAATAACACGTTATGATTGCGAACGAGTTCAGGAACATGTGAATAAATATAACTAGGTAACATACAAATATTGTCTTGAAGATCAGCTGACCAGACCTAGTCCGTCTCATGGCGGCGGCAAAATTTCACCCGTTCACGAGTTGACGCACATATTTCTTTTCTCAATAGCATCTGGGAATCTTCTGAGTATTTTTTCACAAAAATATTCTGAACCTCTATTATGCACCTAGAGCGGCCATTTTGCGACATGTCAAAGTATATTCAAGATGGCGCCGATAGCCGGTTATCGGCCGGCAATAAATCATGCCGTGTCGCGCTGGTACTTCCAATTTTATTCTATGACTTAATACCTCAATTTGCTTTGAAGATATGACGATATTTGCCATTTGCAAAAAAGCATCTGATTTTGATATGAAACAGTAACTAATATTTGTCACGCAAAAGGCTCCATTTTAACCAATAATATGAGAGGCTAGTGGTTTTTCTCTGTATTTTGTGCTCGCGACCTCTATAGAGGTACAATCCCATACTCGCAAGACTCGAAGAGCTTTGCTTGCATCGCTCACTCATTCCATAAAAAAATGTTCCCTATTAATATAATTACATAGTATCCTTTAAGATACCTTTTAGTTGACTGGAAGAGATTCCCTATAGTGGAAAAGTGCGCCATTGTTCAGAACATAGCATTTGTAAAGCCCGGAACATTTTTATTGTAAAATATAGAATTTACAAACAACCACATACCGTTTGTTTACAAATTAAACATAGCTCTTTGTAACAATTTCCAGCAGTTCACAACTGAAAACCTTCATTCCCTAAACAATCAGTACAGTAAACGACAACAGTTATTGAATGGCGTCCCGCGGTCACGTATGCGCGCGGTGTACGTTAATACGTCGGACGTGCGTCGCCTGCCTAACGCCTGATAAAACGTGTAGCCGCGACTTTATTCTTCTGATTGTGACGACGTGCGTCCGTGACGTCACGTATGCGGAAACCCTATTTTTAAATACTGGCGCAGTTTTGGACCGATTTGAAGGGTTACAATAAATTAATATACACCGATGTGGATGAAAGACAATAATCACCAATATTTGGATATTGCTAAATATGTGTTCTGTGATCTTTTTACCCGACTGCGCCAGAAGAAGGGTTATGTTGTTCGAGTGTATCTTTGTATGTATGTATACAGGGTGACTATCGGAAATAAATATAACTAGCTTTTGCCCGCGGCTTCGCTCGCGTATCCCAAATCCCACGGGAACATTAGTTTTTTTCGGAGTGAAAGGTACCCTATGTTGTTCTTAGTAGTCCTAACTATGTGTATGCGAATTGTCAAGAAGATTGGATCAGTAGGTAAAGCGTGAAGAGGTAACAAACAAACAAACAAATATACAAACTCACTTTCGCATTTATAATATTAGTTGGGATTATCCAAAAATTGCGGATTTTTGTGGCAAATTATGTCTTAATTACCATTTAATTGCCATCTTCCAGTTCCATCCTCATCATCAGCGTCTTATCATAATAATATTTCATTATCCTCTGATTAACATTAGCATACAATATTTCATCACAATCAGTGGCTCAAATTTATCTTTCAAGATTTTACCAAAAAAACTAATTAACAACAACAAACAGGGCCAGCTAAATAAAAGCTTGTATTAAAAAACTTGTTAAAAAACCAGTTCCTGGCCAGCGGAACTTAGCGAACAAACTTACAAAAGCGAACAGCGTTTTTATAAGTAACTAGCTGTGCCCGCGACTTCGTTCGCGTGGTCGTCGGAACGTAATGTTATATAGCCTAAAGCCTTCCTCTATAAATGGACTACCGAACAAAAAAAGAATTTTTCAAATCGGACCATTAGTTCCTGAGATTGAACAAACAAACAAACAAACAAACTCTTTCGCTTTATTATATTAGTATACATATTGTATAGATATAAGTTAATATAGAGTACTAACACAGAATAAGAACTAGTACTAAGGTATAATTCAGTAAAATTACAACATAAACAGTACCTACAGACCTAGTAGCATTGTAGAGGCGTCATTATTAATTCATTAGAGGTGACGCGTGTAATCTGACTGCTCGTATTTGATTAATATAAATTAATTATGTCTGTTTACTACATATTCTATGCGACTATATATATATAAAGTTGTTGCTATGTTACAGAGTTTTCATTCATGAATTATTTACGGTGAGGTTCGAATGTATAACGAAAAGCTCAATACCATGTATGAACATACAGGGTGACTTTTTAAACACTAGCCAGTTTTTTGGAGTTCAGTCCATGATACTGAACTACTTTCTATAAAAAAGTTATTAAAAATCGATAAAAAATTTTCATCCTCCCATACAAAATCTATTTAGCTGAGCACTGATTTGTATGGGAAGGTCAACTTTAATTTTAGCTTTTCGTTATTTGTTTTTATGGAAAGTAGATCTGTATCATGGACTGAACTTTCTCCATAACTTTGGCTGGTGGATTAAAATTCAGCCTGTATACTAGAGGACTGACAACCGCATACAAAGAAACGTACTCTGCTAGAAAGCTAATATCCTGTATATTTCTAGATATCGCTAGTATCTCGCCTGTTAGTCATACAATAATTTGGCTGACGGTTCCCATGAAAAATCAGAGATGGCGCTTGTTTGTTCGTAGAAAATTAACGCTTATACTGTCACCTTTCGGAAATTAAGCGACACCACTATGAAACTACCTTCTTTCGAACCAGTAGCTCCAGCTACAACATTTTCAACTTAAAATTATTAGAACCACATATCACAAATTAAGGAAGGGTTAGGAGTAAGGTCCTACCAAGTCATTAAAAAGATGGCAGAGAGAAGAGAGGAATGGAGGCATCTCCACTTAAATCCACCGACAAGAGCAAGCTCTTAAATTAAAAAAGAAGATATCATAAATTCATCAATATCCATTAAACTAAATGACTACACTACGTTTAGCCATCTGGTTAAACGTTGCGCTCAATGATTTGGCTAGATGTCCTTCAGTCATTTAATTGGATGCCGGCTTTCAATGACCGGGCTAGGCAGCCAATTAGCTGGCTACTTGTAACAGATGCCTGCGACATATGCACTTGTAATTTACTGCACTTATTGTTTCCCGGAGCCCTAGCTCATGTTGCCAGCTCGCAATGACAATTTTAATGTGCACTTACTTACGTTTACAAGCTCAGAAAGTTTCATTAAACAATGTCTATTAAAAAGAAGATCAAGGTATTATAAAATAAGTTTAGAGAAGGATCTTTGTTAAATATGAATAGATGCATACGGAAATTAACGATAAACGTACCTTTTTTTTTAAAATTTTTTTGCTGACGTTTATTAATAATTTTTAATTTAATGATGGTGCAACGCAATAGTTAAGAAGTATTTAAATTTATGAGTAGATGTTTTATTAAAAAATAATGTCTTTTTTTACAAAAACTTTCAAGACAATGGGACAGAGTACTTACAGTGTTAATACCTATCCAAATAATCATCACTACATAGTATAAAACAAAGTCGCTTCCCACTGTCTGTCCCTATGTATGCTTAGATCTTTAAAACTACGGAACGGATTTTGATGCGGTTTTTTTTAATAGATAAAGTGATTCATGAGAAAGGTTTATATGTATAATACATAACCGTGCGAAGCCGGGGCTATAAATAATAAATCATAAAATATTATTGACCGATTATGAGCTAAGCGAACGAAAGTCACTGCTTTAGCTTCGGTGAAAATTCTTACGTGTTTCCGAATTACAGTTTACCGGTTGTTCTCGCCTACAGGTCGCATTTCTCAACCGATTCTCGTGAAATGTTGTGAGCAGTTTGGATAAACAAATATTTTTTTTGAAAGCCAGTTTTTTGAAATTTTTCAAAATGGCGGAGATGTGGAGGTTGAAAACGTAAAAATAACATATATCAGCCATTTAGAAAGATATTCAAAAATGTTACAACTTTTTGTTACCCTTATTGAGACGCAACTTTTTTGTCTAAACAACTTTTTCATCCGATAAACTTCAAGGAGTCAGTATGTGCGGAACTATGCAAGGCAAAGACAGACTCGCGAGGTCTACTGCTCACAGCTAGTAAGTTATATAGGGTCTAGCAAAATATACTGAAACTAGTTTAGGGATAGATTCAGTCCATGTTACTGAACAACTTTCCCCAAGGAACATATATTATCGAAACATGAAAATATTTTTTTTGCTTTCCATACACACACGGATCAGCTGATTTGTCAAGTTGTATTGGAGGCCAAAAATATTTTTCATATTTCGATATATGTTCCTTGGGGAAAGTTGTTCAGTGTCATGGGTTGAATCTAGCATTAAGATAGACCGATCAGCTGATCCGAGGACAATATATCTTCCATAGGGAAGGATATCTCCAGCTGATTTACCTTAAAAGTACATTTTACTGCAATTCTTTAAAGTTAAGCTAACATTACGAAGTAATATTACCAAACTCAACTTGTACTAACATTATATGAAGCCTCAAGGCATATTGTATGACAAAAGTTGTAAGTAGGCGAGAGAAGTTGGTCTGAGTCCGTTACATAAAGACTTTAAATATGTGGTATTAAAAAGAAATCTGGGCTAAGGAAGTGCTGAGTCTTGTTTCTAGATAGAGGGGTGAACATTCGATAGAAATATTATGTCGTAAGATTATTATTCGTTAATTATCGTTATAAAAATAAGTTTTTAGATTTTGAGCTTTCACATAAATTTTCTGGCTATTCTGGCCAAGTAAGGCTATGGTATTACAGAGAGGGTCGTGCTTCTGCAGTGGAGACTAAAAAGACATGATGATGATGACATAATTGTTCAGTTTTTTCTAGTTGTAGCCTTGTAGTTTTTTTTTATCAGCAAATAAAATATAGGAAAATTGAAATTGAAATTGAAAATTTGAATTAAATTGTATGGGACTATTATGGAACGATATACAATATTTTAGACAATGTAGTCAGTATCATGGACTGTACTTGTAGGTATAACAAAATATACTGAAACTTTTTTAAGGCTAGATACAGTCCATGATACTGACCAATTTTTCCAAGGAACATACATCGAATTGTTAAAAATATTTTTTGGCCTCCCATACAAGTTGACCGATCAGCTGATTCGAGCTTGTAAGGAAAGCCAAACAATATTTTCACACAATTCCTTGGGGAAAGTTGCCAAAAGTGGCCGTTTTTCGCAAACGTGCGTAGTAAAGCTTAATGTTCTCACTTTAAACTGTATACAGTAGTTCATAAAATACTTTGAAGGGTTATCTAGGACTTGGTAGTGGAATAATTTTAAATAATATCTCCGTTTTCTTTGAAACGATTTATTTTAAATGGGGGCAGCACTGGACCCCGGAAAATTCAGGTACGGCCATAAAATAGTTTATTAATATTTGTTAGAAGTTATATTGCATCAAAGCTTAGGTAAATGAGTGAGTTGTGAGAGCTTTAAAAGAGCCACATAATTTACATTCTATTTCTCAAAATTTTTACGAAAGTCCTGTTTGTACCACACGACGGTGTAGTATAAACAGGACTGTCCTATGAAACTAAATACAGTGTAAACGCACCGTTTCATAACTCAAAATATTACGCCTATTTTTCTGGGCCCTAACTGTCGATAACAACTTTTATCTCAAGACTGTTCGCAACACTATCGCGTAGACGATAAAGAAGGACGGCTATAATGTAGTGCTTTCAAACAGTGCAGAGTTTGCGTACAGCGCAGACAAATGACGAGCGACGCGATATTAGAAGCCTAAGATGGGAAAAATAGCAACTTTTACTTGGGAAAGAGTGTGGTTCAAGGTAATAGCAATTCAATTCAATTCAATTCAAAATATCTTTATTATCATAGGATATTTATAATATCTCTTATTAATAGTCACTTTGTTTTGTTTTGCACAAATGTTGACGTCAAATCGTTACTTAAAGCTAAGTTTACGCCGCTTCCTAGGCGCAAGTGCAGAAGAAGCGGCAACAAACTGCACTGCACGTTTTCTCCAAAGACGTCAACTAACAAACTAAAAACTTAAAATTAGTTATATAGATGGACAGAGATTACATTGTTTATTTTGTCATAATTAAATTGAATTATAAGAATTACGAAATTTAAAATAATGTCAATTTGTAAATTTAGTATGTACCAATGTACCTAAATTATGACATGTCTAAGTTTACAAACCTTTAAGAGGGACCCGCGCCAAGCTCAAGCCAGACCTTTTTGTCTTTAAGATAGTCATCGGTCCTATAATAAGCCTTCTCACAAAGTACTTTCTTTACATAAGCTTTGAATTTTCTGTCTGGCATACCAAGGACCGATTCTGACAATTTATTATAAAAAAGTATACACTTCCCCATAAAAGACTTAGCGGAAGCGTTTACTAAGGCATGCGTTTAGTTTGCATGTGCAATGTTTATCTAACTCTTTTTTTAGAGTTACATTGACTAAAAGCGCAGTGGACACAAAAATCAATCAGCGTGCAGCTACTTTTTTAGCATAGACCGGCAACAACAATAGACAGATACAGATGGAAGACAATGGGAGACACATTTGCATAACAATGAGTTGATTATGATAAGGTAGTTAGTTAATGTTGATAAGGTAAAATCAGTTATTTAATACAAATACTAACGTATCGAATGAAAGCACGCCTCCTATCGTGAGATTACGTTCCTCTATGTCCCCCGCAACCGGCATCTCGTTATAATACAGAGAGGAGAAAAAGAAGATTTATCGCTATGACATACTGCTTAACCACTGCCGTATAATAAGACAGAAAACATAAGACAGTCAGGTAAAATATGTCAATCTACGGTTGCCCTACGTTTTACTCACTCACGGACGCGTGTGTACGAGCCTTATTTCTTTGGTTATGTAACAATGTTGCTCCGAATGGATAAAGTTTCAGAGCTGCGGTAAGATGTAATGTAATCCTAATCCTAATGCTGAATTAACTAATATTATAAATGCGAAAGTGAGTTTGTATATTTGTTTGTTTGTTTGTATGTTACTTTTCACGCTTTATCTACTGAACCAATCTTCTTGAAAATTCGCATACACATAGTTAGGAGTACAGAAAAGGACATAGGAGATACGTATATAAGTGTGAAAATTATTGAATGATTGTATGTATTTTTTTTTATTTCTATTCAAAATATCTTTATTATAGGATATTTATATCTCTTTATAATAGTTACTTTGTTTTGTTTTGCACAAATGTTGTCGTCAAATCGTTACTTACAGCTAAGTTTAGTGCCGCTCCCTAGGCGCTAGTGCAGATTTTTTTTCATTATGTACAACGTTATTGCATATTCGCTGTTTCTTATGCCTTCGGCCAACTCCTATGCATAAGGAGGTGTGCGTAGTACAGTAGCTTACTGCTGAAAGAAAAATGTCGAAGTCATTTCTTGCACGAACATTTTAGTATTTGACATTTTAACTAACAATTTTTGTAGTTAAGTAAAACTGTGTGGTTTCCGGCCTCTAGAATAAAACTCCGGAAATCTAGGAACTCCATTTCTTCTTGTGGATGTCGTAATAGGCGTCTAAGGGACAAAACACTTACATCTTGTGCAACAACTGCATTCCCATAGAGGGAGGGTAATAACAGACTCACAAGCTGTCCCGAACCCACGAAGTGGGATAAGATGAGAAAAAGAATAATTTTTGAAGGGTAAGTATCTTTTTTTTTTACATGGAAAAATGGCCAACCCACACCACTTACCTACAGGGATGAGAATGGGAACCCACTAAAACTCCACGGTGCCATTAGTCGTCTCTGCCCCGTGGAAAATAGCTTCTAAACAACGTAAACGTAGAATGTACTTGCTGCTTTTCTTGAAGAATCTAAATCATGTCAATACTTCATGTGGCTACCAACAAATCACTGTTTTGATATTCCCTTTTTCGAGTTTCTAAGAGTGACGTTTGGATCATGCGGCCCTAGGCTCTATCTGATAAAGACATAATAGTGCATTTGTTTTCTCCAAGAAAATAGCGTAATTTGCCGTGTACTCGCCAAGGCATGCGAGCTCCAATCTCACGAGTCGGGTCCTATTCTCAGTCGAGCTCAACAGCCCTCCTGGGACGCCGCTCTAGCACGCTTAGGGTTTCACCATGGAAATGATTACAGCTATACTAGTGAGAAAATAAGATAAAATAATTAACTTTAGTATTTTCGTACTTCTCGTCTAAAAAAGAGAAAAACTGAATTTTTTTTTGCTATTTCTATTCCTGCGAAGATCTTAGGAAATATAATTATTAGTGTAAGCATACCTAAATATCCCTATCTTTTAAACAACTTTACCTACTTTGATCAATTGGAACACCCTCGATTAAGTCACATATCAAACAAAATATAACTACATATATAAATAGACAGATACAAAGTCATGTGAAATTTATAAGGGATCTCCTTGATTCTATTAAAATTTTAATTCATATAATATTGTTTGTCATAACATGTTTTTCTCATACTTTTTCTGTACTAGTCATAATTTTTACTAATCTAAAGTTATTTGATATAATTTTAAGTTTCATTAAGTGAAGACACTTGTTATGATTTGACAAAAGCTAGCTGGGGTGGCCCTTGGGCAAAGCGCCTCCCCTTAGCCGCCAACATATTTATTGTTTTATTATTCTTAACTACTGTTTATATTTAAATGAAATTATGATAAAGGTCTGTTAATTATTTTGGTAAACAAAATGAAGTGAAATAATTATGTTAAAAAAAAGAAAATTATGTTTAATAAATATTATGAGTAATAAGACTTAGGGCAAAATACATAACGGAAGCTAAATTATGATAAACTATTTTATGAGAATAGATAGAGAACCAATTTATAACACATCATTTTGCATCGGGTGTTAAAATTTAAAAGAATGCAAGTGAATGTTCCGATTTACAGAAATCTTATTAACACCGCGGATACTCCCAAGTGGATCAGGCGTCGCGTTATTCAGCTCATGTGCGACCCGGACCAGGTTCAATCCCCTGACAGACCACCATAAATATTCGTCGCAGTCAGTCTGAGGTTGATTCCCAGGGGAACGGAAGAGAGTTTAAAAAATATTTTGCGCTGAGAAACATTGAAAGAAAAGGAAATATCTTTAAGTTTTGGCACTGCATTCCCAATGAGAATTGACGTCAGAAGTCGTGGCCAGTTGATGTTTTTTTCCTCTTCGCAATGTCTTCTGCATCCTTAAGTGCCTACTCACATGTAGGTATGCTTTGAAGAACAACGTTCCAGCTGTTTATCTTCCAGTGTAGATCATAAAAGCCGATCGAGGTAATGTGCAATAATCTGATCCATGTAAATAGACGATGCTGCAGGCTAATCATTGCTAAATATTTTGATTCCTTTTTTACCGCTTTCAGCCCATCATCATCATCTTTTAGGTCTTACGACTATAGACTCTGTCTATCCTGTTAATTATAAAGATGTGACGTTTCTCTGTATAAAATAAAAAGTCAGAAAGCTCACACCGGGAATATGATAAAAAAAACTATGCTGATGTTATGTATCTTCTTCTTCTTCGTCTAAGCGTTCCCGGTTGCATCGTCAGCTGTGCTGCTTCGGAGCCCAGGGTGCGCTTTCCTGCTTTTTCCTCTTAAAATATAGCATGCATGTCAATGGTCACCCAAGGATGCCAAAGACCTTGCAAAATGGAGAAGAAATAGTTTAAATGATTTGGCTATAGTTTTACGGCCGGCCGCCTGACTGACGTCAACCCACTTTGGGAATGTATTTGTACGAAAAGTTATACAACCGGCTGCCGCCCGACGTTAATCCTTGGGAATGCAATTGTAGCACGAGATATTTGTGCTAAGTCCTTTAGTCGCCTCTTACGACATCCACAGGAAGAGATGGAGTGGTCCTGCTCTACTCTGCCGGGAACCACACGGCGAAAACGAACACGGCTGATATTAAGCATCAGTAACTTTTATAAGCTAGATGACTCGTGTGAGTACTATCACAATAAAATCTGACTTACGAGTACACCCTGTTAATCAGCGTGTCTAAATGTTGACTTTGCAACTTGGCAACTTAATTAGAAAGTTGAAACGGAACTGAGTCAGTTTGGGAGCTACTTTGCTTGAAAAGTAGTATGAAGTGCTGTTTTAACGAATCAAACGTTTCTAGTGGGGAATGAAACTGATTTAATAGCTCGATTGTATAAGTGAAAATAAGTTTTTTGTCAAAATAATTGTATTAAAAAAGACTTTATTTTCTTTGAGGAGTTTCTTCCATATCTCCAAAGTTCTTGATCATGTCTTTACCATATTTATATAGGACCTAAAAATTCTAATAAAAAAAATAAAAAAAACCTATTTAAATAGAAAGAAGAATCATCAAAATCGGTTCAAAATTGGCGAAGACATCGTGTAACATAGGTACTTATAAAATAAAAAATAAAAAACATAGGTACGAGTCGAATTTCCTTTTAACATCTTTCAAACTTCCTCCTTTTTTAAAATTGGTTAAAAAGAACTTGGTGTTTGTAAAAGTACTTATGAAGGCAACTATTGAAATAAGAAAAGGATGCAGCAGCAAAAGCAGGGGTATGCATCAACTATTGGAGACGGGTGCGCTCGGACTTATAAACATCAATGAGACTTCTCCAACCCGTCTGGCCAGCGTGGAGAGTGTAGGCCAAATCCTCTGACTGCTCTGGCTAATATATGGCTCTGGTAGTACAGAGAGGGTTGTACTCCAGCGTTGGAGACTAAAAAGACCTGATAGTAGTAGTAGTAGTAGCGCTCGGACTGTTGGTGGCAGGTTTACTGGGACTAACAGTAGTGGGTGGGTGCTCGTATCTTCAAAGGTATCCATGATAACTTGACAATTGTGGTATCGTAAGAAATTTTACTATCCGCTGGTTATAAGCTATGTGACATCAGAGTAAATTCACGGTGGCGCCCTCTATAATAAAGTATAGGCGGCCATAAAGTAATGAACTAAAAAATTAAATAAATCGAATCATACCGTGTGGGGTATTAAATGAACGGAATTAAAAAGCACATTTCAAAAATACAAACGTTATTAGCGGTTGCTCCCGACAGTGTTTGCATTAACTATATAAACGTACTTTCAGTAAGAATTGCTCCGTATGGTCGAGTTTTAGTTTTTAAAACTATATCTTGTTTGGATGAACAGGTGGCGTGAGCACAGAAAGTAGTCTTGATGAAACAGCACGGAAAAGAGAAGGTGTCACTACCACTCATTTTATGATTGAATAAAGTAATCATTCAAAACATACTCTCAACTTGCACAACACCAAAAGCATTACCATTTCGGCTACTTTAGCTACCGGTAGGTGGTCCGGAACCGGACGCGTTACGTTTTTATTATCTGTTGTTTTAGGCGACGACGAGTTGACGCGACGCGACTAATTTGTTAATGGCCACTGGTACATGGTAAGATTTTTAAATAGACTTCTGGGATAAGATGCGTGGGAAATGTGTAAACTGATTCTGTCAGTAAAAAGAAAGGTTTTACAATGCGCAAATTTCGCAGGGATTTGATAATTAAAGTTTCAACTACCAATAATCGCTCCTCCGATTAACCACATTGGTTACGATATTGTCTCTGCGAGATTATGATGCTGATTTTTGACTGAATAACTAGTTTTTGTTTCGAATTAAACTATTAACGCTGAAAAAAATCTTTTTTAGCTGGAAAAATATAAATTTTCAATCTTCTACGGAGTCGAAATGACGTTTTGCATTTTTAATTTAAGTAATACGTAGAAACAAAAATAGGAGTACCTACCTGACCTGACATTGCTTATATTCTTTGTCTAGCTTCATTTGACAATAAAACGAGTCATCATAAAACTATAATTATAAATAGACTAGATACTAATAGTTGTATACATAAAACCGCACTTGGATTAGCTCGTTAAAGTAGCAATGGGCGGGAAACAGCGCGATGAGTCGATGGCTGATGGGGCAAAAAGGTTGTTGGATGGCGACCACGCACTGGCAAGCGAAGTGTATGACACCCAATCACAAAATGGTCAGACGACCTGACCAAGGTCGCTGGAAAGAGTTGTAGCAACCCACTCTAGATCGGTCATTTTGACAATCCAGCAGTGGACCTTATGCGACTGAAATGATTAAGATACTGATTTAAGGAGAACTGTTTTTCTGTCAATTCATTATAAAAGTTTGCACTCTTTTATTTGTTTAGCATATTTACTTATAACCCACTCAAAACGTTTTTTTTTTCCATATGATGAATATCTGTTTTCGCGATCATGCATACAAACTGTATGTTGTGTTCCATAAATTCAACGTTGTAATGTTTTGACGTTGCATATTTTTTTCGATCCCAAAGGCTTACCATTCGATACAAAAACACATTTCCTACCCTCATATTTTATACTAAACCTATCGAACTGTATAATCCTATAATGATAAAACAAGTTGCGTATCGGAAAAACGTATGTTTCCTGAAATATGGAGAACTTTGTGGTTGGCTGGACCTAGAAAAAGACCTGCCCTGGACTACAACTTTAATGGGGCTGAGAAAAATATGAATATATAAAAATGTACTTTGTCTAATATAAAAATGGTATCAGATTACCCAAGCTGCAAAAAAGTATTTCATAACGTTATAACAGTTATTTAACAACATTTTTAACAATAGTCAATTTGTTTTTTTGTTGTTATAACTTTATTGTACTTCGAAAACACATACTTAATAATTAATTTATAGTTAATTTGAATATGCTAATCGTCCAAATTTTTCTTTTCTCGTTTACTGGTAGAAAAGGCCCTGTGCCTTAAGTCTGCCTGTTACATGTTTTGTAATAAAGTTAAATAAATGAATAAAATAAAAACTTGTCATGAGGAGATAACAACTGAGACCGATAGCTAAGGTGCACCCATCCATATCTGGACCACACTCAGCGGCATTTTTCTCGTGTTTACGCAACAATTTTCTCAAATAAATAAACCTATAGCAAAGCCTTTCTTCATCAAAATTGATCAACCAGTCGCGTGTTTATTTAAAACGTTGACTTCTAATAGCCGCTATTACACCATTACTTAGGAAGCGTAAAGGTACAAGTTCGGAGCCGGCTGCAGACAGCAGCAGCAGACGACGTGTCGCGGCGACAATACTGGAACTGGTTTCTATATTCTATGTATTTCTATAAAATAGTTTTCGCAGCTAGCGACACGTCACCCGACTACACGTCACCAGATACACGTCACTCGACTACACGTTACCCGACTACACGTCACCCGACTACACATCACCCGACTACACACACCTATCCGACTACACGTCACCCGACTACACGTCACACGAGTACACACACCTACCCGACGTGTCGCGGCGATGCGTCATCTGCTGTCTGCAGTCAGCTACGAACATTTACCTTTACTGGAACATGGATTGATCTTACTGTGAATGTTTCTTCAGGTTTTAATAAAAGATCTTCTTGTATATATAGTTACTGTTGTACTACGATCCACAAAATATATTCCGATGGGTACATACATGACTCTGTTGCCCTGGTGTCTTTGAAAACTCATAGATACGGCCTCGTTCGGCGGCGTTTTTAAATATTTATGACTAGGCGCTAAGAAAATCTTTCGTGCCACAAAAGCTATATTGATTTTGAGACTTACAGTCCTATTGCATAATGCGATCCTCTGAATATTGTATGGGCTGGATACGAATGTACCCACTTTTTGCGGTTCTTGCGATGTATTTTTGTATCGCTTAGTTTCGAGAATTTTTATATTTTCAATGTCAGAGTGAGCTAACTAAGTAGTAGTAAGTGAGGTGAAATTGTTTGTTCAATCGTTGAAAGTTCCTAATGATTACAATGGTTTTTACGTACGTACAAAGCCAGCTCCTGCCCAACATGTTTCGTTGTGGGATATCTTCGTGTAGGTGTCGCGAGTCACATTTGTCCTAAGGAAGGCCTCTGGATAAGGTTAGAACATGTCGGCTAGTAGCTGACTTTTTAACTAAGTTATCGCATATTAGTGATATCTGTGTTTCACGTTAGTTTTAACCTGTGGTTTTAACCAAACAATAAAAATTGAGAAAAAAAAAATTTTTTTTCTATTACTGCCTGATATAGAATCTTTCAATAATGACTGATTGTTTACACAGACAGATGTCTTTAGGTATAAAGACATCTGAGAAAGCGTAACCTCTGTCTTTGCACAGTTTTTAAGAACAGAAAATATTTTTCATACGTTAAACCATACATCCGTGCACACATAAATATTTATTATGTAACCATTCAGACCTTTTTGGGAATGAAGTTGAAAGGTCATATTATTAGGAAAATATTAGGTCCCGTGACTACAATTTATCGGCTTCTGGCCAATATTTCTGCTAGAGATGTGATAATATCGATAATTGTAATTAAATTTTTATTAGCATTTTAAAAATTATTTATTTAAAGTATGACCTTTTATTACAGTTTTTTTTATAATAATTTGAATTTTCCACAACAATGTGCGATTTATAATTAATAGTAATTTAATTTTAAACTGTAAAACAGTGACTAAGTAGCAGTATATATATTTATCTGTAAAAATTAAAAAACAATATATTATTGACTTAAGTACTTCCTACTATCACAGGTATTAGTCAAACTTCTTATGAGAAAATTTAACCGCAAAGTCAATTCAAAACACAACTTTCAAATCCAATGTCTTTTGGCGCAAACCAACAATTGACGAGACAAATTTCCTTGCAGCCCTGGCACACACAGACAGGTGTACTGAGCCAAGTGGAACGCATAAATATCGCAAAACACAAAGTTATCGATGCCGCTAAGCCGCCTTTATTGACTGCAGTCTCATCACTAGCAGAACGACCTAACATTTCTAAGCTCCATTTGAATTTCAACTCTATGATTTTTGAGTTACCGTTTGGTTTTAGTGTAGATGTGAAGTTTGAAAATTTTGTGGCACCAAAGTTGGTTTTGCAATAATGACACTATGACGGGTATGGTGCATACGTTTAATATTGTTAATCGATACACTGCCATAGAGTCTGAATACAAAGTGCTTTTAAGTAAACGTGATTTGCTGGGTGTTGGGCTGTTGTTTTGAGTCTGGTTGCATATTGTGATGGACGGGCTTTACGGCTCTATTCTTGGTTGGCTCAGTAGTGGTTGCATTTTGCTGAAACTTTGGTATTTTAGCGTAAAAATTAGCAAGATTACTTCTTGATAACGATATAGTTTTTTTTATGTTATAGGGTGGCACACGAACAAGCGGGTCACCACTGCCCATGAACAACTGCAACACCAGTGGTGTAAAAGAGCGTTACCGGTCTTTCTAGATGATATAGACTAGTTTTTTGAACGTTTCAATGTCGTATCGGTTAGTTAAGCGATGCCCGAGCCCCTTCTGATAATAACCAAGTTAGATTTCCATTGTACTTTTTGTTCGTTAGTGACAAAAAAGAAAAGCAAACTTACCACATTAATGTCTTCCTGAAAACTTTATAACATCGTCATAGAGCATTATATATTTATCCCTCATTCGAGGAGTGTTACCATTATTAAAAGATTTATAAACAAGGCATTGTGTAATAAACAGACTATTTTCAAAGACCTGCGATCTAATTTAACTTGTCTCCGTGAAGTCAGCAAAAATTCATTATTAATAGAGCAACGTTTTATGTGTGGTGCTACTGCGAGCGATCAGCATAACGATAAATCTGTACTATATCTTCGTCATCTGATAAATCCATACTACATCCAAGTAGTTAATTAGTGTTGTTGTTTATTAAAAGTGAGGACTTATCTGTAAAAAAAAATATGTTTATTAAAATTTTGGATAATGGAAAACATCTTAAATTCAAATACACTTACCATAAAGCTTCGATGTTATATTTTTTAAAACATTTTTACGATTTATTTTTGCTGTTTAATAAATAGGTACCATTCGACATTTCATTAGCAATTTATAACTAGATCCTAGCTTTTAAATAAATTTACATTACCGCTTTGCCAAAATTTTTAAAATTGTATAATACAGAGATTTTTTAGTTTGTACGTTACAAAAACGTAAACATTATTATTTATTATTAAATAATCAGAATATCTATAATTTACAATTTAAACAAATTTACTTAAAACTAAACTAATTAAAGATAAAATGAAACTTTGACAGTAAGGCCTGACCTTTAGCATTATAACCGTCGCGGACATCGAGCATTCAAGTACCTACCTAATTCTATTATAAAATACAGTCTTCTACACAATTATTTTATAGACAGCCATACAAATGAATCAATTAGCTTTCACTATTGTGATTTTATTTATTTAACTTTATTACAAATGTAATAGGTGGACTTCTCTATTCTCTCCACTTCTTTCTTTCATGGTAAATTCAATGTTTAATTTTTACGCCTTTAATTTCAACACGTCTGCTCTTTATTCTTATATTTCTTTTTCTCTTTGTGTATCCTAAGGTTTTTATTATTGACTCATTCGATAGGCTCACGTTCTCTTACTTGACGGCGATGACTGACATTCAGCGTTTGTTCCCTGAGCAAGTGTAGCCTTGCTGTGTAGGGTGTAATGATATTGCCTTTTTGTGTTACTGCGGCACACCAAATGTCTACAAATATTGACATATTTTTTTTTGTTAATTTATGTGTGTATACAGGGTCTTACAAAATATGCTAAAGCTATTTTAAGGGTGAGTTCAGTCTATGATACTGTAATATGAAAGATATTTTTTAGCTTTCCATACAAACTCGGATTAGTTGATCGGTCAACTGGTATGGGAGGCCATTCATATTTCGATATTATGTTCCTAGAGGAAAGTTATTTAGCATTATGGACTGAATTCACCAATAAAATAGTAACAGTATATTTGTTAACACGTTATACAACGTGGTGGGGCATTACCCGTAATTAATCGAACCCGTGTGGTTTCGGGTTAGAATAGGACTGCTCCATCTCTTCCTCTCTTCCTGTGGATGTCGTGAGAGGCGACTTAAGGACTAAGCACAAACGTCTCGTGCTTTGCATTCCCAAGGAGGGTTAACGTCGGGCGGTGGCCGGTTGTAAAACTTTTCGCACAAATACATTCCCAAAGAGGGTTGGCGTCAGGCAGGCGGCCGGTCGTAAAACTATAGCCAAATTATTTAAACTGTTCCGGCTATTTCTTTGCCATTTCTCAAGGTCTTTGGCATCCTTGGGTGACCATTGACATGCATAGCGCACCCTGGGCTCCGAAGCAGCACTACTGAGGATGCAACCTGGAACTTGCTTAGACGAAGAAGATAAAATCGAATACCGGTCTATACCAGGTCATTATAGTATAATGATGTATTATATTTCGTTGAAAAATGGGGCGGGGAAAAATTAAATAGCTCCTAAGCTAATAAAATACGCCACAGTTAAAGTCAAGAAGTATCTATTGTATATTTCGTTAAAAAACGGGGCGGGGAAAAATAAAATTGCTCCTAAGCTAATGAAATACCAGTTAAAGTCAATTATAAAATGACAATTAAATTAATGAAATCCAAAGAAAATTACATTAACCGTAAAAGAGAAAAACCAAGAAACAATATTGACGAAGACCATGAATTATTGTCAAAGGCTGGAGCTTCTCGGAGTGCAGAGCAAACTCGGAATGGCCAGGCTGCAATCTTAAGGGATTGTTTTGACTGTATCTTTGCAAAGTTATTTTGCAGCTAGAAAAAATATGTTAACAGCATAGTATAAAGGCTAAAAAAGAACTGTTAAGGGACTTCATAAATTTATCGTGGTCCATTGCTGCCCCAATTTGAAAGAAATTATTTGGAATGAAACAGAGATATCATTTAAAATTTTGTACCATACGGATCTAGATAACCCTTCAAACTATTATATGACTACTACTAATATCTACAGATCAAAATGTTAACGTGAAGCTTTTCTTCGCACATATGCCAAAAGTGGCCGTTTTTCGCAAATCTGCGAAGAAAAGCTTCACGTTCTCACTTTAAACTGTAAACAGTAGTTCATTAAATAGTTTGGAGGGTTATCTAGATCCGCATGGTACAATTTTTTTGTGATATCTCCGTTTCCTTTTAAATAATTTCTTTCAAATTGGGGCAGCACTGGACCACGAAAAATTCATGAAGCCCTTTAATAGCATGGCATCTAAGTAAAAAACTGTTGAGTATTTAGCTTTTCTGTGACTGTCACTTTTATAGAAGTCAGTTTTTTTGTTTTAAATAATTGTGAAAACAAACTTTTGTGTTTGTCAATTACCTTGACCTACTTTGAAGCTCTACAGCACAGTGCAGCTGTAAAGCTACCGGAATCCTCCCTTTGTACTGGAAACAGATCGCGCCGCGGCGATCCATCATGCGAATCACCCCGCCAGGAATACACCCGCGTGTCTTCCTTGATAATTGGATAATTTATACCAAAACTAGCCTTTTGCTGTTTGTCACACAACTGTGAAATGTTCATTAATAAAATAAATATATAGGAATAAATCACACAGATTGAGCTAGCCCTAAAGTAAGTTCGAGACTTGTGTTATGGGATACTAACTAAACGATTCTATATTTTATAAAAAATACCTCTATAGATAAACATCCTGGACCCAGGTCAAAAAAATAATTTAAAAAGATTATTTTACATCTTGACCTGACCGGAGATCGAACTCGGGACCTCCGGTGTAGTGGACTGTCCCACACTGGTGTCATATTTTTCAATCTGCCTTACGTATGATGTATGACGACACTCTTTATAATTTTTAAATTTATCTTGTTTTTAGTATTTTTTGTTTCCGCAACGACACTTATGTATACATAATCGATGTTAAATTTTCGCTATTACGGTTCAAGAGATAGAGCCCTGTGACAGACGGACAGACAGACAGCGAAGTCTCAGTAATAGATTCCCGTTGGCACCCTTTGGGTACGGATCTTTAAAAAGCAGCTCGTTCACTTCAACACCTTTGTCTTATCCTGCGCTATAGATATAGATAAAAATAGTGTCGCCGTCTGGCGGCTTACGTTGAGGGGCTTCGGCGAGACGAGTATAATTGTCGACTTCATTCGGACTATATGTATGTCTGTGCGTTACAGGGATTACTGAAGGTAGAAATATTTCTTAGCAACTAGAAATACAACATTAACGGGCCTGCCTCCGTGGTCTAGTGGTCAAGGCGTTTGCCTTGTGATCCAGAGGTCGTGGGTTCAAATCCCACTGGGAAGCATACTTTGTGAAAAGTTGTTTCTAGTCTAGATAGGATACTGCAGGCTTGAATCACCTGATTATCCGAAAAGAAAGTTGATTCCATGCTTAGAAAGGCACGCAAAGCTGTGTGTTTGTTTAAATCTGTCTTAGGATTGGTTCTGGCTACCGTTTAGGTTGCGGAGGTCAGACGGCAGTCGCTCTGTGTAAAAACCAGTAACCTCGTTAAATCACCAAGGTTAGGTAGCGGACCCCGGGCTCTGAAGCGTTACCGCTGAACAGTCAACGATTACTTGACTTTCTTTGATCATACATACACATATGCACTTTGCTTTCACGGAGTCACACGACCCATCTTTTTTACGTGACATTAAGTTTAATTTTCAATGTTGTTGTTTTGAGATTATTACTCGTAATTATTTTAGATTGTATTATAAATTCTTTGGCTAGATCAGACAAATGATTAATTTCTTTGGTTGGTGTAGTCTGAATAGTCTACAAAAAAAAGTCTATCTAATCTATGATATTTGATGGTGTGGTGATGTACACACGCCTATTCCTAATGTGCCCCATAAACGTGACAGTGTATGTTTGTATGATCTAAGAAACTCAAGTAATCGTCGACGCAAAGTCACTAACGCCGGATAGAGCATTTCGAGTCTTGCGGCTCTAAGCAAACAGAGCCTAGACACAGGTATGGCACTTCATAGAAGCGGAGTATCATTTATGCCTACACTACTACAAACGAAACTATACATCCATGCACACGTCAATGCGTGTGTGTTTGTCCGCTCTTGCCCCTCGACAAGGCGAGAACGGGGAAGAGGTGCGGGAACGGGGACGCATATTGCAAGGGACCTTAGGAGCTCACATTCTGTATGAAAAACTCTTCTTAATTTCTGTGGCCTTGGGCCGCAAAACCCACAGGCCACTTTCAACGCGAAAAAGGTGGATAAAGGAATTAAAAAAGTGAGGAGTTCCTACCCGTATTGTGTACTGATATAATTCAGATCTCGTCATTCCTTCGATTAGCTTTTACGATCGGCGCGGTAACTGCGCTCTTAATATTATATTTAATTATTGAAGTATTAATATTTTATTGAGACGACCTCCGTGGTGTAATGGTCAACATGCTAGTCCGCCAATCCGTAGGTTCTGGGTTCGATCCCCAGCCAGGGCAAGTTGGAAAATAGCCTTTTTCAAATTGGCCTGGGTCTTGGGTATTTATATATATAACGTCTAACAAAATATACAAAATTTTAAATGATATCTCCATTTCCTTTAAAATTATTTATTTAAAATGGGGGCAGCACTGGACCCGGAAAATTTAGGTACGGCCTTAAACAAAATAAGAATTTTCCAAGTCTGTCTTCGAGTAATCAGGGAACATACATCAAAATTAATGATCCCGATAAATTGATAATCTCCTCCTTTTTTGAAGTCGGTTAAACTTTGTTAAACAAAAGAAAGAAAGCTAATAATAACAAGACTTTATTTTAACGTTACCACGAAAAGAAATAAATAAAACACAAATCAGTTTCCCGGAAGACCATTCCGAGATGAGAACTCAATTGAAAAGTATGTGAAGGACAACTTTCTGAGGCATACGTTTTACGTTATATCACGTGATTTCGCTGTATTGTATCCGATAATTGAGTGAGACTACATGTAAGCTGATAATATCATCTTACATGATAATATGATCTTACATGTAGTCTAATTTGTGCTTTTATAAGAAGGCCGTAGCTGAAAATTAGTGAGCAGTACTAAGGTAAGCTATGATCTTTTTGGATTGCTGTGCACACAGATACAAACATACTGATATATGTTCCCATATAGGCTATGTCTGCTTAGAGCCGCAACACCAATGCTCTGTCTGTCCCATTTAAGCCGTGATAGTGAATGTAAGTATATAAGAACAAAATAGAAGTGTATTACGACATAAGAATTTTTATCGAAGTTCACCGAGAATTGCGACCAAATCTCAAAGATACCTTTACTGATTTAGTTCGTGTTGGAATGATGAATTGAATAATGAATAAATAATTTGTTTTATCTATTTTCCTAAAAAAATAATCAATCGCCCAACTTATTTAGACGTTTTTAGTCGTTAACCCGTGAGGCGTGAACTCTTAGCCGGCATTTGCATTTACTACCTTTTCTGCTAAGTCCCTAAGGTGAACTGGTAGACAATGCTTAGCATTAGGTTTTACCTAAATAAATACAAAAATTCACAACCAGGCAACCCTACACTGTGAGTGGCTCGACATGCACTTGGCAATTTTTTTACTGTATCAAGTCATAAAACAATAAGTTCCCAGGCTTTCACCCACATCAAAGCTTGTAAACCACTCAAGTTACTATCTCCCATCTTCACCTCATCAATACAAAGTCACACAAACATTTTTGCCTAGGCTAGACTGCGTCATTACACGCCACTTCAGTTACGGTCTATTTTACGATGTCTACTACTAGGCTAACTGTCACACCGTATGACGGGTCGACGAATTCACAAACGGTAGTTTACAGTTTTTACATTCTAACGCTTTCCATATGAATGCATATCATCGGTGTTACCATACAAGGTTTTCTTGTGATTTTAATAGTTTTATACACCAAGGGTGATAAAAAAAGAAACATATGAGATCACAGGAATCAAATTGCTGTCAAAGATTAAGCGAAAAACTGCTAAATGGATTGAATATAAAATAGCACGTAGATAGCTGATTACAATTATTACATTGATATCATTTATTACAGACACTGCTCTAGACTGAGACCCAAAAACGTGGACATGCAGCATGACAGGCAATGCAAACATTGTTAAACTTTGGATAATTTAATAATTTACCAGTAGGTCCTGGTAAGCTAAATTGATGGAATAAGTATAACATTTAATAATTTTTTCTTACTACAGAGTGACGTAAAAAATTAGAATTTTCCACCCAGGCAACGCCGCTGGTACCAGCTAGTAATTGAATGAAGCTACTAGTGGGACTCGAACCCACGACCCTCACGTTAACGCCGTGAGTGCACTACCAATTGTGCTATCATGACTTCGAATCAACCCGATGAATTTTCTCATCACATAGTACACGCTATGAAGCATTTTTATCACATATTTTCAATTTGAATAAATTTCCGAGCATTGTAATGCTATTAAAATTAATAATTAAATAAAGCTAGTAAATAAATGAAGATAAATATGTTTTTTTTGTCCGTAATTACGTATTTTTACATGCACTAGAGCCGCAAAGCCCAAATGTCAATCTTAGCATCACGCTAAGAGTGACATTTGTGGCCTTGGGTGGGCGTGAAGGTGGAAGAATCTTTTACTAAAATCAATTTGTAAGACAGGATTGCACG
The DNA here is from genome assembly GCA_963576875.1 of Acrobasis repandana. Taxonomy (NCBI): domain Eukaryota; kingdom Metazoa; phylum Arthropoda; class Insecta; order Lepidoptera; family Pyralidae; genus Acrobasis; species Acrobasis repandana. The sequence continues at coordinate 22,657,750 of OY756218.1, read as the reverse complement.
ATTACAGTACGGTGTAACAGGGAGCTGCGGCTCTATTCGGGACGAGCACAAACAAGCACTTTGTAGGCCGTGTTTGCGTTTGGCCCTTGTCTTACTGATTACTACTACGTGTTTGGTACTTATGTATATACACTTGATAGGCTGATATTGTTCGAAGACTTCAGGTATATTTTGCGAGAAAAATTCTTCATTTGGCTTAAGAGATAGATATAAAGGTACAAGATACACATAGCGTAATGAAAAATCTGACCAGAAATGAAATGTTTGTGTCTTAATACAAATAAAATAAAAAAACTTACACAAGTAATCTATAAAGCAGCACGATAATATTATATTTCTAATGTAAAATATAATTTTTTTTAAATAAAATTTTTAAAAATCCAATATTCGTGTGATTGTATTACGAGCCCGGCTGATAACAGCTAATACGTCTGTACGAAGACTTGCCCCATGTCACTTTGATCGCTATCTCTTTTGCTCTTGTGAGGGTTAACTTTATCGTATCGTGTGTCGCACTTGATTATGGTGGTCATTTTAAACAGTATCCGTCTTATTATAAAAACAGGACTAACTTTGTTACTAGGTTTAAATCATTACCCGCCCAAATCAAGTTGACATCTAGTAATATTGCACTATCACACCTGTCAATGTCAGCTTGATTTGAACGGATAATGCTTTAAACCTAGTAACAAAGTTAGTCCCGTTTTTATAATAAGACGGTAATAAATTATAGTTTAAAAAAATCGTGTAACTATTGTTATAGCGAGTTTTAGCCTGCGTTTCAACTTTAGACAACGCCATCTAGTGAGATTCATAGAATTACAAACTATAATTTATTTTTCGTGATGAGCATACGAGTATTAAACTATTGTATTGTTACCGGCCCTTGATCTGTGTGCAAAATTTTAAATTTATCTGACGTTTTTAAGTGGGTGAAAATCGCATTTAAGGCGAAGATATAGGCAAATGGCTTGAAGTCGTGCCCTCATTTGAAATAAATTGTTAACTCGTAAATATGGAGAAAATTTCCATATTGCTCTTCGTCATGCACTAGATAGCCCTTTAAATTATTTTATGAACCACCGTTGAAAGTATTTAGATAAGTCCGTCTAGCTTTAAAACTTGCCTCCGCCAAAAGTGGCCACGGCAAGTTTTAAAGCTAGACGGATCACCAATAATAGTTTCAACGGCAGTTCATAAAATAATTTAAAAGGCTATCTAGTGCATGACGAAGAGCAATATGGAAATTATCACCATATTTACGAGTTAACAATTTATTTCACACTTCAAGGCCATTTGCCTATATCTTCACCTTAACATACATACAGCGTGTAAAAACCATTCTAGTTCTATGTGTAGAATGGCCTATTCATCGCGTAAATAAAATACAAACATACATATTATCACGCCTGTTACCCTCAGGAGTGGGCAGAGATATAACCCTTGTAAAAGATAAATAAATAAATATATACTAAAGGACAAATCACACTAATTGAACTAACCCCAAAGTACGTTTAAACTTGTTTTATGGGATACTACTCAACGATACTATATTATATTGTATATACAAGACATCTAAGACCCAATTTGAAAAAGGCCATATTATAACTTGCGAGTGACGGACTACCACCGTGTTAAATACGCCACGGAACTTGTCAAGATAAAGCCGAAAAGCACAAGACTCCAAAATCGTTATGCTAAGAAAGCAACCAGAAATAATAAATAATAGAAAGAGGATCCATACAAATGACGATTTACCCAACGTTCCTCACATAACAGCAGTACAAATGACTAAATTACGTACGCAATTACTTGTGTCATAAAAAGTTAAGTAAGATAGCATCCTAACTTAATAGGGATATTTGTCACGCCGTAAGCAAAACTTTGGAGATGAGGGCGCAAATTATTAAGAGTACAGAAAACTATGTACTTTATTTATTATTTTACAGACTACGTAACCTATACAAGTGGGTAGTTGTGATATTAACAGCCAAAAATTTTTATTAAAATTTATATTTTATGTAATTTTATAAATATTTATGTTAAAACTGAAAGTGTTGTGGTGGCCCACCTGTGGTAGTTAAAATCCTTTACTCATCTCACTAACTATGGAGACAATACAGCAAAATATTAATGCACTCACAGCACAGTTCAACACAAGAATGGAGGATTTCACGCAGGAGCTAGTGATAGTGAAGAATGCGCCACCTGCAACTGTGGCCACGCTTGCAGCAAATTTTGAGTCGTTCAAGTCCTTCACAATAACATCTTTGAAGTGTCTTCAGCAACAGCTTTTAGTGCATGCATTGCAGCAGGATGGATTTGAGATGCGCAGTCGCCGAAAAATGCTTCTTCTGCATGGTATTCCCGAAGAAAAGAGGGCAGATACATCTGCTGTAGCTGTCAAGGTGATAAATGAAAGGATTGAAGAACCCATCACTGCTTCTGATATCAGTCGATGTCATCGTCTTGGGCGTTCTTTAGGCAAAAAACCACGTCCTGTCTTAGTAAATTTCCAGACAGTTGCTCTCAAAGATAAATGGAGGTTCTGTAAAACTCATTTCAAGGGGAGCCCTGTAACAATATCAGAGTTTTTAACAAAAGACCGACATGCAGCTTTTATGGCAGCTAGGCAGCATTTTGGTGTCAATAAATGCTGGATCCGAGATGGTATGGTGCATATAATTGCTGCGGATGGCATACGACACCGTGTATGCAGTATGAGCGAGGTTGGGCAGCTCATCTCCTTTTTCTCAGATGCTGTGACGCCCTTATCACCGACCGTAACACAGGAGCGCGGCAAGTGGGTACAATAGGGTACATCGTATAATAACCAGTAACCTCGTCAAATCACCTAGGTGAAGTAGCGGACCCCGGGCTCTGAAGCTTTGCCACTGCGGATCAACCGGGAATATGCTGAGATGATGTTGTTATATTTCTGTACATCCGATAATCTGTGAAGGGATGGCAGTGACAACTATTAAGCCTTAGGCGCCATCTTACTTGTGTTGCTTCGCTATTCATTATCCTTTCCCCTCGACTCTAGATTTTACTTGCTAGGTATAACTTTGTCGGTTTGAATAATACTTTATTTTAAAGGATAAAAGTATTCATGAATAAAAGCGGCCAAGTGCGAGTCGGACTCGCCTATGAAGGGTTCCGTAGCAGCAAGTAACATTTTTCGATTTATGACGTATTAAAAAATAACTATCTATGATACCGAGACCACTATAGTTTTAATTGAAAGTACATACATACTTTAAGGTATATACCACATTTTCTTCACAATTATTTTAGTAATATTTTAAAAGTTACGATGGGGGTCACCTCAAATTTTAAATTTTTATTAGATTATCTCAAGACTGGGGGGTTTGATCTAAATAGATTCAAAGCAGTTTTTGTTGCATTTTAAAAGACCTTTTCAACGATACCACACACGTTGGGGTTAGTCCAATTTAATTTTTTAAATTCCCTTTTCGTTGTATGGGAGGGGGACTGAAAAAAAATCCTTTTTCATAATTTTAAAAACCAACTTTTGGAACTTCAATATCTGTCTCTCCACCAATTTTCGTGACAATCGGTGCAGTAGCGGCGGAGTACGAGCCCGGACGGACATGACGAAACTATAAGGGTTCCTTGTGGACTACGGAACCCTAAAAATGGGGCTAGTCTCAGTAGGAATTCTAGGAATTTAATTCCCAACAGTCGTTTTCTAAAAGATACTTTTTGAAGGATTCTTTTCAGATGCGATAAAGATAAATTAAGAGTGTTTTGGGGTGTGGTAGAAATGTGTAAAGAGTGTTTTGGGGTGTGGTAGAAATGTGTAAAGAGTGTTTTGGGGTGTGGTAGAAATGTGTAAAGAGTGTTTTGGGGTGTGGTAGAAATGTGTAAAGAGTGTTTTGGGGTGTGGTAGAAATGTGTAAAGAGTGTTTTGGGGTGTGGTAGAAATGTGTAAAGAGTGGGTTTGGGGTGCGGCAGGGATGTGTTAAGAGTGTTGTTGGGATGTGTTCAAAAACCCCTAAAAGGTCTTATTAATTGATTAAAGCCCTCTAGTATTTGAGTCCTATGGCTCTAGACTCTGTCTAGCCCGGAAGAAATTAAGACGTAAGTTGTGTATTTATATATCGTAGAAGGAAAATTAGGAAACACAAGCTCAACAAAGCTTATAAACAAAACATCAACTCGCCTTGCCACCATGGAGAGTGTAGGCCAAATCCTCTGGCTACTCTGGCTAAATGTGGCTCTGGTAGTACAAAGGGGGTTGTGCCCCTGCAGTAGAGACTAAAAAAGAACTGATGATGATGTGGGTTTGTATTCTAATATTATTGGGTTACGGTTTTTGAGATATAGCCCGCCGTCTGTCAGCGGACAGACAGACAAGCCAAATATGGTGTTAGATTTTTGAAGCTGCTTTAAGGCAGACATACGAGCCAAGTAATAGGGCACTATTTAGATACGAAACCAGCTCGGCTCCGTTTTTTAGGGTTCCGTACCCAAAGGGTGCCAACGGGCCCCTATTACTGAGACCCCGCTGTCTGTCCGTCTGTCCGTCCGTCTGTCACAGGGCTCTATCTCTGGAACCGTAATAGCGAGACACTTAACCTTGTATTACTCTGGGCGCTATACCATTTTCGCAAGCTTTATACCTATGTTACATTGTGAAAACATTTTTGAGGAATAATATCTTTGTAAACTAACAAAGCCCTTCTGCCGTGTAGGCGACCAATACTGTGTAAATGAGTTTCTTTCAGCGTTTCTTCTCAGCAGTGGTCGTTATAAAACGGCATCGGTAGCCTTTTTAAATAGGTTGAAAACATAAATGTTATTTATATTACACTGAATGTACAGTAATCTTCCATGCTGGTCTGGGAGAAAAGAAAAAACTTAGAATCTACCAGCTGCTTCTCTTCCTGTGCAGATCGTTAGAGTTGATCGAGGGACTGGACGAAACTACAAATCGTGATAAAAAGCGATGCGGCTAGCAACCCATCACTATTTTTATTCCTTTTTCCACCTTCTCGCCCACCGTCACGCTAAAAGTGGCCTTTGGGTCATGCAGTCTTGGGCTTTGTCTGTAGAGTTGCAAGACCCAAAATGCTCTGTCTGCCCTATTAGGGATAAAGATGTGATAGTATGTATGTATGTATGTACAGTAAAATTATACGGGTAAAAGTACCGGCGAAAGGTCTAATTATTGAATAAATCTTTGATTCTTTGAAAATCTGAAATAATAAGTACCTACTTATACATTATATTTAATTTGTTTGTTACAGGTGAGTGGTGAATTTGGTTGTGATTGAAGATTGGAACGGCAATGGCATCACCCTGTTGCTAGTATTATGCAGTATACGCAAGGTAAGATTTATAATCAACTTATATATCTAAGTTCAATTCCGTATGGCCAGCGTCGAGAGTGTATGCCAAATCCTCTGACTGCTCTGGCTAAAATATAGCGATGGCAGTACAGAGAGGGTCGTGTTTCTGCAGTGGAGACTAAAAATACCTGATCATGATAAATTCAAGTAAAGTACTAGGTTTTTGAAGATGCAAAATTGAATTGTGTATTAGGGCTTACAAATAAACCAATATCATTTGTACACCCTACCAAACAGTCTCTACTAATTAATCTTAGTTCAAATGAATGGCGCTCAGGCATCAATGCCCAGCCAACAAAAGCCTTCCGAACACTTACCCTCCCGTGCCTCGTGGACCAACTGATCAGCTGATTGTCACCCTCACCTGCAGTCTGGCTCTTTTATGTATAATGAACAAAGTATAGATTTAGGGGTGTGAGCTTTAGTGTGAGCGAAGATAACTATAATATTTTTGTTATTTTTTCTTGAGTGATTGACGTCACAGATAATCCACTGTGGCGCACTCTATAGCCCCTAAAGTAATGAAAAAAAAAAAAAACAGTGGCACTCCGGAGTGCCGAAAGAAATAAAAATTTGAATAAGGTAGGTCCTTATAAGTTATGTTTATAAATTGCTGTCGGTAACAGTGTAGAGAGTTGAGCGATTTTTTCCCATCTCAAAAAATTCCTAACGCGCCTCAATAAGTTTTCACTACAGTAAAAAGATGAATCATACCGTGTCGTATCAAATGAAAGGGCTTAAAAAGCACATTTCAAAAATAAACACATTATTAGCTGTTGCGTCCTGCTGTGTTTGCGCTTACTGGATAAATGTTTATATATACTATATGTTTTTATATATGTTTATGGTTGTATAGATCGTATATGTTACATACGGGTAAATCACGAGAATCAGCTACTGGCCGACATGTTTCGACCTCATCCGGAGGTCATTATCAGAGTGAATGTGACGCACGACGCCGCACGACGTCGTCCCGAACCACTCTGAAAAACTGGTTAAATGTACTTTTCAGTATGAATATTCCCGTAGTAGGGTTTTAGTTTTAAAAACTATATCTTGTTGTAGCTCAGTTTTAGTGGACACAATCCTTAATGCACCCTCTAATAGTGACGTATCGTGTGAAATCAGCCGTCATTAAGCGACCGACCGTGTACGGTATACCGTGTAGGTACGTCATGAGTGACGTACCTACACACTGGATGATAGGATGTTAGGCCACGTTAGGCCATCTTAGCGCCCATTACCTTGATCGATTTCTAAGATCTGCGTACGACAACATACACATTACTCATCACACGTCAGTCAGCATATAAATTAATCTTTGAAAATTTTGTATAGTTCATTCGCTCAAATAGTGTGCAGTACACCCATAAGCTATTTTAAAAACTATACAAAAATAATTTTTCTTGTGGGTATTATATGTTTAGCATTTGTTTATTTCGAAACAACGGAAAATTAGAATACATATTAAGTACCTACCTATACTCTCTAAATCACTTTCAGTGTTAATTATAAAGCTTTGGATCAATATAATCATCATTATTTGTGCGTACTCCCGGTTGCATCCTCAGGGGTACCGCTTCAGAGCCTTTGGTCCACTACCTACCGTAGGTGATTTTACGAGGTTTATACACAGAGCGACTGCCTACTGAGCTCCGCAACCCAAAGGGTAGACCAGAAACAATCCTAGGATAGGTTGAAACAAACGCTAGATGGCGTTTGGGACCCATAGCTTTACGTACCTTTTCGGATAATCAAGTGATTCAAATCTGCAATGTCCTAACCAGGCTGGAAACAAATTTTAACAAGCAAACCCTTGACTACTAGACCACGGGTATTCACATCAATGTTTATAATATAACGAATACAAATAGTCGGCGAAACGCATCATGTAAGTGTACGGCGCAGGCAGCGTCTTTGAACAAGCCGCCGCACCGCCGTCTCCGTCAGGCCGACAAAGCATGCTAACCATTTGGGCAAATGGACTTATACAAGCAATTTCGCTGGGAATTAAATCCAGAACCTTCAGTTGATGTACAAGCGTGGTAACCTTCACGTCGGAAGCCGATAATAATGACGGGAGGGGAATTGCTCCGGCTCTCTTACTCACCAAACGAAGCACAGAGGCGGTGAAACTACTACTCAGACGTCGATTTTCTGTGAGAGTGTGGTACTTCCCCGGACGAGCCGGCCCATTCACGCTATTAGCAAAACTGAGTTTTGCCGGTAGCGTGGCTCTACCACAACTAATTCATCAATCTGATTACGGACACACAGACAAAGGGACAGATGAAACTAAATAAAAGCTTGTAATGAACTCGATATGTCGTTAATTCCTGTAGTTTATGCACCCGGTATTCTATAACTCTGGCAGTTCGATGTTTTTAAACCAGTCAATGAATGACCAATGTCGAAAAAAATGGTATGTATTAAGAATAATAAACACTTTTCGCATCGTGAGCATAAACACTTTTAAATTAGACGATCTATGTTAGTAATCCTTGCTAGTCAACTTATGGTCTTTAAATATATTTAAAGACGTTTTCTTTTACACTATCCTAATGTGAAAACATGTATAATAAATAAACGGGCGAGTGCTAGTCCGACTTACATGAAGGGTTCCGTACCACCGTACAATGTTTTAGAACGCTTAAGAAACACGCTTCTTGTATGACGGCCCCCTTTAATTATTATTAACTTTATCTTATTTTTAGTATTTGTTGTTATAGTGGTCATAGTAATATATAATCGGTGAAAATTTTAGGTGTCTAGCTATTACGGTTCAAGAGATAGAGCCCTGTGACAGACGGACAGACGGACAGACAGCTCAGACAGAGTCTCAGTAATAGGGTCCCGTTTGAACCCTCCGGGTACGGAACCCTAAAAATAAAACAGACAACACATCTTCTCTATTGCTCTTGTCGGTGGAGTTAAGTACAGATGCCTCCATTCCTCTATTATTTTGGCAACCTTTTTAATGTCCTTGTAAGACCTTAGTCCTAATTTTTCTTTATTTTGTTGGAAAACTCCATCCTCAGTCTTCCTTATCCTTGTATTCTGAAGAGATTGTTGAAAGTTGAAATTTTCTGAAGTTGCAATTTCACCCTTAAAGCAAAGTAATTTTAACCAAGAGTTTAACAAATCGCCAATTTATAGCCCACTTACCTTCAAGCACCAGATATTAAACCAACGTTTCCTACTACATAGTGACAAAATTAAGGGCCACCGCCGACGGTATTTAATTTTAATATCTATATACACGCTTTCTAATTACAAGACAATTTGTCAAATTTCCCGCCCTCCGTCTGTACTCTGCCTATACAGAAGGCTGGTACTCGACGTGTTATGTTTTTTCGATTGCTGAACGTATTTTGAAACTTATGTTTATACAATTATGATTCAAAGTCAGGAAAAGATTGGGAAATTTTGGGTATATATTTGTGAAGGTGAGAAAATTATTGAATCATTTTTTTAAATTCAATCTGCCATGCTGGTCTGGGAGATTAGAAAAAAAATTGTATATAAAATTGCTTCTCTTCTTTGCAGAACGCAAAATCGGCTTTTATGATCTGGGGATGGGCTAAAAATTAAATATTTGATAAGCGATTTTTCCTATTTTTGGCTATTTTACCTTATATAGGTAGTTACGTAAAAATAATTTCCTTTACTTCATTTGTATGCCTTCATAGCCATCGTTTTACTCTCGAAATATTCTGAAACAATTTTAAGTGTTAATTCAGTCTATGATACTGAATAACTTTACCTTGTGTAATAAAAAAAATGTTATTGTGTTTTCTATTTCATTCAAAAATAAAAGTAAATCTTTCAAAATTTTCAAGCGTTAAATAATATCAGAATTTACGGCAAACTCAGTCTGGTCCCTAATTGACGCGGAGCTAACATGGTACCTTTACGTAGGTACATTATATACCCATATCTAGGTACCTACCTACAGGTATCGCCCCGACGCGACGTGCCTCGCCAGACCACTTGAGACTGTCTAGTTGGTGTGAAAAGTGGCTAGATTCAAGGTTGCAACGCAGTTTTATGATGGGAAAATTATTTGCTTTTTTAACATTTTTATTGTCGACATAGTTAACCTTTTTCATACTTTAAAATATTCATTGAAAGGCAAGTTTAGACTGTGATATGGAACGACTTATTCTAGGACAAAAAAGGACTGGCTTAGTGGTCCAGTAGTCAAGACCTTGTGATCCTGAGATCATGGGTTCAAATGCCACTGGGAAGCTTACTTTGTGAAAAGTTGTTTCCAGTTTGGTTAGAATATTGCAGCCTTGATTCACCTGATAGTCAGTAAAGAAAGATGATTCCGTGCTCCAGAAGGCACGTAAACTGTGGGTCCCAAACGCTATCTAGCGTTTGTTTAAATCTATCCTAAGATTGGTTCTGGTCTACCCTTTGGGTTGCGGAGGTCAGACGGCAGTCGCTCTGTGTAAAAATTAGTAACCTCATCAAATCACCTAGGATATTTTATTTTAGTTTCGTAGGAAGACCAACAGCTATCAATTTAACAATAGGTAAACAGGTAGGTAACAGTATTAGATGTCAGGAAGCCAATTATAGGCCTTCACAAATACATACTGTATATGTTTACAATAAAAGTGGAACATAACTTCACGCTACTTTAAGTGAAAAAAGTAACAAATGAAAACTAAGAATGTTAGCTAATAAGGATGCAACCGGGAGTACGTTCGGATGATGATGATGAGAGACAACCTCCGCGGCGTAAAATGGTTAACACGCTAGACCGCTAATCCGGAGGTTCTGGGTTCGTTCCCCAGCCAGGACAAGTTGGAAAATGGCCTTTTTCAAATTGTCCTGGGTCTTGGGTATTTATCTATATATGTATTTATCATAAAAAATAGTGTCGTTGAGTTAGTATCCCATTACACCAGTTTAAAATCAGTGTGATTTGTCCTTATACATTTATTATTTATAATGGAACGGCTTATTCAGTTTTTTTTTGTATTTTATTGAATGCTCAAAATATTTGCTAATTGCACAATCAAATGATCGAGATTCATTGAAAAGTTATACATATTTTTAATTACAAACCAGCATAAAGTAGTAACAACTTTTTAACATAAAGAAAGCACTAAGTAAAACCTCGCAAGTTATAACTGTTTCAGAAAGCAGTTTGCTTGGCTCAGCCATGCAGTGTTTAATTCACAGCGGATCCTTTCAGATGGTAGAAAGCACAGAGCTACTATCCTATACGCTATTCTACCTACTCTCTTATAGCTATCCGTCTGGTAGTCGCACTATGGCAGTACTTACAGCCATGCTGCGTTTAGATGCACTACTGAACTCGTTTTACTACTAGTTTGAAACTGGGAACTTCCGACACCCTTTATAATATCTTGGCTTGCTATGTGTTTGTTACTCATATTATCATTCTTTTAAAAATATTTTTATTTTATTTTATGTCTTATAAAATTATACTAAGTATCGCTTAAAATAAACACTAAACAAATGTCGCCAATGCAACATCTTTTCATATGAATTTGCAAAATTTTTTCACAATATTATGAGTTTATGTTACATTTAGTAAGTAGTAAATAGTAAATTAACTCAAAATATAAAGTCCAATATTTTAATAGCATTGTCTTTTTTTTATCTTGTACTATCCTATGTATCTTTTCATGATAGATAGCACAGAATTACTGTCTTATATTACTCTCTTAAAGCTAGTGCTTAGATCTCTGGCCATAAAAGGAGTTTTTGCCCATAATCACCAGTTTGGACGGGCGTATTATTGATCGCAGAAGATGTATAGTACTTGCACTGTCATCTGTGCTCAATTAGTCTCAAAGTTTTTTTTTAACATTTTTACTTACTTTACTAATCCGCTATATCATTCAAGCTACTTGCCCATTCCAGCACTCCACAGGTTTCATCTCGTCACTCAGTGCCCCTCACTCAATAATACAGGCTGTCTACGATCTGTTTTTATGGAATTTGTATAATCTCAATAAAGAATACTTTTTTTACAATTTATAATTTATTCCCTTCAAAATAATTGCCTCAATCAAATTGTTCTACATAATTTTTATTGCTTTATTTAGCTACTAAGTGATGCTATCTCACAAGTATACTTTCTCATTCCAACGCTCTACAGATTTCGTTACGTCACTAACTAGCATTTAATAATACATAAACATGCAGCCTACGATCAGCTGTCATAATGCTCTTATCATTTTAATAAAGTTTTCTAATTCCCTAAAAAACTGCTGCCTACAAATATTATTTTTTTCTTTCCTTTTCTTTTCTTTTTTTTTCCTTGCAAGATGGAAGAGTGTAGTTTAGTAAAGGTTTTCCTTTACTAAACTACTCTCTTCCATCTTGCAAGCACACTTGCCCATTCCAACACTCCACAGGTTTCGTCTCGTCACTCAGTGCCACTCAATAATGCATGTGCAGGCGGCCTACGATCTGCTTTCATGATGCTCGGAAAAAACGGGGCGTTGTGACGAAATGCTGGGTTTTCGGCTGCGGACGGCCTTTACAAATGTATGCAGCATTTTGAATGGAGAGTTTGTTGACACTGCCTTGTAAATGTTTTTACGGTACAATATTACGGTTTTGCGCTCTTGTAAAAACTTTTTTACTCGTACTAGCGAGTAGCTGTTATCTTTCACAATTGGGAAAATATTTACCCATTTTTTTTAAATGCCTATAAAAAAATTTAAAACTCAACCAAGAGTCAGAGTATAAACTAGAGATCTTTATAAATAGGCGATGACCTATATCCATTAATCACTTTCTTTGATAATAAAAATCCACCTATACTCTAATTAAAAAGAAATAAACGTCAATAGTTTTAAAAAAATATATAGGATTTTGTCGCTTATTAAAAATAATTTTTAATGAAGGATTCTCCACTTAACTCCACCACCAAGAGCTCTTAAATGAAAAGAAGAAAGTAACTTTTTTAACTTTTTTTTCGTTTTAAAACGACTACTGCTTAGAAGACGCTACGTCAAAAGAAACTCATTTTAGTTTTGACATTGATAATCAAATCTGAACAACTGGCAATAAACAAGATGGAAGGATAAAGGTAGAACTTGCTTTATAAATCACCCGGTATCTCACGGCAAATTTTTCCTACAACTCAAATACATAATTCATACTAGCCGATAGATAATCAGGGCTACCGAGACCCCTTTGTGAGTGCCCGAAGCTACTGGGGCTCGATTTTTGAATTCCATTATGAGATTTTTCGAGAAGTTTTATCGAACATTAAACAGAGTGTAATGCTCCAATGGAATCTAAGTGTGCTTTAAACAAATAATAATTAGATATAATCAGCAAATAACATTTCACAAGAAACAAAGGCATGACTAAATTCAAATTATACTATAAGTAGCTATCTAAAATACATATCATTTACACAGTGCAATCATATTATTATAAAAACTAGAAATGAAAACCCTTCTGCCTAGTTCAATCTTCTTGTCGAGTAGAAATGGTTTCACTGTAGCTTCAATTTCAAATCATCTTTGACCAGTATGTGGCCACGGCGATTCCTCTGTCGTTAGCCTCATTAAGGTCCTCTATGGTACATGACGTAGGGCAGCTCGGACATGACAGAAGGTGGTCCATCGACTGAATGGCACCGCAGTCGCAAAGATAGTTATCAGCGTGACGTCTTCATACTATCTAACGTAATTACGACATTTGATCTTTATAGAACTTTCTAAAACATTAAACGAATACTTTGCTTCAATTTAAAATGCATATTCAAACGTCAAACTTGTAGAAAAATCACAGAGATGCTCTGGATCAAATGAGGGTCAAAAAGGAAATTTAATTTTATTTATACATTTTACTTACGCATATCAATACACAGTGACTTTTTTTTGAAGGACAAACATTTTGTATCGATTTTTAATAACTTTTTTTATAGAAAGTAGTTCAGTATCATAGACTAAACTTGCTCCAAAAATGTTGCCAGTAATAAAAAATCACCCTGTATAGTGATCGTTTAGTTTAATACTGACAAATTCTTAAGATTGAAATGCGAATATAAAGTAATAGGTATGAAATTCAAAAATCGAGCCCCAGATACAGAAATAATAGTCTAACTTTTATCTGAGACAGAACTGTGCGGTTTATCGCAAATTCTCTTTCAAATTACAGTAGTGCAAGTTTTTATCGGCCCCTCCGGGTGTGGAGCTTTCATAATCAATAAAGCTGCTACTGCCATCTAACGGGAAGTGATGTAAGCCTTATCCGGGTTTGAATGTTTATCATTATAATTGTTGTTGGCTTTGAGCGTATGGAGATGGTGAACGTCGTGTCGTACAGCGAAGTAAAACAGCTGGCAGATGAGAGAGTCAATCAAATGAGAGAGTAAAATCACATGATGAATGATGAATCCCAAAGAGGGTTGACGTCAGGCAGGCGGGTGGTTGTAAAACTATAACCAAACCGTTTTAACTGTTCCGGCTATTTCTTCTCCACTTCGCAAAGTCTTTGACATTTTTGGGTAACCATTGACATGCATGTTATATATGGAGAAGAAAAAGCGGGAAAACGCACCCCGGGCTCCGAAGCAGCACAGCTTAGGTTGCTACTGGGAACGGGCTTAGATAAAGAGAGAGGTAGATAAATTAATGTATGATATTTTGTGTTATTCAATTCAAAATATCTTTATTATCATAGGATATTTATAATATCTCTTAATAATAGTCACTTTGTTTTGTTTTGCACAAATGTTGACGTCAAATCGTTACTTAAAGCTAAGTTTACGCCGCTTCCTAGGCGTAAGTGCAAAAGAAGCGGCAACAAACTGCACGGTAGAGTAGAATGAAAATTGACACTACCCCTGTCCTCCCCATGGGTGTCCGAAGAGGCGACTAAGGGTGGTGAAAGTGTACAGTCTGCAGCGTCCTCTGCTCAACGACTTTACACCAGTACGATCCTCACTAAGTGCGGCTATATAAGGGAAACCATCATTTATTCCCTCGACTGCCTCCGTGGTCCAATGGTTAAGGTGTTCGCCTTGTGATCCGGAGGTCGAGGGTTCCAATCCCACTGGGAAGCATACTTTCTGAAAAGTTGGTTCTGGTCTGGTTAGGATATTGCAGGCTTGAATCACCTGATTATACGAAAATAAAGAAGATTCGGTACTTCGGAAGGCACGCAAAGCTGTGGTTCCAGAACGCCATCTAGCGTCTGTTTAAACCTATCCTATGGTTGGTTCTGGTCTACCCTTTGGGTTGCGGATGTCAGACGGCAGTCGCTCTGTGTAAAAACCAGTAAACTCGTCAAATCTCCTAGGTTAGGTAGCGGACCCCCTCTGAAGCGTTACCGCTGAGGATGCAACCGGGAACACGCTCGGATGATGATGATGACCGTATAATCCCTTAAATAGAGTCAAAATTGAGAAAAGCCTCAGGACAAAACATCTTACACCCTTGTAAGCTATTTATTAAGACACTTGTTAAAAGAGAGAGCAAAATTAAACTGCCTAAATCTACAGCTATCTTGGATGTCAAGTTCAAAACGTCCTAAATTGTGTTATCGCAGTGTGCACCAACTCGGACCTACGATCTGATAATCGCTTGCCAGACTTTGGAGTAACACTGGGTTACATACATACGGTACTCTTGTAGTAACACCAGCTATTAAGATTTCGAGGGAATTTTACTTAGTGTTAATAAAAAGTCACGTCTAGTCGAAAGGCCTCACGGTAGTCAAAAGTATATTGGAGGATATACTTTATGATAAATGAGGCAAACAAAATTAAGAAGAACTTCGTGATTCAGTCCATCATGGATTGAATCACGAAGTACAGTACAGTACTAAACATCTTTGTTCAAGCAACATATATCGAAATATGAAAATATTTTTTTGCTCCAAACTTGGATCAGCCAATCGATCATGTTGTATGGGAGGCCAAAAAATATTGTTCACATTTCGATATTATGTTCCTTGGGGTAAGTTGTTCAATGTCATGGGCTGAATGCACCCATAAAATAGTTGTAGTATATTTTGTTAGACCCTATATACAACGTGGAAGGGACATACCCGTAATAAATCAAACCACGGCCTATACTAGATCACTAAAGTATAATGTAATCAAAATATATATAATTATATCAATTTTCAACATGATTTTATCTGCGCCTACATTTAAGATTTATTGAAGCAAAAAAACTGATATTAAGAGCGCTATTTGACTAGACAAAACTATGACGTCACGGTTCTGATTTTCATACAAATCCCATAGAAATTGTTTGTTTTCGACGTTTAGAAAAAAATACTGATTTGACTTGTTGTCATCTAGCGGATTTATTCCCATCTAGCGATAAGGCCACTTTTTTTTTCTTCCAGGTAACCTCGCTTAAATAGAAAAAGTGATGGGAAATTTTCATACATGAACGAATCAGTTGTTTTACTATAATTGTTCTTTATTTTTGGACAGCTAACGAGAATCTCATATTTTAAGCTTATCAGTTAGTCAGTTGAGAATAAATAATCTAGGATCAAATATTTATTCATTAATTAGACATTTGCTTCAGTACGTGTGGCCACCCTAATCATAGGGAGAACTGGCACACTCTTTTAAAGTCCCGTTTTTCCATCGCACATTATACACGCAGGACTTGCCAAATTGGATCATAGCCTCGGTTACAGCTTTAATCTTGTGCTTTTGCGGTTAATTTTTATTTTACTGCGTCTTCGTATCGTAGTATATGTGGCGGCGAGACTGGCCAAATGGCTGGTCTGCGAAAACCAATTTTTACTCATTGATTTTTACATTAGACTAAGAGTTCTCAAAAAAGCGATGTAATCCCTTACTACAGGACTGAGAAATCAGCAATGGGGCAGACAAAGCATTTTGGGTCTCGCGGCTCAAAACAGACCCAGAAGCCACTTTTATTTATTTACGAGTATTTGTTTATTTAGGAATAACAAACAGTTACAAAATACAATTTTATACAATGTAGGCTTATATAAATATATGTACACAATTTTGTAACCAACCACGTTATCCACAGATTATTTATCTACATGTTAATTAATCAGTTGCCACTAGAGGTTTAGCTAAAAAACAAAGTTACTATATTATTATAATGGTAAAATTTAGGTCCAGTAAAATTTTAAATTATGATTTAGTGTGATGGTGGGCGAGAAGATGGAAAAAGAAATCAAAATAGTGATGGGTTGCTAGCCGTTTCGCCTGTTAACACGATTTGCATCTCGATCGGCTGTCATGATCTGTGCGGGAGGAGAAGCGGCTGGTACATTTTAAGTTTTTTCTTTTGTATTTATTTTTCGAAATAAACTTTACCTAAATAAAAATACTAAAACGATAAGGAGCAAGAAGTCGCTTTATCCAAATTAACATTCAGATGGTCTCTCCCACTATTGTGTCGATAAGGGCCTAACCCGTACCGTTACACGTAGGCATTCATTACAAGTTAAACAATGGCGGAGACACCGTTACGCGTGTTCTATGCGATTTGAGTGCTTGATTTTGTTGTTCAAGATGAAGTTACAATTGATGAGGTAAATAAATAAATGAACAATGAATAACAATAATAACAAAATAATAATAATAATATAACAATTTTTCCAAATAAGTAAAGAAAAGTTAGGACTAAGATCATACCAGGATATTTAAAACAGATGGCAGAGAGTAAAGAGGAATTAACGAGCAAGCTCTTAAATTACAAGAAGAAGGATGGTTTGTTTGTTGATGCATTGTTGCGATAGTACATCATGTCAAGTAACGGCAACCCAAAAAAAATAAATATAAAAAAATATATAGGGACAAATCACACTGATTAAGCTAGCCCCAAAGTAAGTTTTAAACTTGTGTTATGGGATACAAACTTAACGATACTATATTTTATGATAAATACATATATAGATAAACACCCAAGACCCAGGACAATTCGAAAAAGGCCATTTTTCAACTTGCCCTGGCTGGGGATCGAACCCAGAACCTCCGGATTAGCGGTCTAGCGTCCATTACGCCACGGAGGTCGTCAAGTAAAGTGGTTTTGATTAGGTCCTCACTCCTAAATAGAAAAGTTTAAGGCCGTACCTAAATTTTCCGGGGTCCAGTGCTTTTAACAGTTTACAGTTTATAATGAGAACGTTAAGCTTTACTATGCGCATTTGCAAAAAGTGGCCGTTTTTCTCAAATGTGCGTAGTAAAGCTTAACGTTCTCACTTTAAACTGTAAACAGTAGTTCATAAAATACTTTGAAGGGTTATCTAGGACTTGGTAGTAGCAAAATTTTAAATGATGGCTCCGTTTTCTTTGAAATGATTTATTTTAAATGGAAACAGCACTGGACTCCGGGAAATTCAGGTACAGCCTTAAGTTAATTTGTTGGAAAACCTTCATCCTCGGTCTTCCTTTTCTATCCACAAGATTGTAGAAGAACATTTCATTTGTACAGCCTTTTAAATTTGTAGATAACAAGACATCTTTATATACTAGATCGAAGCTTTTGCCGTCTCCTCACATTCGTAGCTCTGCGTCATATCTTTATAAGTCAATACTTGTTAACACCATTGCGACACAAACAATGGTCAACATTTATAACCCTTTATACTTCATTACCCATGGTATCTGCGATCTGACACGTTTCGTGACAACAGCCGCTGTTAACTAAATAACAAATTTTATCATTAGTTTTGTTTGATAGTATTGGTGCAATATTCTGTATTTGACGTGTTAGTTTGTAGTTCATTATTTCATTACTTATACTTAATTCTTTTTGATCTTTATTGTGTCAATCTCCAGTTCAAGTTCATCTGCAAACGTAAAAATAAGTAGTACAAAACTGTCAGACCACATCTGCCACCAAGAGTTTATGCATACTTTGCTAAATTGCCGTGTAGTTCCCGGCAGAGTAAAATAGGACTACTTCAAGTCTTCCCTTGGACTTCAAGTCGGCCACTTTTGGCAAAAATGCTAAGAAAAGCTTAACATTCTCACTTAAAACTGTAAATAGTAGTTTATAAATAGTTTGAAGGGTTATAATAAGCCCTAGGGCTTCATAAAGACAACATTTCAAATGATATCTCCGTTTTCTTTAAAAAAAAATATTTCAAATGGGGGCAGCACTCGACTCCAAAAAAATATGTATGTATGAAGGTACAAGTTCGTTCATATTCTGACACTTTAAACAAGTTATCAGAAATCTGACATGTCATTTCGAAATGTAAGCTGGATTACGTTTTTATGGGAAAATGTAAGGTTACGGACTCTTATCGTGTTAATTTTAGTTATTTGTTTTAATAGACAATTTGTAAGCTGTTATTATCTGTAAAGCAAAAACAAACAAAAGGTGTTAACTAAACCAAAAAAAAAATCAACACAATTTCCTCCACAATTACTGAAAAAACAAAACATCAATTTGAACCCTAACTCTAACGCAATAAAGACTATAAATTGTAAATGATAGAAGGTTTATGTAAAAACAGTAATTTATCAGTTAGTGATAATTCTCGCTGCAAAGCCCGTAATTGGACATTAGGGTGTCCACACGCAATCGCTTTCAGCGTAATGACGTCATTGTTGTGTCCATCTTGCTAAGTATACGTTTAAACGTTTCCGTGTACTGCGTATATAAATAACGTGTATGTATTTGAGAAAATATTAGCACTTTTTGGTTTGCTTAAAATAAGGTAAGTGCGGTTGATATTATATCGATGTCTGTTTGCAATATAAAAATAGATATCGCAATTATATCTGATGCTCATATATAACTTTCTCTTTTTAGGGTTCCGTACCCAAAGGATGCAAACGGGACCCTATTACCGTCCGTCCTATTACCGACTGTCTGTCCGTCTATCCGTCTGTCCGTCTGTCCGTCTGTCACAGGGCTCTATCCCTTGAACCGTAATAGCTAAGCACCTGAAATTTTTACCGATTATGTATTACTGTGGCCGCTATAACAACAAAATCTAAAAATAAAAAATGTTAGAAATTAAAGGGGGTCGTCATACAAAAAACGTGTTTTTTTCAGCGTTTTTAACTCGATCTGTCACAGGGCTCTATCTCTTGAACCGTAATAGCTAGACACCTGAAATTTTCACCGATTATGTATTACTATGACCACTATAACAAGATATACTAAAAATAAGATAAAGTTAATATTAATTAAAAGAGGTCGTCATACAAGAAACGTGTTTTTTCAGCGTTTTAAAACATTTTACGATGATACGGAACCTTTTATGTACGAGTCTGACTGGCACTTGCCCGTTTTTTTTCACAACTGATATAGTTTTTGCTTTTCATATAAAGGGGTGTATAAGAGGCCATTTTTTTCCTAAATTACTGGTATCAGACCTATCAAAAGTAAGTAACGCAGTATGTACAAACTAAAAACAATATTTGATTCAGTCATAGGTACATAGTGATTACTTAAAAACAATTAAATTCACACAACGCAATTTGCAAAATGACTTTGCTCGTGAAATCGGCTAAGTAGCGTCGGCAAAAGTGTCGAACCATGAGGATGCTCCAAGCAGTTAATAAGTTTGGGACAGCCGCGCCGGATATCCGGAGCGCAGTCGCCGGTAGCCGCTGCAAAACAAAACTTCTAATCTGTCAAATTCAAATACAATCCGTTTCAAGAGAATTTTGACAATTTTCTGACTTATTGCTGTATGTTTTTTTGTTATTTTGACATTAAAATTGAAGATTTTTAGTATGCATTTGTTGGCTGTTAAACAGCACTCACATCCAAAACGCATAAGGATGTAGCGCGGCACTACACATTGCGCACACTACCCACTTTTAGCGTCCAGGCTTTTTAGTAAAAGAACAAAATTTAGAATTTATATGGAACGGCCATAAGACCCCTACAGGAGAAAAACTAACTCTTGGTAGCAGAGGGCTAAATATTTTTTTAAATTGCAGGAATGTAAATGATTTATCATTGGTAGATACAACGTTGGTACCGCTTGCATGTATGTAATATAATTCCTCAAAATACCTAGACGTCTGTGTACATTACCTGTGTGTATGGAAATATTTTAGAAAAGTTTCTATTCTTTTTCTATCGCTACGGACAGCAAGTGACAGTGTCAGAGTAAACATCGGCTGCCCGCGGCCACCGACACGAACTCTGACTTGACCTCTCCAACTCACTTGGACACTACTGCTGTTCAGATGGACTTGTACAGTGTCTATATAATTATACGTTCTGAATTATTAAAGTGAAAACTTGTTATGGCGCGTGGGGCATTTTTTGAGATGGGAAAAAAACTATTTAACTCGCGTAACCGTTACCGTGAACTAGGTGGTGTCACCTAGTCCAAGTTTTCACTTCTGTCGGCACTGTTTTTTTTTTATACTGAGTCAGTCAGCGAAATGCGGCTAGCAGTCCATCACTTTTTTGTTTCTTTTTCCTTCTTTTTTGGACTTTTGTTCTTAATTGCGGCAATGGGTTTTGTCTGCATACAGCCGCAAGACCCAAAATGCTCTGTTTGCCTCATTAAAAAATTTTTTGTAATAAAGGAAAGTAAATTTCAAATCTAAGACCGTCAATATGAATATTTTTATAATTTTGATAGAATGTCGAATTTTTTTGAGGTCCCGCAATGGGTTCGATAGGAAAAATACTTGAAATGTACTAATAACTTATTTATAGATAAGTGAACATGGACTTCAAGTTAATGTAATTTTCTTTAATGTTTGGAAATAATGAAATTTTCAAGGTAATTTAAAGTTACTGTGGCGCGAGCCGTGTCAAAATTCTGAATATCACTGAATAATAAGACTTCAGTAAAATAGCTTGAATTTTTTTTACTCTGTTACACAAGGTTGCTCTTCCAAGAAGAAAATCTATTACAATTCTTTGCTAACATTATTGATACGTCGAAATACTATTGATTGTATTTGAGTCAAATCTTCCATGGTACATAAGGTGTTGACTTGACATAGAAACTTCTCAGCAAAAGCACAATCCGTCCTATACTAATGTAACGGTGTGTGTGAGACATAGACGCTAACAGTTAAAGAGGAAAGAAGGCTTCTTGTAGCGACAAGAAAGGTTCTTTGCAAGATCTTTGGACCAGTGAGAGGAGATGATGGTGTATGGGATATAAGACGCAAAGCCAAAATACAAGATCTAGTGGGCGAGCCTAACATTGTGGGCGAAGTAAAAGCGCACTTTCTTTGCTGGCTCAGACACGTCGAAAGAATGGAGGAGGATCAGGGGTGAAGAGAGCTTACCAGGGCCAGCCGGTTGGCCGCAGGCCGGTGGGCTGTCCCAGGTATCGCTGGAGTGACGTGGTTATTGTGGACTTACTCGAGCTGCAAGTTTTTGACAACTGGCGAGAGTTAGCACAGGAACGGGAGCGCTCGCGTGCATTTGTGCTGGAGGCCAAGACTCACTTTGGGTCGCGGAACCAGGATAGTAGTAGTAGCTTATAAAATCTGACCAGCGCAGAGAGTGTAGGCCAAATCCAATGGCTATGCTGGCCAAGTATGGCTCTGGTAGTACTGAGAGGCTTGTGCTCCTGCACTAGAAACTAAATAAACGGGCAAGTGCGAGTCAGACTCGTACATGAAGGGTTTCGCACCTCCGTACAATGTTTTAAAACGCTAAAAAAACACGTTGTTTGTATGACGACCCCCTTTAATTTTTTATTTTTTTTATTTTTAGTATTTTTGCACGCCTCATAAGCGAAGCGCATGAGGTAGTGCTCTACTCTCGCCTTACAAAAATCAAGTGATTTTTTTAACTAAATGTGTCTCTATTTATTTTCTATCGCACTTGTACAATAATATTTACACATAAATGTCAAGGAAAAACACTAGTTTCAACACTTATGACATTTTTAAAAGACATTTTGCCTTTAAAATAAATAAAAACAATGTTTAATAAAATCATTTTGTGGACGTCCGTGTGTCTGTATGTATGGAAACTGGCGTGGTCACGATAACTCCCGAAAAACTTATCTGATCAAGGTCATTTTTTTAATACGCTTTAGTATTATCTAAAACTAAGTCCTTTCGAAGATCACGGTCCAATTCAATGTAGTTTGGTTATAGCGAGCAGCAAAAACTTCAAATCGTCGCGCGTGAGCTCGCCATTTTGTTACAAACCAAAATCTTACTGTCAAAAACAAATCAGGGTGACAGAACTTGAGCTGCGCGTACGCGTACGCGTAGATCGTCGGGGTGTAGGCAAAGAGGTTTGCAATGGGTCCTCCTTCACAGTGCCCGCTATATCTTTCTCACAATAAAACAATCAAAATCAATTTAATTGTGAAAAATGAGATTATGAGGCGTGCACTTTTGGATTTTCCAAACTATTTATACATAATATGACAAAATTTGAAGTATCTCGTTAATGCCATTATAAAGATCCAGTTAAAAACGCTGAAAAAACACGTTTTTGTATGGCGACCCCCTTTAATTTTTAACTTTTTTTTATTTTCAATATTTGTTATAGCGGCCACAGTAATACATAATCGGTTAAAATTTCAAGTGTCTAGCTATTACGGTTCAAGAGATAGAGCCCTGTGACAGACGGACAGACAGCGGAGTCTAAGTTATAGGGTCCCGTTTGCATCCTTTGGGTAGGGAACCCTTTAAAGACCTGATGATGATGAAAGTAACTTCCATGCTGATCATAAACTGGCCATAAAGTTCTATAATAATTGTATGCATGTTTATTTTAAAAGTTTGAAGAAATTAATTTAGAACTTAGAAATCTATTAGAAACGTACACCGGCAGTCACGTCGCTAGCACCAACGCATGTATCACACATTTTTTCGAGCCCCTCTTGGCCAATCCATAACTCTGTGTTAGGGTTCCGTTGAATAAATAAAACATACTTCTGAAATACGAAATTCAAACAAATGTTTTGAATATGCAACAAATAAAAAGTGATTGGAAATGAATGACGAAAAGAAATTTGCACATATGTAGGTTAATAGAAAATTATAGAGCTTTAAAGGTAAGATTAAAATACTTTATAATTAGCACACTGAAAGACTTGGAACTTTCATTTTAAGTATCATTTTTAAACAACACAGAAATATTATCTAAAAAGTTTATAAAAGACCTATTTTTGCGATATATTTTTAACTTTACTTTCATAATTTTGACAAATCCAATGTCGCCTCACGGCCTCACATTACTTCGAACCGAAGTTTTGTTTTGATTGTCAAGAATTTTTATTCCATCTTCTTCTTCCTTCCCATAATATCACTTTAAGTGGGGTCAGCAGCATGTATTGCTTCCATTTATCGCTATCCTTCGTCATTTCTAGAGTCACACTTTTGCTCTCTATATCATTTTTAAGGTTCCGTTTTCAAAGGATGCTAACGGGACCCTATTACTGAGACTCCGCTACCTGTCCATCTGTCTGTCATAGGGCTCACACTTGCAATTTTCACCGATTATGTAATACTGTGGCCGCCAAGAACACTAAATACAAATACTGAAAATATAATAAGATAAAATTAAAAATAAAAGGGGTCGTCATACAAGAAACGTGTTTTTTTTAAGCATTATAAAACATTCTACGGAGATACGGAACCCCTCATGTATTATTATACATTTAGTATTAACACATTCCAGCCACCTTTCTTTGATCTCTATATATTCCATATAGACTAAAAATTCTATACGGAACCAAAAGTATTCTGAGTCTGCTTTACGTGCATTTTTTACGTCTCCCCAGGAAGATATACGTCAAGTCGTGCGCATGCGTCGGCCCGATTTTTAACCTGGCCCGTAATTAATGGGACGACGCCGAGCGAGCGTGAGATTTGATTTAGTTTTATTTTCGGACGTCCAAATTACTGGGAGCAGTTTCAGTTTCGCTGGAAGATTGATGGTATTCTTTTAATTTTTTGATAAAAAATAAAAATAATAAAAAAAAATCTTTTACATTAATACATAATTATCTCATATAAATTAAAGATGTTAAATTAAAGAAGCAAGCACTTCTGCCATGCTGGTCTGGGAAAAAAGAACAAAAACCTAATGTATTAGCAACTTTTCTTCCCGCACAGATCATTAAAACTGATCGAGGGAATGTACGTAAATTCTAATCGTCCATGGGCGATGCGGCTAGCAACCCATCACTATTTTGATTCATTTATCCACTTTCTCGCCCACCATCACGTCACGCTAAAAGTGGCCTTTGGGTCTTACGACCCTGGATTCTGTCTGCATAGAGCCGCAAGACCCTAAATGCTCTGTCTGTCTCGTTAATGATAAAGACGTGATAGTACATACATGTATTAACATCTAAAACGTAAAACGAAACAATACTGATATTATTAAATTAATGCATACGGGAATTAACGCAAAACGTACCCTTTTTTATTTATTTTGCTGACGTTTCGTCCAGGTTTTAACGAACGTGGTCCCAGCATTTTATTGGCTAAAAACTGAAACGTCATGACCAAAACTTGTCCAGAAACTTAAAAATTTTGATCAGCCTCGAAATTTAATAAAATATGTGAATTTTGAGAATGACTCATTAATATCGTATTCAGGCTGCGTGGCGATCGGCTGCAGTTTGCACGTTCCTGGCACAGGGTTCGAATCCCAATACCGTCGCATGTAGAGATGGGCCACGATATAATGACTTGACCCAATAATCTCATAACATTAAACTTTTTAATTGAAATTGTTTTTTTAGGGTTCCGTACCTCAAAAGGAAAAAACGGAACCCTTATAGGATCACTTTGTTGTCCGTCTGTCCGTCCGTCCGTCCGTCTGTCAAGACCCTTTTTCTCAGGAACGCGTGGAGGTATGAAGCTGAAATTTATATCAATTACTCAGGTCTACTGTCCCTTGAAGCTGTGAAAAAATCAAACTTCTAAGCCAACGCAATCAAAAGATACAGCCGATTATGCCGCAAATTTTCGACACTTGCAAGGGAATCAAAACCTACAGGGTGCTTCCCGTGAACTCAGAATCTTGAAATTTGGTACGAAGCAACGTCTTATAGCATAGATAAAGGAAAAATTACGAAAACCATAAATTTTTAGTTACATCACATAATATATATTTTTTTAATAATTTTAAACTTACTACCCATTTCCTCATAAACGCGTAGAGGTATTAAATTGAAATTCATAACAAATACTAAAACTTGCAGGTTTATACGGAACCCTCGGTGCGCGAGTCCGACTCGCACTTGGCCGGTTTTTTTAGAGTAAAATTTGTGACACTTTTCTTTCTTGATTTTACTTGTAAAATTTCGATAGATATGCCCTTATTGCCCTTCTTCTTCTTCTTCGTCTAAGAGCGTTCCCGGTTGCGTTCTCAGCTGTGCTGCTTCCGAGCCCGGGGTGCACTTTCCTGCTTTTTCTTCCCCAAATATAACTTGCATGTCAATGGTCACCCAGGGATGCCAAAGACCTTGCAAAATGGATAAGAAATAGCCGAAACAGTTTAAATGATTTGGCCAAAATTTTACGACCGGCCGCCTGCCTGACGTCAACCCACGTTGGAAATGTAGTGGTGCGAAAAGTTTTACAACCGGCCGCTGCTCGACGTTAACCTTTGGAATACAATTGTAGCACGAGATGTTTGTGCCAAGTCCTTTAGTCGCCTCTTACGACATCCACATGAAGTGATGGAGTGGTCCTATTCTACTCTGCCGGGAACCACATGGCAAAAAAGATAAGCCCAAAGATATGCCCATATTACCCATTACTAAAAAATCATAATCAGGTGTAGGTGGAATCTTTATTAGTAATAAGGGCCTAAGAAAAAATTGTGTTTACTTTTTCGTCTTATCGAGTCGAAATGGTTTCTCTGTAGTTCCAATTTTAAATCATTTTGGACCAGTATGTGGCCACGACGATCCCTCTGTCGTTAGCCTCATTAAGGTCCGAGGTATGGTACATGTTTTCCCATAAATTTATATTAGACCAACTTATCGATTAGACTAACTTATTGATACTTAGTAAGAATTATTACTATGTTACTCGACAAAAAGATAATAAATAAAGAGCTTTAACATTAATAAACAATTAAATTTAAAGAATAATGTGTTAAAATTACGATGCATAATCCGAATAAGACTTTAACAGTCTTATTTTATGGACTATTTTTATACTAGGTTTATGAGATGGAGAGATGACCTGTCTACTTTTGACATGGATTTGAGAGAAGTATAAGTAAGATCAAAGTAGCTGGAAATAACAAGTCGAGGCCTTTGCCCAACTATGGGACCTAAACGTATAACGTAACGCTAGTAAAAAGAAGTATGATCACATGTTATGTACATTGAATGGACGAGTCATATTTCTATAGATGAACTCTACCATAAATGATCATACGCAATTCAACGGCTTCGTGACGATTAGCCGAAACTTGGCATTGAATTGCAAACCATTCTGTGAAGGGATTTTATGATTATACAAGTACAGTGATTTCATAGTATTAGGTCCTTACATATGAAATTGCCGTTCAGTATCAAAAAAGTGAAACAAGTTTTTTTTAATGAAATTATTATTTAATCAATCGAAGTATGCGCCGTTGTTATCGATACACTTCCGCCATTTTATAGGCAGATCATTGATGACCTTTGGAAAAAAAATCCTGGGAGCGAGAGTCTATGAACTGTTTGAAGGCGGTTTTGACTGCCTCATCAGATTTGAAAGTTTTTCCTTGTAAAAAGTTATCCAAATTTTGAAAAAAGTGGTAATCGGTTGGGACAAGATCTGGAGAGTATGGTGGGTGACGCAGAGGTTCCAGTCGCAGCTCCTCTAACTTGGCGATCGTTTGATGTGCAGTGTGGGGTCTAGCGTTATCCTGAAGGAGCAGTGGGCTAGAGCAATTCATCAGTCTCGGTTGTTTAATGGCGAGCTTTTCCATCATTGTTTGCAATTGTTGGCAATACAAGTCTGCAGTAATCGTCTGGCCTGATCTCAAGAAGCTGTAGTGGATAACACCAGCACTGGTCCACCAAACACTAACCAGAATCATCTTTTTGGTCAGTTTTCGCTTAGGGCAAGGTTTTGCCGGTTCTCCAGGGTCAAGCCATTGTGATGATCGCTTCCGATTGTCGTACAGGATCCATTTCTCATCACAAGTCACGATACGGTTCAAAATCCCCTCATTATTGTGGCGATTAAGCAAAGAAACGCAGCAAGCAACGCGTGTTTGTTGGTTTGCTTCAGTCAATTCGTGCGGTACCCACTTTTCGAGTTTTTAAATTTTTCCGATTTGGCGCAAGTGGATAAGTATCATTTTGTCACTTACGCCGAAGGCTGCTGCTAATTCAGAAGTGGTTTGAGATGGATCCGCTTCCACTATTGCCTTCAATTCTTCGTTATTCACTTGAGTATCAGGTCGTCTACGAGGCTCATTGTGTAAATCGAAATTTCCAGAACGGAAACGTTGAAACCAAAAACGCACCGTTCGTTCGTTAGCGGTGCCTGGTCCATACACGTCGTTAATTCTTCGAGTCGTTTCTGCAGCACTGGTACCACGGTGGAACTCGTATTCGTAAATACCGCGAATTTTCAATTTGTCCATAGTTGTTGTTATAGCAATGTTGAAACTCAAACAAATCATGTTAAAACAAATGAAATACTTCAAACTAACTACAATTAAATAATACAAACGAATTTTAAAACAATATTTTTCTGGCTTTATTTTGAAATAAATTTAAATTTGCAATTCCTAATGAAACGCAAGATATTTGATTTTAAAGTTGCCAGTATTGAAAATCGGCAATTTCATATGTAAGGACCTAATATTATATATCGCTTTTTCCCACACCTTTAATTTTACGATTCCATAACAGAACTTTTTTAATGGTTATAATATAATATAGTCATGTTATAGTGCTGGGTAAGAATAGTAAAAATTAGATCGACAGAAAGCAGCTTTCATTGAACGAGCGAGTGAAGCGGGCGAAGATCACCGAGTCTACTTGAACAATCCAGCGTTTGTATGTATGTTAGTATGTATGTATATTTGTTCGACGATAACTCGAGTAGTTTTGAACGGAGCTTGATAAAATTTGGTAGGTGTGCAGGATTCTTTGAATAAAAACTTGAAGTAAATACGTAAAATAAATTCGTTTATTTTTTGATAAAATTTCGTTACAAGTTTTGCATTCGTGTATGTCGAAGGAATCTAAAGAATGAAAATTGAAATGACCGGAGTGAAGGTTTGAATCTCTTGTCGTACACTCGTTCCCAAGATTTGCACCGTGGCGCCGATAGATGGAGCCTAAACAGTAGGCGTGTAGGTATAGTAGCCAATAAAAAAATTAAGTTCGAACGTAGGCCAAATCAATTAAGGGGTTGCCGAGATATGGGGTTCGCGAGTTTACAGTTCGAGGCGAACCTATAATTATTTATTTACCAATTTATGTACACGGACAATATACGGTACAGAGAATACATAAACAAAAAGTTATACAAAGGTACTACTTATCTCAAAAGAGATCTCTTCCAGTAGGCCCGTGAGAGGAGATGTTCATATATGAAAGGCATACAGGCGTGTTCGTTAAATAAAGGAAGAAGAAGAAATTAACATACTATGAAACTACAGATAAACATACATATACATATGTTACATACATACTTAAATAAATTAGTATGTATGTAACATATCTTATCTTATCTTTTTATTTATAATTTTCATATAGGTTTAAAAGTTGTTTTTAGGACAATTTAGGTACAAAAATACTTTTGATATACAAGAATAAGTATGTAGGTACTAGATTTGGTAGAATGTCTTCCAATTAAAAACAAATACCAATGACAGGTACCGCGTGGTTCCCGGCAGAGTAGAATAGGACCACTCCAAGTCTTCCTGTGGATGTCGTAAGAGGCGACTAAAGGAGAGTTCCGTCACTGCACATGAACAGACTTCCGATGGGCAGCAGCGTCGGAAGTGCGATAGTGACCCCCCACTGCGCTCGCCAACCCGCCTGCCAAGCGTGGCGAGTATGGCAAAACCCCTCTATGAAGGTACAAAATGCGACCAGGCCCCCAGTACCCGGCAGCCCTGCTATTCCTGACTCCGGTAGCGGTCATGGTAACGGCAGGGCAGGGGGTGCTAAGAATCCCCGGATGGGATCCGGCTACCACCACCGGCGAAAACTGGCCCTGGTAACACACAACGTCTGCACTTTGAGGACAGACGAGAAACTGACTGAGGTGGAAGAGGAGATGAGTAGGTTACGGTGGGACATAGTGGGGTTGTCTGAAGTCCGAAGAGAGGGCGAGGGCACGACAACCTTAGAGTCCGGTAACCTACTCTATCACCGGGAGGGAGACGAAAAGAAGTCCCAGCATGGTGTCGGGTTTCTCGTTCACAGGTCCCTCATAAATAACGTAGTGACCATCGACAGTGTTTCCAGCAGGGTAATATACCTGATACTCAGAGTATCCAAAAGATACTCGTTGAAGGTCATACAGGTATACATGCCGACCGGAACACACTCAGATGCGGAGGTTGAGGTAGTGTATGAGGACATTAGTAGAGCCATACACGCCTCCAAAACCCATTTCACGGTTATTATGGGGGACTTTAACGCAAAACTGGGAAAGGGACGCGATGGAGAGATCAGGGTGGGGCAATTTGGATATGGTAAGCGCAATGACAGGGGGCACAGGCTGGCTGATTTTCTGGAGGAAGAGGGACTCTTTGCGATGAACTCTTTCTTCAAGAAGCCGCCACAGAGGAAGTGGACCTGGATGGGTCCTAGTAAGAATAACCAGCCCCCAGTCAAGAACGAGATAGACTTCTTCCTGACAGCGAAGAGGCAGATATTCAATGATGTCTCCGTGATCAATATGATTAAAACCGGCAGCGATCACCGAATTGTAAGAGGCATCTTGAATATCGACCTCCGACTTGAAAGGTCAAGGCTTATGAAGTCTACGCTCCGACCATCACTGAGCCAGATCCAAAACCCCGAAAGCTTTCAAGTTGAACTCTCCAATCGCTTTGAACTTCTCCAGGATTGCATTTCAGTGGACGAGATAAGCAACGGGTTTATAGAAACTGTTCAAGCAGTGGGATCTAAGTTCTTTAAGTCCCGCCCTAAAAGTAAACCTCAAAAAATCTCTGCTCAGACCCTAGACCTTATGACACAGCGACGATCCATGCCGCTGCAAACCTCCGAAGACGCTAAGTCATATCGAAAGCTTAACCGACAAATTCAAAAGTCCTTGCGACACGACATTCGCTCCTTTAATACTAAATGTATTAAGGAGACGATAGAACAAAACAAAGGTTCCAAAGTGTTTGCAAGGGCTATGTCTACTGGGCAGAGCCGATTGACTAAGCTGAAGACGGAGGGCGGAAACGTTGTGTCGACGGGGGAGGGGGTTCTGGAAGAGATCGAGAGGTTCTATGGGCAGTTATATACATCCGTTGCAAAACCTAACATAAATACGGCAAAAGATCCAAGAGCCAAGTTAACCCGACACCATACCGAAGATATCCCGGACATCAGTCTGTACGAGATTAGGATGGCTCTCAAACAGCTTAAAAACAACAAGGCGCCGGGCGAGGACGGAATCACAGCAGAGCTTTTGAAAGCGGGCGGAACGCCGGTACTGAAAGTCCTTCAAAGGCTCTTTAATTCCGTTCTACTCGAGGGAGTGACGCCAGAGGCGTGGAACGGGGGTGTGGTGGTTCTGTTCTTCAAAAAGGGTGATAACACTCTCTTGAAGAACTATAGGCCCATCACACTTCTGAGTCATGTCTATAAGTTGTTTTCGAGAGTCATCACGAACCGTCTCGCTTACAGATTTGATGCCTTCCAACCTCCCGAACAAGCCGGGTTCCGAAAAGGCTATAGTACCATGGACCACATCCATACGCTGCGGCAGGTTATAGAGAAGACGAGGGAGTATAACCAGCCGTTATGCTTGGGGTTCGTGGACTATGAGAAAGCCTTCGATTCGATCGAAACATGGGCCGTGCTTCAGTATCTCCAGCGGTGCCGTATTGACTATCGGTATATCGAGGTGTTGAAGTGTTTATACAACAAAGCCACTATGTCGGTCCGAGTACAGGAGCTCAGTACGAAGGCTATTCCATTGCAAAGAGGCGTGAGACAGGGAGATGTCATATCTCCAAAACTGTTCACCGCTGCTCTGGAAGATGCCTTCAAGCTTCTAGAATGGAAAGGACTGGGCATTAACATCAATGGCGAGTATATCACTCACCTTCGATTTGCCGACGATATCGTTGTCATGGCAGAATCGATGGAGGACTTAAGTACGATGCTTGAAGACCTAAATCGAGTTTCCCAACAGGTTGGCCTGAAAATGAACATTGACAAGACGAAGGTCATGTCGAATATGCACGTAACGCCTTTACCTGTTTCTGTTGGGAGCTCCACCCTCGAAGTTGTAGACCAGTATATCTACCTGGGTCAATTGATCCAGGCAGGAAGTTCCAGCTTCGAGGAAGAGGTCTTTCGACGAATCCGACTCGGCTGGGCAGCGTTCGGGAAGTTACGCAGTGTCTTCTCGTCCAAAATACCCCAGTGCCTCAAGACGAAAGTGCTCAATCAATGTGTGTTACCAGTGATGACTTATGGCTCTGAAACGTGGTCCCTTACTATGGGTCTCATAAGAAGGCTCAAGGTCGCTCAGCGGGCTATGGAGAGGGCTATGCTCGGTGTTTCTTTACGTAATCGAATCAGAAATGAGGAGATTCGTAGAAGAACTAAGGTCACAGACATAGCCCAGCGGATTAGCTCATTGAAGTGGCAGTGGGCGGGGCACATAGCGCGAAGAACCGATGGCCGATGGGGCAGAAAGGTTCTCGAATGGCGACCGCGTACCGGCAAGCGCAGCGTAGGACACCCACCTGCTAGGTGGTCAGATGACCTGAGCAAGGTTGCAGGAAAACGCTGGATGCAGGCCGCTTACGATCGGTCGTTTTGGAAATCCTTGGGGGAGGCCTATGTCCAGCAGTGGACTTCCTGTGGCTGATATGATATGATGACTAATGACAGGATATTGACATAAAAGGGTACAAAGTAAATTTCATTGAAAATAGTGAGTGTGGCCCATGTTTCGCAGACAGGAATTTCATAGAATTACTTTTCTCTGAAAATGTTTCATATATTACTTGGTCTTTTATTTATTTAGAGTATCGAAACATCAAATTTATTTTGTAATAAATTTGATGTTTCGATGATTTAATTTTTTTCAAAGTGAGTATAATGTTAGTATAATATAGAATAGAATATGAGTAGTAATATTCTATTCTCTATTAAATTATAATACGAGAATTTTTTGCTGTAAAACAAAATATTCTATAAAACTGTTACCTACCTTTATTAAAACGTGCAACCAGTAAGTATTCATACCGATATCATTATCATCATCAGGTATTTTTTAGTCTCCATTGCACGAGCATGACCCTCTCTTTACCAGTACCTACCAGAGCCATATGCAGTCACAGGATTTGGTCTGCACTCTCCACGCTGGCCAGACGGGTTGGAGAGGTCTCATTGATGATTATAAGCTTTGTTTAGCTTGTGTTTTCTAACCTTCTCAACACCTTCTACGACATCCACGGGAAGAATTGGAATGGTCCTATTATACTCTGCCGGGAACAATACGGCAGAGTAGAATAGGACCGTATACCAAGATCGATAAAGACAAAGTTAAATTAACAATTAAGTTTACAGAAACTATCAATTTTACGATAAAACTACCAACATTGGTTGCTTGATTAAATTTCCTACAATGAAAACTTGAACTTCAAAACTCCAATACAATTTTACAAGTAAAACAATTCAATACTCTGAATTAATCTAACCCTTCAGATGCCTGCGGAACTTAACAGAGCCATCGAGTGATCTTAAATCGCTTAGAAGCCCCCATATTGAGTTATCCTACGGTTAACGCGCGTAATAATATATGGCAAGGGGTACTTTAGACCCTACACTAGTTTGGAGATTGCTAAAGGGTTATTGCTGTTTGGTACGGTTGGGTAGTCAATTTTAAACTAAGGTTGGAATTAATTCTGTTTACTAATACAAGTTTGGGTCTCGGTTTTTTATTCTTTATAAATCAGAATCTGTACAAACGTATTATATCAGAATATGTATATACCTATATACTGTACATATTCAGAATTTTATAATATTAAATAATTGTAATAAATGCGGCCTTGGGCTCTGTCTGTTTAGAGCTAAAAGACTTAAAATGCTCAGTCTGCCCCATTAAGAATAAAGACGCCACTTTTAGCGTGATGATGGGTGAGAAGGAGGAAAAGGGAATCAGAATAGTGATGGGTTGCTAGCCGCACGCCTATTATCATGGCTCATTACCACGATTGATGTTTACGGTTATCTGCACGGGAAGATTAGCAGCTGGTACGTTTCAAGTTTGTTTCTTTATTCCAATACAGGATACTGAATAACTTTTCCTACAGAACTTATATCGAAATATGATACTCTCATACAAATTGACTGATCACCTGATCTGAGTTATCTATGTATGTATTTATCATAAAATATAGTATTTTTGAGTTAGTATCCCATAACACAATTAGGTCCGCCACTTGTACTTTTTTTTATTGTGCAATAAAAATTAAATAAATAAATAAAAATAAATAAACACAAGTTTAAAACTTACTTTGGGGCTAACTTAATCAGTGTGATTGGCCCTATATATACATATAT
Source organism: Acrobasis repandana (assembly GCA_963576875.1). Classification (NCBI taxonomy): domain Eukaryota; kingdom Metazoa; phylum Arthropoda; class Insecta; order Lepidoptera; family Pyralidae; genus Acrobasis; species Acrobasis repandana. The sequence goes on along the minus strand of OY756218.1, from coordinate 22,623,728 downwards.
ATATATATATATATATATATATATATATATATATATATATATAAGTTTATAATACTTACTTAACTTAAATAAGTTACTCGTAATAAGATACTTTGTAATACTTTATTGGAAAGCGCACTCATAATAACACAATAAATAATACGTATTAAGGCTGGGCCTGATGTGAATAATCTAAGTTTTGCTCCCGCTTCTACGCACACAAATTTACTCTAGCCAAAGCGAGACCATTCGGGGTGAAAAGACTATGGTAGGTCAATGAGGCTAGTTTTGAGGTTTTTTTCGTTTTACAAAGAATATTTAAGAAGTAAGACATATTATGACTGCCTTATGTTTAATATAATTAAGTATAATCCAAAATAACAAGGGCTAATTTATTTTATTTCTGAATACTTTCCGTTTTAGAATATAGGTAATTCTGAGGTGATTTAGAGGCAACTTAGCAAATTTTTTTTATCAAGAAAATTTTAAGCATACATGTTTTCGAAACATATTATGTATAGAGTTAGTCTTGAACTTTGCTGCGTTTTTATTTCAAAGTGAGTTATTTCGTTAATATTGATAATATTTAAGATCGCTCTAAGAACTTTAGGGTAGTACGGGCTCTTAAATGAGTACGCGCGGCGCTGTTGATGGTTTGGTGCAAACTAAGTGAAGTAATGAAAGAAACAATAAATAGAGTATAATTGCTGACGCTGCCGCGCCGTACGATGATAGTTCGTACATAACATATTTCAACTTCATCACAAAGGATCTTGTGAATTAATACGCATAAAATTTACTTTGCAGACCCTACAAACTACAATAGCGAGCTAAACTACCGTCTACAACTTGTCGAAACACGTCGACCGAGTAATTATTAATGACAAAGATAGTTTGTTAATTTTACATTAGTTTTCTGCATAAATAATTTTTATTATTGCAATATTGACCAGAGTAATGAACGAATTGCGATTAGCAACCCATCATTATTCTTTCCACCTTCTCGCCCACCATCACGCTAAGGCCTTTGAATCTTGGGCCCGGCGGCCCTGGGTTCTGTCTGTTTAGAGCCACAAGACCCAAAATGCTCTGTCTGCCCCATTGAGACGTGATATGTATGTATGTAATGAAATTGATTCAAAATTAAAAAGTATACGTTTTCACCATTTGCCTACCATCTTGGTAAGTGTGGCCTTTATGAATTTTTTAGAGTTCCGTACAAAAAATGAAAAAACGGAACCCGTATAGGATCACTAGTGCGTCTGTCTGTCCGTCCGTCTGTCATAGCCAATTTGCTCCGAATCTACAGGACCGAATCAGGTGAAATTTGGTAGAATGTTGTAATCCTATGACCCAAACACATATGTGAAAAGTAAATAAATATTTTTTAAAATAAGGGTCATGTTTGGGGTACAAATAAGGAAAAAAATAATAATTGCAAACGTTTCTGTGTTATATATCAAATGAAAGGGCTCGTTATAAGGATTTCAAATATATTTTTATTATTAGTGTAAAATTATTAGTTTTGATTTTATTTATGAAAGAAGACGAAAATTGATCCCACCCCCCCACACCCCCAGATCTCCGAAACTACTAAATCCTAAAATTTTGAAAATAATATAATATATAGTTAATTGCTTGTAGATTATAGGAAAACCTATAAGAATTCAATCAATTGTACGGAACCCTCTCCACGCGAGTTTAACTCGCACTTGGCCGGTTTTTATATTTTACTTACATTACTTATGTTCTTCTTCTTCATCTCAGCGTATTCCCGATTGTATTCTCAGTTGTGCTGCCCGGGGTGCGTTTTCCCGCTTTTTCTTCTCCAACTATAATATAATATGCATGTCAATGGTCACCCAAGGTTGCCATAACGAAGCGTTATAAATTTTTTTTTTTTGAAAAGTTTATATAATTATGCAAGTTAGTCCCATTGTCAGAGTGGGATATGATGGGATGCTTGAGAAATCGAGGATTTGTAATAATCTATGCACACATATAGTAATTTGATGTTTTTGTCAAGAAATCAAGTATTTGCATTCAGAAAGTGAGTTTTGGTGAAGTGGAACTGATAAAAAGGACAAAAAGTTGAAGTGGTTTTTTGTTATTTAAAATTATTTCTTACGGTTTTGTGTTCTGATTTTCTAGCGGGTTCAAAATCAAACTGTTTATGGATGAACTTGAATGTATATTAGTTACGAGAATACAACGTGGAAGGGACATACTCGTAATAATTCGAACTACGGTCTATACTACGAGATCAGTATAGTATAAAAAAAGTAAAATAACAACCAAAAAACATAAATAAATTTCGACATTTCCATACAAAAGTGTGCAACCGCCCGATCGATTCGTATGGGAATGTCAATTTTTTTGGTTCTTTGACTTTTATTTTAATTTCATTATACTTTAGTGATCTAGTATAGCCCGTGGTTTGATTTATTATTACGGGTATGTCACTTCCAGGTTGTATTATTTTATAATTTTTATTCTTTAAAGTAATCGTATTATTCTTTTATATCCCAGAATTCTTGTCAACTCAATATTATTAACCCTGTCCACAAAATATTCCCACTAACGTAATTGCATTCACCACATTCACGATTCCCATCATGTATATGACTATAGACAATAACGCTGGAAAATAAAAACTATACAAAAGAGTAGCTAACTTAACTGTGTTTTGGACATTGCTTAGGATAGTACCCGTTCATTTGAATTTTATAGCATAACAACGAATTTTTTTTTGTGTTTTTAGTATCTTTTATTTAGCTTTCCATGGTTGTTGTTTGGGTCAAATCTTGCAAGTTAAAGAGCCACTTCCCAGTTTCCGACTAAGATGAAATTTTGTATGGACTACTCATAATGTCAGATGAATACTAACCTAATTTTAAGATTAAAAGTAGACAATATGCTCCCGGACAAACCTTCCTGATTAAGGGGTGCATAGAATTGTAATTTATGTTATTTTTGGATATAAATAAATGAAAAAAAAACTTATTCCTGTAAATTGAATTTGGCATTCGTTTGCAAGCTTTACATGTTACCTATATTGTGATAACATTGTATTAGGCTTAACAACCCGTGTGGTTCCAGGTTAGAATAGGACCACTCCATCTTCTCCTGTTGATGTCGTAAGAGGCGACTAAAGGACTAAGCACAAACATCTCGTGCTACAATTGCATTCCCAAGGAGGGTTAACGTCGGACAGCGGTCGGTTGTAAAACTTTTCGCACAAATACATTCCCAAAGAGGGTTGACGTCAGGCAGGCGGCCGGTTGTTAAACTATAGCCAAATCATTGAAAGTGTTCCGGCTATTTCTTCTCCATTTTACAAGGTCTTTAGCATCCTTGGGTGACCATTGACATGCATATTATATTTGGAGAAGAAAAAAAGCAGTCCGAAGCAGCGCAGCTGAAGATGCAACCGGGAATGCGCTTAGACGAAGAAGAACATTGTATTAGGCTTAATATCTTTGTAAACTGACAAAGCCCTTTCGGGGCGTAGGCGACCAATACTGTGTAAATGAGTTTCTTGCGGCGTTTCTTCTCAGCAGTGGTTGTTGCGATCGGTAGCTTTTGCACCAAAAATAATTAAAAATAAATTACCTTCAATAAGTGATATATTTATTCTAAATTAAATAAAAAAATTACTCTGACTTTTACTTTAAGCATATGTAAATCAGATGGTAGTATTATTGCAAAAAGAAGCTGATTGATGATAGAGTCGGGAGCTGTAATAAAACGACACAACCCCATCGACTTTGGTACTTACCCACAATAAAAGCTTGTACGAAAAAAATATTTTTTTTATAAAAGCTTATTTAATTCTTTTTTTGCATTTTTTCTTTGCAGTGATGTTATTTATTTACTTTGGTTGCAACAACTTTCCTTCAAATGGTGAGAAAATCTTCAACTTTTCAGAAAATTCTTGTCTTTTGTCCCTATGTAAAAATGGCCATTGGAATCTTGTGTCGTATTTGTTTGTGCTGTACTCGTATTTGCACTTTCTTTATTTTAACAAAAACAGGCGTCACGGACAATCCACATTTATAACGTAATATCACGGGGGTGGTCAAGACGAGGCCCGAAACATCCAAAAAACGCGGAAGGCTTTATAAAATGGTTTCATGAATAAAAATGCGGCAATAAGTCTTAATACCGGTCGAAATACGAGCGTATGCGTTGCTGCCGAGCGCTTAGGTGTAAAGGGATTCGGTCACCTGTACATGACATAGGGATAAAGTACAATAGATTTACTTCATCTTAGAGCATTTTCAGTTACATCCTAAGCTGTGCTGTTCCGGAGCCTGTGGCTGGGGTGCGCTTTCCTACTTTTTCTTCCCCTAATATAATATGCATGTCAATGGCCACTCAAGGATGCCGAAAACCGTGCAAAGTGGAAAAGAAATAATCAGAACTGTTTAAGGCCATACCTAAATTTTCCGGGGTCCAGTGCTGCCCCCATTTAAAATAAATGATTTCAAAGAAAAAGGAGACATCATTAAAATTTTGCTACTACCAAGTCCCCTTTAAAGTATTTTATAAACTACTGTTTATAGTTTAAAGTGAGAACGTTAAGCTTTACTACGCATATTTGCGAAAAACGGCCACTTTTAGCTAATGTGCGTAGTAAAGCTTAACGTTCTCATTATAAATTGCAAACAGTAGTTCATAAAATACTTTGAAGGGTTATTTAGGATTTGGTAGTAACAAAATTTTAAATAATGTCTCCGTTTTCTTTGAAATGATTTATTTTAAATGGGGGCAGCACTGGACCCCGGAAAATTTAGGTATGGCCTTAAACGATGTGGCTTAGAAATGAAATTATAGCACGAGATGTTTGTGCTCTGTGATTAGTTTGGTCCTTTAGTCGCCTCTTTCGACATCCACAGGGAGAGATGGAGTGTTCTTATTCTAGGCCGGGAGCCACACGGTACTATAAAGTATATAAGTAGTTATTGAACACTTTTATGATGGTATGGGAGAAACAAACGTAGAGTTTGGTTTAGGCTTATCTTTCTGCTCTGATCGTTAAAGCGGGAAAATCGGAATCATAATGTAATTAGGCGATAATGCTAGCAACCCGCCCTAAAGTTAACCTAAGGTTTTGGGTCTAGTAGTCTAAGGCTATGTCAACTTAGGTGTAAAACGTGGTAAGTACATGCGTAGGTATGTTAATATAATATGTATTGGATACGCTGAAATCACGTGTTTTAACTAATATCATGGATAAACAAATACAATAGGACTGACAACGTCATACAAAAAAAGCGTACTCTGCTAGAAAGCTAAAGTCCTGTATTATTTGTAGATGTTACAACCATCAAGCCCGCTAGCCATACAAAGGATACTTAGGCTCACGGTATGCATGAAAAATCAAAGATGACGCTTGTTTGTTCGTTAAAACTGCAGTCTCCGACCGTAAGAAATTTTGATTGAACACCTGAATCTATATTTTCTATCTACTCATACGCATTGCGCTGTATTGAACATGTACCCTGTAGACGAATTTAGACGAATTCAGAAGCGAGTGGTCTGCCTTATCAGCGTTTTCGTCCCCATATTTATTTGAGAATTTCGGAGAACTTTAAATTTTACTATCTTTTTACAAAAGACAAATTATTTTTATTTATTTATTAAGCGTGTTTAAGCATGAATCAATCTTCATTTATGTTTCTTTTTTATGTTTTAACTCAGTCGTATGAGCAAGAAATCCGACGACGTATTCGCTAATATTTTCTTCAAAGTTTAACTTTTTTAACTAAGTTTTTGAATAAAATAAAATAAAAATTACTAAAATCTTCTTACTCACTTTTTAGGATTTTCCATTGTCTTTATTTCTCTGTAATTTATACACAACTTCATGTTTTAAATTCCGTGTAAACAACAAGGACATTAACGTCGCGCACCGCAAAAAATTTAAACACATCTCAGTTTATTTGGAATTAAACAATTACAAAGAAAATCAATAAATTGTCTCATTAACTTTTTTTAATCCTTAAATAAACTTCAATTTAACATATATCTCAACATATTTTTACTAAGTTAGTTTGGTTCCAATCAGCTCCGAAAAGCAGTCAAAATCACTAAAAATAAGGACCGGGCCCATAAATGAAAGCTTACCGACATCTTTCCGAAATAAAGCGGCACCACTACGAAACTACCTTCTATCGATCTAGCAACTCTATCTAACTACAACATGTAAATTAAAAATCGAATCCGCTAGATGACCAAAAGTCAAATCAGATACTTTTTACTAAACGTTAAAAACAATATATGGGATTTGTATAAAAATCAGAACCGTGACGTCATAGTTTTGTGGAGTCAAATAGCGCACTTAATATCAGTTTTTCTGCATTAATTAATCTAAAATCATGTTGAAAATGGATATAACCAATGACAAGTGACACTATTTTGTGAAGTTTTATTCTCATAACATTACCAAATAATTTATATTTGGCCTAGTTATCTACTTAATTACGCTTCAAAGTATGAAGGCCTATTTACACAGTGCAAGTTTCTTGCCTGTTGCATACAATTTTATTGAAGCAATAAATGATTTGTATGGCTGACGTTCTGTTTAGACCATGCAAGTTTTCTATTGCTTCAATTTAATTGTATGCAACAGGCAAGAAACTTGCACCGTGTGAATGGGCCTTAGGTTGTCAGTTCTTTTGTATTTGATCGTCCAAGCTACAAGAATATACAAGAAATAATTTTATTTAAATCGTATCGTCAAAATAAAACACACTAAACATTTTATTTTCCAAAGTTAAACACATCAAACTAACTTACAAGTCAAACAAACCGACCGCTAAATTGGTGAAACCATTAAAATTATCCGGACAAGGCCAGACAAACGCAGTTTAGGCAAATTACGCATCTCCATACGAAATTAAAGGTCCAGTGTGCGCCGGCCCTTGCTCTAAGCGCTCCCGATCGCATGCATATTGCATGAGCTTGCATCTTATGTGCATCATTGAGTGGTAGGGTACGACTGCAAAGGATTGTCAATCAATTTCGACACTAAAACAATAAATATGTAGGTAATGTCTAAAGTAAAAATATGTGATGAAAAATTTTCGCCTCGAGTGGGATTGGAACTCACGCCTCTCACGTTTGTACCATGAGACCACTAGCAAACTTAAAATCATAATTATCTTTGGATGCTTGTGTCACTTATCAATCTTTCGATAAAAGTTGTTGACGTCAGATTATTTAGGTTCAGTGCCGCTTCCTCAGCGGAAGCTTTGGACTGCCTCCGTGGTCCAGTGGTCAAGGTGTTTGCCTTGTGATCCGGAGGTCGTGGGTTCAAATCCCACTGGGAAGCATACTTTGTAAAAAGTTGTTTCCAGTCTGGTTAACATATTGCAGGCTTGAATCACCTGATTATCTGAAAAGAAAGATGATTCCGTGCTTCGGAAGGCACGTAAAGACGTTGGTCCCGAACGCCACCTAGCGTTTGTACCTATCCTAGGATTTGTTCTGGTCTACCCTTTGGGTTGCGGAGGTCAGACGGCAGTCGCTCTGTGTAAAAACCAGTAACCTCGTCGAATCACCTAGGTAAGGTAGCGGACCCCGGGCTCTGAAGCGTAAGCGCTGACGATGCAACCGGGAATACGCTTGGATGATGATAAGTGCCGCTTCCTCAGCGGAAGTACAAAAGAAGTGGCAACAAACTGCACTGCAGCATTTTCTCTAAACGTTTAAACTGATATTAAAATTAGGTATGTGTACTTAGAATACATTATTACGCCATAAATTTGAATTAAGAATTATGTCATTAGTGAAATCGAAAATAATGTCAATTTGTGAATTCAGTCTGTACCCAATGTATAAATTATGACATTAGTAAGTGTACAAATTTTAAGAGAGACCTGCGTCAGGCTCAAGCCAGACTTTTTTGTCTTGAAGGTAATCATCAGTACTATAGTAAGCCTTCTCAAAAAGTACTTCCATAAAGCATTGATACTCTTATATACAGCTATAAAACTTTGAATTTACTGTCAGGCACAGCAAGGACCTGGATCCTGGCCTTTTATTATAAAACTAGCAATTGTAATTTCGAATCACTTGTACTCACAAAAAGTAGTAATTAATTAGTATTGCGTATCCTAAAAAAAAAACAAATATGTGTCGGTGTGTAAGTGTAAGAACTACCTATGAGTAAATGTAGTCTTTCGTGCGGTAAATGTTTTCACGTATTATGTAAATAATTCGAGGAACAAGTGAGTGTCCTCCGATGACAATCTTAAGGAAAGTATTGGTATGAATCATTATTTAATATTGGTTAAAATGACTAAGAGGGCACTGTCAGTCACGTAAGGCAGCACCGTCATCCACAAGAGATATGCATCAGGAATTGAAACTGATACATAGAAATCTTACGATCAAATCACGTCTTACGAGATAGACATATCCCTAGGCTATGAGACTCAAAAACCTCTTTCAGCGTCTCCTAGCCTAGTCGCCTACTACATAGTAGCATCACAGAATAAGAACCAGTACTCACGTACAGAAGTCTCACTCAGCAAAGAAATACAAAAAAATGTCTACTCAATGTGCGATATGGTTTAATTTAGCTCACGTCAAAACTCAGCACCTTTTCGTTTAGATACCTAGACATCTATTGCAGGCCAATTTCATTCTTATAACTCTGGACAAACCATTCGTATAACTGAATTTACCACTCCGAGGGGCCGCTGTGCGCATAGTAATAATGTAGGTATATTTTCGATACCTAAACGGGGAGTGACACAGGCCTGGTACTATTTCTCGAGATATGCAGGTTCCTTTCATCGTCTTAATGATAATATTCGCGGGAAAAAAAGCAGCATGTACAATGTAATTTATTTAGAGATTACTAGAAATCCTATTAAACATTTAGTTTTAAATATGGGGCCTCTATTTATCGTACGAATCCCTGTCAAGAGTCCGGTTCTTCTTATCTGGTTTTTTATTGGAATAGTCTAGTCGACAAGTTGAAAATGGTGAAAAATAGAGTTACTGCTATAAATATGTTTGATATTCATGTTGGATTCAGAATGATGTGCGTTGAACGATGTTTGTTGTTAGAGTTTGCTATCCGTGTAGATCTTTAATCAATTTTTTTATTCTATTTGTCTTTCTCAACTAGACTCTTTATTTAAGAAGAAATAGGCATTTGTGCTAACATGAGTCAATCTACACAGAAATGTTAGTAAACATGAAAATTTGAATACAACTGACACGGAAATACCCAGAGACAATAGCCAGAATCAATTACCACACGATATGTTAATGACTAGAACAATGACTAACTGGCCCACTGACTAACCGATAACATCACAGACGGACAGACAGCTGGCCGACGTGTAGAGGATGAATCAGACTGAGGTTTTTTGCTGAGATTTCAATGATTACCATTTTAGTTTATTTATTTTTGGCGTTCGAGTTAAACCTGCCATGGTCAGTTGAACAAATATTTCTAGTTCAAAGTTATAGCTTACAACTTGATGGGTTAGCAAACAACATTTTTTTCCACAAAGACATGAGATTGTGTAAGTTTACGCAGCGATTTGGAATATTTTTCTTTTTCTTCCTCCTCTGTAGATTGTTTCTTCTAGTTTACAGTTCAGTGTTTAATATTGGAAAGCTCATCTTTGTACTAAGTTTACTAGCACAATCCAGTTATAGCGACAGTAACTCGGGAACATTCGCCTGATTCTCCGGAACTTCATGTAATACGGTTAGTGAATAAACGCGACCGAAATTAGGCCGAATTAGTCGAGGGGTTGCCGATATTAAGGGTTTGAATCGAACTATGAATATGTCATCCGAGCATATGCTCGGTTGCATCCTCAGCGGTTATGCTTCAGAGCCCGGGGGCCGCTACCTAACCTAGATGATTTGACGAGGTTACTGGTTTTGATACACAGTGACTGCCGTCTGACCTCCGCAACCCAAAATCAATCCTAGGATAGGTTCAAACAAACGCTAGATTTGTGTTCGGGACCCACAACTTTAATGCCTTCCGAAGCACGGAATCATGTTTCTTTTCGGATAATCAGGTGACTCAAGCCCACTTTTCACAAAGTATGCTTCCCAGTGGGATTTGATCTCATGACCTCCGGATCATAAGGCAAACGGCCAAACCACTGGACCACGGAGGCATTAGATTAGAGTATAATATTATGTATTTCTAAAATTCCAAATAAATTTGCCCATTTGGTCGACTATTAACAATTTGCGTGTGAATATATCAATCAAGCAGAAGTACTCTCGAGTTGATAACCGCCAAAACGACCGCACACTGGTATGTAGATGAGGCATATTTGTAAAACGCATTTAACCCAAAACTTCCATTATCCATCCCGCACTGTTATAATAAACCGACCTAATAATATGATATATCCAGTAAATCGAAACGACCAGTCTGCAAGAACCTTTCGATTTCCTACAAATTTGGTCGAAATGGTCGCAGTAATAACCCTACAGAGGTCGATGTGAGTTGGATGACGACCGCAGGGCCTATTGGTCCCAATCCGATTGAATATTGATGCACCAGATGGTAGCACATTCGACATATAATTAATTTCTCAATCGGGAAGTGACCCAGAGTATTTACATATTATGTTTTGGGCCAATATTTTTACAGCTCATTGTTCTTCAAAGTAATTCCGTCGTTGTAATGTTGATGTTTGTTTTTGTAATGGTTTGTTGCTTTTTAGGGTTTATTTGTTTACACCGTACCTGTAGAAAAGGGTTGAGATAATATTATTTTCTAACATGTGTCCGTGGTAAAAATTAAAAATATGGTAAATTCAAAGTATTTTCTAGGCTTTACGGTTTAAAGCCGTTTACTTCCATACTGGTCTGGGAGAAACTAAATATTGTGTTAATGTTAATATATATTATATGTATAAATAGTATTATATATTAGTTATGTGTATGTGTAGGTATGTATTGTAGTATTTATATATGTATGTATAGGTTCTTTTTGTAGCGCCTATCGCAATAAAATTGATTTTTCTGTTTTTCCTAAAGGTTGACTGGTAGAGAATGCATTAGCGTTAAGTCCACCTTTTGTACCTTTGTGTTCAATAAAGATTTAATAAATAAATAAAAACTTAGAATGTACCAGCTGCGTCTCTTTTCGCGCAGATCCTAAAAGCCGATCGAGGGTATAGGTGAAAATGCTAATCACGGCGATAGGTCATGTGGCTAGTAACCCATCACCGTTCCATCTTCTTACCCATCATAATGCTAAAAGTGGCTTTTGAATCTCGCGTCTCTGGGCTCTGTCTGCTTAGAGCCGCAAAATCGAATATACTCTGTCTGCCCCGCTAGGGATAAAGACGTGACGTCTGTATCTGTAAGCATGTAGTGACGGCGAATTACCTAATATACAGGGTTTAACAAAATATACTGAAACTATTTGAAGGGTGGATTCAGTCCATGATACTGAACAATTTTCCCCAAGGAACGTATACCGAAATATGAAAAATAATTTTTGACCTACATACAAGTTGACCGATCAGCTGATCCGACTTTATAGGGAAAGCCAAAAATTATTTTTCATATTACGACATATGTTTCTTGGGGAAAGTTGTTCAGTATCGTGGACTGAATCTACCATTAAAATAGTTTCAGTATATTTTGTTAAACGTTATATAATTTATCACCACTCCTTTCTTCTTCCGCTTCTAAAATTGTATGCCATCTACTGCAGTCACCAACCCGTCTATCCAGCCAGCTTGGTGATTATGGGTTAAGCTTTTTTCTTGGAAGTGACCTTTACTCCAACAGTAGACTGATATGGGCTGTAAAGTCGGTTTCCAGCTCTGTCTACCTTTTAAGGGTTAGAGACGTGATAGATAGATACGTATAATTGTTTTATTATATTAGGTATACTTGCACATATTCTACAATTAACCTTATGGCGGTATCCATATAATCGTACGTGATGTGAACAAGGATTTATAGTTAATTAATAAGCATTTTATATTTTGCTAATATAGCACATCACGTACTAAACGGACGTGTAGATTTAAGGTTAACATTTTAAATATTTTTATATAAAAACCAGTTGTTATGATATTAAATCATCCATTATTCCGTCGCCACTCCTGGCCTATAGATGATGATGGATCAACCAGATCCATTGATTTTCATTAGCTCGTCACTATTCAGTGATGCACCCTTAGTGGTCGCTATAAACTCATAAAATAGTTATCAGAATCATTAATAGAAATCAAAAGTGCAAGAAAAAAGGACTTATTTTTTGTCAATTACTATTTTTCAATTTTCTAATAAATGGCTAACCTGCTAACTTTACCATATGCGCGACCGTTGCCCTCCCCGCTCACCGGTCGCCCCGCCCGCCAAGAGTCCGCTAGCGAACGGTGACATTTAAGGTGAATATAGAAGCAAATGGCCTTGAAGTGGCGCCCTCGTTTGAAATAAATTGTTAACTCGTAAATATGGAGATAATTTCCATATTGCTAATCGTCAGGCACTAGATAGCCCTTTAAATTATTTTATGAACCATCGTTGTAAGTATTTAAATTAGTCCGTCTAGCTTTAAAACTTGCCTCCACCAAAAGTGGCCACGGCAAGTTTTAAAGCTAGACGGATTACCAATAATAGTATCAACGGCTGTTCATAAAATAATTTAAAGGGCTCTCTACTGCATGACGAAAAGCGATATGGAAATTATACTTACGAGTATATAAGTAATAATATTTACGAGTAAATAATTTATTTCACACTTCAAGGCCATTTGCTTATATATTCACCTTAAATAATAATTACCCATTAAATAAATAAAAATAAAAAATAAATGGGAGATTTTTGTATACATTTGTCGGCTGATACCTTTGGTTTTTATTATGAAACAAGAACATATAAAATAATATCTATTTTATATTTTTCTTAAAGAACACTTTCCTTGAATATAAAGCTATGTGGTTCAAAATCACCCTGTATAATATATGTAACGTTAATAAGTAAAAAAAAAATATGATAAGAATAGAATTACAATCAATTTGCTTCAACCCCACATAACACAACAAACACTCCAAAATATCCGAAATTTGAGACTTATTGAAATCATTACTGGATCATATAAACCGGGATATTTATGAAGGTCTTAACTCCCTCATAGTTTAGACCTCGTAAAATTGACCTTTACAAACTTTGCCTGTTATATTAACGACGGCACTAAAGGTCATATGTAAACTTACTACAGCCGATGTGAAATAGTTATGAATAACTTGTACGAGTATGTACGTACATATATCGTGTTAAATAAATTTCAGCCATGTAGCTCTCAAATGTGTTGAAGTATACAAAAGTAGGTGCTCTTTATTTCAAACACCTTTTCCAAAGTAACTTTCTTTTATTTTAAACATTATTAAAAACAAATATTAGTAACAATACTAGGGTTTTTTAATGACCTCAAAAAAAATTGTTTACCTTAGAGCGGATTCGATCAAACATTAAGTTACACTTTAATATTTATTAATCTAATGTTTGGTTGACTGCCTCCGTGGTCCAGTGTTCAAGGCGTCTGCCTTGTGATCCGGAGGTCGTGGGTTCAAATCCCACTGGGAAGCATACTTTGTGAAAAGTTGTTTCCAGCCTGGTTAACATATTGCAGGCTTGAATCACCTGATTATCTGAAAAGAAAGATGATCCCGTGCTTCGGAAGGCACGTAAAGCCGTTGGTCCCGAACGCCATCTAGCGTTTGTACCTATCCCAGCATTGGTTCTGGTCTACCCTTTGGGTTGCGGAGGTCAGGCGGCAGTCGTTCTGTGTAAAAACCAGTAACCTCGTCGAATCACCTAGGTAAGGTAGCGGACCCCGGGCTCTGAAGCGTAACCGCTGACGACGCAACCGGGAATACGCTCGGGTGATGATGAATCTAATGTTTGGTTGAATCCGTTTATAAACTTATGCCTAGAATAAATATACAGGCTTACTTTTAAACCACCAGCCAAAATTTTGAAGCAAGTTCAGTCCATGATACTAAACTACTTTCCATAAAATAATTACCGAAAAAATAAAATAAAAAATCGCCTTTTCATACAAATCAGCGCTCAGCCAAACGGATTTTGTATGGAAGGACGAAACATTTTCATCGATTTTCAATAACTTCTTTTATAGAAAGTAGTTCAGTATCATGGACTGAACTTGATCCAAAAATTTGGCTGGTGGTTTAAAAGTCAGCCTGTATAGCGTCTAAATATAATATCAAAAGATAATAATAATCATAATTCGATTTTAAGGGAAAGTTCATGGACTGTAATCCAACCTTACAATAGTTTCAGTATATACAGTATATTTAAGTACAGTAGTTTATTCGGCTGAACCGTTTTTTATCAAACATAGCTAAGAACCATCTCGACAGACAAAGCTTTCGATTAAAAATAAACCCGCATTTCAAATTGGTGTATTCATTCAGGTGCTACGATGAGACACAGAGACACAGATACGTCCAAATAAAATTGTAACACCCCTCTTTTTCGTCAGGGGTTAAAAATCTCTTACTCGATGGCATGACTTTTTAAAATGTACTATCGCGTATAGTGGTGTAATTTGAGTTTTACGCTTCGGTTTCTCCAATTCGTCCAATCAAATTGCATTGCAGTACCGAACCCATCATTCAATTGACCAATGCCATCGTCACAAATAATAAAATGTTACAGATGTGTCTGTTCGTTACGAACTTTAGTAACATTAAGGCGAGACTTTTGGTCGGAAATTATTCAAAAAGATTTTATCCATATCTTAAACTTATATTTTATGCTGCTGTAATTATTCTATAAATATTTCTCTTCATCTTACATTGGTTGCATCCAAGTAACATGCCATTATATTGCTTGTACATAAAAAAGAAGTGAGGCTTGGGACTTTTATGCAAGTAATTTTCTATTTTCACTAAACCTTTTCCTATTATCTGGAGTACTTTTCAATTTTGACCCATCCTTTGCTATTGTTGCGTCAGTTTCTATCACTTTAATAACCTTTTTAACTTTAGTCAACTAGTTAGCGGAAATCCAATCAGTGCGTCATCAGCAAATTTTATATAAAAAATTATTGCACTAGTGTTCCTTCTGTGACGTCTTTTATTTTGTGCGATCGTTTTCTCAATTTATGGCCGCTCGCTGAATTATTTAGTTTGCTGGCAATATTTTCTGCTTTTGAGGGGCAATTAAATTGGGATTCAATTGGTGATTGCAACTACGTTTTCCAAATTTATTACCCGAAAAGATAATAAAAAAATAGGTATGTCTAACATTGTTTGATTTCGTTTTGCAAAAACTATTCACTCTACATGTATTTTTAGCTTACAAAATTCGTGTAGAGTGACGATAACAGTAATTTAGTCTAGCAAAGGTACAAAATCGAAATGGCCAATGGTCTTTAGTTCCTTGGGTAGGTAATTAGTATATCATCTACATAAATATCGCTCTGTTTTCGACAAACTTGTAACGTTGCCAGATACTTGCAAAAATTATAAGCTGGTGGGTAGATATTTTAGGGAATCTGAAAACTTGTCTAATACATACTTCCCCTATACCCTAAGTCAGAACTGCAGACCTGGTTGAAAAGTAGCGGAGCTAAATCGACCCACAAATTTACAAAGATACAATTTTATTAAATTAAAGACGGCTAAATGATCTGTCTTATTTATTTGTTTCCTGCTTAAATTAAATTCTATTTTTTTGGCCATTCAGGTTTCCCATAGTTGGGCAAGAAACTCCCCTTTTTGTTTCCAATTACTTCTTTTTTAACGTTTAAAATTACAGATTAAAATTACAGCCTCAAAGTTATTTTTTTTTAGCCATTTATGTCCCATGGTTGGGCAAAAAAGGTTTATGGAAACGAAAAGGGGAGGCCCTTTTCGTTTCCAATAACTTCTATCCTCGGCTGATTCCCTCCATTCTTTATCGAAAGCGGACAACTCGTCTCTCCATCTCATCCTAAGTCTTCCTCTCGACCTGTTTCCGTTTGTAGGTACCCATGCTGTTGTTGTGTGTTATTATTGTCAAAGTTATTTATTTGTAAAAAAATTGTGTCTCAAAAAATGTTGGCTCTATTTAGCCACTCTTTTTTTTAGCCAGGTCTGCAGGTTTGGGTTAGGGTGTTATAGGAGAAGAATAGGACAAGTCGCCACGTCGCCTTAAGGTCGTGGGTTCACAATTTGTGTTGTGTTGTGAATGTATGTGATTTTTTTCTATCGAGACAAAAATGCTCAATCGTGTTTTGGCTATTGTGGGTGTCTGTAGAAAATCCTTAAGATTTTTATGTAATTTTTTTGAGGAATAAACTATAGTAGTTTAATAACAGTGATTTTTCAAAAACACGCACAGTTTTGCAAATTGTGAACCCACGTCACCTTAAATATATACCAAAAAGTCTTCTATCTCTCCAACCAATATTCTTATCCCTTAAGCGTATACAACACACCCTTTCTCGGGCGCACCACACCTTCTATCAATCTGTAGAGCTGCATCAATCTTTTTCCAGTAATTATCAGCTGTAATTGTCGTCATCGTTCACTGGTGGTGCTCGTCCGTCAAATATCTCTGCCACCTCTCTCTTTAGAAAGAGTCAGCAGTGTCCCTACATATCACAGATAGCAAAATTATATCTCGGATGAAGCGGATCGCAACTGATTGCTAAAATCATAATTATTGACAGTTGGGTAAAACATATAGATAGGTAAAAACATATTATAAGGTGTTAATAGCTACTGAATTTGCATTAGCTAAATATTTTTTACTGAAAGTATAAGTATAAGTATACTTTCAATAAAAAAACCCGCAGACGGGTTTTAGTTTTTAAACATATACAAAAAGCAAACAAAAGCTTCAGTTTATCGGATTTGGTTAGTTTATTAAAACGAACAACTACACTACTTCAAATCATACCATTTTCATATGCCAATTTAAATAAATTTATTATCAAACCTCTAGACTTTCAATTTAAATTCATGCCCAGATGTGTTAATTACTCTTTAAATAAGATACATACAAGCTGACTTTTTATCCACCTGCAAAATTTTTGGAGCAAGTTCAGTCCATGATACTGAACTACTTTCTATAAAAAAAGTTATTAAAAATCAATAAAAATTTTTCGTCCGCCCATATAT
Source organism: Acrobasis repandana (assembly GCA_963576875.1). Classification (NCBI taxonomy): domain Eukaryota; kingdom Metazoa; phylum Arthropoda; class Insecta; order Lepidoptera; family Pyralidae; genus Acrobasis; species Acrobasis repandana. The sequence continues at coordinate 22,606,605 of OY756218.1, read as the reverse complement.
AATCCGTTTGGCTGAGCGCTGATTTGTATGGGAAGACGAAATATTTTTATCGATTTTAATAACTTTTTATGTAGAAGATTTGTTCAGTATCATAGACTGAACTTGCTCCAAAAATTTAGCAGGTGGATAAAAAGCCAGCCTGTATGTATCTTATTTAAAGAGTAATTAACACATCTGGGCATGAATTTAAATTGAAAGTCTAGAGGTTTGATAATAAATTGATTTAAATTGGATTATGAAAATGGTATGGTTTGAAATAGTGTAGTTGTTCGTTTTAATAAACTTACCAAATCCGATAAACTGAAGCTTTTGTTTGTCGAGTCTTACTTATATTACGAATTTATTCTTGACTAGCTTTTGCCCGCGGCGTCGCTCGCGTATCCCAAATCCCACGGGAACATTACTTTTTTCCGGGATGAAAAGTCCCTATCACATACCCTATGTCCTTCTCAATACTCCTAACTATGTGTATGCGAATTTTTAAGAAGATTGATTCAGTAGATAAAGCGTAAAGTGGTAACAAACAAATATACATACTCACTTTCGCATTTATAATGTTAGTTGGGATATCTACATCATCATTATTTCAGCTGAATAACATCCACAGCTGGACATAGACCTCTCCCAGGATTTTCAAAATGACCGATCTAGAGTGGCCTGCATCCAGCGCTTTCCAGCGACCTTGGTCAGGTCGTCTGACTACCTTGTGGATGTCCTACGCTTTGCTTGCCAGTACGTGATCGCTATTCGAGAACCCTTTTACCCCATCGGTCATCGGTTCGTCGCGCTATGTGTCTATGGCATCATCATAAGGTCTTTTTAAGCCTCTACTGCAGGAGCACGACCCACTCTTTACTACCAGAGCCAAAGCAGTCAGAAGATTTGGCCTACACTCTCCACGCTGGCCAGACGGGTTGGAGAGGTCTCATTGATGTTTATACGCTTTGTTTAGCTTGTGTTTCATTAGTCGCCTTCTACGACATCCACGGGATGACTTAGAGTGATCCTATTCTACTCTGCCGGGAACCACATGACCCATAATCTATGTATAGTACTTTAAAACGTAAACAAACCATCCATCCCGTATCCAAAACGCTCCTCTACTAGACTACGACTATCTGGAAGCCTACGAAGGGAAAAAATGGCGAATGCAAACATCAAACTTTCGAACGCAACTGTACCAACAAACACCATCAAATAAAAAGAAATTCTAACACCATAGCATAAAGTTCACATTCACGCGTTGATTGGCCAAATAGGATTGTTGGATTGGAAATCGTTATTCGATTTGAGAAAGGCTTTTCTACTATACGTCTCTGTGTACTTGTTACGTTTTTATTCCGTCTCTATAGAATTAGGGGCATAAAACGCCTAAAAAGGGTTCGGATGGAGATCTATCTGGAACGTAAATCTTTACTAAACTAGCTGGTCCGAGCCGATACTGGATTGACTTAGTTTGTAATGCTTTTTTAGTTTGGGCGCGTTTTATGGCTTCATTCCGTTTTTGTCGATTCCATGTTTATTGTTAGGCAGGTTTGCAGGTCAGTAATGTCATTGACTCTTCGTGTTGATTGAGAGTTTTGCAGGCCATATCAATTTCGTAACAAGTTTGCGTATGCGACCATTTGATACTAACTCATATTACGTACGAGTATGTAGGTTGGAAATTTTACCAACCAGATGAATTGTTTTTGATTATAATGCATGGAATATTAACTATTGGCATAATGTATTTAAGAATCTTAAAAAAATAATCAAAAATTACTCATACAAAACTATTTTCACATTCTTTTGCAAGAATCTCATCTCTCTAAGGGAAACCACGCTAGAAAGCTTAAACCTTTATGCACAGTTTTGTATGGAAATGCCGATTTTTTTTACTGTTATTGCCGTGACAGGGCAAAGTACCCAAAAGGCTGGCGGCATTGTCCCATTGGATAGCAATACTCAATTGTCTCGGGGGACCCAAGGGCGAGCACCTATTTCGGCAAAAAATTGATAACTTTGTTTTTGTCTAAGTCTAAAAAAAACAAGAGCTTCTAGACCAAAACATAAACATATTTCTTCAACTCAGACTTATATCATCAACAGTTATCATAGCTGTACAAATAAAAGTTATCAAAAAAGGCGGCCATATTAAAATATAACAAGTCGGCTTCCCATGGCAGTGAAAGCTCAAATTAAACAATGAGACAGATGTGACACACAGTCACGTCCATTGACGCTTTTGGGAGTTATTTAGACCCACATTTTGCAAACTGTCTAACGACAAAAATGACAATACACGTTACTTTATATTATTAATATTTATATTTAGTATGTTTCTTTTATTTTATTTTTAAGTTTAAAATTTTATTTAGTTTTTTATTGTTATTTTTTATTATGTGTTACACCCACATAAACTCTCCCAATCAACCCAAAGGTTTGACTGTTAGAGAATGCTTTTAGCATTAAGTCCGCCTGTTGTACTATTACATTTGTATGTGTGTACAATAAAGTGTAAATAAAATAAAAATACTTGTTACACCAGATGTAATTTTAATAGCCACAGAGGTAGAGGACGACCTAGCAAGACAAGTATGTATATACAGTTATTGCAAGCATAGCAGGAAGACACTGCTAATAATATATATTTAAAATGTGCTATATTAAGCCTTTTCATTTGATTCTCTTTATGGTATAATTCGATTTATTTTATGTTTTACTATATGGCCTAAAGAGGGCGCCATATTACTATGACGTCATATAGCCCTTAAGATGATACACGGAGTCCAGTGCTGCCCACCTGCCACCCTTCAAACTATTTCATGAACCACTGTTTACAGTTTAAAGTGCGAACGTTGAGCTTTAGTTTGCGTTTTTGCCAAAAGTGGCCGTTTTTCGCAAACATGCAAACTAAAGCTTTAACGTTCTCACTTTAAACTGTAAACAATGGTTCATAAAATAGTTTGAAGAGTTATCTAGGTTTTAGTAGCTTAACATTTTAAATGATATCTCCGTTTCCTTACAAATAATTTATTTCAAATGGGGGCAGCACTAGACTCCGTGTATCGTCTTAACCAGCGGACGTTTGTCAAAGTACAGAAACAGAATATGAACATACATACATACATACATAGCGGCGAAAGACATAACCTTCCTTTTGATTTCGCCGTGGTCGAGTAAAAAAAGAGACATCCTATTCTTCTGTTCCCCTTTTTATTTTCCAGTACGAGAAACCTCGGAGAAAAGGATTAAGACTTAAATAAATATTTATGCTGCGGAACAGATTAAAGTGTCACTCCGCCTGGCGAAGTGGCATAACTGACGTTTTTAGGAAAATGACCATATTTTTATTTTTCATCCCGTTTTGTAATATTCTTGGAAGTCGGAATGTAGAAATGTTATACTTAACTGAAATATAATATAAAAAAATAACTAACACTGGGGACTCGAGGGACGACCTGTCTGTTTTTGAAAAGGATAGGAAATAAGCAGGTAGATAAAGATCGAAGTAGCTGGAAACAACAAGGAGACGCCTTTTCCCAATTACGGGACCTATATAGCTATAAAAAAATGACTAAGAAATCATTTAAAGGTACAATAATTACTACTTCAAGCTGATTTGATTTTGTGGGTGAAGTTTAATTTTATCCGGATAACACAGCATGTAAGTACAAAAAGCATCTAAATTGGTCTTAATTTATAACATTTTTGTGATAAATTACCTCTATAAAAGAAAGGAAAACTGTCACAATTACATGATAAATCTTTTTTTTTTTCATTGCACGATGTCTAATTCTGTTAGCTTTTTTAAAATAATTAACTAAATATTTAATTAATAAAAAGTAATATTTGTAAATTTTAAATTTCCACATGCTCTGTAAACATATTGAAACAAAAATAGCTAAGTAAAAGCTGGCCTTTAATTAGCTAGTTTATCATTATTTTCCTGGTAAAATAATGATATGGTTTTACACAACTTTGAAGTTACACTCTTTTACATCAGCACTCGAATCCAAAACGTCACATGTTGGTTTCTCTCGCGACAAATTATACAGTCTTGATAAACAAAATTACTTTTTAATGAAAATCTTGTTTCTTTTTAGATAAATTTGAATGAGCTTGAGCGATTATTGTTAATGTCTTTATAAATGCGTGTGCGGTAGGTGCGGCCGGTGGTGGCGCTCATTTCGAAAATTGGTGCACGAAAAAGTGATTGAATTGTTTTTAGATGATGTTGACGTATCATTTTGGAGATTGACTGCTAAATTATAGTGATTTGTCGAAGGATTAATGACACTTTAAAATTGGAATCGAACTGTTCTGAAATTAGTTTTGTTTCAAAGTTTTAGGGTTCCGTACCTCAAAATGGAAAAACGGAACCCTTATAGGATTAGTTACTCATTTGTCTTGACCTTATTAGATTGGTATTTTTGAAGTTATCTACCAATAGATTACAGGAAAACCTATGAGAAGTATGAAACACTCTTAACTTCACGCGAGTTACTACTACTCGCACTTAAACGGTTTATCTATTTGTACAATTTCTGTGACCTATTTGTAGGGTTTTAAGTGACACAATATGGCGGCGGTTCGATCCATTTCTTACTGTAATCGTGTCGCATAAACTATGTTGGTTCATCAAGAATTTTTCCAAAAAAAAATAATTTTATTTTTAAACGTATCGAAACTTTATGTTTCTGGATTGTATCGCATAACAAAATACTATCATTAAAAAGTCCTTGACATTAAAACAGCTCATAAAGTACGTAATCGCACCTAAAAAGCACTAAAAAGGTCGATCCACTGAATACCTGGCACTAAATCGTGAAAACAAAAGAAATATAGACAGTAAATTGGACCGCCAAGCAATATACGTCTATTAGGCGGCTACTTGAAAGGCAGTAAATCGTTTCGCCCCAAAACACTCTGTTTTTATAGGTTATAGCCGTTCTGTGTCTATGAGTTCAGTGCATGTAGGCTTGGGGAGAATAGTGAGGTTTGTGTAGATAAAGTACATAACAACGTAGTAATGAAAAGATAATAAAAATTAAATTAAATCAGTCTAGTGCGACTACTAGATCATCCTTAAATGCTCTCGGTTCTTAAAATCTCACATCTCAGCTACCTGTTGATCGAAAAACTTTGTTTGTTCATTCAAATACCTTCAGTATTAAGTTTTGTTACATATTTGATATGCACTTGTACCGAGAAAGCGGCACCAAGACCCAAACTCAATAGGGATGATGACTATCTCAGAAAAGTATTAGTCTGTCTTTTAGATTATCCAAATATAATGAATACACCTTAAGAGGAAATCGATGGGCCGTATACAAGCGTAGGCCCCTGATTTCTCACCGGATAGCGCCAGTAAAGCAATTATATTTTTACAAACACATTATGAGAAAAATACATTATGTCAACTACGTCATTATGACAAACAATATTGTGAATTGAAAAAATTGAAGAATCAAGGGAATCCCCATTTTATCGCAACGTGTAAACAAAAATTACTAAAAGTATTTATTTAACTCTATGCCTCCTGGACTACACTTGCGATATTTTCTTAGCCGTTGCATTTGGTAAATTTTTAAAGTGTCCGAACGACACCCTCTGCCGGGGATTGCCGGTTGCCCACCAGCATTCGGTATAAGCCTAGTATGTTAATATTCTATTTTATTAGCTCCGAAGGGATTTTAATAATAAAACCGACCGAGATGTATCATGAAAGCAGGTTTTTATTTTTAATTTCAGTCCTCACTGAAACTAAAACACGGAAAAGTTGTTATATATGAAATGAGTCAAGTCACAGATAAAATTTAATTTTAACTAAAAAAATACCAACTTCATTTTCTTTGAGGACTTCTTTTCCGTATCTCCAAAATTTCAACATATGTTCATCAAATTAATATGGAACCAACATGATAGTAATACTTTCAACTAAAAAATCGGTTCAATAGGGATAATGACTGGGTCAGAAAAGTATTATTCTAATTAGTCCGTTAGTAAGATTATCCAAAAATAATATACCCATAAAATTCACAAAGATACAGATTACCTATCTAAGTTCCAGAGTGGGGGCTTGTGACGTCACCGATGTGAAAAAATCGTGCGAAAGCGTGACGTCATGCGAAATTTAAAAGCGCTGTATCTTCGTCATTTATTGTTTCTCAGAGAAAAGGAAAAAAATTGTGTACAACATTTTTTGATAATTTAAAAGATGAGCAAAAAATATTTTCTATCAAGTTTCTCTCAGAATATCTTCTTGAACGTTTCAAAACACTATTTTTCTTTTAATTTTAGCATAGAAAATATTATAAGTAAACAAAATTCTTTAAATATCTCTTTCATTGTTATTTTTTTTACTTTGATTATGCAAAGTCAGCTATACGTTACTTATAACTGCCAAATTAAGTCTATAACACAAATTACTGTCTTTGATCGTCGGGGATCGAATTCACGTACATAACAAAAAATGTAAAGCTGCATTTAAATATATTGTGGTGCAGTTTAGTATAGCTGAGATGTATCGGTGATTTTCTCAGGAGAGGTCGGACATGCGTTGTAAATTATGAGCTGAACCGTCTATCTAACCGAGTGCGAATGTTCTGACTGCGACTTGGAGCTACGAAATTACGAATATAATTAAATCTGGATAAAACTAACGTAAATATGCCGTGTGGTCTCCAGCCATGAATAGTACCGCTACATTTTTTCCTATGGATAATATAGGAGGCGATTTAAAGAACTCGGCACATGCTTCACATTGAAAATAAAGTATATATTAAGCTAAACGTTCTAGCATTCTACATACTGTTATTGGCAAAAAGCCATTGTATTTATTTAGTTGAGTTAGTTTTAATTTAAGTTATATTTTAATTTGTTTAGTTTTAATTCAGTTACTTGTTAGTTTTACGTTGTATTTTTAGTTTGTCACTATTTTAATATGTTTTTACGAAATAAATAAATTAAAATTACATTTAGTTTTGCAATAAATAAATCTCGTGTAACAACTGCTTTCTCAAGAAGGGTTATAACGTCAGGCCGTGGCGACCGGTCGTTATTAGTAGTGTAGATACTCGTATACACATATTTGTGATAAACCCTACCGATGATCTAAGACTGCAGACAGCAGCAGCAGACGACGCGACGCCACGACACGTCGCCACGACACGTCGCCACAACACGTCGCATCTAAGTGTCTGGATGCCGCGTCGCCAGCCGCTGCCGTCAGCAGTTGGCTACGAACTTGTACCTCTACTGATTTACGGCCGGACGCTACGTCGTCTGCGGTCGAGCGACGTGTAGTCAGGCGACGTGACGCTAGCTGCGAAAGGTTTTTCATAGAAATACATAGAAACAGTGTCACCGCGACACGTCGTCGTCTGCTGGTGCTGTCTGCAGGCGGCTCCGCACTTCTACTTTTAATCTAGTCACCGCTCAAACAAAATAAACCTTATCAAATCCATAATTGATTAATTTAAAATGGTTGACTCACGTGATATAGTCGGAAAAGACCGACCAGGTTTCGATCGATTTAGACGATCATCTTCAGGGCGAGTATCAGCGGCGACCCGACGATGTAGCTGTCCGCTCAGGACTGAGGGCTGCCTCGCGTGTCACCGCCCTCGCCTCCGCTCGCTGTGCTCGACTCGAAACGATGACTGCTGGTATTTCCGCACATACCGGCGAGGTTCTCATTCTTGTATGTGGTGTATCATCGCAGCTCGATCGGTAAACCAGTCAAGCATACAACCTTCTTTATTACATCTAAATAAGCTAAATTATCTAATTAATCTGGACTAACCAACAACCACTAACATTGAAGATAGAGTTTACGATTTTAAACTAATGACTTCTCAAAACCTTTCACTTTATGACATAAAGCTCTGAAGTGCCACATCCAAAGCCTAGAAATGTAGCCGCAGGATGTTTTTATAGGAACAAAGCATAACTGTACCTAGCAAGCGGGCCGTATAAATCTGTGTGCCCAGGCCCATGCCCGGGGCCCCCACATAGATATGTACTTACTCTGATGTTTGATTAATTTGTAACTGTGAAATTGGTATATTCACGGTCTCGCGTGGGAATCTTTAGTTATTCCGAAATGACAAGCGTGGAATTGTAGACCACCAAGTCTGATAATTTTTCGACTAGAGGCAAATTGATAAATACGTCGGTCTTATCGATCTGCCCATTATACAGGGTGATTACGAAAACTCCCAGCTCTATTCAAGGAATAAATATATATATATATATATATATATATATATATATATATAGGGACAAATCACACTGATTAAGCTAGCCCCAAAGTAAGTTTTAAACTTGTGTTATGGTATACAAACTTAACGATACTATATTTTATGATAAAAACTTATATATGTTACAGTTAAAACCAGTTTTTAGATAGAACGCGTTTTTCTTAGTTAAAACTAGATTTTACTTAATGCCTTTGTTATAACTAGAAATTACTACTGATTCATTTGATTTTCAGATAAAACTAGTTGTCACATCGAGCTTCAGTTAAAGCTAGCACTAGAGAAACTATAATATTTATAACCTATAAGTTTGCCCTATTCTAGTAAAATGGATAAAACTTGCCCAGCACTCGCCGGCCGCTGCCGCGGCACGCTCGCTTCGCTCGCTCGGCTCTTGCGTGTGTTGGTCACAGTTCTAACCTAACCTAACCTATAAGTTGGCCCTATTCTAGTAAAATGGATAAAAGTTTTATCCATTTTACTAGAATGCCCTATTCTACTATAGGATATAGAAATAGAAACTATAATATTTATAACTTATAGGTTATAAATATTATAGTTTCTCTAGTGCTAGTTTTAACTGAAGCTCGATGTGACAACTAGTTTTATCTGAAAATCAAATGAATCAGTAGTAATTTCTAGTTATTACAAAGGCATTAAGTAAAATCTAGTTCTAACTAGGAAAAACGCGTTCTATCTAAAAACTGGTTTTAACTGTGACATATAGATAAACACCCAAGACCCAGGACAATTTGAAAAAGGCCATTTTCCAACTTGCCCTGGCTGGGGATCGAACCCAGAACCTCCTCCTAGCAGTCTAGCGTGTTAACCATTGCGCCACGGAGGTCGTCAAGGAATGTACTCTTTAAGCGAAATAAAAAATACATCTTCTTCTTCTTATTTATCCTAGCGCATTCCCGGTTGCATCCTCAGCTGTGCTGCTTCGGAGCCCAGGGTGCGCTTTCCCTCTTTTTCTTTTCCAAACATAATATGCATGTCAAATGGTCACCCAAGGATGCCAAAGACCTTCCGAAGTGGAGAAGAAATAGCCGGAACAATTTAAACGATTTGGCTATAGTTTTACGTAGTTAACTATAATAAAAACTATTACTATAAAACTATAGCTATAGTAAACGTTTGATGTAGCACAAGATCTTTGTGCTTAGTCCTTTAGTCGTCTCTTACGACGTCCACAGGAAGAGATTCAGTCGAAACCGGAAACCACACGGCTTGAAATAAAAAATACATATTCTATAATATGTAACTTGTTTCATTATAAAAACCAAATATATCAGCCGAAAAATGCATACCAAAAATCACCCATTTCAATATCACCGCCCTCTACCAGGCTACTGGCGGGCGGCGGGCGGCCGGCGAACGAGTTTCATTATAATATTTTGTTACAGCCTGTATAAAGCGTTACTAGAAAAATGTATAAGTCCATCATTCTAAACACTGTTTCGATATCACTTTATTAGTAAAAGTAGTTAAGTTTCACTTGTTCTTGAAATATTTGCAATTATTTTAAAAAAGAACTTAAAGAAACATTATAGGTACACTTTATCTTCCACAATTTAGACTAAATCCAACTTCTTACTCAATCGACAGGTGGTACAAAATGTATTTCGCACTAAAATATACTTCCCAGTCGCCTAGTCACTTCCAGGAAGATCTGGATTATGGAACAGCTGTCAGGCGACGTGTGGCTTACTAGTTATGTTTTGAACATGTTACTTCATCTGTTTCCTGCGATTCGTTCGCTGCGTCGAGAAATGGAGTGAAATTAAATTTGTCAAGAAAAAATAATTTTTTCGTACAAGCTTTTTTTTTAAATTAATTTTCTGAATTCATTAAAATTAAACAAGCATTTATTTAATTGTGAGGCCTACTTATCAAGACAAATGCAATAAGCCCAAACTTGATGGGGTTGCGTCGTTTTATTACTGGGTTCCTATAGCCACCTTCTCGGTAATAATATTGCATTGTCATCTGATTTCAATTACATCTCAATCGGAAACCGGAAAGAGGCTTAAATTTAACTTGCACGACCCAAAAACAACACCAAATTGGGCGACCGAAAGTAGCATGTAAAAACTAGACTTCTTGATGACTTCTTGGAAGAAATGTTAAAACATTAATTCTCTTCCATGTTGGTCAAGGAGAAAAGAAAAACTTGGAATGTGGCAGCTGCTTCTCTTCCCGCGTAGATTGTATAAGCCGATTGTGGGAATGGGTGAAAATGAGCGATGCGGCTAGCAACCATCACGCAGAAGTTTCACGGCTCTCTTCCAAAATGTAGAGTGGTCTCTTTGCTTATGATTAAGTCATTTTAGTAATTTTGCTACATACAAGTTTTTAGTTAACTTTCCTGCGGCGTTGCCGGCTTTTAAAAGATAAATAGCCTATGTTAGTCACTGATAAGGTAGCTTTCTATCTCTATATAAAAAAAATCGGATCAGTAGTTTGTACATTATAAATAAACACACATACAATCAAAATTTTTCTCTTTCAATTTTATTTTATAGTATGGATAAAACCATAAGATAAAGTTTATATATCTAATAAATACTTTCATGACGACACAAGATTTTCATTTCAAAGGACAGGAGACTGACGTGCCAATTTAATTCCTAAGTTACTACAATCTTAGAAACAACGAAGTTTTATCTTAAACTCCGCGCATTTACATTGTGTATGTTGTAATAAATAAAATTGTAATAGTAAAATCTTAAACTTCGTTATGCACTGCTGAGACACTTTGAAACAAAGTTGATTAAGAAAGTACTGAAGCGGATATGGATGCAAAATATGTTAATAACGTTGAAGTTTAATGTGGTCTTGGCAAAAATAATACAGAGACGTAAGATTATGTCATATACGAGCTAAAATCAAGCATAATATTTTGTGATTAGCGAGCACTTTATTCCGTTGCGTGAAAGTCTATTTTCAAATGTACGGTTGCACTTCATACGTGGTTCAGTGTACGTAGAGTGAAGCAAACGATAAGATATGATATAAGACAAATGCCCTGAGTTAATAAAGACGGTTGTTGTATAATAAAGCCTTAGCACACTCCGGTACAAGTTAAAGGTCAATACAGAAGCATAGCCTATATACGAGTACTACAGCATTCGTTTATAACTATGTGCATCAGACACCCAGACTAGGATAAGACACAAGTCATATTAAAAGTTTTAAAGATACGCAAGCAATTTTGAATTCTGCAGCACGATCTATGTTATACTTAAATTATATGTTAAACTACACATGAGTGCTATTTTTCATTCAGAGAGTCACATTACGAATGATTTGCGCGAGTGTTTCCAAACGAGCGCACTTTTGAATTGATCGTTTTCGAAGGATTTGCAACAAGTGGTTTTGACCACTCGTAATTTTGACATTTGTAGCGTACAAATGTCAAGGAAACGTTCCATGGAGAATCAGTTCCGTTTCACCCTGTTTTTTTATTTTTGTTAAAATGTTTAAAAAACCTTTGACAAATTTATGATATTTTCTGCGTAACACAATATAACATATCGCTTTTTTATGTTATTGGGCCAAACGAACAAGCGGGTCACCTGATGGTGTAAGTGATCACCACTGCCTATAGACAACTGTAACGTCGCTGACACGACGGTTTCAAAAATACGATGCAATGCGTCGGAACGCGAGTGGTGAGTTGGAAAACTACACGTTTTGTGTTTCGCTGAGTCCCTAAATGTAAAATAGCACTCCAGGCTCATTACACATTAGGAAAACCACAAAGCCCAAGGTTTTAGGTGAGGATTGACCTGATAAGTAGCATCTTTTGGAGTGCAGTGTAGATCCTGTGGTGCAGTGTTGCTCTTACCTCAACCGGATATCTCCCGTTCAGGAGTTAGTATTCCATAATACAAGTTCCCAATTTATTTTAGGCACGAACTTTTTTCAAATGAATATTTATAAAACATTGATACACTATCACGTCTCTATCCCTAACGGAGCAGACAGAGTTAGGGCGGTAAGGCTCAGGCCACACGCGTGATAGTGGGCATGAAGGTGGAAAAGGGATATCCTAATTGAGTTAGGTTGCTAACCACATCGCTTATTGATATGATTCAGATTCTCGCCCATTCCCTCGATCGGCTTTTACAATCTGCACAGGAAGAGAAGCAGTTGGTACATTCTATGTTTTTTCTTATTTCCCAGACTAGCAAAAAAAAAAGGTAATAAAACATTGATTTTAAAAAATAGGTAATTAAAACCTGTGGTAATCTCGTTTTCACGCTAAAGTAAACCAATCCCTCTTCGCTAATTCCGTAACAGCGACTGTCATGTGCAAATGCTAAGAAATCATACATACTTGCATCAAGTGTCGCATCTGTACCTCTTTAATTCAGGACGGTGTTAAGTTATGGAGGTAATAATGTGAGAAATGAGGCGCAATAGACATACAGCAAAATGGAGAGAACAAACTTTGTGAGCGGGGTCAATGTTTTGATAAGAGTATTTGTTTTAGTTATCAGATTTATTTTTATATCTTCATCTTAGCGGTTGCATCCTCAGCTGTGCGGCTTCGTAGCCTAAGGTGCGCTTTCCCGCTTTTTTTGATCCAAATATAATATGCATGTCAATAAAATTATGTCTATTGTGCTATACAAATTGTATTTTGTACAATAAAGTTTAAATAAATAAATAAAATTAGTGTTTTATACTAATAATAATTTAAGACATATTGTTTACGAACTCAAAATTGTAATATTACTAGTTTTAGATAGTAAGAGAGACTGACATGTTAACTGGTAAATATGGGTAATTGTTACCTAAAATAAATTCATTTTATTATTTATTTTATACGTAGCACAAACACACGTGCAGGGTAAAAAGAAACCTAACACAAATGCCCCTAGCGCCTTAGAACAAGAAAAACCGGCCCCAAACAGCACATAATATCAGAAAAATCTATTTGTATAAATTCACTATACATCCAAAGTTAGAAAATATTTTAAGAATCTGGAATTTTCATTTGAGACCGGTTCTATCCCAACACGTCCGATGCATATATTCCACACTTGAAATGAACTCATCCATAAAATATAAAATCCAAATATTGGCCTAGACGCACACATGTACTAAAGTACGAGCCAAAAAGCTGCCTAGATAAAAAGTACAACATCAAATGCCATACACTATTCTCAACTTTGTGTTAATACGAATAAGGATTTACAGAATTTCCATGCGCAATATTTCAACCGATTTCTAAATTTGAACTCCACTCTCGAGCATTCCGATTCGGTTTTGAAAAGGCAAGTGCCCCTTCAAATTTACGGCCAACTCGATTCTCGAATGCATTCGATTACCGATTGTAATCCGTACACGGTAAGACGCGATTCGATTGGTCGATATTTAGTGGTAAATTCGTCGGTTTTCATGTCCGCTTATGGGTCTAATTTGATTGTTGACGGCTATAGTTTAAGATAATGCTGGATTTTGAGTCCAATGTGGCGTTATCGGGACGTTGGCGAAAGTATGCTTTCACCTGCAGTGCAAATTGAGGATATTATTATGTTTCGAATTACTATTTAAGCCTGAACTAGGAATAACAGATATACTTATTTGTGCTTTGCTTTAAATTTATGCGAAAAATGAAGACAGAGTAAGTACACGTTCTATCACGAAAAAATAAGTGACTACGTTATGAAGACAAGTCCCATACCAAAGAAAAAAAACCGGCCAAGTGCGAGCCGGACTCGCGCACCAAGGGTTCCGTACAAACCTGCAAGGTTTAGTATTTGGTATGAATTTCAATTTAATACCTCTACGCGTTTATGAGGAAATGGGTAGTAAGTTTAAAATTATTAAAAAAAAATATATTATGTGATGTAACTAAAAATTTATGGTTTTCGTAATTTTTCCTTTATCTATGCTATAAGACGTTGCTTCGTACCAAATTTCAAGATTCTGAGTTCACGGGAAGCACCCTGTAGGTTTTGATTCCCTTGCAAGTGTCGAAAATTTGCGGCATAAACGGCTGTATCTTTTGATTGCGTTGGCTTAGAAGTTTGATTTTTTCACAGCTTCAAGGGACAGTAGACCTGAGTAATTGATATAAATTTCAGCTTCATACCTCCACGCGTTCCTGAGAAAAAGGGTCTTGACAGACGGACGGACGGACGGACAGACGGACAACAAAGTGATCCTATAAGGGTTCCGTTTTTTCCTTTTGAGGTACGGAACCCTAAAAAGCGGCCAAGTGCGAGTTGGCCTCGCTCATGAAGGGTTCCGTAGCAGCAAGTAGCATAATTGAGTTATATAAAATATTTATTTGTAGGTTTATATTATGTGTAGTATATTCTTTAGGTATGTATGTAGTGTATTCGTAGTGATTAAGCTTTAATACTATACTTGCTCTGTACGTACTTCTGCCTTTCTACTATTGGTAACTGTCCTCTGCCCTACTGGTCGACTGGAAGAGATCCCTTCTGGGATAAGTCCACCATTTGTAAATTTACCTTTGTTATTTTATTATGTGTAACTATCTTTGATGTACAATAAAGTTTTTTAAGTAAAATAAATAAATAATATAAAAGTTGTAAAGGTAAATTGCGGTTTACGATTTATGACTTATTAAAAAATAACTATCTATGATACCGAGACCGCTATAGTTTAAATTGAAAGTACATACTTCAAGGAATATACCACATTTTTTTTAGAATTATTTTAGTAATATTTCAAAAGTTACGGTGGGTGGACACCTCAAATTTAAACTTTGTACTAGATTATTTAAAAACTAGGAGGTTTGATCTACATAGTTTCAAAGCAGTTTTTGTTGCATTTTAAAAGATCTTTTCAACGATACCCCACACGTTGGTGTTGGTCGGCTGAAAAAAAATCATTTTTTCATAATTTTAAAAACCAACTTTTGGAACTTTAATATCTATCTCTCCACCAACTTTCGTGACAATCGGTGCAGTAGCGGCGCAGTACGAGCCCGGACGGACAGATGGACGGACGGACGGACGGACGGACATGACGAAATTATAAGGGTTCCTTGTGGATTACGGAACCCTAAAAAAAGAGTGTGGGCTAGTTATCAAACAATAACGATTTAAAATTTAAACGTAAACCAAATCGTTTAAGGGTTTGCCGAGTTATAGGGACTTCAAAAGCTAAGAGTTTAAGAAAACCAACTAGTAAGGGAATGTTTCTTTGTTACATTAACCCATCATCAGGTGGGCAAAAGGCCTGTTTGCTTACTTAGCTTAATCAAAAAATTGCAACTGACAAATAAAATATGTGTCCAACCAATAGAGACATTATGAACATTATCACCTATTGGAATAATCGATACGGGCCGATTCATCGATACCCGTCACTATTCACGGCCAGTGTTGTCGCTCGCAGTTGTCCGTTGTGAATTCTAAATTTGAATTTGAAAAGGACTAGAATGTAGGACTGTTTCAATTGGATGTTGGCCAATGAATGGATGTCTTTTATCTATTTTTATTTGTAGGTATTTTATGCGATGAGTAAGTAATATCTAAAAAAATAAACAAATCTACTGAATGATTACGATTAGTTACCTAAGCTTTACTAGGAATAACTTCTAATAGGAATATGTAATTGATAAGAATGCTAATTATGTCATTACGCTGCTAAAATAATATAATAATGCTAATTAAATAGCGACTGGTTGTCAGTCGTATGGCAACCAGTCGCTATTTTATTTTTTCCGCATACATATGCCTACCATTACGCCAAAAGCAGGCCTGTGTCACTCCCCGTTTAGGTATCGAAAATATACCTACATTAATATTATGCACGCAGGCGGCCCCTCCGGGTGGTAAATTCAGTTATATGAATCGTTTGTCCAGAGTAATAAGAATAAAATTGGCTTGCAATGGATGTCTAGGTATCTTTACGAATAGGTGCCGAGTTCTGACGTGAGCTAAATTAAACCATATCGCTAGCCACATTGAGTAGATATTTCTTTGAATTATTTTGCTGAGTGAGACTTCTGTACGTTAGTATTATTTATTCTGTCCTAAAAGTGAGTTTCAGATCTTATGATCCTAGCTCTGTTACAATATCCAAACATATGTTACAAAATTATCAAGTGATACAAACATCCCAAGATAAATAAATGATTTTGACTTTGACTCTGTCTGTCACTTAAGAATCACCCTAGTAGACTTACCCATACAAACGTAGTCTACGTTTTATTTTGAACTAGACTTTCCCATACAAACGTAGTCTATGTTTTATTTTGAAACGACATGTCAGATTTCGGTAAAAATTTGTAACTTTGATGAAATTGCATATATCTAGTCTAGGGTTAAAAAGATTTGAGTGCGTTTGACCTCTATCTAGCCTGATGGGAAGCTAAGATGAGGTCTAAGGTGTAACACGCAGACTCAAAAAATGCCTATTCACTCTTCAGGTCGGTCGGTCAGATTTACTGAAATCTGACATGTCGTTTCAAAATAAAACGTAGACTACGTTTGTATGGGAAACTCTGATTCTGTATAGGGTAATGGAACTCTTAAGGGATAAAGATAAAAAAAGTTGTTTATAAAAGTCTTACAATGAAAAACCAAGATAACATACTCGTAAACAAGACAAGATACATAGAATAAAACAACTATTTAAGACGAAAACTACATCAACAAACATACTTACCATATACCTATAGTAAACATAGATCGTGCCGATGCATTACTATAAAATCGCTTGCCAACAATGCCCGGCCACTTGCCGTATGTAGGTTACGAAGTATGAAACGCATAAAAGCTGTAGGCTTGCACGCGAGTTGAACTGAACACGCGAATGTAAGGCGGGTTAACTACTCGTAAGTCGAACTTTGAAATCTCAAAAAACATTTTTTTTTATTATTTTACGCGAGCACCTAATCTATTTAATTGTATTAAAAATAATAATTAATAATATACTTTATTGTCATAAAAATCACAATTTTAGGACTTAGGTTGGGCCTTCCTTTTAAGTTATATAAATTTGTGTTAGGAAGACCCGAAAGCCGAGACCTGTATTATGGCAAAACTATATGTTATGTAAATGGTTGTAGATAAATAAATGGTTATTTTATTTATTTCATTTATTAAAACCTTCTCGAGCATTCAAAGCCAAGATACCAAAAAGAGAAAGAAACGCGTAGTACCTACAGTCAATCCTCAAAAATAACGATTGCAAGTGTATCGAAACTTTATCGATACTAAACTCAGTGTTAGACTTATTTACGAGTTTCGTAAAACGTGTGTAAAATTTTAACAATCTTGCAATTGGCGGGATTTTACAGCGCAGCACTTAAATGTCTGCCATTTTACGTCTTTCATAATCCGGATATGGTTTTTGAATTTTAATGTTGTTTTATTTATTTGTGGCGGCCTTAAAGCGTCTGTTCCATACTGGTTTGGAAGCTAAGACAAAACATACCTACCGTAGTAAATTTACATTGTAAATACGCCTAGCACAAACGCCCGTCAAATTCCATCGGTCGGCTCGCCCCGATACCTTATTCCGAAAAACATCGAGGCCAACTGACGGAAATCATGCTGGAAAGCCAGGTGTCCTGGAACAAGGGGACTGACGAATGCGTCCAAATTTTCCTATGAAAATTTTGACGACATATTTTTTTCTGCCTAAGTCAACTATTCAAGAACGAATTGACTGTGTTTTACACTCAATAAGTATACTCTTGTTCTGTAGATATTAGAGGATGATTTTTTAATCATCTGGAATGGATCAAATTTGGGGTTCCTTCTTGTTAAATTACTATACTCAATATTTTTACAACTTTAATAACTGTCACTTTTTGTATATATTGACTTGACTTAAGGTCCTAAAGTTCTTAAATGGGGCAGAGGGCTACAATAGTGTTTTCCCATCGCGCTCGGTCTTTGGCTACGTGCTTTATTTTGGTTACTAGGTTAGCCCGATTGTCTTCATCTTCGCCGCAACTGTGCCAGGGAGTCCACTCTAGAGCTCGCCTCTGGATGTGTGAAGGCTCCTGAGAGTATGGCCTATTCATATCCAAATGCTTATGATCTGTGTCAATTGGCACGCCTCCCACAGGCGTTCGTTGGAGATCTTTTCAGGCCAGAAAATGACAAGTATTTGCCGTGGGCAGCGGTTTTGTATATATTATAAACCTTCTTCTTCTTCTCGAGTCGAAAGCTCAAAATGTTATTTTTTTTTCCCTCCAGAAGGTTGCCACTTTCACAGCTTTGTCTGTAGCCTCACATAGGTCACGCTTAGTGCAGGTGGTGGGGCACGATGGGCAGGAGCGAAGGTATGACATAGTCTGGTCGTTATGACCACACTGATACTGTGTTGCAGTTGGGTCAATATAACGCCATCGGGCCAAATTATGCCTGCATCGGCCTTCCTCTGTACAATATTATAAACCTGACAACACCATACAAATAAGCGTACTCTGCTAGAAAGTCAAAATCCTGTATTATTTCTAGATGTCGCTACTATCTCGCCCAATAGCCATCAGGAAGCTAGGTACATTCTTAAGGTGACGGTATCTACGAAAAATGTGAGATGGCGCTTATTTTTTCGAACTTTCTTTCTGAAATTAAGCGGCACCACTACGAAACTACCTTCTTTCGAACTAGTAGCTCCATCTAGCTAAAACATTTAATCTCAAAATTGATTTACGCTTTATAGTATAAATTGTTTAGTCCTCTTGCTTGCATTTTTCTAACATGATATTCGAAATAATATCGTTTCAGTGTAAACATAAATAATCTTCCCAAATGTCTTTTATCTGTGTCCGCATATTTCAAGCAGGGGCGTGTTGTCATAAATAAGAGCCAACATATGGCATTCTAACATTAGTTTTCAGTGATGTCGTAATGGGATATTGCTCTTTTTGAACGTCTTCATGAAAAGTATAGAGATCTATGAGAAAATTTATTTATTGATTTAATAATTACATTGCATTGCACATTAATAATTCAATACAAAATATATTGACTACCTCCGCGGTCCAGTGGTCAAGGCGTTTGCCTTGTGATCCGGAGGTCATGGGTTCAAATCCCACTGGGAAGCATACTTTTTACTTCTCCCGAGGACTTCTTTTCCGTAATTTGGTCCATTGCGCTGAACCCGTTTTGCGTGTGGAGCCGGCGCCGTTATCAGTTTACAAACCAGCCCAGCTCCTGCAGGAATCCGAGAACGCTCCCCGGCGCCCTCACGGCTTACTCCACGGTTCCTTGATGTTCCAGGAACCCTCTTCTTATGTATGCGACGCCACCGCACTCGATGAGGAGATGACTCGCAGTTTCATCAGCCTCCATGCAAGCTCTGCACAGAGGGCTATCTGTGATACCTAGGGTGTAAAGGTGTTTGTTTAGTGCAATATGACCAGTTAATGTCAACCATACGGCGTAGATTCCTCCAGGGTAGTGCTAACAGGCGTCGGGATAGGCGACTATCCCATTAGAGTAATGCCTCCCTAGCCTGCCGACATGTCCGGAGGGATTGCCATGATTGATTTTGTTCTTCGCTAATGCGATTTCTGATCCAGGTGCGAACCTGCGTGAAGGGGATCGGAGCCATAGGAAGAGGTCCCAACGGTGTCATTCTCGATCCTCGACGCGCGAGCTCGTCAGCTGTATCGTTACCTAGAGAGTTGCTGTGTCCTTTGATCCATTGGAGAGTGACTGTGTTATACTTACAGAGTTTTTCAGGGATCTGTGGCATTCTTGTATTAAGGCAGAGTCCACATCTGTCCTTCTGAGGACAAGTAGGACCGCTGCGCTGTCAGTTAGGATACGGATGGACATACCTGATACCTTCCTCCTAATAATTTCTGTAACTGCGTGGGTTATAGCTGCGCATTCGGCTTGGAAGATGGAGTTGTCCTTACCCAGGGCATATGCACAGTAAATGTTGAGATCATGAGAGAATACGCCAGCACCTACACCATTTTGTGTCTTTGAGCCGTCTGTGTATACCCTCATTTCTTCAGTACCGGAGTTGTCTAAAGATTCCTCATGTAATTGTATTTTGTATGCGCAACGGATAACTGGGAAGCATACTTTGTGAAAAGTTGTTTCCAGTCTGTTTAGGATATTGCAGGCTTGAATCACCTGATTATCCGAAAAGAAAGATGATTCCGTGCGTCGGAAGGTACGTAAAGCCGTTGGTCCCGAACGCCATCTAGTGTTTGTACCTATCCTAGGATTGGTTCTGGTCTACCCTTTGGGTTGCGGAGGTCAGACGGCAGTCGCTCTGTGTAAAAACCAGTAACCTCGTCAAATCGCCTAGGTTAGGTAGCGGACCCCGGGCTCTGAAGCGTAACCGCTGACGATACAACCGGGAATACGCTCGGATGATGATGATGATGAATTCAATACAAAATATAGTTACATATTTAGTGAAACATCACATGCACCTTGTCAGCATTGCAATGGTACGAGAGGGAGGCAGACATATTTTATTTTTCATCTTGTAGGTATTCGGCGACAGAATAATATGATTTTTTTATCAAATGGTTTTTTAATAAAAGGTTTTATAACTTTTTTTGTCAAACTAGTATCTTTGTTAAATAAATAAATAGATAGGGACAAATTACACTAATTGAGCGCGCCCCATAGCCAGGTTTAGTCTCATCATCATCACTATATTTAAGAACTATGTTCTTGTCGGTGGAGTATTTTCCATGTCTCCCGATCCCCAGCCAAATGCTTGACTTCCATAAATTATATTTTATTTAGTCTCATAAAGAAATATAAATTTCACTAACAATTTTTTATTTCATTGTGACTATTTTTTAAAAGTTATTAAATATGCAGGGTCAGAATACTTTTAGACGTTATATTTATCCCTATTGTCAGTACCTGGATATAAAGACACTCAATTGACAAATTTATAAAAAAAATCCGCTCTGTAAAATAAATTCCGTTCATTCGCCGTAGTCAGCCCTCGCGTTAAGCAAGCAAGAAGACATAATGAACGTTGCTCGGCACATATTTTCATTGCTATTATCAAGTCGACAAGTAGGATATACTTTACGCGATAGACAATGTTAAATTAAAAAGATTTTATTTAGTTTCAGCTGTCCCGTTGTCTGTGTGTCCGTAATCTTGCAAGCTAAATTACCATATTTACGAGTTAACAATTTATTTCACACTTCAAGGCCATTTGCCTATATCTTCGCCTTAAGCTGCAACTTCACATACTCGTACTTATGTAAGTTGGGTGACAATTCAATGTTATGGTACCAATGACCGGATCTCATGATGAATCTGGAAGGTGGCCACGGCATCTCTGTGATAAAACAACATAACCCCACCGAGTTTGGGCTCAATTGATTTGTCTTGCTTTACTTTAAACTTTTTAGATCATAGTTTTAGATTAAAGCTTGTTTTCAAAAATATTTACCATAAGTCATAAACTTTTGACTATTAGAAATTTAAAACATGAAAAAAAATCGCTCCACGCTATTATAGGTAAATGTATGTAATAATAATAAGTTTTAATTGTTCGTTTTTAATTCTGAAAGTGACGATAAATTAACTATTAATTTATTTGTTAGTTGCGAGTTTTCGCAGTTACAACTAATTAATTGTTTGTTGCGAGTTTTCACAATTACAACCCAATGCGCAATTAACAATTGATTAATTGTTATTTTTTAATTAATTTCTTTCAGGTGCGTGCCACGTCGCGTCGCGTCGCGTCTCGGTGTGAACTGACCCTTAAGAGCATACGAAAAGAGCAGATAAACTATCGTCACCGATAGAAGTTTGTAGAAATCTAGAGGGGAGGCTTTTGCCCAACTATGAGACATTACAAGCTAAAAAAAAATTGTTGCGATGAATATTGTTCTTACTCGTACACAGGCTAATGACTTTGATCAATTGTTGGCCTTAAAATACAATTCAAAAGTACTTTTCGTCACAATTACCTGTTAAATTACAATTGACACTCATTCACAAAACGGTTTCAGCCGTCTGAATCAAAGTGTATAATAATTTAGATTTTTTTTTTTTTAATGTTCATTTCGTTCGTTTAATATGTTAACCATTATGCCACGGATCTTCAAGTAAAATATAAATAAATATTGTTTAAAGTATCAAAAATTCGTAAACTACCATCAATATAATAATAGATTCCATCTGTTTAAATTAAAAGCAAATAGCTCAAAAGCCGGCGGTATTATCCAAATATGTAACGTAGGTAGGTGTACGGAACATTATTCAAATATCGCACTATCTATCAACGTCGGCGGACTATTACGCGGATGTGCCGTCCGTTGCAGGTGTCGTGTTGACGTATTGAATACGATATGTGTTATTTGCTTCTGCTTTTTCAGTTTCCATTTGTTTCAGTTACTTCGTTTTTGGTTTATTAACTATATTTATTTGTTATTTAAGTAAAACACTTACTAACAATATCACCATTTTAACTCTAATGGGATACATAGAGCATTTTGGGTCTTGCGGCTCTAAGCAGATAGACCCTTTTATGATGGTGATGGTATACTAGCGGGTAAGTAATATAACATATAAACACAAAATATAAGTATATTTTTTAAGATAAATGTCAACAAAATATATAATTTTGGTCAGTATAATTATAAATTTAGATAAAAATCGAAAGAAATAAGTTTAGAAAAACTAAAATCTTTTATTATAAAAATTATTTAAAATATCAAACCTTTATTATACCGTTTTATTATTATAAAATATAACAAATCGATTAGTTTTTATGTGTAATAAATGTTATATATACATATTATTACGGAGAATAATCATTAGTTATACGAATAAATTGGTAGAAGATTCTCAATACATACCTTATAAATTATCTTATTACTTTTTAAAGAACGCCTAGCCGAAAATATGTTTTTTTTTTGGGAAGGTAAGGGGATGGGGGGAGGGGGGTTCCCCTCGGTACCACTCCGCCCCCCCACGGACATGGATAGTTTCCTAGATATTTATGTTTAAAGATTGAGGTTATGTCAGTAACACAAGTGACTAAACGTACCAATTGGAAGGACTGGGGGGGTTTTTAGGGGAAGTGGACCATGGAGATGTTGGTTGCAGTTCTAACCTAACCTAACCAATAGGTTTTCCAATTTTTTTAATAGGTAAAATAATAGGTTGGGGAAAAAGTCTTTTCGCATTTTATATTTCAAAACAATTTTTTAATATAGTTTATTTACATTTAACTAAAGTACGTAGGTACCATTTTGTTCGATAACTTTTTGCCATCTTATAGGTAGGGACATGATCCCATTGCTATAGAAATTTTGGGGCTTCTGATCAAAAAACTGCGTCGAGTAGTTTTGGCAGTCCTCTCGTGATGTTAACCTGACACTGCCTAAAGAATTTTGAAGAGACCGAAACAGGTGGAAATCTGAAGGTTCCAGGTCAGGATTATACGGCGGATGCATTAACACCTCCCAGCCAAACTCTCTTAATTTTTGCTGAGTGGTTAAAGATGTGTGAGGTCTAGCGTTATCATGATGAAAAACCCCACACCCCTTCTGTTGATTAATTCCGGCCACTTTCTCTCAACTTCTTGCTTTAATCTTATCAGTTGTTCGCAGTAGAGTTCTGAATCGATGGTCTTGCCTGGTGGTAACAACTCATAATGAATAATGCCCTTCCAATCCCACCACACACACAGCATCACCTTGTTGCGAGTTAACCCGGGTTTCGCCACAGTCTGTGAAACCTGACCGGCCTTTGACCATGACCTTTTTCGCACGTTCTTGTCGTACGTAATCCACTTTTCATCACCAGTTATCATTTTTTTCAAAAATGGTTCGGTCTCATTACGTCGTAATTAAGAATCACAAATGAGTACACGATTCATTAGGTTTCTTTCAGAGAACTCGTGAGGTACCCAAATATCGAGCTTTTTTGTGTACCCATTTTTTTTCAAATGCGCCAAAACTGTTTTGTGGTCAATTACCAGTTCTTCAGCTACGTTGTAACTACTGATATGCCGATCTTGCTCCACTTTATAAAAAATAGCATCCATTTTATCCGTAACAGGGCGACCAGAGCGACGTGCATCTTTGACATCAAAATTTCCGGATTGAAAACGCTTAAACCAAATTTGTGCTACTCTCACAGACACTGCACTAGGTCCATAACCAACGAAAATTTTTTTCGCGGCTTGCGTTGCATTTTTACCTTTTTGGTAGTATATTTTTAAAATGTATCTAATTTCTTCATTAGATTCACTCATCTTGACGGTAAGAAAAACAAATGAAAATCACGCATTTTCCTAATTTGAATTTGGAATTATCTTCTTTAAAATTTAAAATTTTATATGATACCAAAACCAATATATTATATTATAGCCAAAGTGGTTTTATTACAATTTCATACATACTATATGCGAAAAGACTTTTTCCCCAACCTAATACATTTTGATTTCTATAGATTTATATTGATATTTATTTGAAATAGTATAATTTTTGAATGGTATCATACATTTTGGCATGTATACTGAACAAGTTGTATAACAGGTGATATTTAGTGTTCACGTTATAAAAAATGGGTTTATGCTTTGTAATGAGGTACCTACCATTCAAATACGGCGCCAAACTAAATGTTAAATTTATAAAATATAGTGAGGGTAAGAGAATAATAAACCACCGGGTGGATAAAAATCGGCGAATCACTTTTGGGTGTGGCGTGAATTGTGATCCACAAGGAAAGCAAAATTATCGAAATTCCCGAAATAAAGAAATTGTTAATAATCAATATATCTTGAAATATCATACTGAATAAAGTAATAAAAAGTGTATGTGTGTGGTGAGCAGAAAAGGGGTAAGTTACTAAGTACTTATCTATATGAAATAAAAGTTAGATGTTCAAATAAGGCAATAGGAAAGTATGTAACTACATACATATTTCGTTGTTTTAGCCTGTGGTAACGCCCTTTTATTGAGGAATGAATCAACCAAAAACATTAACCAACTGAGATCCGTGGCATCAAAAGGTTTTGGAAGGGTTCCAGCGAATAAAGATTAAAAACTCTCCTGGCGCCCACATAGATTAGGTTTAGTTAGAGTAAGGATTAGGTTTAGGCTATTAGTTGTAATAAAAAATAATTGTTTATATTTTCATTTTTTTATTTCATCCAGAAAACCCCGTAATAAATGACGCCCAACGTTAAAATATGAGGGTTCTCTGAGATGAAATATAGGTATTTATTTACTAAAATAACGGTCACCGGGCGTGACACATAAATGTAAATTTTTTTTTTAAGAAAAATATATACCTTACAATGTATGTTGTCATTCGTTGATTTTTTATACATGGTGTAATATCGGTGTATATAACCTTTGTTCACGTGTAATTGTGTAAGATTTTTAGTGGCACTTAACGAAATTTTATTTATTATTTGCAGTATTGTAAACAGGTGCACAGTAGTGTGATAGCCAAGTTCCACTATAATTGATTTAACTTGTGAGTAAGTTACTCCCATGCTGGCCTGGGAGTGAAGAAAAAACGTAGAATGTGTCAGCTGCTTGTCTTCCCGGGCAGATCGTAAAAGGCGATCGAGGGAAAGGGCACTTAAATAGCTTGGGAGATTTTTGTTTCTTTGTTCTTCTGTTTCTTTTTCACTAATCGGGCCATACGAGTATTTTAACATTTTTAGTAATTGCAATTCTTTTTTTTTACTGGCTTCGTCACAATTTTTAATTAATCACACATATATACATTACACATATATATTATACACATGTAGATAAATTTGTATTTTTTGTGGACTTCTAGTGTTGTTTCTTGTTTCGAAATGGATGTCCAGTTTTTACTTAAAGATGAAGTGGAATTTGAGTTGGCGTGTCGAGGCTATAGTCAGCCCGGTGGTTTAGTATCTGCTCTAAAAATAGTACTTAAAAAAATGATTAAGGCTGAAAGTTCACAAGAGGTTTCATACAAATTAATTACTCCTAAATCTTGCATTGAAAATCCAAGCCAGGAGCTGGATAATTGTGCTGCTAAGTTAAATAATATTTCAAGCTATATCTCAGAGTTAAATGAAAAACCGGACAAACAACTTTTCAAGCGTTTAGTTTCGCGATTGTACCATGTTTTAAATAGATTAAAATTGACTACAGTTGTGGAAGATATTGAAGAAAAAAAAAAGCAAGTCCTTTTAGATAAAGCGTTATTTTTACTTAATGAACTAGAAGGTAAAGATGATTTAGAAGATAATAATATTATAACATCTGAAATGAAAGAAGAATTGCACAGATCCTTAGGGGAAGATGGTAACAAAATTTTAAGAATAATTGAAGGCCATAATGTTCAGGAGGCCATATTGCCGTCTACATCTAAGTCAAATAAAGAAGATTTCATGCCTTTGCCGACTGGTGACAAGCCAATCACGAGTCAGCGAAAAGTAAGCTTTGCACATCTCAACTTAGAAGATCCAACATTCCAAAATAGTATTATGCAACAACCACACACTAAGATATTTAATTCGACTATGTATGAGGATACACAGCAGTATAATAAACGCAAACTTGTTCCAATTAGTCAATGGGGTGTTTGCTTTTCAGGAGATAATAATCTTAGTATTAATGCTTTTATTGAACGGGTAGATGAACTTAAAGATGCGCGCAATGCCACAGAAGGTGATTTATGGCGTCACGCTATAGATTTTTTCAAAGGGGATGCCTTGATTTGGTTTAGAGCCAATAGGGAATACGTAGGAAATTGGCAAGAACTTGTAGTATTGCTAAAACGCACATTTCAAGCACCGTACTATCAAGAGGAATTATTATCAGAAGCAAAATCCAGAACACAAGGTAAAAATGAGCCAGTTATTATATTTATTTCAGTCATGCAAAATATGTTTAATAGATTGCCTACCAAAATTTCAGAATCTGAAAAAATTATGATAATAATGAAAAATCTTCAGCCATATTACCAAAGGGCAGTTTGCAGAGATATATTTACATCAATAGCTGATCTAATCAATGTCATGAGGATAGTAGAAAGAACTAAAATTAGTTGTGATAATTTTCAAGAACCAAAATCTGTAGTTAACTCCTTGGAACCAGACCTAGCGTATCGCTCTAACTCATTGTCAGTGACAGAGGGACATAAAGAAATTTCGGTAATTAAAAGCCCACAACCCAATAATAGGTCCATTACAATGCGTTGTTGGAATTGTCGTGAGATGGGTCATATTTTTAGAGCTTGTCAACTGCCAAAGCAAAGATTATTTTGCTTCAAGTGTGGACGTTTTGGTGTTACATCCAGAGACTGTGGAAATTGTAAGGGAAACGGGAACGAGCCAGAAATCTGCCAAATGAGCTTTTCCCTGAATAGAAAAAGTAAAGAATGGCAGGATTGATTATATTATATACGTCAATTCTTGTGTAAAGACAGTGTGCAACCTTTGATATTACAGAAACAATTTGATAATAGGTCATACGTGATTCTCAATATTCTGAGTCTTAAATGCAATGGTTTATTGGACTCAGGAGCCACTCGCACGGTGGTCAACTCTAGCTTTGCTAATAGTTTAAAAGATATTGGTATAAAAAAACAAAAACTAAAGGCTATGCACGTTTCAACGGCGGATGGTACGGAACATTCCATAACAGAAGTTTTTGATGTTCCAGTACAATTTGATGATCAGTTTCACATTATTCCCATGCTACTCATGCCTAATTTGTCACAGCCATTGATTTTGGGTAAAGATTTTTTTGACATTTTTGGAATTTCTTTTAATTTTAAAGGAAATTTGCATGAGGTTAGTGCGATTTATGCTGTAGATGATCATTCAACTTCAATTATTAGTAAGGAAAACTTAAAGGAAGATCAGAAGCAAACACTTCTTGAAACAATTAAGGAAATAAATGAGAAAATAGGAAATGGGCTAGGTAGAACAAATATTATAAAACATAATATAGATACAGGAAACAGTAAACCTTTATATCAAAAACAGTACAATTTTTCTCCGGTTGTTAAAAGAGAAATCGAACGTGAGTTAGATGATATGTTGAAGAAAGATGTAGTAGAACCATCCAAAAGCCCATGGTGTTCACCTGTTGTACTGGTAAAGAAACCAAATGGGCAAAATAGGCTTTGTTTAGATAGCAGACAATTAAACAAAGTAACTAAAAGAGATACATATCCTTTGCCAAGGGTTTCTACTATTTTAGATAATTTACGCAATGCTAAGTATCTGAGCACTATAGACCTAAAATCTGCTTTTTGGCAAATTGAATTAGAAGAATCCAGCAAACAAAAGACTGCTTTTGCGGTACCTGGCAGGGGTTTGTTCAATTTTAAAGTTATGCCGTTTGGATTAGTTAATGCTTCGCAAACACAACAAAGACTTATGGATATTCTATTCCATTGTCTAGATTCTAAGGTTTGGGTATATTTGGATGACATTGTCGTATGTACAGAAACATTTGAAGAACATTTAGACATCTTAAAACGCGTAATGATTATTCTGAATGATGCAGGTTTAACTATAAATGTAGAAAAATGCAATTTTGCTAGACCTAGTTTACGGTTTTTGGGTTATATTGTGGATAAAGACGGATTGCGTACCGATCCAGATAAAGTATCAGCCATTTTGAACTTCCCAAGGCCTAGACATTTTACTGAACTTAAGAGGTTTATAGGTATTGCTAGTTGGTATAGAAGATTTGTAAAAAATTTCGCTATTATAGCATCTCCACTCCATAATTTGACAAAAGGTAAAAGAAACAAGAAATTCATTTGGAGTGATGAGGCAGAAAAAGCTTTTACAGATCTAAAAACTCTTCTAACATCAACTCCAGTAATGTCATGTCCAGATTTTAGCCAGCCATTTATAATTCAATGTGATGCTTCAAGTAAAGGTATAGGTGCCGTTTTATGCCAAAAGATTAACAATGTGGAGCAACCAGTGTCATACTTGAGTAGGAAATTAAATGATCGTGAGCAAGCATACTCAACATCTGAAAGAGAACTTTTAAGTATTGTTTATGCCATTGATAAATTTGGACCTTATATTGAGGGCACCAACTTTACAGTAGTTACAGACCATAGTGCTCTTAAGACACTTCATAAAATGAAAGATCCTCATGGGCGACTGGCTCGATGGGCAATGAAATTACAGCAATTTAGCTTTGATGTAGTTCATCGACCAGGAAAAAGCAATGTAGTCCCCGATGCATTGTCTAGGTGTATTGATGCTATTGCAGTCAGTAACCGTAGTATTAGTATTACGGATAAACATAAAGATGATTGGTATAAAAATAAAGTGCTTAAAATTACGAATGGACATGAAAAATCACCTGATTGGCGGGTTAAGAATGGACTGTTGTATAGAAGAGTACGATTGAAGCAATATCCAGACAAAAGTAATGACTGGAAACTCTTTATTCCAGAGGCTTTGCGGTCGGTGATCTTAGGGGAATGCCATGATGAGACTACGGCAGGTTATTTAGGGATTCGTAAGACCTCATTTAGAGTAAAACAGTATTACTTTTGGCCTGACATATTGAGAGACGTAAAAGAGTATGTGGGCAAATGCGAAATATGTGCTAAAGTTAAAGTATCGCAGAAATTACCATTGGGGCATATGGGGCAGCAAAGGACAGTAACAAGACCATGGCAGATAATTTCACTTGATCTCATGGGGCCATTTCCCAAAAGCAAAAGTTGTAACACAATGTTATTAGTCGTAACCTGTTTATTTAGTAAGTTTACTCTTCTTTTTCCATTAAGAACTGGAAAGGCAGACAAAATTTGTGATATCCTTGAGAGTCAATTTTTGCTCTTTGGTGGTCCACAGGCAATAGTGTGTGACAATGGTTAACAATTTGTATCAAATTTGTTTCAAGAATTAGCAGGTAATTACAACTGCCAGATTTGGTACACGCCCAATTACCATCCACAAAGTAATCCTACAGAAAGAGTGAATAGAGTGATAGGCACCATGATTTCGGCATATATAAACTCAAAGAAACACAATGAATGGGATGTGCACTTGCAAAAGTTTGCCCACGCAATTAGGACATCAGTGCATGAAACAACAGAGTATACACCTTCTTATCTATTTTTTGGAAGAGAGACATCCATTCCAGTCAGCTGTAATAACAACGAAAAACAAAATTCTCTTCAAAACACAACTTTTCAAGTTAATATAAATGATTATCTGGCTGAGGTGAATACAAGATCAGAGATGTACAGCACAGTTTCTCAAAGATTACAAGCTGCTCATGACAAAAGCATAAAATATTATAATATTAAACGTCGAGTAGCTGAATTCGAGATAGGTGATGTTGTGTGGCGAAAAACTAAATTACTATCAAATGCAGCAAATAAATTTACAGCTAAATTGGCACCAAAATTTGAAAAAGCTATTATTGTCAGGAAACTATCAGATAATGTATTTTATTTGAACAATGTTTATGGTAAACCGATTGGGGTTTGGCATGCCAAAGATATGAAACCACTCTGGCAAGGAGCAAAAGTTTAAAGAAATAAAATATTGGATATTTTCTTTCTTTCATTGGGCGAGGGAATGTAATGAGGTACCTACCATTCAAATACGGTGCCAAACTAAATGTTAAATTTATAAAATATAGTGAGGGTAAGAGAATAATAAACCACCGGGTGGATAAAAATCGGCGAATCACTTTTGGGTGTGGCGTGAATTGTGATCCACAAGGAAAGCAAAATTATCGAAATTCCCGAAATAAAGAAATTGTTAATAATCAATATATCTTGAAATATCATACTGAATAAAGTAATAAAAAGTGTATGTGTGTGGTGAGCAGAAAAGGGGTAAGTTACTAAGTACTTATCTATATGAAATAAAAGTTAGATGTTCAAATAAGGCAATAGGAAAGTATGTAACTACATACATATTTCGTTGTTTTAGCCTGTGGTAACGCCCTTTTATTGAGGAATGAATCAACCAAAAACATTAACCAACTGAGATCCGTGGCATCAAAAGGTTTTGGAAGGGTTCCAGCGAATAAAGAATAAAAACTCTCCTGGCGCCCACATAGATTAGGTTTACTTAGATTAAGGATTAGGTTTAGGCTATTAGTTGTAATAAATAATAATTGTTTATATTTTCATTTTTTTATTTCATCTAGAAAACCCCGTAATAGCTTTTTGAATTGAATATTGTATGAATATTATAGCTTTTAAGAATATAATCAGTAATGATTATATAAAGTTAACATTATATCTTTTGAACTTTATTGAAATGAAAATATATAATTTGTTATTATATCAAACAATACGCACCCATACTAGCAGTATCACTAGCATTCCTTCAGTTGACTTCAACGATTTGCGCTTATACTTTTCTCCCAGACCAGCATAGAAGAAATAGCAACAAGCTTATAGGAGGAAGAAAAACCCACATAAAAATAAAGAAGAATACTATTAAAAAAGGTATGGGTATCGTGGTACACCTGGTGCGAACGAAGTTCCTTACTGCAAAATCAAAAGCTATATGAACATTTTCTAACAACTCAAAATTTGATTCATTGACGTTTTGAAAACAAAAATATAAAAATCAAGTTCCAGATGCCATCTTTGGATTCCAAAGAAACCTAGATACCAAGGATTGTTAAATTGCATGAAGAATTATTTACAACCCCCTACATTTTTGAAAAAAAGTCACGCCACCCAATCCCTAACCAATTCTGCAGGCATTCCACATCAAGATCTGGTGATCTTCTGATAAGTTTCAAAACACCCTCTATACCATAGTATATCAATCATTGCCTTTGTGATCCTTGAACAGGTCAAACAGTTATGTCAATAAGCATTTCATGTAACGCACGCAATCTGCGAGAAGGAACTTCATTCGAAAAATATGCAAAAAACAACTTTTTCAGCAACGCATCTATCATGAATAATTTCTTTCGTTCGCAATACCGAACGACGTGGCATAAGCTCGAAAATTCTGAAAGGCTCAATTTGCTTACGTATGCTGTCAAACTAGGCGGGCGATGCTGTCGCAAAAGAATTTATTACGAAATCGATAAATCACTTCTCTACTCCTCTGTACACACGGAATAAGTAACTTAAAGCCGATTTTATTTTGCAATGGTAATGTATTGGGAAGTACTTTGCAATTTTATTTGTTACTGTAAAACAGTGTTTTGTGTACATAGAAAATTATGTACCTATGTGTAAGGTAAATAATATTAGACTTTTCTGCCCCAATGTAGCTAATATCCCTAGAAAGATAAACTATAATCGAGAAATAGTAATTAGGCTTATATTTATGAACTAATATTGTAATAAATTTATTAAAAATTACATGAATTACATACCATATTAGAAATAATTAAATTAGTTTAGTATTTTATTTAATATTTATTAACTAATTGAGAAAGTATTTAAATTTACTGAAAAGAACAATCAGTGGTAACACTTTTCATGACATTCATGACGTAGGCTTGGGCTATCGTGGGAAGAAAAATAGGTACCATATATACCTACTAGCTGTGCCCGCGACTTCGTTCGCGTGGTTGTCGGAACGTAATGTTATATAGCCTAAAGCCTTCCTCTATAAATGGACTACCCAACAAAAAAAGAATTTTTCAAATCGGACCATTAGTTCCTGAGATTAGCGCGTTTAAACAAACAAACTCTTCCGCTTTATAATATTAAGTATAGATATACCATATAACCTATTATACCATGGTTCCTATGAGATTGTTAAAACTCTTTCACTGGCATCGCCGCAGCTGAAAGACAATGCAGGCAGTTCTGTATTTTCCCTTTAATTTTTAAATAGTCCGATAATTAACACACATTACGACAACCTGTTCCGGACCGTATCCGATTAAAAATAAATAACACGACATTGTGTGCATTGTAAGAACAGAGCAGATATAACGAAGAGATTAAGTTAGCTTTAACAAGGTGATCTTGCAGAAAAGAAAACATGTAATTGTTAGTAAAAAACCGGCCAAGTGCGAGTCGGACTCGCGCACCGAGGGTTCCGTACAAACCTGCAAGGTTTAGTATTTGGTATGAATTTCAATTTAATACCTCTACGCGTTTATGAGGAAATGGGTAGTAAGTTTAAAATTATTAAAAAAATATATATTATGTGATGTAACTAAAAATTTATGGTTTTCGTAATTTTTCCTTTATCTATGCTATAAGACGTTGCTTCGTACCAAATTTCAAGATTCTGAGTTCACGGGAAGCACCCTGTAGGTTTTGATTCCCTTGCAAGTGTCGAAAATTTGCGGCATAAACGGCTGTATCTTTTGATTGCGTTGGCTTAGAAGTTTGATTTTTTCACAGCTTCAAGGGACAGTAGACCTGAGTAATTGATATAAATTTCAGCTTCATACCTCCACGCGTTCCTGAGAAAAAGGGTCTTGACAGACGGACGGACGGACGGACAGACGGACAACAAAGTGATCCTATAAGGGTTCCGTTTTTTCCTTTTGAGGTACGGAACCCTAAAAAAAAACAGAACGATGACGATTCAATTTCAAAAAAATAAATTATGACTCAATTCACTCAAATCTGTTCAGACATTTCAAAGTTGTTGTGGAATATAGTTACAGCAAACGATAACCTAACATACTGATTGTCAAAAAATCGGGTTTTGGGTGGTTCTAGTCTACCCTTTGGGTTGCGGAGGTCAGACGGCAGTCGCTCTGTGTAAAAACCAGTAACCTCGTCAAATCACCTAGGTAAGGTAGCGGACCCCGGGCTCTGAAGCGTAACCGCTGACGATGCAACCGGGAACACGCTTGGATGATGATGATTTGTCGTAACCTAACATTATACCGACTCTCAAAAAGGCGGGTTTTTGACAGCTAGTTAATTCTGACACAAGCTCTGGCACTCACTTCACGTCGCATTTCACTCCTTATATTAACTTATATGCCGGTTATTGTACTCTCGCATCCCGTGGCCTTTGGATCATGTGACACTTTACCGTGTCTATCTCATAAATGATAAAGTCGTAATAGTGTGATACGAAGCCTAGCCTCTGTAACCTCTCTACTGGTAGTTCCAAGCCCGTTTGACTGTACTTTTTCGTCCGTTCAGTAACTCATACATTTATGCATGAGCCGAACAAATTGACAAGTGGCCGCCTCATACATCGTATTTACCGGTTATTGTACTCTCGCATACATTACCGTTTGCAAAATAAAATTCCGCTTTAGCATTTTAAATACTTAAGGCCTATTCAAACGGTAGCGGTATAGCCTGGGTATTTTGTGTGGCATTACATTACAGTCTTATGGCCCCAGATACTCTAGCCTACGCTACTCTACCGTACGTTCAGGCTTACCTTGTAAGGAATAAAGACTTGAATAATATGTATGTTTTTTACCCAAAGCGAAGCGACTACTCGCTAATTCTAGTTATTATCGGCCATATTGAAAGCAGATGATGCAACCGTTGCATGCACCTGTTGTTTACGGTTCATTGACTCTACCCTTTCTTACAGTTGACAACCCTAATAAACATGCATTCTATTGGGTAATTTAATTCAAATGATATGTGTTATTATTTTATAAAACTGTAGTGTCATCAGTACTGTCCAACAAGGTGGTAGGATTACCTAACAATGTTTCTGGAAAACGCTGGATTCAGGCCGCTTTAGGCTCAATTTATATTGCCGCGGCATCGAGGTGAATTTTTATAAAGGCACGAAGGATAATGACTTAAGTAATCTAGGAGAATATAGTACAAATTAGCATGAAGAAATAAACTTCACGGGAATTCCCGCGTATTTCGCGGAAGTTCTTTTTGTTGACACAATTTTACTGTGGTAATGTACATTGACATAGGGTATCGTAAGAGGCAACTAACTACTGCGATCATCAACCCAAATCCGAAAAAAGGACAATTGCTCTTTTTAGCTGTACAGAGTTTCATTAAATATGCTAAAACTATTTTAGGGGTGAATTCCGTCTATCATACTGAACAACTTTCCCTAAGGAACATATATCGAAATGAGAAAAATAAATTGTGGCCTCCCATACAAGTTGAGCGATCTGCTGATCCGAGTTTGTATGGAAAGCAAAAAAATATTTTTCATATTTCGATATATTTGTTCCATGGGGAAGTTGTTCAGTATCACGGACTGAATTCACCCTTAAAATAGTTTTAGTATATTATATCTCATCATCAGACTGCTGGGCGAAATAGAAAATAGGAGAGGGAAAATGATTGGTCACTTAATACGACATGACTCCTTATTTAAAAACATACTAGAAGGAAAGATAAAAGGTAGAAGAGGTCCAGGACGACCAAGAAAGAGCTATGTAGACCAACTGAAAGAAAAAGCAGGGATCATGTCGTATCAAGCACTAAAAAGTAAGGCAGAGAACCGAGAAGTTTGGCGCATACTCCACCGACAAGAGCCACTAAGCTCTTAAATAAGAAGAAGAATCTCTCATCAGCGCAGTGCATCCTCAGCTTTAATGCTGCGAAGCCCGGGGTCCGCTTGTTCACAGTTGTTGCCCAGTTTCAGTATATTTTTTTAGACTTTATATGAAGTGGCATTTAGTCCAGTAGTGGACTAGAAGCTGCTAAAGGAAAAAGGACACAGTTTTTAATGTTTTCACCTGTTACCAGAAAAGTGGCATGTCTGCTGTCCTTTGGCTCGAGGCTTTCCCAAAATTCTTTCTTAAAATCTTTAAAGTATAATTTGTCATCCCCACAAGACGTATAAGTGCCAACTGCATCATGCAATTTGAGGACATCATTTAAACTGCACACTGTTGATTGCCGTTGATTAAAGACCGTATCAAAAATGATTGTTGATTATATGGGATACCTGTAGATGATTACCGAGAATTTGAGCGACGAGGAGAATGTAAATGTAAGGAATTAGAGAGTAAACGTTTGGTGGATGTCAATTGTTTGATGTTTTTAAAATATCGAATGATCTGAGAGTTGGTAGACATTTTTGGGTTGATAGTTAAGGACTGTATGCACAAAGCCATGTGGTCAGATTTGGCTCTGAAATATGCAAAATTTTCCCGCTAGGGGGATAAAAATGTCAAGATGAAGTTACATAGAGTTAATAATGTGTAAACGGGACAATAGATGTAGGTAATCATAAATTGTAACGTAGAAGCTTACTTGTTTCTTTTCGTCAAGACTTCCAGTCCGCGATACTTATTAAAATTTTCAAATCAATCAAATCAAAGAATTATTTTGTTTGAATTATTATTTCTGAATTAAGGCCTTGGCAGATGTCATTATAATGTACTGAACACTTTAGTAGACAGGCTATCAGTAGAAAAAGGCTAAAGTCGAAAATACAGTAGTGTGCGTGAATGCAAGACGTTTATTTAAAAAGCGATTTTAAATATATGTGAAATTCATATAGCACTTTCTAAAAAATCCAAGTTATAGTTATTCGAATCTTGCGTAAAATTTATTACTTTTTCAATTTATTAGTCGACCTCCGTGGCGATTCCTTAACACGCTAGTCCGTCACTCGGAGGTTCTGGGTTCGATTCCCAGCCAGGGCAAGTTGGTAAATGGCCTTTTTTAATTTGTCCTGGTTCTTGGGTGTTTATTTTATCCCATCAAAAACATAAATGTAAAAATGCCAAGTTCAAATTCCGACAAAACAATTGAAATTTAAATAGCTGTCAAGTTATGTAGGTAGTGAAAACTGAAATTTATTCATAAGAATCTCAACATTTGACTTGGACAACATTAAGATTGAAAGCACGGTCACCCATCCTAACTGTGACCAAGCTAGAAATTGCTTAACCTGTAAAAGCACGGTCATTCATCCATCAATTTTTGAATTTATCGTATGCGAAGTGGAGCGAAATATTTGCACAAGTGGTTTTGATTACTCGTATTTTGAAATTTGTTAAAGCGCAAATGACAAAGAACCCTTAGAATAGAGAATCTTTTTAGTTTCACGCAGCTTTTTAGGGTTCCGTAGTTAACAAGAAAACCTTATAGTTTCGTCATGTCTGTCTGTCTATCTGTCCCCAGTTTTACTCATAGACTATTAGTACTAGAAAGCTGTAATTGGGCATGGGCATGGATATGTGGTAATAAAAACTTGAAAAAAAAATGTGTGGTGTGAGACGTCGTTGAATAGGTCTTTAAAAAATATTGTAAGATTATGAACACCCTCTTTCGTTTTAGCAATCCGTTTGTGAAATATTTGGTTTTTGATTGCAAATTTTTGTTAGAATCATGTGTCTTCCCTCTCTGTCAGTTAAACGGTTGTATATGGACACTTAAAAAAATTCACGGCAGTAGTACAAAACGTCTCCCTGTACTAAAACTAATTTAAGGTGGATTTAGTTCATGATACTGAACAACTTTTCCTAAGGAACACATAATTAAATATGAAAAGAAAATGTTTGCTTTCCATTCGACCTCCGTGGCGTAATTTTTAACACGCTAGACCGCTAATTCGGAGGTTCTGGGTTCGAGCCCCAGCCAGGGCAAGTTAGAAAATGGTCTTTTTCAAATTGTCCTGGGTCTTGGGTGTTTATCTATGTATGTATTTATCATAAAATATAGTATCATTGAGTAAGTATCCCATAATATAAGTTTAAAACTTACTTTGGGGCTAGCTTAATTAGTGTTATTTGTCGTTACATTACCATACATATAATACATAAATATTACATTTTGCCAAATCTTGTGAGTAAGAGATCAAAAATAATTTTTGTATTTCGTTTGTTCCTTGGTGAAAGTTGTTCAGTATCATGGACTGAATTCAGACCTAAAGTTAGGCAGTTGTTAGTTACATAAAACAAGTAGGTACTGACTACGGAACCCTACACTGCACGTGGCCCGTCACGGCACGTGGCCGGTTTATTTTGGTTAAGTTGAAATTTTAGGGAACCATAGACAAATTTATGATATTTCTGTGTAAATCAATATTACTTACCGCTGACATGACGTTCTCAAAAATACAATCAAATAGTATTTTACGCGAGCGGTGACTTGGAAAACTACACGTTTTGTGTTCCACTGATAGAAAATGTACACATTTGAATTTTCTTTGTGAAACAATACGTTTAGCGACCATCTGCAATCGTAACACCTTTCACTTCTATTCACCTTATTATGTAAGTACGGAGGGTAAAAAAGGATTGCACGTTAAACAGATCAACAGTCTTGGCGTAACAGCTGTATGTGCTCAATCAATGACTTGACTGTTTGATTTTGTACAATATTTTTAACGAATCAACAAAGAGCACTAAAAAGAAATCTTTTCCTGAAAACAGCTAAAAAAATTGATTGATTAATGAAGCAGTAATTAGCATTATTGCACCCTTTTATTTTTTATCTTCTAATAGGTTTTCCTGTAATCTATAGGTAAAGAACTATTAACTGTATATTTTTCAAAAGATTGGGTTCAGTGGTTTCGGAGATAAGTGTATTTTTATTATTTATTTTCAAAAATAACTTCAAAAACACCAACTTAAAAAATATAGAAAAATATATTTAATATTATCATAAAATGCTCTTTCATTTGATATTTTACGCGATATAGTTCACAAAACCCTTTTTTTAATGTCTCATTTATCTCCCATAAAGTGGCCCCAATTTTTATTTATTTATTCATTTACCTACATTTTACTTCCGTCTTTGGGTCACAAATTTACATTATGTGCGCCACATTTCAACTGAATCGGTCCAGTAGTTTAGTAGGGGGGGGGTAAATTTTTGCCCATTTTCTTAAATAACTTAAAAATACCGATCTAAGAAATAATAAAAAATAAATATATTTAAAATTGTCATAAAAGTTCTTTCATTTGATATGTCACACGATTTTGTTATCAAAACTTTTTTTTAATGTCTAATTTACCCACAATAAGTGGCCCCCTTTTTTAAATTTCATTTATTTACATTATACGTCTATCTTTAGGTCACTAAGTTACATAAGTGTAGGTACTAAATCTCAACTAAATCATTCTAATAGTTTCGTAGCAAATTGGCTGTGACTTACGGACAGACAGACAAGCGAAACCCTAAAAACAGTAAAAACACCGAAAAAATCGGTTCCTATACAAATTTCCCGGGCGGCTGCACACTTTTGTATAAAAATGCAGATTTTTTTTGTTTTTTGACTGTTGTTTTAATATCATTATACTATACTAGCAGTCCACCCCGGCTTTGCCCTTGGTACACACAAAGCCTATGTCACTCGGGGATAGTGTACCTTTCCAACGGTGAAAGTTTTTTTTAAATCGGTCCAGTAGTTTCGGAGCCATGTAATGCAAACAAACAAACAACCAAATCTTTTCTCTTTATAATATTAGTGTAGATAAATAGCCTACTATAGCCTGCCTGCCAAGCCAAGTATAGATCTAGTATAGCCTGTGGTTCGATATATTACGCATAATGTCAATTCGTATTTTGATATACATTCATGGGGAAAAGTTGTTCAAAATTTCAGACTGAATCACCCCTCAAAATAATTGTAAAACCCTAATTAAACAGCACCTTTTATTACAAAAACAGTTAATATGATTCCGCGACCCGAGAAAGTTCCAATCCGATTTTCACCCTAATCGCCAATTAAAAAATATAGGTAATAAATCAAACCAAATTATTTTTTTCATTGACTTAATTTTCAATAAAATTTTAAAAAAAAATGTGCGATGCCGTATCTGCGATAGCATTACATCTTTGTAGACGAGCCAAGTCGAATAGTATTAGCAAAAAAATAAATAATGCTCCTAATAAAATTAAAGAAACATGGAGTGTCATAAATAAGGAAACAGGTAAAAATAAAACCAAAGATAATATTTGCCGAATCAAATGTAATAGTAAAAATACTTCAAAAACTGAAGAAATAGTAAATATATTTGATGATTATTTTACTAACATTCCTTTGGAACTCACTTCTAATGTGAGTTCTAGCGCCCAGCGTGCTGAGGCTTTGCTTAAGAGTAATGTTAGCCCTTGTGATTCTAAATTTAATTTTAAGCATGTTAGCCCTAGCGATATAATAGATGCTTTTAAACAGTTAAATTTAAAAAAATCAGAAGATCACTGGGGCATGTCAGTAGCCGTAGTAAGTCATATTATACACATAATTGCTGCCGATTTAGCTTTTATATTTAACGAATGTATTGATGAAGGCATATTCCCTAACTTAATGAAATGTAGTAAACTAATCCCCTTATTCAAAAAAGGAGAAAAAACAGACCCTGGCAACTACAGACCTATCTCTATTCTGCCAGTTTTGAGTAAGGTGTTCGAAAAGATAATGCTCAATCAAATGCTACTTCACTTTAAGACCAATAATCTTTTCCATAGCCAACAATACGGCTTTACTGCTGGAAAATCGACCACCGATGCAGGAGTAGCACTTATTACTAATATCTACGACGCGTGGGAAAACAGAAATGATGCAATTGGATCATTTTGCGATCTTTCTAAAGCATTTGATTGCGTTGATCATCCAACACTTTTGCTCAAATTTCGTCAATACGGTTTTGATGATAAGTCAATTAAATTAATAGAATCTTACTTAACTGATAGGCTTCAAACTGTTGATATAAACGGCGTAAAATCACACGGGTCTAATGTGAAAATGGGCGTACCCCAAGGTTCAATTCTAGGACCGTTCCTTTTCTTAGTTTATGTCAATGACTTGCCTTACATGGTTGAGAAAGAGGCTGACATGGTGCTGTTTGCTGATGACACCTCGCTAATATTTAAAATAGATCGACATAACAGTGATGCTAGCGCGGTGAACAGCACCTTATCTTTAATTTCTGATTGGTTTTCGGCCAATAACCTCATGTTAAATGCGAACAAGACCCAATGCATTCGATTCTCTCTTCCTAATGTGAATCAAGCCTGTGTTGACATACTAATTAATGGTCAGAAACTCGATCTGGTTGAAAGTACTACCTTTTTAGGAATCACAATTGATTCGAAACTTCAATGGGGCGCTCATATAACTAAACTTTCTAATAGGCTTAGCTCTGCGGCTTACGCTGTTAGGAGAATAAGACAATTGACAGATGTAGCAACTGCTAGACAAGTGTACTTTAGTTACTTTCACAGTCTAATGTCTTACGGGATACTTCTATGGGGGAGTGCAGCGGACATTCAGACTATTTTTCTTTTACAAAAAAGAGCAATTCGTGCTATTTACGGTTTAGGATCGAGAGACTCACTGAGGGAATTATTCAAGGAAATAGGTATACTTACTTTTGCATCACAATTCATATTTGAAAATATAATGTATGTAAGGAAAAATATTTCCATGTTCAATAAAGTAAGTGATTTTACAGATAGAAATTTACGTAATAAGAATGACTTAGTTAGCCCGTATTACAGGCTGAATACAGTCAGTAAGTCTTTTATGGGGAAGTGTATACTTTTTTATAATAAATTGTCAGAATCGGTCCTTGATATGCCAGACAGAAAATTCAAAGCTTATGTAAAGAAAGTACTTTGTGAGAAGGCTTATTATAGGACCGATGACTATCTTAAAGACAAAAAGGTCTGGCTTGAGCTTGGCGCGGGTCCCTCTTAAAGGTTTGTATACTTAGACATGTCATAATTTAGGTACATTGGTACATACTAAATTTACAAATTGACATTATTTTAAATTTCGTAATACTTATAATTCAATTTAATTATGACATAATAAACAATGTAATCTCTGTCCATCTATATAACTAATTTTAAGTTTTTAGTTTGTTAGTTGACGTCTTTGGAGAAAACGTGCAGTGCAGTTTGTTGCCGCTTCTTCTGCACTTGCGCCTAGGAAGCGGCGTAAACTTAGCTTTAAGTAACGATTTGACGTCAACATTTGTGCAAAACAAAACAAAGTGACTATTATTAAGAGATATTATAAATATCCTATGATAATAAAGATATTTTGAATTTTGAATTTTGAGTTTGTACATAATTTTTTTATTGAAATATTTTAGACTGTAATGCAATTTTACGTAATTTGAAAATAGATTTTTTTGAAAAATTCGACACGGCCTCCTTCCTGAACGCCCGGCGGGCAACTGAATTTGTATGGAAGAATCATGGCCGCCATTTCAGAGATTTCTGTCAAAAACGTTGCAAAACATCCAATTTTTAAAATTATTTTTTTTATTATTGCGTGATTGCATTGTAAGCAAATATAAGAATAATGTTTCAAAATAGCCATTATTTTTATAAAATATATGCAATCCCTTGTTAGAATATTTCTTTACTCAGAAAAACAAGCCAGTTTGTAGCAAGATTTTCTAAAATATTTCTTTCAGGTTTCTTTACAATTATCTTACTTTTTCTGAATGAAAATTAAAAAAATACGATTTTCGTCTACTGGCTAGTCTATTCACCTATAACTAGGTATGTAATTTTCTTAGTGGTCTTTTCTACTTAAGCCATAACTATTGCCCGCGCAAAGTGCGTTTTGCATGTTTTTGGGTAAATTCAATGCTTGTTTTTAGGAAAACTACAAAATATTAAAAAAAAATCTTTTTTTCGTCTACTGTCCCAACTCTTCCTCTATCTATGTGTATACATTATTTGACTTAAATCAAACGCTTTCTGTACAAACTTGTTGCCCGCGCAAACCCAGTTTACATGGTGCCGACCCTTAAGGCACGCTGAAAACTTGTCTTCGAGTTTCGAGTCAACTTTCAAATAAAATAAAATGTACTTTAAGAAAATAGGTTCATCCGCTTGGTTGTTGGTAGGAACTACCTCTACATTTACCTAAAGGTTAGGTGGAAAAAAATGTGTAAGTGATAAGTCTGCCTTTGTACCTACGTACTCTACTTCTAACTTACTTTTCATCTATTGTTATAACTAAATTGTTGCAATAAAGAAGTTTTATCTTATCTTAACAACGATTCCAAATACAGAAAAATAGAACAACCTAGATCCAACTTATAACACCCCTCTTTTTACTTCGACGGTTAAAGTCAGCAACAAATTCTCTATCAGTAAAAAATGCAAAAAGTCCGTATCTTATCTTAACAACGATTCCAAATACAGAAATACAGAACAACCTAGATCCAACTTATAACGCTCCTCTTTTTACGTCACTGGTTAAACACAGTCTCTATTAGTAAAAAATGCATTAATATGGATAATATTCTTTAAAAAGCAAAAGAGCTTTTCCCGGAAATCGTATCGCACCTTCTCAAGAGCCACCGCATCTTACGGAAATGGGACCGACCGGTAAATGGACGATAATCCCTTTTGTCTAAAAAGAGCAAAGAATTCGATGTAATCAAATTTTCGGGGCTTGATACTCGTTAATTCTGGGAATTGAAGGGTGCTACTTTAATTTGAAGTATTTCTTTTTGGATTGTTTCTCTTGCACCTTTTGCTTTGCCATGAAAAAAAAATCTATAGTTATTTTAATGTACAGTATTTTTAATATGTTTTTTTAACTGTGTAGTTCTGTAGCTTAAATTACTGGGGTTGTTAAACGAGTTCAACCAACTTTGAGCAGAGAAAAAAGTGGGTACATGATTCATCTTGATTTTTCAATCAAAAATCAACCACATCAATAATTATATAAAATAAATTTTTCTAATGTTTAATTTCATGTCCCCAAAAGTTTGTAGTTAATTTTAAATAAACCTAATGAT
The DNA here is from genome assembly GCA_963576875.1 of Acrobasis repandana. Taxonomy (NCBI): domain Eukaryota; kingdom Metazoa; phylum Arthropoda; class Insecta; order Lepidoptera; family Pyralidae; genus Acrobasis; species Acrobasis repandana. Next base: position 22,562,817 of record OY756218.1, on the reverse strand, counting down.
TATCTAACCAAAACTAATCGACGGGCTCTTTGACAGGCAATGAATTTAGGTAAATCGTAGGTAACCGAAAGTAGGAGATTTTTTCGAAAGTAGAACTTGTTAGTTTTTAATGTTTTGAAGCCGTCGCCTTTATTATGCTATTACTTATTATGCTTCTTCCATATAATGATTTTGCCAGGATGACTTTAGGCTATAAAATATGTAAATTTTCTTCAAAGATTTTTTTGGACGAGAGAAGATTTATCTTTAAAACTGTACCTTTTTATAATTTTCTTACTCTATCTAGTTACAATCTTCGTCATCTTGATCTTGAATTATAGTCGTGAAATCACGAAACACCCTCAAACTTAGATGATGAACTGGAAAATGGTTCCATTATTTTTGGATAATCTAAAAGATGGACTAATTAGAATACTACTTTTCTGACCCTATCATCAACCCTTTTGTATACAATGACGGATTTCATACATTTCCGGTAACATATATACATCACGTGTTATCAAAACGATAGGTATATCTGCCATGTACATTACTGATATCTCTTTATTTCTGTGATCATCGAAGTAAAGTTATACACATTACTTAATCACGTCGATCATAGCTTTTGATTGATGATCGCAAAGGGTTGCGCTAATAAATACACGGTTGCAGCAATATGTTCGTGATAATTAAGACGGGCGAATTAACTAGGGTTAGATTTATATTAGTAGCCTTCATTATGATGAAATCAAAAACGAACATACCTTATTATAAAACACGGACTAAAATGAGTACTCGGTTGAAACCATTTTATAAATATTACAATGGTATATAATGGTTACCATACAACCAACATGTTATTTACTCGTCCATCAATGCCTTCATGTTTTGAGTAGATAGATAAATAAATAAATATATAGGGACAAATCACACTGAATAAGCTAGCCCCAAAGAAAGTTTTTTAAACTTGTGTTATGGGATACTAACTCAACGATACTATATTTTATGATAAATACATATATAGATAAACATCCAAGACAGGAGCCGCTTCTTTTGACACCTCATTTGCATACGTAGCATCAATAGTTTTTGAAAAATTCGAGTGCGGTTCTATTTTGGTATTGCTTAAGTCTACCTAAGCCTGTTAAAATTTTCATATATTCTATAGAAATACAAAATTTTTTGAGCTCAAAACTCTAATTTTACATACGAATTGTACTAAGATAGTTACCCTTGGATTAAGTAAATATTTTTCGACCCCATTTTCCGCAATTTTCACGCACCTTTGACGAATTTTCTAAAAATCCTATACTTTGACGAAATTTAGCTAATTTTTCGCGAAAAAGAAGAACAAAGTAGACATAGTCTCCGATTTATGTTGGAGGGTTTAACACAGATGGCGCCGAGCGCCATTAAAAAGAAAATATCGGAAAATTATCCAAATTGAAAATATGTAATGAAAAAATCCGCCACGAGTAGGATTCGAACCCACGTCCCTCACGTTAACGCCGTGAGTGCACTACCAATTGTATAGCATTGTAATGCTATTAAAAATAATAATTGAAATAAAGCCTATTTCAGTTTAATCAGCTTTCAATTCATCGAATATGAATTAAGTTGAATACCACACTTCTGAATAGTGGGTAGTAATGAAGATTTACGCATGCTTGAAATGCATTTACTATGTGATAAGAAAATTCGTCGGGGTCATTCGAAGTCACGATATCACAATTGGTAGTGCACTCACGGCGTTAACGTGAGGGACGTGGGTTCGAATCCTACTCGTGGCGGATTTTTTCATTACATATTTTCAATTTGGATAATTTTCCGAGCATTGTAATGCTATTAAAAATAATAATTGTCCTTATATGTTTATTTATTTATTATTTATTTATTTATTAAATCTTTATTGAACACAAAGGTAAAAAAGGTGATTTATTATCTACCGTGAAGAGATATTTTCACACTAGTTTTGATAAACTTTTTTTTTTTATTATTTTGTCCCTCTGCTGGGCAAAAGCCTCCCTTCTAGTACACCACTGATTTATATCGTGAGCAACATACTTCCAGGTCTTGTCAAGAAACACAAGATTTACTACTTTGTTCTTGGACGACCTCTCTTGCGAAGCCAGCCTACAGGTATCTGTAGCAATTTTAGCTTACCTATCTGGATGCATCCTACACACATGCCCAGCCCAGTCCCATTTAATTTTGGCTGCTTTTCTCCCTACGTCTAGTATCTTGGCCTTAAAATAAATGCTGATGTTACGTACACGGTCTGTTTATTTAATCCCTTGTTATACTTCGTTCCATGGCTCGTTAGCAAACGAGTTTGGACTTTTGAGACAAAGTCATGCCGTCCTAAAAACCCTGATCATTGAATTTTACAATAGTCATCATCATCATCATTTCAGCCGCATAACGTCCACTGCTGGACATAGGCCTCTCCCAAGGTTTTCCAAAATGACCGATCTAGAGCGGTCTGCATCCAGCGCTTTCCAGCGACCTTGGTCAGGTCGTCTGACCACCTTGTGGGTGGGGTGTCCTACGCTTCGCTTGCCAGTACGTGGTCGCCATTCGAGAACCTTTTTGCCCCATCGGCCATCGGTTCGTCGCGCTATGTGTCCCGCCCACTGCCACTTCAACGAGCTAATCCGCTGGGCTATGTCCGTGACTTTTGTTCTCCTACGAATTTTCTCATTTCTGATTCGATCACGTAGAGAAACACCAAGCATAGCCCTCTCCATAGCGCGTTGAGCTACCTTGAGCCTTCTTATGAGACCCATATTAAGGGACCACGTTTCGGAGCCATAAGTCATCACTGGTAACATACATTGATTATAAACTTTCGTCTTGAGGCACTGAGGAATTTTGGACGAGAAGACACTGCGTAACTTCCCGAACGCTGCCCAGCCAAGTCGGATTCGTCGAAATACCTCTTCCTCGAAGCTGGAACTTCCTGCCTGGATCGATTGACCCAGGTAGGTATACTGGTCTACAACTTCGAGGGTGGAGCTCCCAACAGAAACAGGTATGGGCACAACATTGACATTCGACATTACTTTCGGTGTCAGTGCAGCGGTGAACAGTTTCGGAGATATAACGTCTCCCTGTCTCACACCTCTTTGCAGTGGAATAGCCCTCGTGCACTGCTCCTGTACTTGGACTGACATAGTGGCGTTACTGTATAAACACTTCAACACTTCGATATACCGATAGTCAATACGGCATCGCTGGAGAGAATGAAGCACGGCCCATGTTTCGATCGAATCGAAGGCTTTTTCATAGTCCACAAAACCCAAGCATACCGGCTGGTTATATTCCCTCGTCTTCTCTATAACCTGCCGCAGCGTGTGAATGTGGTCCATGGTGCTAAAGCCTTTACGGAAACCGGCTTGTTCGGGAGGCTGGAAGGCATCAAACCTGTTCGCGAGACGATTCGTGATGACCCTCAAAAACAACTTATATACATGACTCAGAAGCGTGATAGGCCTATAGTTCTTCAGTAGGGTGTTATCTCCCTTTTTGAAGAACAAGACTACCACGCCCCTGTTCCACGCTTCTGGCGTTACGCCCTCGAGCAGAACGGAATTAAAGAGCCTCTGAAGGACTTTCAGTACCGGCGTTCCGCTCGCTTTCAGAAGCTCTGCTGTGATTCCGTCCTCACCCGGCGCCTTGTTGTTCTTAAGCTGTTTGAGGGCCATTCTAATCTCGTACAGGCTAATGTCCGGGATATCTTCCGTATAGTGTCGAGTCAGCTTGGCTCTTGGGTCTTTAGCCATTTGTCCACTGGTTTGTGCGACTGAGGTATACAGCTGTCCATAAAACCTCTCGATCTTTGCCAGAACCCCTTCCTTTGTCGACACCACGCCACCGTCCTCCGTTTTCAGCTTCATCAATTGACTTTGCCTAACTGACATAGCTCTTGCGAACACTTTGGAGCCTTTGTTTTGCTCGATCGTCTCCTTAATACATTTAGTATTAAAGGAGCGGATATCGTGTCGCAAGGACTTTTGTATACGTCTGTTGAGCTGCCGATATGATTCAGCATCTTCAGAGGTCTGCAGCGGCCTGGCTCGTCGCTCTGCCATCAAGGCTAGAGTCTGAGCAGAGATTTTTTGAGGTTTTCGTTTGGGGCGGGCCCTGAACACCTTTGATCCCATCGCTTGGACAGCTTCTACCAACCCTTGATTTAACTCGTCTACTGTAGCGCAATCCTGAAGGCCTTCGAAGCGATTTGATAGTTCAAGCTGGAAGTTCTCGGAGTTTTCGATTTGGACCCGCGACGGTCGGAGCGTCGACTTCATCAGCCGCGACCTTTCGACTTTTCGACCAATATTTACGATGCCTCTTAATATACGGTGATCGCTCCCGGTTTTGATCCGATTGATCACTGAGACATCGTTGAATATTCGTCTCTTTGTCGTTAGGATGAAGTCGATTTCATTTTTAACAGGGGGCTGTGTTTTTCTTTCCTGGACCTAGCCAGGTCCACTTTCTTTGCGGCAGCTTTTTGAAGAAATAGTTCAATAATAATAATAATAATAAACCCGCAGGGCAGCTTGTGGCGAGCTGTTGGGGAGTAGCGACCCCACGGACCTGAGTGCTCCTAGGGGAGGCCCCTGTTCCTCGTCTCCGACTTGCCTTTGTTGGTGGGACGGAGTGGAAACCGATGAGATAACAGGAACCCCTACCTCTGCCTTGCCTTAATTGGCAGGCCAGAGTGGAGTCGCGAGAGCTATAGCTCGTAGGGTGGATGTGAAACGTCAGTGGTTAGTGGGCGTACCTGATGGGACCCTAAGGGAGCAAGTGATGGTTGTTTAAAGCCCAGTGACACCTCTCCACCCTTAAGCCACTCAACTAGTGTTGCCCTTCTTGCTGCACATTATCGTGCAGCCTTTTTTCGGGGGCCCATTGACTGAGGCGGCGAGTCACCACCTGCCTATTTTATCCGTGTTTCTAAACATTGGTCAGGCAGGTGCCATAGTCCTTCCCATAGCCCATGTTCCAATCCACTAGCATTTCATCCCAATAGTCCTAATGTAGTTTTTTTTTTTCCATGATTCCTCAATAGTCCTGCACCTACTGGGAATTGTCAGTAAGAACATTGTCATAGTGTCCTTACTGTCATGCCCTAGTAAGTGCTCCATCACAAACTATAGCAAATCTCTCACAAGGCCTCTACATGTTGGACCTGTGTCCCCATGCAAGCCTCGAAAGGTCCGGGATACGTCCCGTGAAGGATAAACCTTGAGAGAACATAATAATAATAATAAATCTTTATTAGGAACAAATACAAGGCCATTTAAACGCAAAGAGTTCCTCTTTCTCCAAAAAATCAGCCAGCCTACGACCCCTGTTATTTCGCACTCCATATCCGAAATTTCCCAGCCTAAACTCTCCATCGCCTCCCTTGCCCAGTTTTGCGTTGAAATCCCCCATAACAACCCTAATATGTATGGCCCTACTGATGTCCTCATACTTCTCATCCACCTCTTCATCGGAGTGATCCTCAGTTGGCATATATACCTGTATGACCTTCAGCGAGTATCTTTTAGATACTCTGAGTATCAAGTATATTACCCTACTAGAAACACTCTCGATGGTTATGACGTTGTTTATGAGGGACCTGTGGACGAGAAACCCGACACCATGCTGGGACTTCTTTTGGTCTCCTTCCCGGTGATGAAGTAGGTTACCAGACTCCAGGGTTGTCGTGCCTTCGCCCTCTCTTCGGACTTCAGACAACCCTACAATGTCCCACCGTAACCTACTCATTTCTTCTTCCACTTTAGCTAGTTTCTCGTCTGTCCTCAAAGTGCGTACGTTGTGTGTTACCAGGGCCAGTCGTCGACAGGAGTGGTAGCCGGATCTTTGCCGGAGATTATTCGCACCCCCTGCCCCGCCGTTACCATGACCGCTACCGGAGCCAGGAATAGCAGGGCTGCCGGGGACTGGGGGCCTGGGTTTTTTTGTTTTTACCATATGGGAGGTAATTGGCCTTAAAATGCCGCGCTGGCCAGTACGAGTTTGCGAGTCCACGCTTTTAAAGGGGATTTAGTCCCTTATGGCTTGTGGTAGCCGGTTGGATCAGGTTATTGCCGCCCGATATTCGGCATATAAGTTTTACGGCAAGTCACCTCCAGCCAACCCTCCTCCTTTCTCATCCAGGCTTGGGACCGGCAACGGCGGAGTTTTGGGACCGGCAACGGCGGAGTTTAGCGTTTACAATAGTAATTACAATGTTCTTCTTTGCTGGTCTGGAAGAAAAGAAAAAACATATAATGTAGGTACTATCTGCTTCTTTTTCCGTGTAGATCGTAAAAGTCGATCAAGGGAATGGGCGCGAATCTGACTCATATGAATAGACGATGCGGTAAGAAACCCATCAGTATTATGATTTCCCTTTTTCATCTTCATGCCCACCATTACGCTTAAAGTGGCCTGGGCCTTACCGCCTATAGGCTTTGTTTGCCCGTTAGGGCTATAGACGTAATAGAGTAATTATAATGTAAAACTCAATGGCCAGGGTTTGTTGTGGACAAATTAGCAACTACCACACGTAATAAATGATCGATACGTGGCCTCGTATTAATCACACGACCACAATACGTGTTGCCATTCAGCGAAACTGTTTACAATTGCCTTCCTCCAAAGTCTACTCACACACCATCCACAGATTTACGTGCCTTTCGAAGCACGAAACCATCTTTCTTTTTGGATAATCAGGAGATTCAAGCCATCATAACCAAACTGGAAACAACTTTTCCACAAAGTATGCTTCCCAGTGATCACAAGGCAAACGCCTTGACCACTGGACTACGGAGGCAGTCTTTATATAATTTATAGGTTACTAGCTTTTGCCCGCGGCTTCGCTCGCGTATCCCACGGGAACATTTCATTTTTCCGGGATGAAATGTACCCTATGTCCTTCTCAGTACTCCTAACTATTTGTATGCTTGGTTCAGTAGATAAAGCGTGAAGTGGTAACAAACAAATATACAAACTCACTTTCGCATTTATAATATTAGTTGGGAAGTTGGGATTATTATAATGTTTCACAAGTTCTTAGTGAAATACCGATGTTTATTACGTCATATACTTTTCTTCCCTGATACTATTTTCTGCCCAGGAAGTAAGCAAAACAGATAACTTTTTCTTCATTAACTATGACCTAAAGTTACGAATCATAGCAGTGTAAATTCCTCAAAATGAATCACATAGCACCATTACAGAACTGTCAAGCGTGTTCATCCATCAAACAGACAGACAGACAACCCGATAACATCTATGGATATTAATTATAATGAGTCATATTGTATGGACTTGTTTTTGGTGAGGTGCGCTTGAGGAAAATATTTTAATCGATTTGTGTACATTGACCATCTGATAAGTACATATAACGAAAATGCACATTAAGGCGTACCTGCATTTTCCGGGGTCCAGTGCTGCCCCCATTTAAAATAAATCATTTCAAAGAAAACGAAGACATCATTTAAAATTTTGCTACTACCAAATCCTAGATAACCCTTAAAAGTATTTTTTGAATTACTGTTTACAGTTTAAAGTGAGAACGTTAAGCTTTACTACGCACATTTTTGAAAAACGGCCACTTTTGGCTAATGTGTGTAGTAAAGCTTAACGTTCTCATTGATTGATTGACGAGACATTGATAGGGTTTGTAAGTGCCGTGTGGCTTTCGGCCTAGAATAGGATGATCTTCCTGTGAATGTCGTAAGAGGCGACTAAAGGAATAAGCACAATCAATTCGTGCTACAACTGCATTCCCAAGGAGCTTTAACCTTGGTGGGGACCAGTTATAACTTTTCTCACAAATGCATTACCAAACAGGGTTGACGTCAGGTAGGCGGTTGTTAAACTATAGCCAAATAATTCAAACAGTATCGGTTATTTCTTCTCCACTTCGCAAGGTCTTTGGCATCCTTGGGTGACCATTGACATGCATATTGCATGGAGAAGAAAAAGCGAGAAAGCATACCCTGGACTCCAAGGCCGTACAGATGAGGATGCAGCCGGTTTGTAGGGAGATTGGATCCAGTTTTACATAACTTAATGATTTGAATCGAAGTGGAGAAGACAGCCTAACGATAACCCTCCTCGGGAACGCAGTTCTTGCACGAGTTTGTGCTGAGTAACCTATAAACATCCATACGATAATAGGATTCCTATTCTAGTCCAGAAACTGCACATCACAAGATTTCAAATATAACCTACAAAAATGCATGCAAAGTTCAAAATTACATCATCATAAAATAATATACGAGTTCAAATTCCATCACAGCGCTGGAGTTTTAAAGAGCGAATCTTTTTAATTTAAAATGATTTCATGACAGCTGATTAAGATTGATTCACCAAGGTATTAATTAAAAAACTAATGGACTTAAAAGGAAAAAGATGGCTTCTCGCCGGGTAACTCACGATCCTTTTAAATTCACAGAAAAATGTAGCGAATGAGTACCTAATAAGATCGTTTTTAGTTTTCAACTGATATAGGGAAGAGAAGACGGTTTTAGATCATAATGTGTAAGTATAGTTTTTATAAGCCTAAATTTGAGCCACTTCCCGATTTCGAATTGGGATGAGATTTTGTATGCTATTGTTAATCAGATGCCAATGCAATGTTATTATAACAAGAAGCTGATCTGATGATGGAGCCGGAAGGTGGCTATAGGAACCCTGCAATAAAACGACGCAGCCCCATAGAGTTGAGGCTTTTTACATTTATCTTGATTTTCATAAGCTTGTAAAAAGCTTGTAATTAAAAATAATTATTTTCGAAAAACTTATTCCAAAACCATGTTGGACTATGTAGGGTCAATCTAGATATATTTTTTTAGGTACTTGCCTAGATTTTTTTATGCATTATCAAATAAAGTTCGCAATGAGGAAATCCGGCATCGAACGAAAGTTTACGACGTGCTCTCTAGATTAGGGTTACAAACCTTAAATGGAACTGCGCGGGACACCTGGCTAGAAGGAACGATGGAAGTTGGTGTAAGGCTGTCACCGAGTGGTACCCCAGGAATGAAAAACGGAGTGTTGGGCGTCCGACGGATAGGTGGGTCGGTGATATCAGACGGATTACTGGAAAGAACTGGATCGCTAAGGCTGGAAATAGGATTCAGTGGCGCAGACAAAAGGAGGCTTATGCCCAGCAGTGGGTCGCTGAGAGCTGACGATGATGATGATGATATCAAATATATTAGTAACGTAAAAAATTAGCTAGCCGTTGCTATTATCAATTACGTTGCATCAGCAGATGCAATTTCATTTCATATAACAACTTAAATAACTTCTTCTAGTAAACCTCCAAAAACCATTCTTAATCTTATACGATTGCAATGATCAAGTCAACCATAAAAGGTCATCGAAGAGAAGAGATGTTGTTATATAATTATTTGCAATCAAAAGCGTGAAATCAGCTCAAATAAAATGATCCGTTTATGATGGTACTTTAAGTGTAATACTTAAATATATTGCGGTAAATTGATATTTACCGCAATAAGGATACTTTGAAGAATTTTTTAACGATTATTTACTTATATGACTCCTGATAACATGTTTTGCGATTTCAGAGTTTGTGTTACAAAGAAAGTTATACGTTTTGGTTTGCTAACTTTATTTTTTAATTTGATGTATTTAATCATGTGTTTTATTTTCTTTTTTACATATTTGTGATATTTTTAATACCAGTTATTCATCTTAGGTCTGTATCTTAGCATGGCCTTTGGATTTTGCTTTCATTAGCTCTCTTTATATGCATTTGAGATGTGGTGCTGGCGTAAAATGCTAAAAATTCCCTGAAAAGCACACCGCACAAGTGTGTCTATTGGCAAGAATTTGGCATTCGGACCCGACTATCTACAATGTGCTTCAAAAAATTCCTAAATTTCTTCGGCCACATAGCGCGACGCTTACTTGACACTCACGACAGGACATTTTACACCCTTATATTTTATTCCAAGTTCATATTTTGCAAGAAACTAGTTATAATTATGCAATTTCTTTAAAATTACAAAATAATGCTGATATTCTGACATGTCATTTTAGAATAAAAGCTAAACTGCATTTGTATAGAAAAATAGGGTAAGGGGACTTTTAAGCATTTGTCGGCAGTCAATTTATATCCAGTATGTGTTAAGAGGCCAACAATGGCATCATATATTTTAAGCTGTCTAAAGGCATCTACCATACTATAAACTGCTTCTTCGGTATATGTATATATCATTTGCGAACAAACCAACACTTATCTTCCCCATAAATGGATCAATGGAGAGGTTTCACCGACTCATTGGCGGTAATGCCAGTTAAGTGCCGTGATTGCGTTGCTTTACCTGAGTTATTGTCGTGAACTACGCTCCGCGGGTCAGGCGACTCGTGATGTCGACCTCGAATAGCTTTTGATTTATAGTGGCGGAGAAATGAAGTCTTGAGATTAAAATGTCGCAAAATGTAAGATAAACGAAATTCTCAGAGCTTACTTGGTTAATTCGCGTTTTAGCTGGCTGTATTGAAATCTTGGAATCACTAACAAAACAAATAAAATTTATTTTCTTCTAAATTTCTAATAAATGGCTAAACAGCAGATCTCTATTTAAGTTTACGCTAGACTTTGGGGATAGCTTAACCTGATAGCACTAATCACGAGACTACTCGCCCAACAAATCCGCCAACTTGTCAAGCCGTGCGACGAGCGTGAGTTGCAATTTTTTTGGCGTAAAAATTTAATTTCGCTGAAGGCTTTACGCAGTAATTATATTTAATGTAAGTGTCGAGATGCGATGACGATGACTGGATATTTCATAACGAGTCAAAACATCCAGTCATCGCAATAATCCCAAATATTTATACAACTCATCTGAGTTTATTTATTTATACTTTATTGTAAATGTAACAAAAACAACAGGCGGTTTTAATGCTAAAAGCATCCTCTAACATAATCTTTGGATCGATAGGAGAGCTTTATGTACCTAGGTGTAAATAAAACATAAAAAGAATATATATAAAGAAAACTTAAACTAAACTAAATTCAAAAGATATTATGTCATCAAAACATATTATTATAATTACCTATTCACAATGAAAAAAGTATATTTTTTTGTCGTTTATCTCAAAAAATAGTATGAAAAATCTAGAAAAATACTGTTTTTTTTTAATCTTAAAAACTGACTAACATACAGTTGTATATTGTATAAAAATTTGGCAAGCATAACGGGCCCGGCAGTCGCAGTAGACCCAAGAAATGCTGGCTTGACGTCGTCAAGGTTGATATGCGTGCCAATGGTCTTACAACCAAGGATGATGAAGACCGCGCGAAGTGGAGAAGGAAAAGCCGGAAAGCGGACCCCGGGCTTCGCAGCATTATGGCTGAGGATGCAACTGGGATACGCTGAGATATGAGAGAGAGAGATAAATCTGGCAAGCATACATTGAAACGCTGAATTGTCTAAGACTCGAAAAATTTCGCTTGCTCGTTCATTGTCCCAGTGCCTCTTTCTCACTCGTTTGTGACTCTCATATGATCATCATCGCCAGCTTTCATGTACCGTACCCAATGTTGGGCATAAGGGTTGGGCTACATCTAGCCGCACGGTACAGTATTTTCCTATGCTGCTATCTTTTTCTGTTGCTCTGAGCATCATTTGCGAGAAAGAGAAAAGGTATGCCGCGTAATCGGTGATGCGGCTGCAATCGCTCTATTTCTTGCTCTAGAAAATGACGGTTCTGAGCGACAGAAAAGGATAGCAGCTTAAGAAAGTGCTGTTCCGTTTGGCCAGATGTAGCGCAACTCTTTTGTCTCTTTTTGTCTAACCCATCTTATTCTGTCTCTGACCATCGCATTCCAGTTCTTTCCTGCAACTTGCTTGACATAGTTGACTCACCTAACCGCCAGACTGTGGAATCAACTTCCTGTAGCGGTGTTCCCGAACCGATACTACATTGAAACCTTCAAAAAACGAGTCTATATCTTCCTGAAAGGCCGGTAACGCTCTTGATACACCCCTGGTGTTGCAGTTGTCCATGGACAGTGGTGATCACTTACCATCAAGTGACCCGCTTGTTCGTTTGCCGCCCTATAACATAAAAAAAAGACTTCCTACGTTTTCCATTTCTGGCTACCATTCTCTATAATATTTATAGGTATTTTTGTGTGTTTTTGTGCAATTGATCGTTGACAGTACGTAAATTCCAAACACATGTTGCCATATTTAGATATATATCTACATATCCCTCTCCAGAAAGTAATATATCTTCGGTTTTTCAGGGCGTGAGTGGCGTCTCCAATTAACGTCGTATTAGTCCGACACACTAATGATATTTTAAATGAAAGCACCCGAGTGTGGTGTGCAAAAAAAGTATTGCACATTTATAATTATAGCGCAGTACCACGGAATTAATACTAGTACTCCAGAAGCAATACTTTATTCGTTTTTTATAACACTAATAAATTCATTACTTATAGACGCCCAAACGAAATTGATTCTGACTTATGGGACTCATGAGGTAGATGGCAACTTTCGTTCGCAAGCTTTACCTGTTATATTGTGATAACATGTAAAGCTTGCGTATTAGGCATAATATCTTTGTAAACTAACAAAGCCCTTCCGGCGCGTAGGCGACCAATACTGTGTAAATAAGTTTCTTTCGGCGTTTCTTCTCAGTAGTGGTCGTTGCGAAACGCTAGTATCGGTAGCTTTTGCGCTAAAAATAATTAAAAATAATGACCTTCAATAAGTGATACATTTATCCTACATTGAATAAAACTTTTTGACTTTGACTTGACTTTGACTTATTTTAGGAGGTTAATATTTTAAACCTAGCAATGAAGTATTTGTATGGTGTAGGCATGGTGAAAGTTTTCGTTGAAACCTGGTCTTTGAATGATGCTCTAGCAATTTAACAAAAACCAACAGTCAAAAACTCTAGCTATTATTTTCGACACCATGACAGGTGCTTATTAATACTATTCAAATACTATGTATGTATTATAAACAAGAATTGTCTTGTAAAAATTATTTACTAAACTTAATCAATTTTAAGCACTACCACACGCCAAGGAGGCCTAAAGCACACAAAAGCAAAATAAGGGATGATCATAATTGATGAATTTCTGCTTAACATATTTTTTTCTTTTTTTGCTATCGGTCCCTGCCCCCGCCTTGCACCAGGCACCGCGATCTCTAAAATGTCTCTCATTCGTTGGTTTCGCTGCGTTTTTGCAGACCGTTTGATCCAAGCAATTACAGAGCACGCTTAAAGCTAAATTATTTTTCTGACATATCAATAAACGAATAAATAAAACTATTCAAGGTGTGTTAAAAAGGATAGGAATACCGTGTGATCCCAGCAATTAAAGAGCACGCTGGTATTTAGCGAAAACTATTTTTCTGACATATCAATAAATAATTAAAGAAAACATTAAAAGGTGTGTCAAAAATAAATTTGTTAGCATGACAAAGGTTAGAAGACTTTCTATCACTTAAACTATGTTTTCGAAATATCCCTGTAAAGGTGCTCATTGCCCGGTAGAATTACGCATTGCTAGTGCATTCGTTTAAGCAACCCCGGGTGTGGTCCGCACCTGGATGGGTGATCTCTTCCGTACTTCAGCAGACATGTTAAGTCATTGCTCCCGGATGTTATCATTGTATGGCAGTTGTCGAGCTATGTCAGCTGGTGGCTGATGAATGGCTTTATTGTTGCCGGGGTGGTTGGTTCGTTGAGTTTGAATCTCAACGAAGCTTACGTTTACATAAGCCTACTCTTATCTTTTGTGCAATTTTTATAAAAAATTAGGGCTGTCGCCTTAATTTTTGATTCTTTTCTTCTAATCATCATCATCTACTTTGTCTTTTCTTTATTTGAGGTCGTCTCTGTATGTCAACTCTCTCCCTCGATTCCATATTTGAAGTACCCCCCCCCCCCCCCCCCTTTTTTCATATCTCACGTCACACACCCACGTCTTTCTACGTCGTCCTCTATCTACATAGATAGAGGAAGAGGATGGCTACATAGCCAACCTTCAAGTTAACCATTTTAATAACCAGATTATTTTCATATAAATAAGGCCTAATGGAAATTTGTGTTTTTAATACGTAATAGATTTCTAGATTATTGTTTTTTCAATCTTAAATTCTTTCATAAAAATCTCCTTTTGTCCAAGGTAATATTTAGAAGAAAATGAATGCACTTCGTCCATCTTTAAAAACTTTTTTTTATGTCACTTCATTAGCACTTAACGACTTTGAATATGCCGTATAAAAAGGGCACAAGTTGATGACAACCCTATTTTACGAACTTACTACATATTTATTAATGTCTTAAGGTCCTTTTTATTAATGAAACGTAAAGATCTATTTTGTTAACTAGGCCCCAAAAAAAATATTCATTCTTCATATCATATCGAACTCTATTCCTCGGAAATAAAATACAAATTCGTACAAAAGATTCTCGAGTACTTTATCCGATTATGTTAGATTGTGTTTGAATTGTCAAGGACATGGTATTTGTTTTTATTGTCCGGAGTCGGTACCGTGAACGAATTTCTAAGGATTCGGAAGTAGATGGGTACGCGAATTTAACAATAGCGATTTGATAAAAAGATTGTTTTTTATTTGGTTCCCAGGGGCTGTTTACAAACGGTTAAGCATTTAAGTTAACTATCTGTCAAATGCACCGTCTGTCTCGTTAGGGATAAAAACCGGCCAAGTGCGAGTCGGACTCGCGCACCGAGGGTTCCGTACAAACCTGCAAGGTTTACAATGTTCGTTCATTACGACAAGTAAGTTTAAAATTATTAAAAAAAATATATTATGTGATGTAACTAAAAATTTATGGTTTTCGTAATTTTTCCTTTATCTATGCTATAAGACGTTGCTTCGTACCAAATTTCAAGATTCTGAGTTCACGGGAAGCACCCTGTAGGTTTTGATTCCCTTGCAAGTGTCGAAAATTTGCGGCATAAACGGCTGTATCTTTTGATTGCGTTGGCTTAGAAGTTTGATTTTTTCACAGCTTCAAGGGACAGTAGACCTGGGTAATTGATATAAATTTCAGCTTCATACCTCCACGCGTTCCTGAGAAAAAGGGTCTTGACAGACGGACGGACGGACGGACAGACGGACAACAAAGTGATCCTATAAGGGTTCCGTTTTTTCCTTTTGAGGTACGGAACCCTAAAAAGTGATGCAGTAAGCACCTGTGTGTTCTTGGATAATTATAAAAAAAAAAAAATACACATTTACAATATACAGACTTTCAATTTTAAATATATCGAGTCTAACAAAATATACTGAAACTATTGTAAGGGTGTATTCAGTCCATTATACCGAACAACTTTTCCAAAGGATCACATATCGTAATATGAAAAATATATTTTGTCCTCCCATACTTCATAAGTTGACCAATCAGCTGATCCGACTTTGTAAGAAAGTCAAAAGTTATTTTTGATATTTCGATGTAAAGTATATTCCTTGAGGAAAGAAAGTTGTTCAGTATCATGGACTGAATTCATCTTTAAAATAATTTTAATATATTTGGTTAGACGTTATAATTTATTTATTTATTTATTTATCCTAAAGTAAACTAAAAGATTTTTTATTTGCATAAAGTGTCCCACTACTGGAAAAAGGCTCCTCTAGTTTAAAATTGCAGTCAATTTTATTGCTATACATTTCATGTTATAAGAAAACACCTTCTTCCATTTTTAGGGTTCCATTTAGTCCACAAGGAACCCTTATAGTTTCGTCATGTCCGTCCGTCCGTCCGTCTGTCCGTCCGGGTTCGTACTCCTCTACCGCTACTGCACCGATTGTCACGAAAATTGGTGGAAAGATAGATATTGAGGTTCCAAAAGTTGATTTTTAAAATTATGAAAAAAAATTTTTTTTAGCCCCCCTCCCATACAACGACAAGTTAATTTTAAAAATTAAATTGGAGTAACCCCAACGTGTGGGGTATCGTTGAATAGGTCTTTTAAAATGCAACAAAAACTGCTTTTAAACTATGTAGATCGAACCCCCCAGTCTTGTGATAATCTAATACAAAGTTAAATTTGAGGTGTCCCCCCACCATAACTTTTGAAATATTACAAAATAATTCTGAAAAAATGTGGTATATACCTCAAAGTATGTACTTTCAATTAAAACTATAGCTGTCTCGGTATCATAGATAGTTATTTTAATACGTCATAAATCGTAAACCGGAATTTACCTTTAGAACTTTTATATTATGTTACTTGCTGCTACGGAACACGTCATGGGCGAGTCCGACTCGCACTTGGCCGCTTTTTTTCATTTAAACCTGAATTTTTTGGAATCACTTATTCCATAAATAATTTTAGAATAAAATATTATAAAACAAAAGCAATCTAAAATTTTTCGTTATAGAAATGACGAAATGTTTTTTAACATAACGTTATTTTACAAGACAATGTTAAAAAAATTCATAAAATTTAATAAAATAACCTTATTTTTCTGTTTAAATGGAAAACTTTACAATGTTAATTATTCAGTGTACCCTAAATCCACCTTTGGAGTATATATATTTGATCACTCCTTGTTTCCTAATATTTTAAAGCGCCGTCCCATTATACGATATTTTTAATACCCGTTTCAATCTCTCAGCTTTTCTCACAACAACTTTATATCACGGCAGGAGAGCCACGAATTTATGGCCATCCTTTATCCCTTATCCCTAAAAAAGCGGACATCCTATTTATAGGCGCGGTGTCCCGAAATTTACACGTCAGGCGTGGGGACTTTATTCGCAGCATTCCTGTTTTAAGTATGGCCGGGATATTTATAATGCGGTTTTCTTTTTTCCCGGGAAGTAGATTTTCTGATTTAAAAGCCGAGGAAAAGATGCGTTCTCAGAATGGAAATATCTTTATTGTTACTTGTTTACTTCCTAATGCTTGAAAGAGATTGGTTCGGTGATAAGGCTGCCTGTTAAAATACCTTAACTTTTCTCACAAATTGAATATAGGTAGTAGCCGTACTTTTGTCTTTTGTATAAAGTTTTATTGGGAATATCAAGTTGATGGTGTAATAATATATATGATAATATAATATGATAAAAATGTTTTGAATTGTTTTTTATTATATTTTACGAATTCTTGGAATTTTAATCTTCATGTTTGCGCATTCCCGGTTGTATCTGTATTTTATCTCTGCTGTGCTGCTTCGGAGCCTGGATTGCGTTTTCCCTCTTTTCTTCTCCAAATATACATGTTAATGGTAACCCAAGGAAGTCGTAGACCATGCAAAATCAAGTTATAGCCAGAACAGGTCGGGTCGCCGCCCGACGTCGACTTTCCTCGGGAATTCAATTGTAATAGGTACGAGATGTTGGTGCTTAGTCCTCCAGTCGCCTCTGATGACATCCACAGGAAGATGGAGTGGTCCTGCTCTAGGCCAGAAGCCATACGGCCTAAGTCTTAGAATTTTAATTAACTATGCTATGGTTTATTTGAAAAGACATTGCAAAAGTTATCTGCTTTTGATGTTATAATTCTGCAGCCAAATATATTTATAAAAATAATCTACGAGTAGGTAATCGAAAATTGTAGTTCTCCTTTGACGTCCTATGTGGCCTAGTGGTCATCATGCCAGGCTATCACACCGAAGGTCCCGGGTTCGATCCCCAGTCAGGTCAAGATGGAAAATGATATTTTTCAGATTGACCTGGGTCTGGGATGTTTATCTTTATACGTATTTGTTGTAATATATATAGTTATAATAGCAGTCGTTGAGTTAGTATCACATAACACAAATCCACTATTTTGTGGTAACACAAGTCCACTAAATCTGTGTGATTTGCCCATATATATTTATTTTGTTACGTTGTAAAATATCTAAATAAGTTTGGAAAATCCAAAAGTGCAAGCCTCATAATCACATTTTTCACAATTAAATTGAAATTACGATTAAACTACATTGAATTAGACCGTGATCTTCGAAAGGACTTAGTTTTGGATAATACTGAAGCGTATAAAAAAATGGACTTGATCAGATAAGTTTTTCGGGAGTTATCGTGACCACGCCAGTTTCCATACATACAGACACACGGACGTCGACAAAATGATTTTATTAAACATTGTTTTTATTTATTTAAAAGGCAAAATGTCTTTTAAAAATGTCATAAGTGTTGAAACTAGTGTTTTTCCTTGACATTTATGTGTAAATATTATTGTACAAGTGCGATAGAAAATAAATAGAGACACATTTAGTTAAAAAATCACTTGAAGGCGAGAGTAGAGATCTACCTCATGCGCTTTGCTTGTCAGGCGTGCAATAGATATAGTACAAAATGTAGATTTTGTTTCGTTTTACCTTAACATTTTCGCAAAACATCCCCATACTCATAAATAAAATTTGCATCAACCAAAAATTAATGACAAGTACAAATTAGACAATTTATTTCCCAATGCCCACCCCAAGACAAATCGAGCGAATTAAAAAGCCAATCTAAGTTATCCCATACAATTACAGCCGCTTACCACACCCCACCATTTAGGGGGGCAGTAATAATAACCCGGTGAGGTTATGTAGAGCCTTGTTCTTATTAGGGTTCCGTCGGTTAGGGTTTTTGCGATAGTAAAAAAATATCTATAAGGGTTAAAAGGTAATTGAAATCTAATAAAAAAAAAACTGGACAAAGTGACAACTCTGGAAAGTCAAAATATACTTGTTTATAAAGTTAATACGAAAAGTAACAAATTGAGTATATATTTTATTTATGATTTAGTCTAACGTTTCGAATAGAGTTACATCTTTCGTGGTCGCAGGCTGACTGGCTGGAGAGCAGCGGTGTCTTCTTGTTGATGGTGAACGCAGATTTTTTGATAATGGTACTACCAACAGTTCATAATGTACTAGTGTCACTACCCACGTTGTCTTCAATATTTATATATTAACAGTCAGATACATTTAGTGTAGTATGTACCGGGGGTACATACTACACTAAATGTATCTGACTGTTTGTTCGACACTGACCTCCGCATTCTAACTTTTGCAATCACTATTAATTTATTCATAACCTTTCTCAAGTTTCATATTTCATACTTTAAAAAGGTCACAATACAAGACGAAGTATTTATTTGTTTATTTATCAATTTATGTACTCCGTGTACATATATACAGAGAATACAAAAACAAAAAGTTGTACAACGGCACTACTTATCTCAAAAGAGATCTCTTCCAGTAGGCCCGTGAGAGGAGATGGAGTATTGTGACAAAGTAATATGTTTTGACAGATGAGTTCATCACCTTTCTCGTCGGACAATACGGAACCCCAATAAAAACCAAGGTGTAGACATCACGTATCTTGCAAGTGGGTGTACCTAGGGGATTAGGGGCTGCATCTTGCACTTTGTTAGGGGTGTGGCAAATGAAGTTATCAGACTTATAAAGGTAAGATTTGTAATGTAATCTGGCATTTGATGGTGCGACGGTCTCGAGAGAGAAATAAATGTCATTTTTCTTAGACAGGTGAAATTCTTACAAGAATTTACTGATTTTGCAAGGTAAAATTACTTTTTTTATTTTACTTGCAACCTACCACTATTTTGGTTTATGTTTCCACCTTCTTGCCCACAATCTCGCTAAAAGTGGCCTTTGTCCAGCGCCGCAGTCTTGCGGTTAACTCTTTAAGGTGGAGGTATAGGCAAATGGCCTTGAAGTGGCGCCCTCATTTGAAATAAATTGTTAACTTGTAAATATGGAGATAATTCCCATATTACTCTTCGTCATGCACTAGACAGTCCTTTAAATTATTTTATGAACCACCGTTGAAAGTATTTACATTAGTCCATCTCGCTTTAAAACTTGCCTCCGCCAAAAGTGACCATGGCAAGTTTTAAAGCTAGATGGATCACCAATAATAGTTTCAACGGCAGTTCATAAAATAATTTAAAGGGTTATCTAGTGCATGACGAAGAGCAATATAGAAATTATCACCATATTTACGAGTTAACAATTTATTTTACACTTCAAGGCCATTTGCCTACATCTTCACCTTAAATCGAACCGTAAGACCAAGAATACTCCATTAGAGATAAAGTTTTACAGTGGATGTTGGTATTTTTCTTGGATTCAGGTGGTACATTATTTTAATCTGTGACATTCTTTTTTTTACTTTAACGCTCTCAGAGTTTAATCTGTTTTTTGAGGCTTGTTTTCTTTGGATCTGTTAAAAAATTTAAAGTCCTTTTACTGCGACCTATCGTATAAAAGTTGGCTAATATACTTATGGTGGTACTACACTTTTTTTTCTTTAACTACGTCGTTTTATTAAAGTCTTTTCACTTTAATTATAACAACGTACTTGCAACATTTTAAATGTACTTTGTTGTTTTCCTTATTGAGGTACAATTCTCATTTCTCTTGTTATAAATAGGTACCATTTTACAAACAACATTTTCTGAGCCACGAGAATTGCTATCTTTCCATCAATTTTATTTGAATTGAAATTGGTTGCAACAAGATTAAGTGTTGTATTCGATAATTACAGTATTTTCAAATCGATTATTTTTTTTATGTGATATATTCTTGTCTTTTACATAGGCAAAACGACTCACCTTTTGTGTGACGTCACCAGAGTCTCGTAGACAAGCCTTAAATATACTTTTTCCTAACTATTCATTTCACATTGTTGGGAAAAAGCCTCCCTTTTCTTTCTCCACTCATCTCTTTCTTGGTCGTCCCCTTTTCCTTTGACCATCTGGAGTCCAATTGATGGTAATATTTTCCTATTTTTTGGGATGCACGCAAAATGCACGGTTGACGTATGCCGCAAAATCTTCCTTTAATGTGACACTATTTCACCAACATCTGTAATCTTTGTGGTGAAGAGCAATGTGGTATTTTTTATGCGATCTATTCGCCTCACAACTAAAATGCGCTTCATTGGTCGCTGGCAAACCTTCTACTTGGACATTTGAGTATATTATTTTGTAAAAAGGAAATACAAGATTTACTTATTGGTAAGATCTAAAGGCAATTGTTATTTCTGAAACTACTAGTAAAGCTATATCAGACATTTACATATATTGCAGGTAAATTGCAAGCTATGATAGATGATTTTAGGTACCTTAAAAATATCTGATTAAAAAAAAGTTTTGAATGTCACTGCATCCTCTGCCACTCATTATAAAGTAAAATAGTAACTCGTCTTGTTACTCGACCAATCTACCGTCAGCAAGAATGTCCGAATCGATAACAGGTCACCGCATAAATTAACTTGTTGCAAACAGCGGTGCATCGCACTCAAAGTCGATTTGAGAGCGTCAGCAGGAAAAGAAAACAATGTGAACGTATAACTTTTTGGTTAAATGCAGTCTTTCTATTTTATTTATTTATTATTTATCCATTATTTTCTGGGTTATATGGTGGAGTTTTTTTACCTACTAGCTACCCCAATAGAATGGCAATAATAGCATGAGTCTATTATTGGATTGAATTTTATTTATACGTTTATTTGCTCCTTCAGTTTTTGGTACTTTTTCAAAATGACCAATCTATGGGAGTTTTAAGGTGTTAATTTGTTTTTACCTATGCAAAACCAGATTCACGTGATCTCTATAGCTCACAAAGCCACTAGTTTAAATATTTACCTAACCTTTAAAAACCTAGGATTTAAAAACATTGCAAAAGTTACACAGACGGGGTTTACAGTACCTTTTAGCCATAGATAAAACAAAACAAACTTCAAAAAGATTTTTCCACTATTGCTGTGACAAAACGGAAACTAGAACCAGCGGTGGGTTAAAAAAGGAACATTTGACCGCGGGATATTCACAAGCGAGTATTAACAAATAAAGGGTTACGCTGGGAATTCTTTTACATAAAACTCTAGTTACTGCAAATCCTAGAATTCTGGAATATGTACGGTATTTTTCAAAGGATGGCTGAGTGACTTACGCTGGTTTAGAACTCGTCTTTTAGCTGCATCACTACTATGTGTTACTTACTTACATGTTAACTTTCTAACTTAGGTACTTTACCATCTTGTATATAATTTAGTAAGTGCCTAAACTGACATAAAGCTCACTTAATAGTAGATAGTTATCATATCTTATGGATGCATATATGCCGAACCATAGATGAATCTTAGGGAATAAGTGAAGACCTGGAACTGGTCGCAGAAGCGTTGGTAGACCAATTACAAGATGGACCGACGACGTTCTGGTCAAAATTTCCGAAAAGACTAGAATGAGGAAAGCTCAAGAACGTACGAAATGACTTGCATTGTTAGAGGCCTACACTCAGCATCTGGAGACAATGGGCTGAAGAAAAAGAACAAGCTTTTTATTGTAATCGTATTAAGGATTAAAACCTACAACCTTTTTTTTATGTTGGGTTAAGTTTACATCTCCAACAGTGGCCTTCATCGTGCATCGTAGTTCTTAAGTATAAAGGACAGTTTTAAAGGTGGTTCAATATGTTATTGACGTTATAATGCTAAAAGATATACAACAACCCTGAAGTAATATTTTGGGTGCTATCATTAAATATTTTAAATGGTAATCTAAAATATTCATCTTGTCTTAAGATCGGCTGATCAGATTTTGTATGTAGCAGTGCAGTTTGTTTCTGTTTCTTCTGCCGTACTGTCTGCCTAGGAAGCGGCAATAAACTTAGCTGTAAGTAACGATTTGACATCAACATTTGTGCAAAACAAAACAAAGTGACTAATTTTAAGATAAAATCCTATTATAATAATGATAACTTTGAATAGAAAAAATTTAATTGAAATGTACACGCTATACACAATTTTTCCACTTTCATAAAACTAATAAAAATATAACAAAATAAAAAAAATGTTATGGAGTTCCTATCCGACAAGTATACTACCTAATAAAAGACATAATCTAAATATCCTTTTATAATAAAGATATTGTGAATTTATTTAAAATTTAGTATGAAGACGCAATCTTATTTATTTATTTACAAAATTCATGTACACAAAATACAAACAAATTAAGAAAATAGAGTACATAGGTACTGCTTATTTCATAAGAAATCTCTTCCAGCAGAACCAGGAGAGGAAAATAAATTCTTCTTTTAAGAATAAGCCAACTAAATTATTAAAAATAATTTAAAATCTATACTGATATTGGCCATAAAATGTTTTCCATCAATTATTAAGTGATTGTACCTACTCAGTACTATAACGCTGTCTGCCCGTACCGTGGCCGCTATCAGTGCAAAACGCGGCGCCGCCGCCGGCGGCGGCTTGACCTCTGCGGGTCACCTGGTGCTTCTCAAGCGAGAAATTTAGATATTCTGCTCTCAAAATATAAAACTATTTTTAAACTAAGTGCAAATGTTATAAGAGCAAGTTCAGGCAGTTATACAGAACCAGATTCCTAAATAAATAAAGTCAAAATAGAAAAATTAATAGAGAAATAACAACCAAACAATCTATGTTGCATAACGATAAAGTACAAATTACATATACAAATTGGTTCTGACAGACCGACCGACAGACAAGTCAGTGATCCTGTAAGGGTTCTGCTTTTTACCTTTTGAGGTACAGAACCCTAATAAATTATTTAGATTTTTTAACCGACTTCAAAAAATGAGGAGGTTATCAATTCGACTGTATGTATTTTTTTATGTATGTTTGTTACGCGATATCTTCGATGTATCGATGCTTTTTTATTTGAAAGCTTTTACTACCAAGTTGGTCCCATTTTAATTTGGTGAAGATATGATGAAGAGCGTTGGAGATAATGAAGAAACTCCTAAAAAAAATTGAAGTCGGTTGTTTTTTTTTGTTGAAAATTTAATTATTTACGCTTGGATGCAGCAATGAACTTTTTTTGTACTCGTTCATGTTTCAATTTTTTAATGCTGCCTAAGTTTTAAGTTTCCTATTTCACTTATCATCATCATCGAGTCTTTTTAGTCTTCACTGCAGGAGCACGACCATCTCTGTACTACCAGAGTCATATTTGGCCAGGGCAGTCAGAGGATTTAGCCTACACTCTCCACGCTGGCCAAACGGGTTGGAGAGGTCTCACTAACGCTTATAAGCTTTGTTTAGCTTAATATAAGTCGCCTTCTACGATATCCACGGGAAGACTTAGAAGTGATCCTATTCTACTTTACCGAGAACCACACGGCAATCCTATCACTGTACTAACATTCAAATATTTAACATTGTATTTCTTTTGTTTTAGGTACGCATCGAGGCCGAGACATTAAACAAGGAAATCCTATCATCAATTTAAAGGAGCAAACAAATTAAGCCCCGTAAATATTAGTGGAGCCATCCTTCAGGACGTCAACGGGTTCGAGTCCTGTGACACAAAATATCGAAGTTATAAAAAAAACTCGTACATGATAAACAAGGAATTAGGTAGAATTTGCAGCGGTTCAATCTTTTTAGGGTTCCGTACCCAAAGGGTGCAAACGGGACCCTATTACTGAGACTTCGCTGTCTGTCCGTCTATCCGTCTGTCCGTCTGTCCGTCTGTCCGTCTGTCCGTCTGTCCGTCTGTAACAGGGCTCCACCTCTTTAACCGTAATAGCTAGACACTTGAAATTTTCACTAATTATGTATTACTGTGGCCGCTATAACAACAAATACTGAAAATAAAAAAGTTAAAAATTAAAGGGGGTCTTCATTAGAGATGAAACGGATATCCGGTAACTATCCGGTATCCGGCCTATCCGGCCGCCATAATACTATCCGGCCGAATACCGGATAGCTACTATTTTCTGCAGTTATATCTTTATTCGGCCGGATAGACATCCGGCCAAATAAAAAAAAACTGGATAAAAGAAACATATTTTTGAGTAATTATTTGCTGTATTTGAGTGTCTTAGTATCACTTTACTTAAATTTAATTAGTTTTAGTTTTAAATTTTTAATCTCACAATAGTAAATTAATGTAATACAAAGAAAATGAATGAATTATTACTCATACTGCACTAAGGGCAAATTATGGTAAATAAATACTAATTTCTCTGCATTGAGAGGAAGCAGGCGGTTGCGTTTCTCTTCATAAATAAGGCCAGCTTCAGAAAAAAGTCTTTCGCTATACACACTGCTGCAAGGTGCAGAAAGGTAGATTTTGGCAAACTTTGTTTCGACAAGACCCGAATCGAACTGAGTCCACCCAATCGTCCGCGCGCCGCCTACGCAAAAGGCTAAGTTTCGCCGGATATCAGGCGGCCAGATATCTGGCCATCCGGCCACATGGTCGGCCGAATATCCGGTATCCGGTATCCGGCCAAACGGCTATCCGTTTCATCTCTAGTCGTCATACAAAAAACGTGTTTTTTTAAGCGTTTTAAAACATTGTACGGAGGTACGGAACCCTTCATGTACGAGTCCGACTCGCACTTGCCCGTTCATTTGTTAGTTACCGGAAGTTATGAGTAAATCCATTCATCCATTCAAATGTATCTCCTTATGAACAAGGTATTTTGGAAGAGAAAACACTGCGTCACTTCATGCAACGGTTAATAGCTGAGTTTAAATTACAAATATCAATTTTAGTACAACAGGTACAATATGAATGTACAGAAATAACTGTTTTAGATAAAAGTCGACTCACTTTCGTCAATATCAGATTTCATACAATCATATTCCCTCAGTCAGCGCAAACACATCGATTCAGCAAACAGTGATTTCTCTATCTATCTATTATTATGCAGGGTCTAAAAAATAGATTGAAACTATTTTGTGGATTCAGTCCATGGTACTGAACAACTTTGCCCCAGGAATATGTTCCTATTGAAATATGAAAAATATTTTTTGTGTTTCGACTTAATGTTCCTTGGGAAAAGTTGTTCAATTATCTCGGTCTAATTTCACCCTTAAAATAGTTTAAGTATATTTTTTATGACGTCACAAACTTTCTGTATACAGGGTTATTGGTATCTATAACGCATAACCTTTTTGGTGTAAGTTCAGTCCATGATACTGAACCACTTTCCATAAAAACCAATATCGAAAGACGAAAAAATCTCGGCTTCTCATACAAACGGATTTTGTGTGGAAAGACGAATATTTTTTTTCGTTTTCCTATAATGGAAAGTAGTTCAGTATCATGGACTAAACTTGCACCAAAAAGGTAATGCGTTAGATAGTAACCCTATCCTAATCCTCATCCAACTTCCTAATCTATACTAATATTATAAAGTGGAAGAGTTTGTTTGTTTGTTTGTTTAAACGCGCTAATCTCAGGAACTAATGGTCCGATTTGAAAAATTCTTTTTTTGTTGGGTAGTCCATTTATAGAGGAAGGCTTTAGGCTATATAACATTACGTTCCGACAACCACGCGAACGAAGTCGCGGGCACAGCTAGTTAATATTATAAATGCGAAAGTGATTTTGTATATTTATTCGTTTGTTTGTACATCTTCACACTTTATCAAATGAACCAATCTTCTTGAAAACTCGCATACACATAGTTAGGAGTACAGAGAAGGACATAAGGTATCTTTCGTCCCGGAAAAATGTAATGTTCCCGTGGGATACGCGAGCAAAGCCGCGGGCGAAAGCTAGTACCTATATTATATTATATTATACTTCCTGGTTCATATAACCTTTATAAGTAGAAGTACTAAACTCACTTTCGACTTGTAACGTTCGTTATTTTGTAACAGCGTCGACAAATTGGACCGGCTGACTAAGCTTTGTAAGCTTCGATTCGTCGCGTTAATTGTAGCTTTTAAAGCTTTGTTTTGTCTTAAAAATGAGGTGATAATATTCTGAAACCCATTTTTTAGAAGACTTTGACGTCTGACGGGCAAGTTCTCCTCGGTCCTAGTTAGAAAATTCCACTTTAGGCGGATAAAAAATAATAAAATTTATATATATATAACGTCTAACAAAATATACTGAAACTATTTTAAGGGTGAATTCAGTCCATGATACTGAACAACTTTCTCCAATGAACATATATCGAAATATGAAAAATAATTTTTGGCTTTCCATAGAAACTCGGATCAGCTGATCGGTCAACTTGTATGGAAGGCCAAAAATTATTTTTCATATTTCGATATATGTTCCTTGGGAAAAGTTGTTCAGTATCATGGATTGAATACACCCTTAAAATAGTTTCAGTATATTTTGTTAGACCCTGTATATATAAATATATATAAATGAATGTTTGTCTGTATGTCCTTTATAAAATCGTAAACGGCTAGACCGATTTCGATTGAAAAAAATATATTTTTTTCGTTATATTTTAGGTATGGTTTAGGAAAAAAAAATTGGCGTGCAACGCGCGCAGGGTACAGCTAGTAAATAAATAGTTTTCGTACCTCCTTAAAATATTTTAAAACGCTAAAAGACGCACTTTTTTATACAACGTGGAAGGGACATACCCATAATAAATCAAACCACGGTCTATACTATATCATTAATGAAACAAAAAAACCGACCGTCTGTCCGTCTGTCCGTCCGTAACAAAAAATACTAAAAATAAAAAAAGTTGAAAATTAAAGGGGGTCATCATACAAAAAACGTGTTTTTTCCAGCGTTTTTAACTCTATCTCTTGAACCGTAATAGCTAGACACCTGAAATTTTCACCGATTATGTATTAATATGACTGTTGGCGCAGATAGCTAAGATTACGTTCAACTACCAAGAAATGTTACTAACTACGCTCTTGGTACGAGTCCGGCAATTCCACCGGCAACAAACAAACACACAAACAAACCTACGCAGTCTGCTACCACCCTGGATAAGGTCCAGGGAACCTCCTAACCTAATTATGAGTTAAACTTAATTCTAATTAAAAGTAATTACACTAATTACAAATGGGAAACGATCAAAGATAAAACTTACCGCTTCCATGTCGTCTTCAGGCAGCCTCGTCTGGCCTTCACGTCGAGCCCGAGGTCCTCCTCAGGGCTGGCGACGGCCTTAGGTCCCACCATGGGTCCCAAGTCAGTGGTGAGGAAAATGGGGTCCCTAAGCTAACCTAACCATGAGCTCATGTATGTCGCCACAAACGAATACGTCGTATTTATAGCACCACTCCAACACAGCACAACGAGTTTCTTTTATAGTCAATTTTATTCACATAACAAATACTTCCGTTCCACACGGGAAATAGGTAAACACCAACAATTTATAATGACGCCATGTCACGCGTTTTACATTTGACACAAATCACTGTTCTTTACGTAATACAAACACTTTCGGCTCCACGCCGTTCCAAACCAATTGGGCGCACATCAAACAATAATTAGCGACAATTCTTCACGAAATATTCGCAATATCAAATACAAAATTAATGCCGCATGGCTTTCTCTTTCGCGACGGGACAGTGAAACGCAAGTCCTTCACACTGGCAGTCGAGACTTTGACACAAGACAATGATTATTTTTCTGGCCGGGCAAAGACAATCCGCGCAGGGCGGGGCACAGCCGGAATATCGATGAATCGATAATCTTGCCCGTGTTTGTGGAGATCACACGCAGATGGCGCTAGTCTCCTAACAAAGCACTTTTATTCAAAACAATGACTACTATAACAAAAAAAACTAAAAATAAGATTAAGTAAATAATTATTAAAGGGGGTCGTCATATGACGACACACACACACACGTTGAAGAAACACGTTTTTTGTATAAGAAACGTGTGTCTTCATCGTTTTAAAACATTGTACAGTGTTACGGAACCCTTTATGTACGAATCCGACTCGCACTTGCCCGTTTATTTAACTGTTATTTTAATGTCATTAAACTTTAGCGATCTTGTATAGACTGTGGTTCGATTTATTACGGGTATGTACCTTCCACTTTGGTTTCCCCTTTATTTTTTAACTTCATCTTATTTTTTGGGGTCTTCTGTATTTTTTTATGGGGTTATAAAGGTGTCTCGAGTTAGCAATTCGCGAATTCTATCAGGTCTTTATTCCTCACGGGGTAGATACAAGGCTATAAGACTCAAAGGCCCTTTTAGATTAATAAGGAGCGTGTAAACGAAAAAACGATATACAATAGTGCAATAAAATTATAAAACTTCCTACTTCTTGTATTTAAGAGCTGCGCTCTTGTCATATACTGTTAAAAATTATGTAATTTTACATGCAAAAAATTACATAAACCTGTAAAATTCCAGAAAAATCTGGAAAGTTTACGGGAAAATATGTAAAAATTACAAAAATTACAAAAATTATGTAAAATTTCATATTTTTCCGTAAATTTCCCAGATTTTTCGGGAATTTTACAGGTTTATGTTTTTTTTTTGCATGTAAATGTACATAATTTTTAACAGTGTACTCTTTACCGACATTCCATGTCTCTCTTTCTTCTGCTAAGTTTTTTACCTCCTTATAAGTTTCACATTTCGTTTTTCTTTTATTTGATCAAAAAAAAAGCAAAAGTAACAAACGAAAAGGTTTTAGAGAACGTGGAAGAGAAGAGGCAAATATTACAAATCATAGAAAATAGAAGACGGAAAATGTTTGGTCATCTACTACGACACGATGCGTTCTTTAAAACAATAATTTAATAAATATATACAGACAAATCACACAGACTGAGCTAGCTCTAAAGTAAGTTCAAGACTTGTGTTACGTGATACGATACTATATTTTATAATAAAAACATATATAGATAAATATCCAAGACCAAGGTCAATTTCGCACAAATACATTCCCAAAGAGGGTTGACGTCAAGCAAGCGGCCTGTCGTAAAACTATAGCTAAATCATTTAAACTGTTCCGGCTATTTCTTCTCCATTTTGCAAGGTTTTTGGCATCCTTGGGTGACCATTGACATGCATGTTATATTTGAAGAAGAAAAAGCGGGAAAGCGCACCCCGGGCTCCGAAGCAGCACAGCCGAGGATGCGACCAGGAATAAGCTTAGACGAAGGAGATCCAAGACCCAGGTCAATCTAAAAATGATCATTTTCCATCTTGATCTGAGCGGGGATAGAACCTGGGACCTCCATTGTGACAGCCTGGCATGATGACCACTAGGCCACAGAAGTCTTCAAAGACTTGAAAGGTAAAGAAAAACGAGGAGTCGAAGAAACCAGAACATGTTTTGATCAAAATATCTCCTATTATACTTATACTCGATACTTCCTACAATTACAAAAATAGAAACGTTATAATTCCAAACAAAAACAAGCCGGCGGTATCAGATGTTATCAAATAGTTTATCATGGAATCAAAGTGATTCGTCAAAGCGCGGATGATCAATCAAAGGTTGACAGCCGAGGTAGTCGTAAATGTTGACTGTATTTCTGGTTCCATTATTGTTTTATTGGACTTACTAGCTTTTCTGCCCGGCTGCACATGGGTATGTATTGTAAGTAAACTTGTCCGAAAAAATGCTGGATATACATGTTAGTGAAAATTCTTCTCCACCATTCTCAGCTGTGACGTCAGCCGGCCGCCATCCGACGTAACCCTCCTTGAGAATGCAGTTGTTCCTCGAGATGGCGGTTTTTACACTTTTTACAGTAGACTACCTCCGTGGTCCAGTGGTAAAGGCGTTTGCCTTGTGATCCGAAGGCCATGGGTTCAAATCCCACTGGGAATCATACTTTGTGAAAAGTTGTTTCCAGTCTGGTTAGGATATTGCAGGTTTGAATCACCTGATTATCCGAAAAGAAAGATGATTCCGTGCTTCGGAAGGCACGTAAAGCCGTTGGTCCCGAACGCCATCTAGCGTTTGATTGGCATTCTAGGATTGGTTCTGGTCTACCCTTTGGGTTGTGGAGGTCAGACGACAGTCGCTCTGTGTAAAAACCAGTAACCTCGTCAAATCACCTAGGTTAGGTAGTGAAACCCGGGCTCTGAAGCGTAACCGCTGACGATGCAACCGGGAATACGCTCGGATGATGATGGCGGTTTTTACACTATCCAATTTGCAGGCATCCTAATTACGAAATCGTAAGATGTAATCGCAGTTAGGACTGATTGGATCCGATTTAGAGTAAAAAGGACGTTCTGATCGCTTTACTTACTTGTAATCTGTGAATTCATTCAAAACGCAATAGGTCACAAGCAACATATATGTAAAACTGGATTATTCCAGTAATTCCATACAAAAACCATCTTTATTGCTTTTATTATAAGGTTATCCTTATAATAAAAGCAATAAAGATAGTTTTTGTATGCGTCGCCGTCGGTCACGCGGCTCGATTTAGGATGCAATTTAGTATAGTGTGATCACTAGCTAACAATTAAGGACTACAAATTGGATAGTGTAATAATCGCTTTAATCTTTTAGTCTCCACTTACGACATATTTAGGAAAAAATGGAATGGTCCTATTGCAGGCCGAAAATCACTAGGCATACTACACTTATAGCTTGGTCTGATCAATAGCGGTCAATTATTTTCAAAAAGCGAATCTTTACAATTCAAATACGAAATTAAATCCAACACAAAGGTCGAACATACCAAGCAAGCGACTTAGTACATCAACCGACCGTCCAAGCGAGAGTCATTGTTTGCGCGAACAATGAGTATACGACGGAACGTCGGGAATCTGCCTTTCGGATCGCCCATCTGTGTGGATGGAGGCCACAAAATGAGCGGAGTATCAAATTGATTCAATACAAGATATAGAAATTCTCACTGAAAACTACTGTAGCGGGAGCGACGTAATATGCTTGTCTCGTCTCATCACATGCCTAAACCACCTCATACGAATCTGTCATCTTTTATGCTAGCTATGCAAGATAGCGCCTATCCGCCACATTGAACGAGCTCCTTATATGTCACCTCTTTAAGTGCATATATTTATATATTTAAACATACATTTTCGGTGTATCTGTAGGAAATCACAACTATGTCTAAAATGTAAGCACTTTCCCTCTGGTTTCGTGGCCTGTACAGTTCAGCGAATATCTTACGACATTACTTATTCACGATTCAATACGCAATGGACTGAGCTGCAGACGTCAGCCAAGCTTGATATTGTGGCGTTTGACGATATAATTCGATGGTTTGCAGTAATTTTAATAAATTCATATGTAATGCAGGACTGAGATATTTTATAAGACCTTTATGAAAAGTGGCTTTTCTGCTGAAGCCCGTAAAAGTTGATCAAGGGTATTAGTGCCATCACGTCAATCGGTGGGTGCATTAACTTCATAAACCACCTTTTTAGCATGTATTTTTTCATTGTTGGGCTTTAGTTCTTGAAACTAAATCTTGTCAGAGAGAGATTAATTTAATTTCACTTAGCCACGATTTTTATTAAAAATTGTTTTTACTTGTAATTATAAATTCGTCATCAATTGCTTCACGGCGTCCACTGCTGGACCTACCAAAATTACATCGCCTCGCCTATTGACGTTGTAGTGGGCGAAGAACATGGCACGAAGAACCGACGCCTTATGGGGCAGAAGGGGTTCTGGAATGATGGCCACGTACCGGTAAGCGCAGCGTAGGACACCCACCTACTAGGTGGTCGAGCGACCTTAACTAGGTTGGATGCAGGCAGGCCGCTTCCAATCGGTCCTTTAGGAAATCCTTGGGGGAGGCCTATGTCCAGCATTGGACTTTCTGAGGCTGATATGATGAAGCACTTTAAGTTGCTTTTTACTTTTATTCCTTAACTGAACAAAGTCCAGTATCTACTAAGAAAAGGCCGTGCTATAATGAGATGCAGTACGGAATAATAAAGGACTAAGGACGTAGTAGAAGATCCATATCAACACAAACGGACCGAGACCTTTTACATCCAAAAGGTACAAACTAACGAGCGGTACAGTTATGGATCTTCATACTGTATTCTTACACATACAGGGTCTAACTAAACATACTCAGTAATATTATAAAAAAAGGCCTTAATCATGGTTTAGTCCTGTATTAACTTAGTCTAGGTTTAGTACGATAACAAACGATAAACCTACTATAAACTGTGTTTCATTATAAAACCTCCAACAAAGACGGATCAAGATAGTTCCACTATAGTCTGAGCCTAAGTTGAAAAAAGGTTTCGTTTTTCATAATAATATAGTTTCTTCGAAAAGATTTTATTTGAAAAGAAATTAATCTATAAAATAATTAAATTAAAATTATTATACGTATCTAATCTTACTAAAGACCTCTTATTTATTGATCTAATTAATAAAAATCATATAATTGACAGTAAAAAAAGTTATTGCAATATCAATAAATGGAACGCAACAATGTTAACAACTTTAACAACGTAATTCTATATTTAGTCTGTGGTTTATCGTCATCTCCGCTAGGAGTAATAGGTATTGTTCTGTGATCGTCATTTTCCCGCCAGCGGTAACAAGTTTGAAATATTGTAATTTGTGAATAATCTTGATAAATATTGTTTTTTTATGCGTGTTGTGTAGTGTTAGAAATATTAAATCGTGTTTTTAATGTTTTAAAATAAAATAAACGAACAAAAGAGTTGAAATTGTGCTTAATAAGAATTTTGTCATGAAAACTTGTAAAAACAATAAAAATACGTTTAAATCATCTTCAGGGCAGTTTCAACGCATTGCCTGGATATAATATGCATTTATTAATAGCCATCAGAACTCCACCGACAAGAGCAAGCTCTTAAATTAAAGAAAAAGAAAGAAGAATAGCCATCAGGTATGTTTTCAGTTTTACTACGATTTCGATGTTTTATTTTGATTTACGTGATAATTTTGAAGATAAGTCAAAGTTTAGTACGAACCTACTAGGGCCCGATGTGGTTTTAATCAAATAAAAACAACAGAATTTAATTATCAATATCATGTCAATATGAATATGACGTTTGTTTGTACAATTTGTAGGTTATAAATAAGTAAAATCTAGCTTTCACTACCCCTGTAGGTGGTTTAGCTTTGGTCTAAATTTAATTCATGGTTTATGTCTTAAACCTCGCTTTGTAATAAGATTCTCCTTGTTCATCCGAATCCAAAACATGCTCAGCGATGGAAGACCCATTTTTGTCCAGATTTTTCACACTGCGTATATGCTCAGTCAGCCTAGTCGACACATTACGCCCCGTTTCTCCTATATAGCTCTTGCCACACTCACAAGAATGAGAACCTCGCTGGTATCGGTGGAACTATCAGCAGTCATCGTTTCGAGTCGAGCACAGCGAGCGGAGGCGCGGGCGGTGACGCGCGAGGCAGCCCTCAGTACTGAGCGGACAGCGACTTCGTGGGGTCGCCGCTGATACTCGCCCTGAAGATGATCTTCAAAATCGACCTGGTCGGCCTTTTCCAACTATATCACGTGAGTCAACCGTTTTAAATTAATCAATTATGGATTTATCTCACGTTATTTTAATAAAATAAAATTGATTCCCTTTTTTACGATAAAAGCTAAGCCTTTGGCTCTTTCTACCCAGTTTGGGATAAATATATATTCAATCATATTTATTCAAAAAATAAGTTAAAAATGCATGCAATGACAACACTTTAATCTTGTTTTAAATTACCAAATATACTTATATATTATATCTTGTCATTTAAAGAAGATTACAAACTAAAGCCAACTACGGGAACATTAATGCTGAAAAGTACGTTTATCCATTCAATGCAAGCACGGTTGGAAAAAATTGCTAATAATGTGAATGTATTTGAAATGGCTCATTAAGCCCTTTCATTTGATACTCTACACGGTATGATTCTCATTTTGTTTGTTCATTACTTTATGGCCTACAGAGGGCGCCATATTTAATTTACTGTGACGTCATATAGCCTATACCAGTGGACAGTCAAGACGTTTCCAACGATACCACATTTGTCAAGGTACCATGGATATCATAGAAGATACGAACCAATTAACATACATACACACATACATAGCGGCAAATCACATAACTCTTCTTTTGGCTCCGCCGTAGCCGTTTAAAATTAAATTAAATTGTCAACCTGATTTTTTTATTCTAACGTGGTCGTCTCTACTTCTAACACTGTACCTATACTCGGATATACACGTTTCCATTGCTCTTTTTATTTTGAGCAGACCTTTTGCCATCAAAAAGGTCGCTGCTTCTACCATAAAAACTCCAAGATAAGTGTAAAAATTAACAAGGTTTCTAAGTAAGTGCTTCAGTGTCTGAAATTGATTACGTTTTATAATAGGACCCTCATTAGACGCGGCCCGTAGCTTTTCATGACAGAATCATTAAAGCTATGCCTATTTGCGATTTTTCTAATGAATTTTATAAAGCGTCAAATTAAAAAAACTCGCCGGAGGCAACCTGCTCAGAATGCCAAGTATATTTCGTTTTTACCTAATTATGTTACGCCGGCCGGGTCACCTTAACTAAATTAAGTTTGTTTGTTTGACTATTAACAACGTAGGTACGAAATTGTATTGTTTGTTGAAGTAAATTGGATTTGGTGGGACTTCAAAAGGCGAGTTTTGCTTGCATTTTCTTCAAACACGCGCGAATGGAAATCTTGGGCTAATAAGTTTCTGGAAGTTTATATTTGAATCTTCCATGCTAGTCTGGGAGAAAAGAAAAAAACTTAGAATGTACATTGTACGCACATTGTCCTCGACTATACTTGAATAATTACTTAAACATCACTTTTCTAATTGAGCTAAGTTGCCTGGAAGAAATTGCTTAGCGATAAGGCCGCCTTTTGCGCATTTCCTAGTTTTTAAGGTAATTATGTCCTGTATTTTTATTTTGTAAATTAAGGGTTTTATATTTACATTTATTTATATGTATTATGTTCTACAAGAACACGAAAATCTTTGATAAGAAGCTAATGTTTGGTAGATGAGACAAAAATATTATTTTTACGTTAGAACAAGAGCAAATTTAGGAGAGAAGTTGCCAAGATATAAGATTGCGTGATTTACAGTTCGGGTAAAGCACTGCATATTTTAAGTTTTGCTTACAAAACTTTACTTTTAAAAAAATTTGCAGCTTACTGCATACAAAAAAGCATTAGGCACACCGGCCGTCAGCCGCGAATCGTACTTCAATTAGTTTTACACAACTAATAAAGGACACTATAATTGCTACGGATTTTGCTCTCTGCCGCCGGTAATATTATGTGACAGGTTATTATGTCATCTGATTTTGCAATTTAGATTCAAAATTCATAATTTTGAATTCAGTCGATTAGTATCTGTTGCCCTCATTAAGTTATGTAAACTGTATATATTTCTTGTAAACAAATTAAACAAGCTGATATTAATCTTTTTTGTCATTAAAATAAATTACCTATATAAATAAGGTAACTAAGGCAAGTTACTAATTTTAAAAGTCGTTAGGCTGTCAAAAAGTAATTGTGAACCGATTTTGATTATTATTATTTTTATTTAAAAGCCATTACTGCCTATGTCATCTGCCTACATGATGAAGAACTTTGGAGATATGAAAAGAACTCCTCTTAGAAAATGAAGTCAGTTATTTAAAAGTATCTTTTACTTTTACACATTAATATTTATAATTTTTTTGATTTTTTTAATGCAAAATTTTACGAGCTACTTTAAACTTTTAAAACTATACCTAACTGGCTTCATTTTACAAGCTCGATGCACACCGGCCGTCAGCCGCGTGTCATACATCAATTAGTTTAACACCACAATAAAGGACACTGTAATAGCTACGGGTTTTGCTCACTACCGCCGGTAATTTATGATAGGTTGTTTTGAGAAGGTACAGTTGTGGGGAAAATAGGTTTTGATTATTTGACTGCGGGCAAAAGCCACACTAACAGAATAATAGATTGAAATTATTTTGGATATGATTAGTTACAAGTCTGTCACATGATAATAAGGTAGGTAGATATCTACCAAATCTACATTTTTAGTACAAGTTAATATTTTCTATATTTTTGTTTCTGTCTGTGATTTTAGATTTCGAATCAGTATTGTGTCACGACTTAGAAGTCTTTCATAGAAATAAACATATACCTACCCTTTAAATTAGAAAATATTAAACATGATGAGTGTGATTTTTTTTTATTAAAAAGTTCATTAGTCTTTTCAAAGGTAAATATTGATAAGGGTAACTTTTTAATGAGCTTACTACTAACGTCTTTAAAAAAATCGTAAATTTATTTTTAAAGTCGCAGCGTTGAAAAGACTTTCTTTGAAAATTATTTTGGCAAAGTTTTAAGAGTCTCGAACTTTTTTGGATTTCTAAGAATAATTATGTTTTTGTGTTTAATAGCTGTTAGCATATTTCTTTGACTTTGTATAAATATGTTTCGTTTTAAAATACTAAAAAATCGTCATTAATAAACAGTTTAGAAATCAAAATGAAATGTGTTGAAAAAAATTAAAATTTGGTTTACAAATAAACTGGCGGTAACTACGAGTATATAATATCACGGGGAGTTTTTTAGCTCGCATATTTTAACACCTAATTTATTAAGTCCATGATGATATTGAGGTAATAGGAAATCCTAAAAATTATCTCTGTCAAAAAAAAGTCATTGCGTGCGTCTCTTTCACACAGTGATAGGTACATACCGGCAAGAGTCTTAAGGCGACGTGGGTTCACAATTTGCAATACTGTGCGTGTTTTTGAAAAATCACGGTTAATAAACTACTACAGTTTATTCCTCAAAAAATTTACATAAAAAATCTTAAGGATTTTCTACAGACATCCACAATAGCCAAAACACGATTGTGCATTTTTGGCTCGATAGAAAATAATCACAAACTTACCTCAAAATTTGCCTAAATTTGCCTTTATAAAACGTATTACTATTTTATATAATCACCTTTTTTTATGAAAATTATACCAAAAAATGTATTATCTAAATATCTATCCGTTTTGGCTACATAAAAAATTATAAATATAATTTAAACCAGTAATAAATAAAACACAGTGAAATATTCGTCGAGAGCGAAGGAAGAGTCGGAGCCGTGCTCGACGATATTTCGCAGTGTTTTATTTAATATATTTTTTTGTATTATATTTATATTTTTTTCTGTAGCCAAAACTTATATATATTTAGATAATATTTTTTTTTGTATAATTTTCATATAAAAAGGTGATTGTATAAAATAGTAATACGTATTATAAAGGCAAATTTAGGCAAATTTAGATGTACGAGTATGTTTGTGATTTTTTTCTATCAAGCCAAAAATGCTCAATCGTGTTTTGGCTACTGTGGATGTCTAAAAAAATCCTTAAGGTTCTAATGTAATTTTTTTGAGGAATAAACTGTAGTAGTTTAATAACAGTGATTTTTTAAAAACACGCACAGTTTTGCAAGTTGTGAACCCACGTCACCTAGCGTCCTACCAGGGTCTTGTGTGCATTTTATAAACGACATTTAAGTTTAACAATTGTTTTTGCAAAAAAACATGAAATAAATAAATATGAATAAATGCTCGTTTAGTATAAAAAGTTTGTTCAAGGATATTTATCACTTTTCTTCTTAAAAAACAAACATTTCTATCACCACATGTACTTCACAATTTACACGCTCTGATGCAGATTAATCAAATTACATTTAAACCCTTGTTAGCACACGTCAAATGAATTCTAAACTTTACAACTACGACTTTATTCGCGGCCGTCATTTATTCTCTAAACATTTTATAGTCCCATTTTATGTTCATTTTTATTGCTTACTTCTCGTTGTTTAGGGTTATGGTTCAGTTTTGTGGTCCTTGTCAATTTGTGACCATTTTTAAATTGATGTTTACCTAGATTGATTATTTTTTGTGTGTTCTAAACTATAGTCGTGTGGGTCCCGGCAGAGTAGAATAGGACCACTCCAAGTCTTCCCAATTAAAGGGGGTCTTCAATTAAAGGGGGTCGTC
This sequence comes from Acrobasis repandana, assembly GCA_963576875.1. NCBI lineage: Eukaryota > Metazoa > Arthropoda > Insecta > Lepidoptera > Pyralidae > Acrobasis > Acrobasis repandana. The sequence continues at coordinate 22,524,123 of OY756218.1, read as the reverse complement.
ATACAAGAAACGTGTTTTTTTCAGCGTTTTTAACTTGATCTTCATAATAGCATTAACTAGATACTTGAAATTATCACCAATTATGTATTACTATGACCATAATAATAACAAATACTAAAAATAAAATAAAGTTAAAAATTAAAGGGGGTCGTCATACAAGAAACGTGTTTCTTCAGCGTTTTAAAACATTGTACGGTGGTAAGGAACCCTTTATGTACGAGTCCGACTCGCACTTGCCCGTTTATTTATTTCTTTTTTCCCAAACCAGCATGGAAGAAACTAAAATGAATCACTTTATCATATACTTCCAACCTTGACATACAAAGTTCCTGTAAAAATGCTAAAAGTCAGTGGAATCTAAAGCAGGCAATGAGCGAGCTCTTGCAGACTAAACGGCACGCCATTACTGAATATGGTGGCATTAGTCTCGGGAAATAAATAGGTCGACTCTGAGTTTGTAAATGCGCAGCCCGGATGCCAAAACTAACTTCTTATAGTCAATATACAATTAATTTACATACGTTTAAATGATTATTATAAAAAAATTAGACATAAATATCCTCATTACATTTTTAGGATAAGAAAAAAATGCAAAATTAACAAAAATCGTTCCATGTTAAGAGGATTGTGTAGCAAAATTTTCATACAAAAAGCGATAAGGGTTTTCCCCCCTAAAACCTTTTAACGATTTTTGGAAATGATGTAGATATTTTGAAAACTTAGGGCTATGCTTTTTTTTTAAATACTTGAGATTTTTTTATCATTTAACTTATCATTTTTTTTTCTCAAAAACTTCGCCACCTTTTTTTTTTATAAAAAAATTTTCCGCAAAAACTGCCAATTTTTTTTTTTTTTTAATAAAAATATCCAGAAACTCAGAACAGGTCCCCCCTTTATGGTAGAACTTTTTATGTTATAATATTATTTTGCATAACAGCGGTTTACAGAAACGTCATTTCGTAGAAATTAGTTTGGCATCTACTCATTTATCATAGATTCAAAACCAATAATTTAAAAAATCTGAATAATCTTATAGGATAAATTTTATAGCTATAATAATCTAAAACTATAATTATTATATCGCAGAAAGTTTGCAGTCAGAATCGCCTTTTGGTATTTATTTCATACGTATAGTCATTTCAATGCAGAATCATGGTTTATTATGGTTATAGTATTATGATTATTTCAGAATTATGGTTATAGTATGAAAAGGCTGTCTACCTTGGAGTAATAAGTTGGTGGTCACAGTTCTAACATAACATAACCTATATTTTTGCCCTAACCAATTTTTTATGTTGACCAACAAAATTACTTTATTACTTATGCTTTTGATTTGCATTGCAAATGAAATTATGCCATCTTCTTAGAAGGTGAAAAGAAATTATACCAAATAAAAGTAACACTAATTAAACATTATGCTAAAACAAATTATGCGAAACGTAATGTATGTAAAAGGTAATTCTACTAAATGAAATTCTGACATCTTAAAAGTATGCTATTGTACATTCGGACATATAAATATTCGGCCAAACAAATATTGTATCAAATATTTTTTATGTGTTTGAAATATTCTACTAAATAAGATTCTGCCAAGTATGTTATGCCAAAGATTCTACCAGATAGATGGAACCCACTCAGAACTTCGGAGTGGTGAACTTACATGGTTACCATTACGCTACGATGGTCGTCAACCTACACTTCAGTTTTCATTGTAAAAGCAAAAACAACATACTCGTAATTCTGCCAACAAACAGATTAAAAAACCAGCGTACTCGTACATGCTTTACTATACACATTAAACAGAGGACACAGTGTAAATTATGTCATCAATAGACCGTATCCAGCTGAGCGCCGCCGTCCTACAAATTGAGCACTAAATTATTAAACTGTGTCAATTTTTAATCTACCTCGTTTAAATTCCACAGTAAAGCGGAAACCACTGCGATATGTTGTGGAGGATCAAGTTACAAGGGACTAGAGATTTAGTACTTGTTTATTTTCCATGAAAGTCATCATCTGAGCGTATTCCCGGTTGCATCCTCAGCAGTAACGCTTCAGAGCCCAGAGTTCGCTACCTAACCTTGGTAATTTGACGAGGTTACTGGTTTTTAACAAAGCGACTGCCTGACCTCCGCAACCCAAAGGGTAGACCAGAACCAAACCTAGGATAGGGTTAAACAAACGCTAGATGGTGTTCGGGACCCACAGCTTTGCGTGCCTTCTGAATCACAAAATCATCTTTCTATTCAATTCGTTTATTCAATTTGTTTATTGTTTCCATGTGTGTATCTTTTTGGATAATCAGGTAATTCAAGCCTGCAATACCCTGGCATTTGAACCCACGACCTCCGGATCACAAGGCAAACGCCTTGACCACTGGCACCCACTGGACCACGGAGGTAGTAGTTCTTTTTTTAATTCAAGTGTTGTAATGAAAATCATCGGTACTGTACAGCATTACGCTGAGAAACTTCCTCCGGGTGGTGATCTCCCCTGGGCAGTTTGGAAGTCCCTAAATAGGCTCCGGACTGGTGTTGGGAGATGCCACGAGAACCGAGCAAAGTGGGGTTTCTCAAATAACAATCGAAACGACTGTGGAGCTGTTCAAACCATGGCCCACCTTCTATCGTGCCCCAGCTGCCCAACCCCTTGTACAATAGACGACCTAAATTCGGCTAATGACAGGGGAGTAAGTGTGGCCACACATTGGTCTACAGTTATTTAATAATTTTAGCCATTCCGACTCGCTACGAAGAAGAAGCATTACGCAATCAGTGTGATCTGAGATCCTTGTGAATTTGAATTCAATTGATCCGTGTGAGAAACACCCGCCTTTTAGGCAGCCTTCATGTCCTTGACATAGCAAACAAAACCGTTTATAAAATATAGTAAAATAGAAAAAGATAAAGAAAATATATATAAAAAAAAAAACCGGCCAAGTGCGAGTTAAACTCACGTGGAGAGGGTTCGTACAATTGATTGAATTCTTATAGGTTTTCCTGTAATCTACAAGCAATGAACTATATTACGTTTTTTTTTTCAAAATTTAAGGCTCAGTAGTTTCGGAGATCAGGGGGGAGGGGTGGTCAATTTTCGTCTTCTTTCATGAATAAAATCTAAACTATTTATTTTATAATTGTAACAAAAATATATTTCAGATCCACATAACGAGCCCTTTCATTTGATATATGACAAAGTAAGGTTTGCAAAACTTTTTTTTTCAATTGCCTAATTTATCTCCCGAAAATGACCCTTATTTTGGACGGACAGACACACGTACGAGTGATCCTATAAGGGTTCCGTTTTTTTCATTTTTTGTACGGAACCCTAAAAACTAAATACGAGCGACTATATCAAAGTTCCAAAATTGTATATCATAAAAGTAACTCGCTTCTTTCTATGACTTGCAATATGGCATCTAGCTATACTCGTAGACAGGCTTTTCGGTCAATGAACAAAATAATACTTAATACGACCACACTGTTTACGCGTTTAATGTTATCGACAAACGGACAGGGAAATTTACTTGCTATAGCGAATTATTCATTTATAAAAATAATAGTCATGAATGAATAAATGGGGAAGGTAAATGTTTGCGTCCACTTTTGAGGTAATAAATTGATTTTGATGGTAAATTGTTTAAAATTGCAAAGGAGTTTTAATGATGTGGAATGATCAACATAATTTGGAGGAGCTTGTTGGCAGTTCGCATTACTAGCACTAGCGCTGTCGCAAGTTAAGCAACCCGTGTGTGGTCCACACTTGGATGGGTGACCACTATCATCATCAGGTCTTTAATATTATCCACTGCGGTAGCACAAACATCTCTGTATATATTACCAGAGCAGTCAGAGGATTTGGCCTTCACTCTCCACGCTGGCCATCAGACGGGTTGGAGTGGTCTCATTGATATTAATACGCTTTGTTTAGCTTGATGTTTCCTAAATCACCTTCTACAACATCCAAGGGAAGTCTTGGAGGTGGTCCTATTCTACTCTGCCGGGAATCACACGGCTAGTTGCAAGTATGAATTATCTTCCATTTGTCTCTCTCATCTACCAGCTGTTTTACTTCGCTGTACGACACGACGTTCACCTTCTCCTTTACCTGTTTCATGTATGCATCAGTCTGCCTGGTCTTCTTTGCTTTTCCATCTTTCCTTCAAGGATAATCTTTATGAAATCGTCGTGTCGTTGGAGATGACCTAACATCTTTCCTCGTCTACTCTCGGCTATCTTCTATAGATAAAGTACCTATTATATCTGGATTGTTTCTATCTATTTTAGACGCTAACTATTCTATCTGTTTCTCCTCTCCTAAAGGTTGACAGGGAGAGAATGCTTTAGCATTACGTCTACCTATTGAAGCTTTTGGCTCAATAAAGTTTAAATAATAAATAAATAAATTTATGCAAATATTCATTATTACTACGTCTTGAATTTTTAACGGAAAAATATCAATTTCGTAAATTCTCAATTTATTTCAAAGGAAAATAATGTAATAAACACCTTTTCAAATTGACATTTGAAACTCAACAATGAACATCAAACCATAAAAACCTTCCATTGTCCCTTTATGTAATTAAGTAATTGCCCACCAAACACATCCTTTAATTATAAAATAGTAAGAGTACAGAAGCATATCTGCCATTGCGTTACGACATCATGAACAAATTAACTATACATAAAATATTTACAGATCTTAATGCCCACTATCACGCGTGGCCGTTGGGTCTTGCGGCCCGGAGCTATGTCTGCCCCGTTAGGGATTTAGACGTGATAATGTATCTGTATAATGAAAGAGTTTATATCCAAACATATATTTTCACTAATACTTACATCCTTAATCTCAAACATTGTAGAGGTTGTATTGCGCAATAAAAATAACACATGATACAATGGCGTATAGGCATCTTGTTCAACATTATTTTTCAGATTTTGCCGCAGCTTCGCAGCTGGGACATTTTACGTGTTTTCTTTCACTGGCATATAACATATATTTAATTATTTGTGACAATTTTATTGTGTTACATTAATAAATAACCTGTTTTTCTATAGCATTTCTCATTCCAAATTACTTGAAAATATAAGGCTGCAAAGCTTGCCAAATAAATTTACGTACGTACATACCTACATACACTAGACATATGTACATACCTAATACTCGGAAAACTTAAACCTCCAAAAAAAAAACAACATTTATATTATTATGTAGCTTTCATTTTGATGCATAAGGTACAGTTTCATATCTGTACTATATTTAATTTGAAATGTAGCGTAAAGGCTCACCCATACCCATCGCACTAAATAAATCAACTGACTTTTTGTTCAAATTCTTTTTGTTATTTAATTATCTGTGACTCGGGCATTCTCGTAAATTACTGTGTGGACACTACAATTTTCATTTGCATCTCCAAAAATACTAATACACCTGAAAGTCTAAGGCAATAAGGATTATATTGTGTTGTACTGAATATGCTGTGATGGTATAGTGTTTTGAGGAATATGTGATAAAATCTCCCTTAACAATATTTTTTATGTTTGTAACCTAGTAGGATTGTTTCTTTGAGTACATATTTTATCAACTGTTTAGGCAAATGTGGTAACAATTAGTGTTTAATGATAACACGTTAATATTATGATGATTGTTATTCTATACTATAGTAAAGCTCTAGACTTACATAGCTCATAATGAAAGTGTATAATCAATATGTGTTACCAGTGATGACTCCTCTAGGTCTAGTTGTTTGTTTTTTTTTTCAATTACCTATGTTTATTCCTAATAAAACGAGTATGGACAATATGGACATGTACAGAGAAGGGAGCAAAGTTATATATCCAGACAGGTTTTGAAAATGCAAGTAAAGGGATAAAGAAACAGAGGAAGACCAAAGAAACGTTGGATGGAATGTGTAGAGGAGGATGGGTAGGAAGGGAGTGACGGACAAATTGACTGGAGATAGAGCAAGATGGAAAATACTGATATGCTGTGTCGACCTCACATAAAGAGTGGGATAAGGATAAGGCAGAAGAAGAAGATTCCTAATAAAGCGAGAGTAAATACCTACATTAGATCTTCAAAATCTCGGGCCTTAAAATGCTACTGTGTAAAGAAAAGAATAAAGAAATACACTACGCCAAACTGTGTGATATTATTTGTTTGTAATAACTTTATTGTACTTAGAAAACACATTATTAAAGACAAATCTATACTAATATTATAAAGCGGAAGAGTTTGTTTGTTTATTTGTTTGTTTGTTTGTTTGTTTAAACGCGCTAATCTCAGGAACTAATGGTCCGATTTGAAAAATTCTTTTTTTGTTAGGTAGTCCATTTATAGAGAAAGGCTTTAGGCTATATAACATTACGTTCCGACAACCACGCGAACGAAGTCGCGGGCACATCTAGTACAACATATAAAGTAAATTGACAACGGCGGACTTATATTATACTAGCGGCCCGCCCCGGCTTCGCACGGGTATGTTTTATACATATAAACCTTTCTCATGAATCACTTTATCTATTAAAAATAACCGCATCAAAATCCGTTGCGTAGTTTTAAAGATCTAAGCATACATAGGGACAGACAGTGGGAAGCGACTTTGTTTTATACTATGTAGTGATCAGATCAAGTGGTTTTGCTTCTTGACTTGCCTACCTTGGATGTAAGATAGTGTAAAATACATACTTACTCCTAAAGCCTATCCAAGGCAAATATTGCGCAATAGGATTGTACAATAAACAAGTAATTAACGAACCGTTTTATTGTGTCTCGCTCTGATTTTGTTGCATTGTTTTTACTTTATTCCAATGGACAGTGGGTCAGTGTTATACATTATCATTTTACAATCAGACTTTTTGTTTCAAAATAGTTACATATTTTTTTTTAGGTATTGTTTTTTGACGTTTTTGCATTATATAGCTGATAGTGGTAATCTTGGGCATTCTTTACCCTAGAATACTAGAAATTTCATTTGACAATCAGACTTTTTGTTTCAAAATAGTTTTTTTTTTAATTGTAATAGATTTTTAACGATTTTGCACCATATTATAGTTGTAATCTTGGTCATTCTCACGCTAGAATGCTAGAAATTTTATGAGGTGTCGTCAAGCTATGTCATGAATTATGTCTTGCTGCTTGATGATACCAGGCTTGCAACCAAAAATGCTCAAGACAGTGCGAAGCGAAGAAGAAAAAGCCAGAAAGCGGACCCCGGCTTGGCAGCATTACAGCTGAGGATGCAACTAGTAATACGCTGAGACGAGAGAGAGAGAGAGAGAGAGAGAGAGTTGCTTGATGACACCAGTGTTGGCCACTTCTATCTATCTATAATTTAAGAACTACGTTCTTGTCGGTGGAGTAGTTTCCAAGATCTTTTGAGCCATCCTTTTGACCTCCCTATACGACACGACGTTAACTTTCTTCTTTCCTTGATCTATAAATAATAATAAAAAATACCTTCGTGGTCTTCCCTTTCCTCTTCTTGCTTCTATTTTTCCTTCTATTATGTTTTTAATAAATTGATCGTGTTGGTTACTTGCTCATACAAAAAAGAAAGAAAATCAAAGACACAGTCCAAACTGTTCTTTTATCAATAAGTATTATCTTTACACACTCAACTGTCATCAAAATTATTTATATCCCTAACTCCCTAACCGTAGCCACTTATACGATCGAATCAACATCGAATTAAAGCGAAAAAATGCCCATTAATTATGTCCAATTACGAGTGAAGTGGGCCCACGCGTGAAACAATCAGATCTACTGATTTATCTGATAACATGTGGCCTTAAAAACGCTGTGAAAAAAATTACCCATTAATGATGATACGCCACCCCTTGTCTGGTGTGACGCAGCCTTTGGTTAAGGGGAAGCATTAAGTAAAACCAAATACTTTATGAAAAAAAAAAAATACTTGTAGCATATCCCGGCTTTGAATTAGTATGTTATGTTTTAAAGGTACTTTCACCTTTCCAGTAAAATATTCTGTATATGATTGAAAATCAAAATCTTCTTTGTTTTCAGTTTTTGAGATAATTGAGTACAGACAGACGCCTAGTGGACGGGTATGCTATTTATAAGATTTACTAGCTGTGCCCGCGACTTCGTTCGCGTGGTTGTTGGAACGTAATGTTATATAGCCTAAAGCCTTCCTCTATAAATGGACTACCCAACAAAAAAAGAATTTTTCAAATCGGACCATTAGTTCCTGAGATTAGCGCGTTTAAACAAACAAACAAACAAACAAACTCTTCCGCTTTATAATATTAGTATAGATTAGTATTAGATTGTTGGTATTATTTTTTTTAAGTTATTTTATTTGATTGTCTATTTTGTACTATACAGGGACTAACAAAATATACTGAAACTATTTAAAGGGTGGATTCAGTCCATGATACTAATTAACTTTCCCCAAGGAACATATATCGAAATATGAAAAATAATTTTTGGCCTCCCATACGAATTGACCGGTCAGCTGATTGAAGTTTGTATGGAAAGCCAAAAATATTATTCATATTTCGATATATGTTCCTTGGGAAAAGTTGTTCAGTATCATGGACTGAATTCACCCTTAAAATAGTTTCAGTATATTTTGTTAGACGTTATATATATTTGTCTATAAATCCACATTATTTTACCCAATTGCATTAAAAAATGTATAATAATCTAATCGTCAGGGCTATATAGCGCGATACAAATTTAAATAATAAAACATCATATTACATCAAAATTGTTGTAAAATAACCGTAATGAAAAACATTATCCCTTCGTTGCAAGCTACACTCTAGAGCAAAGACATCTTCCCCTTAAAGCTTTCTGACGTTAATTAACTATGACAACACATTACTTAACGATCGCCCTGTTTAGTTTCATACAAAAAACGTCAGAAAAATATCGAAAATAAATAGCTTCCCATTTCTACATCGCTTCTCATTAAAAATGCATTCCTTTTACGACTTCGTTATTTTTCTTGACGTAACGGAAAACGAAACTGATTTTTTTATTCGTCTTCTTTACCCTTTTCCAGTTTATTTGGTTAACGTGAGATTGGTGTTCGTTATGAATATTTTATACGGTTTACTCTTTCACGTAGTGTAGTCAGAAAGGCCGACCAGTTTCGATCATCATCAGAGAAGTCAGAGGATTTGGCCTACACTCTCCACGCTGGCCAGACGGGTTATAGAGGTCTCATTGATGTTTATCTACCTTGTTTAGCATTTGTTTCCTAAGTCGCCTTCTAGAACATCCACCACGGGAAGACTTGGAGTGGTCCTGGTCCTATTTTACTCTGCCGGGAATCACACGGTAATTATCATACCTAGGTATTTCAAACTTATACAAAATTTAAAATAATATAAAATTTTCGCAATAAACAGCGCAAACTGTGCGAAACTTAACACAGTTTTTCTCAAGTGGAATTCGTAATATTTACGACTACCGAGCGCGCTAGGAACAACTTTACGGAGTACCAACATACAAAACGAAAGTTGAGGGTGAACTGTCAACTACCAACACTCAGGAAAAAATATCTTATTTTGTTAAAAGGAATGTGTAGAGCTTGCAGAATTTATTTTTAAATACATTCAAGGCCATAATTAAGGCTGTACTTGAATTTTCCGGGGTCCAGTGCTGCCCCCATTTAAAATAAATCATTTCAAAGAAAACGGAGACATTATTTAAAATTTTGCTACTATCAAGTCTTAGATAACCCTTCAAAGTATTTTATGAACTACTGTTTACAGTTTATAATGAGAACGTTAAGCTTTACCACGCACATAAGCCAAAAGTGGCCGTTTTTCGCAAATGTGCGTAGTAAAGCTTAACGTTCGCAATATCAACTGTAAAGAGTAGTTCATAAAATACTTTTAAGGGTTATCTAGGACTTGATAGTAGCAAAATTTTAAATGATGTCTCCGGCTTCTTTGAAATGATTTATTTTAAATGGGGCAGCACTGGACCCCGGAAAATTTAGGTACGGCCTTAATTGATATCGGTTGACTCACAGTCGGAAAAGGCTGACCAGGGAACAGCAATAGGACAGCACAGATTAATTAAAAAAAAGAAATTGTTTTTAATTATATGTTTTATTATAACATTATGTATGTATTTACAATTTGTAAATTCACATTTAAAGAGATAGGTACATGAATTTTCCAGGAGCCAACGGGGGCAGCACTGGACGGAAAACGGCCACTTATCGCAAAAATGCTAAGAAAAGCTTAACGTTCTCATTTTAAACTGTAAACAGTCTGTAGGTAGTTCATAAAATAATTTGAAGGGTTATCTAGGGCTTGACAAAGACAAAATTAGATAGGTATCTCCGTTTCCTTTCAATGGGGGCATCACTGGACTTGGAAAATTCATGTAGCCCTTTAACGTAGCAACTTTTTTTTAATTATTTTATTAGAGATTTGAGTGCGTTTGACCTCTATCTAGCTTGTTTTTATTTTGTTTATTTTTAAATTTAGTCATAGCTTACATTATGTTAATATTATTTTTTATAATATTTGGAATATTTGCAAAATAAAAATTATATAAAAGAAGTAGACACTTGAAAAAATAAATAGAACTATTAATTTCCAACCCGGCTAGCGTGGAGGGTATAGACCAAATCCTCTGGCTTCTCTGAATACGTATAGCTCTGGTAGCACAGAGCACTGCTCCAGCAGTGGAGACTACAAAAGACCTGATGAATGAATAGACAATTTTTTAGAGATACTTTTAGTGCAATGTAAGTATAACCTAGTTTTCTAGTTTAATTTGCGAATACATGAAATTAAACAATTTAAAATAATGTTGGCAGCGATCTGCATTGCAGCATCCGAGTTGGTGAAAGTTGACTTGCAGTTGGTGCAGACCTGCACCGGAAATGAGCTAGGGCTGTCACGTGATTCCATATGTAGGTATCCGACATTCATTTCACTACAGATTTTATACACATTATAGATACTAAATTCACTTAAAGATGTGACAGTAAAAATACACCGATAACAAAAAATAATAAACGGGCAAGTGCGAGTCGGACTCGTACATGAAGGGTTCCGTACCACCGTACAATGTTTTAAAACGCTAAAAAACACGTTTTTTGGATGACGACCCTCTTTAATTTTTTTATTTTTAGTATTTGTTGTTATTGTGGTCATAGTAATACATAATTGGTGAAAATTTCAAGTTTCTAGTTAATGCCATTATGAAGATCCAGTTAAAAACGCTAAAAAACACGTTCCTTGTATGACGACCCCCTTTAATTTTTAGTTTTGCGAAAAACGGCCACTTTTAGCAAATGTGCGTAGTAAAGCTTAACATTCTAATTATAAACTGTAAACAGTAGTTCATAAAATACTTTGAAGGGTTATCTAGAACTTGGTAGTAGCAAAATTTTAAATGATGTCTCCGTTTTCTTTGAAATGATTTATTTAAAATGGGGGCAGCACTGGACCCCGGACAATTTAAGTACGGCCTTAAAGTCGCATTGAAATTGATCTATTTGTTTAGGAGTAATTTTTAGTAACGCTGATTGGCTGATCCTCTCGCCACGAAATGGCTATAAAAATAGCCTTTCGACTCGAGAAGAAGAAAGAGCTACGATGCCTGAGAAATACACAGATAGACATACATATACATGTCAAATTTATAACACCCCTCTGTTTCTTCGGGGGTTAAAAACAAACAGAGTGAGCCCACTTTTTCTCTATTAAGTATATGGTACCTATTCCTGTCAAGGTATCCCTGTCTTGGTATTTTTATCGTTTAGGTATTGTTTGGACAAGAAATTGTACTAAAGTGTTTGCGTGTTGTGTTTTATTGCAGTAATATGTATTTATTTGATCAAAATAAATTCGTGGTAATCTGAATTTGTGACGTACATATCCGTGGTTCTTAATTGTCGTTTTCCATCTTGTTCCAACATTTTGTTAATGCCTTTGAGTTTGGAGTTTTGATGGTTGACTTAGCTTTGTCTATTTATTACATGTCAATGGGAGCATATGGGCTTTAATTGTTTTTGTTTTATATTTCTCAACATATGAAAGTATAATCGATTTATCATCATTCGAGCGTATTCCCAGAGCATTTATTTATTTATTTATAAAACTTTTATTGATCCACAATAATAATAATTGTTTACAATTGGCGGACTTAACGCTTATAGCATTCCAGTTGTAGCAGTTGACCCTAACGTATCAGAGACTCGCTGCTACGTGAAATGTTTATTTGGTGTAAGATGGAGCAGAAATAAAATGTTTTTAGATTGGTTAAAACTTAATGGTTTATTTAAAATGGTAAGGAATGGTAGGTACACGTCGAACGGCTGGTTATTGCGTACTAAAATACTTATTGCCTAACTATCGTCATAATGTAAAATGCTGACGAAAACAACATTATTGAGTTCGTCAAAGAAATTAAGTTTCTGGGAGTTACCCTTGATCATTGTTTAAGCTGGAAGCCACATATAGACGAAATGATTTCTAAATTAAGTAAATATGTGTATGTATTGAGGACAATAACAAACACAGTGTCTCAAAAACAGCTGTATGTGTTTATCATGCATATGTAGCCTCTGTTTTAAGATATGGTATATTACACTGGGGTAATGCTGCCAATGTGCATATACTCCCACTTTTTAGAACGCAGAAAAAATGTGTCAGGGCCATGTTTGGTGCAAGGCAAACAGAGAGCTGTGTTCCTTATTTCAAAAAACTTAATATATTAACTTTATACAGTTTATATATTTTGGAAGCATGTTTATATGTAAAACAAAATTTGGATAAATTCAAACAGATTACTAATAGGCACCCCAGAGCCTGTAGAAACAAAATACAAATACACCCACAGCAAAATTCCAACATGGCTGCATATGACAAAACAGTGTATATTTTAGGACCTAAATTATATAACAAATTACCTGACTGTTTGAAAGAACTTAATACTAGACTATTTAAATTTAAATTGAAACAATTATTAGTACAAAAATGTTATTATAGTATAGAGGAATTTATATGTGACAAATTATATGATATTGAATGATTTATAATTAAGTAAGTAATTATTTTTGCAACACCCGAGAGGGTAAGTAAGGAGAACTGTATATAGTTATAAGACCTTGTGAACTCTTACTATGCAAATAAAGAATTGATTGATTGATTGATTGATTGACATGCTGACTTGATGAAATCGCTGTTCGATTACCTCGAACACCAGTCAACCATAGGAATTAACAGATTGCGGCACAAAAATTAATATTATATAGTATTACAATTAATTTATATATGGCATCCTCAGAATAAATGAAAGAATATCCGAATAAGGATATCAATGTTATATACAGGCTGACTTTTTAACCACCAGCCAAAGTTTTGGAGCAAGTTCAGTCCATGATACTGAACTACTTTCCATAAAAACAATTAACAAAAAACTAAAATAAAAATTCGCCTTCCCATAGAAATCAGCGCTCCGCCAAACGGATTTTGTATGGAAGGACAACAAATTTTTATAGATTTTTAATAACTTTTTTTAGTGAAAGTAGTTCAGTATCATGGACTGAACTTGCTCTAAAAATTTGGCTGGTGTTTAAAAATTCACCCTGTATAGTACGATGTTGGTCATAATATCTATTCATCTGGAATTACTATTAAATACAAAATATTGGAAATGATAAATATATGTATTTGGACAGCCCTAACAACTAGTGTTTAACGAACAAATACTTGAATTCTGATCGGCTAGTTGCTCGTAGATTTGTATGAAATATGCCCGAATATTCATTTGATTTCAAATTCAATTATTCTCCACTAAATTTATAGTTGAATTACGTCTTAAATTCTGACGGAGTAGACTCGAGGGAGAGGTTTAAAGGGTAAAAAAATATTTTCTTTTAGAAAGGAATAAATAGGAAATTATTATTCATTTAATAATTATTCTTTATGAGGCTACATGTAAATCATGTAAACGATTTATATATTTATTTTTTATGTAAGAATGAGTAAACTTGTCTAACGTGACCTCTATACAATTTTTTTTTATTACTTGTTGTTCAAAACAATATGTATAATTAATCTTCCATGCTGGTCTGGGGGAAAAGAAAAAAGTTAGAATGTACCAGCTGTTTCTCTTCCCGCGCAGATCGTAAAAGCCGATCGAGGGAATGGGCGAAATTGCGAATCATGTCAATAGGCGATGTGGCTAGCAACCCATCACTGTTTTGATTCCTTTTTCCACCTCCTCGCCCACCATAATGCTAAAAGTGGTCTTTGGGTCTTGCGGGTCTGGGATATGTCTGCTAAGACTCGCAAGAAGCAAAATGCTCTGTCTGCCCCATTAGGGAAAAAGACGTGATAGTATGTATGTATGTTTAATTAATTACGATACAGTGATTTTTATAACGAAAGCTTTGTTATTTGTGTACCTATTGTACCACCTGCTTCAAAATTGAAAATATCAACTGACTGCCGTAACAGTTCATGGTAGACACTGACATGTAGACGTATGGACAATGGCCTAGTAAATAGGTTGCCATTGGCATGCGCAAGCAATCAGAAAAATAAACTCATAACACAGGTAAAGGTACCTTGTGGACGGTGGCACTTACGACATTGTGTTTATTTAAGCTAAGTTAATTGTACGAATTGTTTTTCTAAACGTCCTAAGCGCCACCGTCCATAAGGTACCTTTACACGTGGACCGTCACTATAACCCATAGTTTAATAAATATCCTCTTCATCTTACCGCGATTCCGGTTGCATCCTCAGCTGCGCTGCTTCGGAGCCCGGGGTGCGCTTTCCCGCTTTTTCTTCTTCAAATATAATATGCATGTCAAATGTCACGCAAGGATGCCATAAACTTTGCGAAGTGAAGCCGGAAAAGTTTAAACGATTTGGCTATAGTTTTACGACTGGCCGCCTGCCTGACGTCAACTCTCCTTTGGAATGCAGGTGAATCACGAGATGATGATGCTTATTTCTTTAGTCGCCTCTTAAGACATCCACATAATGAGATAGAGTGGTCCTATTTTTATTTATTTTATTTAAAAATGTTATTGAGCCGAAAGTTACAATAGGTAGACTTAATGCTAAAGCATTCTCTTCCTGTCAACCTTTAGGAGAAGAAAAGCAGAAAGAATAGTTGGCTTCTTAAATAGATAGATACAATATCCAGATATATATATAAATATATTGTGTACTATTAAATAATTAAACATTAATATCGTATAAATAAATACTATAATATATTCATACATACAACATATAACAAAATTGAAAACAATTGCTTCTATTCAGTCTCTCCCAAGTCCCAAAATTCCTCATTTTGAATTCTCTGCAGTCAGTCAGGAAGAGGTAAAAAAAATATTCTTGGCAATAAAAACCAGGGCTGTTGGTTGTGATCAAGTAAATCGCCGCATGATCGAATACATTCTTGATATTATTTTACCAGCCATTACCCACATTATAAATCACTCTCTGTCCACATCCCAATTTCCTTCTCTTTGGCGGAAAGCTTTTATTCTCCCCCTTCTCAAAACCTCTAATCCTTCCCTTCCCAGCCACTTTCGTCCCATCTCAATTCTTCCGCTTTTGTCCAAGATTCTTGAGGCTTGCGCTCATAGGCAAATCACCTCATTCTTTCATGTTAATGGACTGCTGAATCCATTACAATCTGGCTTTAGACCTGGGCATAGCACTGTATCTGCTTTACTTAAAGTGACCTACGATATTAGAGCCGGTATGGAGGACACTAAACTCACTGTGCTGGGTTTAGTGGACTTTTCTAATGCCTTTAATACCGTCGACCATGATATCCTCCTAGCAATCCTTTCCCATCATTCCATCTCACCTGCGGCAGTTGATTGGTTCTCTACTTATCTCCGTGTTCGTCAGCAGTCAGTTCGTCTCGACGAACGCACTTCCAGCTGGAGCAACATTGACACTGGCGTTCCACAAGGCGGTATTCTCTCCCCATTACTGTTTTCAATCTTTATAGATTTAATTACAAAAGAACTTCAGTGCTCGTATCATCTTTATGCTGATGACTTGCAACTTTATACTCAAACTGAAGTGGACCAGGTAGACAGCGCCATAGAAAGAATAAATGTGGATTTGAGGGCGATAGGTGACTGGTCTCGGCGATTTGGAGTAACAGTTAACCCCAACAAATGTCAAGCTATACTGGTTGGCAGCTCACGGCTCCTGAGTCGTATTGACAACGGCTCCCTGCCACCGGTTTTGTATGACAACTCCATCATTCCATTTAGTTCTAGCGTGAAAGACCTTGGCCTTCAGATAGATTCTAGTTTTGCTTGGAATGTGCAAGTTTCTGAGACTGCTCGTAGAATCACCAATGGTTTGCGCTCCTTGTACAAATTGAAAAACTTTCTTCCAGCAAATGTAAAAACGATGCTAATTCAAACTCTTATTCTTCCTATTCTGGATTATGGTGATGTGTGTTACTCTGACTTGAATTGTAAATATCTAAATAAACTCGACATACTTCAAAATAACTGTCTTCGGTTCATCTTCGGCCTTCGTAAGTACGACCATGTGTCGGCTTACCGTACTCAACTAAAGTGGTTGCCCGTTCGTCAGCGTCGCCGGCTGCATATTCTTACAACCCTCTTTTCCATTCTATTTGACCCTAAAACTCCATGGTATCTCAAATCAAAATTCACTTTTCTTGGTAATAATCATGTAAAAAATCTTCGCTCTTCAAGCAATCTCCGTCTCGCTATACCAAATCACCGGAGTGGGTTCTTTGAGCGTTCGTTTACTGTTCAAGCGGTAAAGCTTTGGAACGCCCTACCAATTAATGTCCGGAAGGCCCGTACTCGTGTAGCGTTCAAGAGTGCAGTGCGTGCTCATTATCTTCGTGAACTTTCAGATAGAATATAGATATTATGATATAATATGTAGTTTACGTATAGTTTATTATATTATATATTATAACCATGTATATTTTGAATGTAGGTTTATTCATATGTATATATATATATTTATATATATATTATATTGTTACTGCTATCCTCATAAGGTAAATGTGACAATATCTACATAACTTGCACCTCCTTCTAAAATTTTCTTTTTCTCGGCATCACCAGTGGGTTGACTGGTAGATAAAGCCTATGGCTTTAAGTCCGCCTATTACGTTTGTAATAAAGTTAAATAAATAAATAAACATATTATATACACACATATAAGTATATATATATAAGTATACATATTTATACTTATTTGAAAAGTAGTAAGAACCGATGAAATCTGGTTGTTTAAGGATTCAAAATGCACTTTTTAGGGTTTCGTACAAAAAATGAAAAAAACGGAACCCTTATAGGATCACTCGTGCGTCTGTCTGTCCGCCCGTCTGTCACAGCCAATTTGCTCCGAATCTACTGGACCGAATCAGGTGAAATTTGGTAGAATATTGTAATCCTATGACCCAAACACATAAGTGCAAAGTAAATTAATAATTTTTAGAAAAATGGTCATTTTATGGGGAAAAATCAGGAAATTAAAAAAAAAAGTTTTGCAAACCTTACTGTGTCATATATCAAACCCCCCCCCCCCCCCCTAATCTCCGTAACTTCTGAGCCTAAAATTTTGAAAAAAATACGAAATATAGTTTATTACTTGTAGATTACAGGAAAACCTATAAGAATTCAATCAATTGTACAGAACCCTCTCCACGCGAGTTTAACTCGCACTTGGCTGGTTTATTTCTTGTAAATATGCCTACTAGAGATTTGTCTGATGTCCTCGGGTAATGCATTCCAAAGCCGTATGGCTTGAAAAGTGAAGGAGTTGGACATGAAACTAGATCAATATCTGGGAATTTGAAGCTTAAGCATGTTACTAGAGCGAAGTTTATGCCGGAACTATATGCTATATGCTATAGTTAAATAAATAAACACACAAATCATTGCCCAACCGAAGTAATTTCAGGACTAATCCCGACAACTGTACGGAACTGAGGCGTGTTAACCCACATTTTTGTCTAAAAATATGGTGTAATCGATATCACTGTGTTTTAGTGTGGAGAGGAACGATACAAATGATTGTTTGAAGTTCATTGCTGTTTATTTATTAATTGCTTAAAATAACGCATTGTGTCACACTGATGAGCTTTTATGCGATTTATTCCTCCATTTTAAAACATTTATTAGACAATTAAAAAATCAATTTTTAACTGTTTTGGTTGTATTTTTGTGTAAGTTTGCTAATTCAAACTACTGTTTTAAAAATTTATATTTTTGTAATAAAATTGTTAGTGAGTTATTTAGAATTTATATCTAAATTTAAAGGATTAAGTACTTAGGTATGCCTGCTCCCATCATAGGGTGGTTTATCACCTAACTACGATAAAACCAGACAAACAAGAACGAATTAAAAAAAAAAATTGCAGGTGTACTCTTAAAAGTACAATATGATTCTTTAAAAAAAATATAGTTTTACTAATCTTAATTTAAAAAAGTGTCTTTTTATACTTCAATTAATCTTTAATTAATCGTGTAATAATTTCAAATGAACTTTAAAATTATCACACGGTTAAATATAGATATAGTGACGCTTTATTTCTATCGAAACAGTGTGGCAATGTAGAACATCTAGATAAATTCGCTCGCGCCATCCAGTGATCAAAGCGCGTCAACTCGTATTTCAATTCGAAGACGTGAATAGGACAAGATATCCTTGTCTCTTTCTAACGTAGGTGATTTGACAAGTATCGTTTACGAGTAGGGTGCCCAATTTAATACGTTTTTTTACAAAAAATCTCTTGATACTAGTACTTTTTTTTATATTTTCTGCTGGATATGTATGAAAAAAATTTTGAAGTCATTAAAAAAATACAGGACAAAAAGTCTAAGTGTCAAGATTTGAGGTTCAGATATTTTGACAATAGCGGCCATCATCAACATCCGAGCGTATTCCTGGTTGCATCCTCAGCGGTAACGCTTCAGAGCCCGGGGTCCGCTACCTAACCTAGGGTATTTAAAGAGGTTACTGGTTTTTACACAGAGCGACTGCCGTATGACCTCCTCTACCCAAAAAGGTAGACCAGGACACAACTTACTGGAAACAATTTGTTTCAAAGTATGCTTCACAGTGGGATTTGAACCCACAACCTCCGGATAACAAGGCAAACGCCTTGACTAGTGGACCACGGCCACGGCAAAATATTTACCATTTTTTTTACTACTTTACTATTTCGTAATAAACTGAATACAGCCAAATGATAGAATACTGCGAATACTGTGTTGCTAGTAACAAAAAACTTTATTTTGTACCACTTCTCGAAACAGAGTAGACACCCTACTTACATGGTCCGCGCATAGAATAAAGAGTGCAATGTGAGATGTAGGATTTTATGTTTTTTGTGTCTCGTACATAAATAAGATACTTGATAGGTCCCTAGAGAATTGTCGTGTGGCTTACATAGTTATTAGAACAATGTGTTTACAATAAAAAGAAAATCTTTAGTCGCTATTATCAGCGTCAATCGAGACTAAAATTTTAGAAATATTTGTACAGATTGGATTTGAAAACTTAGAGATTTAATTTTCGAAACCTATAAATGCATTTTTTGGCTATTTATAGCAATATAGTTCAATGAACTTTTTTTTTATTGATTTAGTATATACAAACAAATATAAATAAGTATAAATAAATAAAAACCGATCAAATATGAGTCGGAATCGTACATGAAGGGTTCCTTATCTCCGTACAATGTTTTAAAACGCTGAAAAACCACGATTCTTGTATGACGACCCCCTTTAATTTTTAACTTTATCATATTTTTATCGTATTTGTTGTTAAAGCGGCCACAGTATGATAATCGGTGAAAATTTTAAGTCTCTATATTATAGTTCAAGAGATGAAGTTTGTGACAGACGGACGAACAAACAGCGGAGTCACAGTAATAGCCCTAAAAAGGAGATACAAACGAGTACAGCAGTTATTTCACATAATTTATTTTAATCACAATTAACTTAAAATTTTGACTATTAATATGTTTTTGAAATAACGTAATAATACCTTTTTTGGAGCAGAAGGCTAAAAATCCAGTTCACAAAGTTTCTGTTGACCTCTTTAAAGTGAAATTCCGGTAGATGTTATTATCATTGCGTCCGTGTCAGTACACATCAGAGGAAGTATGCATAAAGGCATAATGATATTGGAGCACGGCGGTGCTTTAATATTATACATTACGGGTATGTACTTTGTAAAAATAATATTAAGTTAAAAGATAAAAATGTATTTATTGCTCTCCATACAATCCTACAAGAAATTAAGTACATAGCGATGTGAAACACTTACGTGTGTTATGTTACAAGATTGGGGAGACTGGAGACTGATGTAGGCAGTGCCTGTATTACAGTTCTCTAGAGCTCTCCTTTCTGGATGTGTGGTTTTAATGTAGATAAAATATACCTAAAATGTTGTTTTTATGATGCTTAACATATGAATATTAGAATACTCGAATTTTCTGTCAGAGATAGGTCAGCAAATAAGATTTAAAATAAGGACATATCTACCTACATACAGGATATTTATTGAAGATATTTGGTAACAAGTAATTATTTAAAAAAATAATACAATATACTCTTTGTTTCACTATAAACAATAGGAATTACAAAAGACAGCCTAAACAAAATAAACTGGTCAAGTGCGAGTTAAACTCGCGTGAAGATGGTTCCGTACTTTTCATAGATTTTCCTGCAATGTACAAGCTATGAACTGTATTTTGTATTTTTTTCAAAATTGTAGGCTCAGTTGTTTCGGAGATCAGGGGGGAATAGTCAATTTTCGTCTTCTTTCATGAATTATCAAAACTATTTATTTAACAATAATAACAAAACTATATCTGTGATCCTCATAACAACCCCTTTCATTTGATATAATGAGATCAGGTCATTGGTACCATAATATGGCATTGTCACTCAACTTACATGTATGTGAAGTTTTAACTCGATCGAATAATGGGAAATGGGTCTAATTTAGCTTGCAAGATTTGATTACGGACACAGACAACGGGACAGGAGAAACTAAATAAAAGCTTGTATGTATAAATGATAGAAAACGATGGAGGGAGTTGACATACAGAGCCGACCCCAAATAGGGAAAAGGCGAAGAAGATGATGAAAATAATGAAGTACTAGGTAAAAGTTAATAATAATTGGCTAGTTCTTTAAATTCCCAAAGAAACACATACAAATAACGAAAATAAAACACACTAACACGTCTTTATCACTAATGGGATATACATAACCTAGGGCTGTAAGACCCAGGACACTATTAACTTGATGGTAGACTCAAAGGTAGAAAAAGGAAATTAAAATAATCTAGCAGCATTGCCTATAAAAAATATTTGCACGGTCCTTTCCCTCGATCGGCTTTTACGATCTGCACGGAAAGAGAAGCAGCTGATACATTCTACGTTTTTTCTTTTCTCTAAGACAAATATGGAAAAAGGTGGTTCTTCCATCCTTGTGTAACAAGATTTATTGTCAAGTGATAAAACGGCCTTAAATAAGGGCAGTTGCATAACGCATATCTCGTTATGCATCTGCTTAAAAGCTCAACGCCATATTTGTTTTAACCATCTGCTGTCTGTCAAGTGCATCGTAAAAAATGTAAAGGGTGCAACAGAGCTTGTCATAATGAATGTGGACAAATAAAGAATGGTAATTTTGGCTTATGACGTGCCTGGAACGAGTATGACAGTTGATATTTATCTATTTCGTGCGCGTTAGTGGCCAAGAAGCGGAGTGGGGGGGGGGGGGGGGTGCACCTAACACAGGAATCTCATACTTACAACGTAAATACTGATATAAATATTTTTGATTTTTTTTTCACTTTTTTTAGGACTGCCTAAAGGTAAATTAACAGCCTCCGTGGTGTAATGGTCAACACGCTATAGTCCGCCAATCCAGAGATTCTGGGTTCGATACCCAACCTGTGAAAGTTGGAAAATGGCCTTTAGTAGTCCTGGGTCTTGGGTACTTAATGAATTATATATAAAATTTTGGATCTTACGGCTCTAAGCACACGAAACCCGAAGTTGCAAGACGCAAATGCTACTTTTAGCGTGACGGTGGGCGAGAAGGTGGAAAAAATAATGAAAATAGTGATGGGTTGCTAGCTGCATTGCCTATTAACATGATTAGCATTTACGCCCCTTCCCTCGATTGGCTTCTACTTATCTGCGTGGAAAGAGAAGCAGCTTGTATGTTCTAAGATTTTTCTTTTCTCCCAGACTAGCATGGAAGATAAAGGTAACAGATATCTTTAATTTCTGATTGGTTTTCGGCCAATAACCTCATGTTAAATGCGAACAAGACCCAATGCATTCGATTCTCTCTTTCTCATGTGAATCAAGCCTGCGTTGACATACTAATTAATGGTCAGAAACTCGATCTGGTTGAAAGTACTACCTTTTTAGGAATCACAATTGATTCGAAACTTCAATGGGGCGCTCATATAACTAAACTTTCTAATAGGCTTAGCTCTGCGGCTTACACTGTTAGGAGAATAAGACAATTGACAGATGTAGCAACTGCTAGACAAGTGTACTTTAGTTACTTTCACAGTCTAATGTCTTACGGGATACTTCTATGGGGGAGTGCAGCCGACATTCAGACTATTTTTCTTTTACAAAAAAGATCAATTCGTGCTATTTACGGTTTAGGATCGAGAGACTCACTGAGGGAATTATTCAAGGAAATAGGTATACTTACTTTTGCATCACAATTCATATTTGAAAATATAATGTATGTAAGGAAAAATATTTCCTTGTTCAATAAAGTAAGTGATTTTACAGATAGAAATTTACGTAATAAGAATGACTTAGTTAGCCCGTATTACAGGCTGAATACAGTCAGTAAGTCTTTTATGGGGAAGTGTATACTTTTTTATAATAAATTGTCAGAATCGGTCCTTGATATGCCAGACAGAAAATTCAAAGCTTATGTAAAGAAAGTACTTTGTGAGAAGGCTTATTATAGGACCGATGACTATCTTAAAGACAAAAAGGTCTGGCTTGAGCTTGGCGCGGGTCCCTCTTAAAGGTTTGTATACTTAGACATGTCATAATTTAGGTACATTGGTACATACTAAATTTACAAATTGACATTATTTTAAATTTCGTAATTCTTATAATTCAATTTAATTATGACATAATAAACAATGTAATCTCTGTCCATCTATATAACTAATTTTAAGTTTTTAGTTTGTTAATTGACGTCTTTGGAGAAAACGTGCAGTGCAGTTTGTTGCCGCTTCTTCTGCACTTGCGCCTAGTAAGCGGCGTAAACTTAGCTTTAAGTAACGATTTGACGTCAACATTTGTGCAAAACAAAACAAAGTGACTATTATTAAGAGATATTATAAATATCCTATGATAATAAAGATATTTTGAATTGAATTGAATTGATATGGTGAAAGGCGAGATATGGAGTAAGGATTATTTCTGATGAGGATTTTCTACTCCAAGTCTATTTTAATTTATTGGCATTTACTTGTACTTACATAATACGTTACCGATAGGTGTGTTTATATTTCACCGACCAAAAAAAGCAAAAGTAAAGTAAGCGCCCACGGAAAAAGGAATACGCTTTAATTAAATAAACCAAGAACGTAAACATGTCTCTGCGCGCGCGCTGACAGCCTTTTGTCGTATGTGCGCATGAGTAAATACTGCCAGACCATGTATGATTATTTTCTACGTGTGGTTTTTGGCCTGGAAGGGAAGCGACCTATACCATACTGGGTTTCTTACGGCATATTTTCCCAGCAGTACGCTAGCAGTTCGTAGCTATTGCACTAAAAACAATTTAAAAATGACCTTTAATCATTGATAACTTTATATTTTTCAATAAGTGATATATTTATCCCACAATGTTTTTTTTTTACTTTGACTTTGAGAACATGTCTTCTTGTGCTTGTCTTACAAGACGAAAGGGTCAGCGACAAAAACCGTGGTACAACTGAATTCCCATGGTGGAGAAGGACTGAATGCTGGTGGCGGCTGCCCATCTATGTGCGGACGACGCCTGGGGTTGCTTAACATGCATAAGCGCAAAAAATTACCTGCCGGCCACCACTCGACTTCGAGCTCTTTATTTTTAATATTTTTATCTTTATTTATAAAGAAGCAGTCTTAAGACATGTCAGCTCCATCGAGACAAATACTTTAAGATTCTATAATAATCTTTCTCATGAGGTATATCTTTTTAGGTGACTTATTAACTCATGCAATGCGCACGCGCAATTTTTGCGGGCTTGTAATTGAGCGCGCAGTAAATTATGTGCTGTTAGCCACGACCACACGTGGACGTAGTGGGCGTTTATTTATCTGCCAGTTAATTTGCTTGGTTTAAAGTATTTTATTACGACTTTTTGCCACTAGGGCGGCGCCACTTTGGCATTTACATAATTATAAAAATACACGTCTTTTCTCTAACAGGGTAAACAGACGTTGTCTTTGGGTCTAACGGCTCTAGGCTCAGTCTACCACGTTAGGGATAAAGACGTAATAATATATCTTCATCTGTAAGTGCCAAAGTGGCGCCGCCCTAGTGATAGTGACAGGGTAAAACGCTTTGGCCATTTATAACTCCCGGAGTTTCGAAACTGGTTCTGTACGAGGAAAAAGGGAATCAGAATCATGAAAGATACTAGCGTTATCTTCAAACACACTGGTCACGCCATTAAACGTTCATTCATACTCTTTCACAATATATCCTCCTTAATGTGTTCTTATATTATCATTGTCTCTTCTCTATGGTCTGCTTTTGACATCAAGAAAACCTCAGAAATAATCTCATACCGTTCTCCGCTTTCTTTAACAAAAGACCTAGATCTTACGCGTCACGTTTATAAACAAACGAGTTTGATTTATCATGGCGCTCTACGAAATGTATCTAATCTGTTTTAAAAAAATGCAGTCATCGTCATCATCAGGTCGTTTTTTGTCTCCACTGCAGTAGCGCGACCCTCTCTGGTACAATTAGAGCCATATATTAGTCAGAGGTTTTGGCCCACACTCTCCAAGCTGGCCAGACCGGTTGGATCTCCAACCGGTCTGGCCAGCGTGGAGAGTATCATTGATGTTTATAGGCTTTGTTTAGCTTGTGTTTCCTAAGTCTTCTACGACATTCACGGGAAGACTTGGATTGTCCTATTCTACTCTGTCGGAAACCATACGTTGAAGTGTAGTGCTGCAACCAGAAAGTAGACTTAAGTAATATCAAAATCACAGGTAAGTAGGCCTCCATTTATCACTCACGTATCTACTTTAACGCTTTTCGCAGGTTTGTCTAAGAAGACAAGGACTTCGCTCGCTTCGCGCCTTCATTCAACAATAGTCGTATCTAGGAATATAATTTATTTAACTTGCGTGAGAATCTGTTTTTCCCTCCATGAGTCATGAGAAATTCGATCGTTTATTGATCGTAATGTCGATTTTAAAGCCTTATTAAAGCCATTGTACAGCATTAATAGTTATTTTACTGCCTTGTTAGAATAATAAGGCACTTATGTGTATTTCCTCTCATGTGAGTAAATAAAGGGTAATTTATTATTGCTATGTTTGGTGAAGCATCACGGTGTTTAAGAAGATTTATATACTAACCTGAATCAAAGTTTAAACTTCTAATTATTATATTTTTTAATAAAAACATATATAGATAAACACCCAATACCCAGGATAATTTGAAAAAGGCCATTTTACCACTTGCCCTGGCTATGGGGATCAAACCCAAAACCTCCGGAGTGGCCGACTGGCGTGTTAACCACTACGAGTAAGCCACGGTGGTCACTTTCGTGTGTCCGAATACCAGTTTCCAATTGTTCTCGCCTACAGGTCACATTCCTCAACCGATTCTCGTGAAATTTTGTGAGGAGCAGGTTTAATAATTATGTGGATTTTTTTAACCAATTATTTCAAATTTTTCAAAATGGCCTTTATATGAGGGTTGAAAACGTAAAAATATCATTTTTCATATTTTTTTTGAAAAATATTCTAAAATGTACTAAGATTTTTTATTCCCCTATTAAAACGCAACTTTTTTGTCCGATGAACTATTCCATCTGATAAACATTAAGGGGTCAGTATGTGAGGGGCTATGCTAAGATAGACTTGCGAGGTCTACAGCTTACAGAGCCACTAGTATATTTACTGTGAAAAACCACTTGAAATCCTAGATGTGTGCAATTTTACTAAAAAAAACTAGATTACGTTTGTATGTAAAAGTGTACCTATCATGGTTAACCAATTCATAATAAAATCCAAACGACACCCAAACAAACTCAAAACCTCCACCTTCGCAAACGATCTGCAGTGGGATAGAATGTTTTTCCAACAAAGGACGGTTATGCACTTATCATATGCGAGTGCACGCCGCAATATGCCAAGATAGTGCGGACAGCTTTATGCGACAACGTCACAGAGTAAAAAACCAGATTGGTCAAATCGTTGCTGGAAGCAAAATATATACATTACCAAAACAATTATTGTTTAGGAGTCTCGGAACAGAAATAACGCAGATTTCTTTCTTTTTAATTATTTTATTATTCATAAAAAACTGCGTAACATACAAGTGAATTAAATTTTTGAGGTTACAATATTAAGGATAGAAAAAATATGAAAAACTAAACCAGAAAAGAAAAGTTATTTGGAAATGCTATGGCAACAACGGTTACTCACCATTCTTAACATGTCTCAGCTGCATGTTCTTTTATCCATAAGTTGTTCATCATCATTTCAGCCGCTTATCGTCCACTACTGGACAAGGGCCAATCCCAAGAATTAAAAAATTACTGATCTAGCATTTAATAATAATATCATCCTGCATCCAACGCTTTTTTTATGAAATATATCAGTTACGGACGTAGCAAAAGCTGAACCTATTCATTGGAAAATTTTGGAATTTTTATACACCAAGCTTGTTTTCTTAATTATTATTTCTTAGGGTTCCGTACCCGAAGGGTGCAAACGGGACCCTATTACTGAGACTACGCTGTCTGTCCGTCTGTCTGTCTGTCACAGGGCTCTATCTCTTGAACCGTAATAGCTACACACCTGAAATTTTCACCGATTATGTATTACTGTGGCCGCTATAACAACAAATACAAAAATAAGATAAAGTTAATAATTAAAGGGAGTCGTCATACAAGAAACGTGTTTCTTCAGCGTTTTAAAACATTGTACGGTGGTACGGAACCCTTCATGTACGAGTCCGACTCGCACTTGCCCGTTTATTTAAAAACAGGTCAACCCTAAGTAAAAAACAAACTGTATATAATTTAAGAATTTAAGGAATAAAGAAACTCACTGCAACATAAATTTTATGAAATGACTGTTTCTGTCGGATAAAATTTTGGTACAATTCAAAGGCATTTCTGTACCACTCAATCTTTGCCACAACAAGAAGTGTTCCTTTCTTATTCAGTATCATATTTCGCGGACACCGATTGTTGTCGGCTTAATCCGGACACCCGATTACCGGGAATAAAATCCGGGTCGTGTGTGACTAATGTGTTAGAAAATGTGAACTGTGAGGCTTCAGAAATGTATGACGGAAAATGGCCGAAGAATTAAAAACAATAAAATTAAGAAAATATAGCCTTAAAAACGTAATACTTTAGGTTTAGATCGGAACATTTGGTTGCAGTAACCACAAGTTTCATAAAATATTTTAAGCTCTTCCGTACTTAAGAAAAGCATATAAGGCTCTCGTCACGGTCGTCACCGTTAGATAACAGTCATCAACCTTGAAAGCCAGATTATCTGCCTTAGTAACTTGAAAAATCTTACACCAGAAAATTCATAGGTGCCCATCACACTTGCTGCGTTTTCTCTGTACAGACAGCGATGGCAATTCTTTATCCGGATACCATCCGGAGTTGAGGTCGAAACCTTTGTCTGGCATGCGGCCGGCGCGGTGCCCTGTTTTACATAAAAAGCTTCTAGCTTCTGGATACCATGGGCCAGCAGTTCTTAACTTCTTATAGCCACAGGTACAAATTCAATTACCTTTGCTACATTTTCGATCAAGATATCTATTGTGTACAAAAATACTCATAGCGAGTTCTAATTTTTGGTTACGCCATCTATTATGAAATATTACAAACTACGTAGTTTAAGCACGATTATGTAGAAAAGTCTAGAGTGAGAAATTCTGTAATCACATCATACACCATCAGGTGTAAAGCAGCCTCTTACATCAGGGGAAGCAAACCTTTTTAATTCGCAAGTCTTTCCGACAAAGCGCCCCTGTTCGGCCTCCCTCATTTCACGGTTATTAGTTAAACTTGTTACCTACGCGTAGATATCCATTAAAATGCAAATTTGACACCCCTGAAAATGTTTATATAATATTTTTTTCGTTTATTTTTATGTTTACCGCCGGCTCTGGGCGCTGCGTTATAGTTTTAGTAAATTGTTTTTAGGCTCTTTGTTTTATCAATGTTTCGGTAACTTTGCGAAAATGTAAAGTAGGTACGCAATATAGCATTCTACACCTCTCAACTATTAGACTATAGTGGTTCTGTGAGAGCAGTTGACCTTGCGAGCCCTTATAACCATGCAATAACTGACACCTTCCTCTTTCCCCAGGCTTAGCAAAGCCATTTATGCTTTATTATAATGCAAACACAAGTCCAAAAAGTAATTTGCGCAACAAAATTAAAGAAAAAAGTCCGATTTTAAGGCGTTGTTCACACCAAACGCATAGTCCGCCGCTGACTGTGAGCGTGCTCACTGTCAGTATTGTCGCTATTGTCGGTTCGGTGTGAGCGAGAAGTTAATTATATATAGAAAAGCGATTAACTGCGTAACGCGCGCTCAGGCTCGGCGGCAGACTATACGTTTGGTATAACAACGCCTTAGCGATTCGCGTTCCGTTGGTCTTAGGAGGTCGAATCTGATATCTACGAGTTCGTCTTGTGAAGGCGGAGAGGACTGCATATCTGATTGGTATAGGCACATATAAATTAACCTAAAAAAATTCAAAAATTGAAATCTGTTCGCTATTGCAAACTGTAAGAAGTTTGCTGTCTTCTGCCTCCTCCACTCCCCCCTTTTGAATTTTTTTTTACAACATCTTATGTAGAATGAAGTCCTTAAAGAAGGCCTCTCTTTGATTGAAATCCATCGACAAAATAACGCTAGAGAAAACTTCCCCTCTTTCCCCCCTATTTTACTTCCACTTAAAAATCGCTATAGACTATGCCAATTTTCGTCAAAATCAGTTGAAAAATGCGACCTGTAGGTGAGAACAGACAGACGGACAAAATAATTTTTTGATCAATCGCGAAACTGAGACGCTTCGCTCGCTTGGTCAATCAAGCGGAAACAGACGTAACATTTTCCTCCTCTTTCATAACACAAGAGGAAATAATCACACTTTCCAAAACACTATTCCCAACTTGTCACCACGTTTTACCGGCATACGTCAAACGCCGAGCAAAATTATCGCACCTGGACCGACTTCCGGCGCGGGATTTTTCCATTTCCACCGGAGTGTTCACACTTCCGGCGGGGCGGGGATCAATTTGGGCGATTCTGCTGAAGAAAGTAATCAGGCTGTATTGTGGATTTAATAGATCATGTTAGAGGTGTTTTGTATGACATTAACGCCTTAGGTTTTGTATAAAGCTTTCTGTACATTTCTATGTTTTATCACCTGAGACATTCATGTGTGCAAATATACCAACCCTCTTATTCATAAAAAATGTACCCTCTTAAATCAGTCATATATTAGGTATGCTTCCGATTTAAAAAGTGCAGACTTTTGTGTTCAATTGACAGAAAAACAGTAATCTTTAAATAAGTAGCGTTATTTCTGAAGGCTCGTGAATCTGTTGGTCCTGTCATCATTGTAGGCAGTCTTCAAGTTGTGTGAGATGGCTTAGGCTTGAAAACTCTGACACCAGTGATGGCCACGTCTTATACACACGAAAAACAAAGAAACATTTACTTAAAAAGTAACTTAAAAACAAGTAACTTAAAAAGGTTAAAGTCATTCAAAGGGCTATAGTTATGGTTATCCATAACTATAGCCCTTTGAATGACTTTAACATTTTTAAGTGTCTTAATTAGTTATGTGCCGCTGGAAATATTCCAAATTTACGGGTATTTTTCCATAGGTATTTTACCCAAAAATTTCCATTTTGGAATTATTTCCGGGAAAGTTTACGGGAATATTCCCAAAGTTTTAGGGGACGGTACATCACTAGTCTTAATTTCCTCTTGCTACTACGTAGTTACTTGTTTGTAGTTCTACTACATTACAGAGATTTGGTTAGCAATTTTTTTGTTACACTTGTGTTTTTTTGATATCATATTACTCACTGATCAATAATGCCTGCGTGGTCAAACAGGCAAATAACATTTTCAAAAATCCTATTTAATTTATTTATTTATTTATTAAAACTTTATTGATCTACAATAATAATTGTGTACGATTGGCGGACTTAACGCTAATAGCGTTCTCTTCCAGTCAACCATAGGGAAAAACAGATAAAATCAGTTGCGGCGCAAAAATAAATATTATAAAGTATTACAATTAATTTATGAATATACTGATACGATGTAACATAAATCAATTTAATCAAGGTAATCAGCAATTTACATGCCGAATTTCACCCCAATTTGTCTTAACAAAACGGCTGACCGTTTTGACGTGAACAACTAACATCCATACATACAGACTCCATACAAACTTTCACAATTATAAGTTTAAATAGGATCCTATCTAAAGATACATATTCTTTATATTTATACTACGTATATAATATGTTTATACTACGTATAACATTATACACCAGGTATGTAAAACCAAGATAATATCACTAAGAAAACAAAACGATGTCAAATAACAAACTACATAAAACTAGACCAGTAAAACGTCCTGTTTATAAGTTCTAAAGCAGACGCAGTTCCACAGACATTTCAAGAAATTGACCACAAACATTCAGATGTCTACAAACGCTACAATACCACATTGTGCACTAACTTAATCTGTTACCCAGACGTGCATTTCAATTGCATCTCTGATGCATTGGAAATAGAGTGGAAAATAAGATTAAAACCTCCGCCTACGCGGTGCCGTTTGGGCTATTTTTAGGTAAGTTTAAATCTGTTTGTTATTCTTTGATATTACGAAGAATATGGGCAGTAGCAACTATTCATGTGACCTTACTTAGCTTAGCAACAATACATTTTTAGACGATGTTACCTCACTATATATAGGTGCATTTATTTGCTGTACCATAATCTTACTCTACATCACTAAATCCGAACTTAGTGATGTAGAGAAACATAAGGGTATCTCTTTCGTACTTGCTAAACCTACTGGCAGTGACTTCATTTCTTTACGTGCAACCTTTTTATCTCACTTGACAGTTTCCCTTTACACCTGATTTGAAAGGCTTAACTTACTTATTTTCGAGTGGATTAAAAAAAAGCAGTTATAGATTATGTTGCTCTTTGATATAATTATAAAAAAAATGAGTCACCGAATTGGCCTAAGATATTTCTTTACCAACCTAGCTATAAGCACATAATAGAGACTAATACTCACGTATAGAAGTATCACTCAACAAAGAAATTCAAAGAAATATCTACTCAATGAGGTTGGCGATATGGTTTAATTTAGATCACGTCAGAACTCAGCACTTTTTCGTTTACATACCTAGACATCCATTGCAGGCCAATTTCATTCTTATTACTCTGGACATACGATTCCTATAACTGAATTTACCACCCCGAGGGCCGGCAGCGCGCATAGTAATAATGTAGGTACATTTTTGATACATAAAAGGGGAGTGGCACAGGCCTGCTATAAGTATCAGTCCCTCCCAATGAAGAGAGACTTGTACGAAGTCGTTGCTTAGAGCACGCTCCCATACCATTTAGTTACCTACACTTTCCTTACTCGCCTTTTACGAAACTCGTGGGAGAGAAAACTACGACATTTATAAGCCCTTTAGACTTCACAAATGAAGTTAATCCCCGATGACATACACGTGGACTCAGCATATTAATGGACTAATAAATCCCCCCTTTTCGTCCAATCCCAACTCTTTGTGGCTATTTTAGTTTCTTGTCTTGTGATATTTATAACGGAATTTGTGGATTCTGTTCCGCGGTACGGATTTGTTAAAGCAGGAAGTCTCCGATTTTAGTAATTTATACGTATCTGTTTGGGCAGCGTTCGGGAAGTTACGCAGTGTCTTCTCGTTCAACATACCTTAGTGTCTCAAGGCTAAAGTGTATATTCAATGTATGTTACCAGTGATGACTTATGGCTCTGAAACGTGGTCCCTTACTATGGGTCTCATAAGAAGGCCTAAAGTAGCTTAACGCGTTATGGAGAGGGCTGCCCGGTTTTTCTCTACGTGTTCGAATCAGAAATGAAGAAATTCTTACGAGAACAAAAGTCATTCTCGAATGGCAACCACGTACTGGAAAGCGAAGCGTAGGACACCCACCCATTAGGTGGTCAGACAGCTTGACCAAGGCTGAGCAAAACTCGAATGCAGGCCGTTTTAGATCAGTTATTTTGGAAATCCTATGTCCACCAGAGGACGTTACACGGCTGCAATTATGACGTATCTTTTTCAAATTAGGCTTGCACGCGACACCATCCGTATATCCTTTTGGATACACGTGGACTTGCGATAATTCAATGAGATAGGAAGTTTAACAGAAGAGAGAATGGTCGCAAAAGTGAAAAGTCTTACTGGTGTAAATAGCAACTCGTCACAAAATCAACTCGTCTAAGTTATAATTAGACTAAAATGCTATATTTTCTAAATTGCAGCTACATCTAGCAAAGCAGTGATAACAATTGAAACAATCAGACCAAAAGTACTTTAAAAACGTACTTAAAAATAAACCGTAAACCGTCAAGATAAAAATACATGTTGAATATAAGTAACGAAATATTTAATGCATGTTAATTTGAATAAGCGTAATGAGTAAAAAACTTTCCAAACACGGATATTGAATAAAGTCTTCACCGCGACGTCTCAATCAACTAATAAAACCTTGTATGTTTGTGTATCAGTCCGACAGGTTTATTTCCGTAAAAAAAATAAACGGGACCGTGTGGTTGATTTTACACCCGTGCGCTTTCGGTTGTCGCACCTTACTAAATAAAAACTAAATATGTAGTATATTGAGGTGAAATCCGCCAATTCACCATAATTACCCGAGCAAAGCGAGCGAAGCGTCTCAGTTTTGAGATTGGTCAAAAATGCTTTTTTCCGTCTGGCTGTTGAGCACACAGGTCGCATTTTTTAATTTAAAAAAAAATTACAAACTATATATGTAAAACAATAAGGAAAACATAGTACTTAGGTGCTACTTATTTCTAAAGAAATTTCTTCCAGTAGACCCGCAAGAGGGAATGGGAAGAAAGAGGTAATTGGCGCATACCTACAATACAAAACTAAATAAATAAATAGACAATATACATACCTATATAAACATACATAAATATACTTACGTAAATACATAAACAAATACATATTCATAAAGCATATGTATGTATAATAAATACATATGTTAATATTTCTAAATATATTAGGATGATAAATACAAATAGTGATCTTTTACTCGTATTTTATTATGTATATATCGCAGTTGAATGGTATAATCCGCTCATTCACTAAACCTCTAGCTGTTTCGCATTACAGCTCGGTTTTGTAAAACAGCGAACCCTAATACGTGGAATGGAATGAACGACTTGTATTCATCCATGCGGCTAGAGAAGTTGTTGAACAATTATATGTAAAGAAATTATATACAATTTAGAATGCCTACGAAGTGGCAATGGCGAGCGAGCGAAGCGAGTGTGCCGCGGTAGCGGCCGGCGAGTGCTAGGAATGTTCTATTCATTTTACTAGGTTAGGGCAAACCTATAGGTTAGGTTAGGTTCGAACTGTGTCTAACACACGCACGAGCCGAGCGAGGGAAGCGAGCGCGCCGCGGCAGAGCGGCCGGCGAGTGCTAGAAAAGTTCTATCCATTTTACTAGGTACATTTTACTATATAGGTTTACCCTAACCTAGTAAAATGGATAGAACTTCTCTAGCCACATGGATGAATACAAGTCGTTCATTCCATTCCGCGTATTAGGGTTCGCTGTTTTACAAAACCGAGCTGTAATGCCAACCAGCTAGAGGTTTAGTGAATTAGCGGATTATACCATTTAACTGCGACATATATACTCGTATGTAATCGATTTTGTCGAAAATTGGCACTAAAGTTCCTCGATTTATTTTATTCTTTTAATCGATCAAGATTATTATTTATTGACGGATTTCAATTAAATATGAAAGGCACTTAAGTTTTGAATGCTAATAAAAGCTTTTGGCTGTAAAGGGCGAGATCCAAAGCTGAACGGGTGCAACAAACCATGTGGTGGGATAACGACCGGCTATGTCCACTTTTGGATTTCATTTCTGGTGGTCCGTGTGAAGAAAACGGGATCGGATTAACAGAATTGACATTTATTATTGAGACATCTCAATCATCGATTTTATATTACGATGGCTGGAAAGGGACAATCACAGAAAGATAGTACCTTGTTCGGAAAACGTCGATCGTAGTAATTGGTTCCGATACGAGAAGCTGTATGACCACGAGTAAAGTAACTCGTGTCTTAATAGCTAGGAAACGGGATAAAGTTTGAGCAATAAGGATGTGGACTAAAAATATTTTAGCTTATCAAGTAGATTATAATAATATTGCATTGTCATCTGATTTACATTAGCGTTTAAAAATTCAATTAGAAATCGGGAAGTGGCTAAAAATTTGATCCAAAAAACAAATACCAACAAACAGGGCAAGCTAAATAAAAGCTTGTAAAACGGAATTAAAATAGTGATGGATTGCTAGCCGCTTCGCCTATAAATATGATTCGGATATCCGCCCATTTTCTCTATTAAATCTCTCCTTCATCTAAGTGTCGCGTTCCCGGTTGCATTTTCAGCTGTGCTGCTTCGGAGCCCGGGGTGCGCTTTCCTGCTTTTTCTTTTCCAAATATAACGTGGAGGACGAGCATGGCCCGAGCAATGAAAAATAAAAATCTTGATGCACTGACAACCCAGAATAGAACAACATGACGAAGAAGAATTAGGAGAACCGACCCCACCTAAAGTGGGAAAAGGGAAAGATGAAGAAGAATAAATATAACATGCATGTTAATGGTCACCCAAGGATGCCAAAGACCTTGCGAAGTGAAGAAGAAATAGCCGAACCTGCCTGACCTCAACCCTCTTTGGGAATGTATTTGTGCAAAAAGTTTTAGAACCGGCCGCCGTCTGACGTTAACCCTCCTTGGGAATGCAATTGTAGCACGAGATGTTTGTGCTCAAGTCCTTTAGTCGCCTCTTACGACATCCACAGGAAGAGATGGAGTGGCCCTATTCTAACCCGGAACTACACGGGGGAATAACTCTCTTTTAAATATAATGAATATCCTGACCTAAAGTAACAATGAAGTGGAGTTCCCATCGCCCGTGCAGTGATAAAGTGTACGGTAAAGTTTTTATTACTGCAAGAAACTGATTCTGTTGACCTAAGAACTAGTTGTAAGAGAGTGCTGTTTTAGTTATTACATTTGAATACTTGTTATGAAGTAACTAAGTACGTATCTATCTACATTTATGAGATAGGCTCTTGTCTGTGTAATTGTATGGAAAGAGACGCACACATTGACGTTTTTTGGTAGGATTAATGGAATGGTGTGCCATTGCCTTTCTATTTCGCACACTAGTACACTTAAGAGCGCTACTATCAGGGTAGTACACCCTGATAGTACTTAGAGCGATCTTTAGTATTATTAATATAAATGAAATACTCACTTTGAAATAAAATCACAGCAAAGTTCAGAACTAACTCTAGTCATATATGTTTTAAAAACACGACTGCTTAAAATTTTCTGCGAATTATACTAAAACGGCTAGTATTCAATTGAAATACAATACATTAGCCCCTGTTACTTTGGATTATAATTGTATTTAACAAGGCAATCATCATATGTTTTATTTTTTTAATAACTCTTAAATATTCTTTGAAAAACGAAAAAAACCTCAAAAACCAGAAACGCATAAACCAGCTTTATTGACCCGCCGCGTTTCTTACGTCCCCGCATGGCTCGCTGTCTAGCTTTGGCTAGAGCTATGTGCGTGGAAGCGGGAGTAAAATTTAGATTATCAGCATCAGGCGCCCACTTAAGAGTCACTAGCATTTGTCACGATGTTTTCCTCCAACGGAAGTAAGTGTTGTTAGTTGAAACATGGCGGGTAGAGCATGGGAAAAACTACGAAAACAAAAATAATGATTTGCATTAACAATAAATAAACAAATGATATACTCGACTAGCAATAAACAACGATAAAAACATAGCTAGGCGTTTTTATAGCCCGAGATAAGTCGAAGTTTATTGTCGCAGTTGTTTCCTTCAATAAATATAAATCAAATTGGGAATGAAGTTTACAATGGTCAGGATGCACTGCAATAAGATTCCAATTCACGACTTCATTCTTAACTCCCGACGAAAAGAGGGGTGTTATGTTGTTAGGTTGATGTGTCTATGTATTCGTGTGAATAAACTGATTAAATCGATGCGGTTTTTTAATCAAAAGTCTTGTCAATTCTTATCTATGTTTGATGAAAATCGGTTCAGCCGTTGATAAGTAAATGGGGGTGAACGCCACTAAAAGTGGTCTTTGAGTTTGTACTCTTATGTATTCTGTGCTTTGGGTCTTGCGGCCCTGAGCTCTATCTGCTGTAAGCCGCAAGACCCAAAATAATCTGTCTGCCCAATTAGGGATAAAGACGTCATAGGGATACATACGTATGTATGTATGTATGTGTAAGGATAGATGGGTAAAATTTAGTATAGCGTAGCTTCGGGGACTAAAATTGTGTTTTATTCCTGATATATTTGCGTAATTAAAACCCTTGGGCGACTAAAATTTGGGAGAGATGTAAAATTTTATACTACACCTCGGGCAATATTAAGGACCCCCAAATCAAATATTTAGGCAGTTCTTTAATAATTAAGACTTCCTCAGTGTATATTCTACTATTACTTCCTCCCGGGATTAAAATTAGTGTTTTACGCCCGCTACGCGAAATAAGTTAAATTAGTACACACCTCGGCAGGTGATGAGAAAAGCTTCTGAAAACATATATATGATATTATATATATAGACGTTTGACGATTGCTATCTAATGATGACAGTCAGAATCTTGCCTTCTGAAATTGAGATGTTTTATTACATTTTTCATTAACCCAAGTTTTGACTGCGCACAGAGTGTTCTCAAATTGGCCATTGAGCTCCTGTGAAATAAATTAACTTATTTTGTTTTCATTTTTTTTTAGGTAATTTGCTGATACCATTTCACTTCGAGGGCACACACACGATTTTTCAAAGGTAAATATCGTAACAAAAATTAATGTATATAAAACAAAATGTAAGTAAGTACTTAAGTTTTTTTTTGAGACAAAAATATATTATACAGGTGGTACGGAACAGATAAATAATTAATCCTTACAATATGTAATTGTGTATAATATAATATTGAACAGCTACTTACGAAAAAAGAATATATTTTTTTGATGATATTGATCTCTCATAAGTACTCATAACATAATAAACTATATTATTTCATATTTCATTTATTTACCATTTGTAAACAATATACACATTCACTGTCATGCACTTTACAATTAGTGTTCTTAAAACTATTTACAAAATTACCTTCTTAGGCATTGGGAATTGATTTTAAACAACATTACAATTCATAAAATTCCAAAAATTATTAACTGGGATATCATAATTAATATTAAATATAGATAATTTTAATATAATTTAAATTAGGTATATAAATGTCGTTAAAATGTCCTTAATTACTAAAGTTTAAAAAAAAGTAAATTATGATAACGACAATATTAAATAGTTGCGTAATTATTATTTACTATATCTGTAATTATTAGAATGTGTATTCATTATTTCCAGAAATTATTTGAAGTTGTATTGATCATAGCGTCACTGCCACTTTTACCGGCTGTGGTGTGACTAATACGATTCATTCAATCAAACTGTTCTTAAGTGAAGTAGGAACTTCACTTGTGTACAGTTTGATTAAACACACGCGCAGTCGTTATTCCTGACAGGAGAACGGTCGCATATTCTATAAATGTGAAAGAGTCAAACACTGTAATAAGCGATAATAAAACAAGGGCATTATTTATTGATCTACCCCGAGCTTCGATATTTTAAGACCGTAAAAATTAGCTATTCGACGTATCGAAATTCTATAAATTAAAATATTATGTACTTTTTACCCGATGCGCCAGAAGGAAGGTTATGCTTTTTAACATGTATCAATTTCACTTTTTAAAATTACTAATTAAAGAAAGAAGTATTAGGTATAATGTAAAATATAGCAGTAATGTTCACTAATTTGACCACACAAATGCCTAACCTCATAAATTCATCATTACCCATAACCATACCCCATACATTACTTGCATTTACCGTGATTCATTGTTAACTAATGGATCCTTGGTGATGACTTGTGCTAATTCTAAATTATTCACACCTTGTCCCATAACTTGGCCTGAATTAGAGTATCGTGGTCAAGTCCCAGGTATCATATATTATATATTATATATATTAGTTATCATTACATTTATATTTTCCTAGTTAGAAACAATATTACTAAAGCGTTATTTAGATTAATCTGTTTGTGGTAACTGCGATGACTTGTTTAACTTTAAATGTGGCCCGGATATTTATACGTTCTAAAAATAATATGTAAAATTGTGGACGGTTTTATATAATTATTATATACGTCCTTAAAATGTATAATTGTATTAAGAATTTGATTAAGTACCTAATTATGATATCAACTATGACTACGACAAATATTTTTCTTAAAATTGTTGGATCTAATGAAATTGTAGGTACTTAATGTATGCAATCCTAAAATTCGTGAATGGGACTATACACTGAGTTGGTTTATAAAAATGTTAATGTTTCAGGCCAGGTTGTAAATAAATTAACTCTTAGGTCAAAGGATCCAGAACTAATAAGTTATTGTATCGAAGTGACCCCATGAAAGCCATTGTGACTAAATAGTGTGGTAATTTCGGAAATGATTGTAAATGAAGGAAATTTATGCAAGTTGATGATGGCCTCCGTTCTAAATAGAACTTCCTGCAGTTAAACTGATAATGATATTTATACGTTTGTTGAGGAAAAATAAATATATTTTAATAAATTTCCACGCAATATTTTTATAAATAACTTAAATTACTCAAACTGACTGTAATTTAGTATTTCACGACCTCCGTGGCGTAATGGTTAACACGCTAGACCGCTAATCCGGAGGTCCTGGGTTCGATTCCCAGCCAGTGCAAGTTGGAAAATGGCCTCAAATTGTCCTGAGTCTTGGGTGTTTATCTATATATGTATTTATCATAAAATATAGTATCGTTGAGTTAGTATCCCATAACACAAGTTTAAAAAACTTACTTTGGGGCTAGCTTAATCAGTGTGATTTGTCCTTATATATTTATTTATTTTTTACTGTTATTTAGCTTTTCTGCTTCATTCTCATATCTGGTTGCATCCTTAGCTGACCTTTAGAGCACGCGTTTTGCTTTTTGGCTTTTTCTTTTCGACATCTTTATATAATGAGAACAAAATGTATTAAAAAGGTACACAAAAAATTTGAAAAGGAACGTGTGCATGCACATCACATACTCATTCTGATTACATACATTGATTAAATTAAATTTATAAATGACTTTAAAAAGAAAAAATAACTGTTACGGTGATGTTCTATCCATTTGTAGTGATTATAGAGTTGTGAAAATTAGGATAGAATCACTCGAATCAGTAGTTTCTTGTGTAAATGAACATGAATAAATAATTGTCAAAATACCTACATGCAAAGAGCAACTCTGTAGTTTAGCTTACCAAGTATGAACGCATCTTTTATTTGTTTAAAATATAACGGAACGCAGTGGATGGATGACAGAGAAGTATGTGTGTGCGAGTGAAAAAGAAGATATGTACATGGAGCTAATGGTGGTTACGACGAACGTTGTCTGTATAATTTTATTTTCGGTTTGCAAGTAATAAATAGTTTTTTGATATATTCTGCTTGTTTATTTTGCCATACAATTCCACATAAATAAATAGTTTTCTCCCGTACAGTACGAACATGCCCGATCTTACAAGTATTCAATACAGGCAGCGTAGGCGTTAAACACAATGTGCGGTCTTTTTGGTCACTAAGTTTATCCTAACAAAATCCAAACAACAATAATACGTATTCCTTACACCATAAAGTCCACAGTAAATTCCATCATTAAATTTCTCTAACTTTAAATCACTAAATTTTGGAATTTAATACAACTTATATTGAATCTATTTTTGCATGAGTTCCACAAGATTTGCCATTAAAATAATAACAGTCCTGATTTTTGCAATTTCTCATATAGCTCTTAGGTATATTTTATTGTGTTCAAATATGGCTACCGTTTCTTTTTGTTTGATAACCTTTCTCTTAGAAACCGGGACAGTATTTTGTTGCGATATTTATTTCCTGGAATAAATTCGTTTACAGATTAACCAACTTCAAAAAAGGAGGAGGTTATTAATTCAACCCATATTTTATATATTTTTTTGTATGTATGTTACGTGATATCTTCGCCAATTGTGACCTGATTTTAATTATTCTTTTTTTATTGGAAATTATTTACTGCCAATTCAGTATTATTTTCATAAAGAACTTTGGAGATATGAAAGAAACTCCTCAAAGAAAATGAAGTCGTTTGTTTTATTGGTAAATAATTTATTCTATTTCCAGAATCAAAATAAGCAAAAATATGTTTTCATACTTCAATTACAACAAACTGCGCGTTATGCAACTATAAACTATTTATTTATAGTTAAATTGTAACTTTAAGTTTAAAAAAATAGGGACAAATTACACTGATTGAGCTAGCCCCAAAGTAAGTTTAAACTTGTGGATTGGGATACTAACTCAACGATACTATATTTTATGATAAATACTTATATAAATAAACACCCAAGACCCAACACAATTTGTAAAAGGCCATTTGAAAACTTTCTTTGGCTGGGGAACCCATAACCTCCGGATTGGCGGACTAGCGTATTAACACAGAATAAATCATTAAGCCACGGAGGTCTTCATAATAATAATGATAAGTTTTAATTTCAGTTCATAATACTCGTATATAAATCCTCTTTGGTCTACTTTATCAACCGTTTTTTATGGTTTTATCATCGAATTAAAAAAAAATTGTAAACATCAAACAGAACGATGAAATCATTTTATCATCGCCATTGAGTAACAAACAATGTGTGATTTGATTACATCTGATCAAAGGCCGCCATAAAAAAATGAAAACATCACACTACTAACCCGATTATCTAAAAAAAGAAACAATGACCCCACTTCAAAACCCGATAAGTAATCGATAACTGGATCGAACCAGTTCGGTTGCAAGGACAATGCTCCCGATGCTTTGTGCCGAGTCATCCGCACAGGTGATCGTGCTGCGTTTGAATGAAGTGGTGGCAAATGATTTGTTACGTCACTTTTTTTAATGTCATCATAGAGCACACGGTGGTCGTCCAGTTTTTGATGTGTATCATCTTTCCTCTTGCTTTCTTGCAATCTGTAGAGCAAGGGAAGCGGCCTTATAGCGCAGCAATCTCTTCCGGACAACCTAAAGGTATGTCTTCCCTTTATCCGGATGTTGAATAATATAAAAACATCCAAAAATATCCTATAGAGTCTGTAAGTAATCCAGATAAATAAATAGCTTTAAATTTATGTGCTAAATGGCACGAGTATGTATGGTACATGAAAACCTTCCAGGAAATATTTCACCTCTATATAAACACATTTAGTATAGTTAACAAAGAATCAATCTACACTAATATTATAAAGAGGAAAGATTTGTACCTATTTTTGTATGTTTGTATGTTTGTAATGAATAGGCTCAAAAAGTGATGGGCCGATTTAAAAAATTCTTTCACCGTTGGAAAGCTACACTATCCCCGAGTGACATAGGCTATGTGTGTACCACGGGCGAAGCCGGGGTGGACTGCTAGTAATGTATATAATCAAAATATTTAAACGTTAATTTCTGTTTTATGCTACTAATATACCCAATACCCTTACTAAGCTGAGTAACAAGTAGTGTAAACGGGGCACCGCACTATGCACTATGATTATTGACAGTCGGCTATGATTGTGCGTTATTGTGAAGTCAACAAACATGATTTGTGAGGGATCGGTGCCACCCTATGCTAGATTACGCGTGTGGAGTTAAGTTACGACCAAACATTATAATACAAAGATACATTCACGGTAAGATTTTTATTTAGTGCACAAATATTAATAACATCACATTCAATCCATTACATTATGTTTAAAACTGTTTAAAGACAAAAAAAATCTAAATTTCCATACATACAAACAAAATAAATAGGTAACAATACTTTATATTTTAAATTCGTATTTACTGGATAGGTATTACGTATCTACTAAAATTATAAACATGGTCTTTGGCACTTGATATTATGTTTATAACCTGTCCCACTTATGTACGTACACTTATGTAGATGCAAAAATAACTGATTGGGACAAACTGTAAAATTAATATAGAAAACACCAAAAGCATTTTCAGTCGTCTTTAAGTACCGTAAGGATTGATTATTATTTATCAGTCGCTTATTAATACTATTAGAAAAAATACATAGGTGAATAAAATTATAAAACAGAGAATCAACGAATGAGAGAAAACTTGTATAATGTGCTTTCTGAAGCACATACCATCTACACTATCTACACTAATATTATAAAGAGGAAAGATTTGTACCTATTTTTGTATGTTTGTAATGAATAGGCTCAAAAAGTACTGGGCCGATTTAAAAAATTCTTTCACCGTTGGAAAGCTACACTATTCCCGAGTGACATAGGCTATGTGTGTACCACGGGCGAAGCCGGGGTGGACTGCTAGTGTTAAATATATTGACGCCCAAGTCCAAGTCAGTCAAGCAATGACTCCCATGCTTTCATATTATTTAGTCTACTCTTCAGTCATACATTAAACTTTCAAAAACGCATGCATATTTGTCGAAGTGAGTCTAATTTGATCAGACGAGCATACAAAAGAAATAATTTATAACAAAGGTGTATCGTGGTGTTTTGGATTACGGTGAGTGGGTCCGTGAGAATTCTAAGTCGGATTCTTGGCGGATTGAGTTACATATCAAAATTTTGTTAAGGCGAAGTATTTATTGACTTTGAAATTTTAAATTGTTGATATGAATATAGCAAGAAAGGTTTTGTTTAGTTTTTACCCGACTGCGTCAGAAGGAGGGTTATGTTTTTCGAGTGTATGTATGTTAGATTTGTCGTTAGATTTGTCCTGACTCTGAGCGTGACACTGGGTATATCAAAAATTTAAATGATCCAAAATGGCGGATTTTCGCGCCAAATTATTTTTTTTTCAAAACCTTTCTTGTGGGGTACCAAATAAAAAGATGAACAAGGATTACAAAAATATATACAACTTATATGTAAGCAGTCGGGTTTTTTGTTTTTTTTAATAATTACTTGTTATTCTTAATAGTGCCAGCCAGTCGCGATAAAATATCTTTTTTGTCAATTTAAAAATATATTTTTCTGCTTTTTATTTATCATAGTTAGTTAAATGATAAATACCTGAAATAAACATGAAATGTAACTGTAAAAATAGTTCATTTATAAATATGCCTAAAATACAATAATACACTAAGTACATATTCACTACGAGTAGGTCTTTTATTGTAAGATTTTATTTTGATGATAATATTTTTAGAAATCAAAGGATATCCTTTTTTTTAGCAAATAAATAAATTGTTTTTAATAAAAACAAAATTTTACCAACATATCGTGGAATTAACACTTTAATTTTGAATAAATAGGTATATTAGAACATTTCAGTTACAAACAGTTAAAAAAAACACCTTTCGAAAAAAGGACAGAACCTCCTCTTAACTGGAGGTCAAAAGCCCGTAAGTAATCGATCCGTACTTTTGTAAAGAATATTTGTGGTTTCCGAGTCGCCCGGGCCTTGTTACACAAACCGCGATCTGTCACTGATAGAGATCAAGGTTCAGTTCCG
Source organism: Acrobasis repandana (assembly GCA_963576875.1). Classification (NCBI taxonomy): domain Eukaryota; kingdom Metazoa; phylum Arthropoda; class Insecta; order Lepidoptera; family Pyralidae; genus Acrobasis; species Acrobasis repandana. Next base: position 22,479,906 of record OY756218.1, on the reverse strand, counting down.
ATGATTCAATTTTATGGACTTTTGGACTTGTTCGTCATTATTCTTGATACTGTTAAGGCGACGTGGGTTCACAATTTGCAATACTGTGCGTGTTATTGAAAAACCACTGTTATTAAACTACTACAGTTTATTCCACAAAAAATTACATAAAAATCTTAAGGATTTTCTACAGACACCTACAATAGCCAAAACACGATTGAGCATTTTTGGCTCGATAGAAAAAAAATCACAAACATACCTCTAATTTGCCTAAATTTGCCTTTATAATACATATTACTTTTTTATACAATAACTTTTTTATATGAAAATTATACCAAAAAATGTATTATCTAAATATCTATCCGATTTGGCTACAAAAAAAATTATAAATATAATATAAAAAAAAAAAAAAAACACTGCGAAATATCGTCGAGCACGGCTCCGGGCCTTTCTTCTCTTTCGACAAATATTTAACTGTGTTTTATTTATTATTTTTTTTTTTTTTTTATATAATTTTTTTTGTAGCCAAAACGGATAGATATTTAGATAATACATTTTCTGGTATAATTTTGATATAAAAAGGTGATTGTATAAAATAGTGATATGTATTTTAAAGGCAAATTTAGAGGTATGTTTGTGATTTTTTTCTATCGAGCCAAAAATGTTCAATCGTATTTTGGCTATTGTGGGTGTCTGTAGAAAATCCTTAAGATTTTTATGTAATTTTTTTGAGGAATAAACTCTAGTAGTTTAATAACAGTGATTTTTCAAAAACACGCACGGTATTGCAAATTGTGAACCCACGTCGCCTTAAGAGCTCGCTTTGCTAGTTTTCAAAAATAATGTAATCCCAACTTCCCAACTAATATTATAAATGCGAAAGTGAGTTTGTATATTTGTTTGTTTGTTATTTCTTCACGCTTTATCTACTAAACCAATCTTCTTGAAAATTCGCATACACATAGTTAGGAGTACAGAGAAGGACATAGGGTACCTTTCGTCACGGAAAAAAGTAATGTTCCCGTGGGATATGGGATTCGCGAGTGAAGCCGTGGGCAAAAGCCCACGGCTATGTTATGTAATAATAGTTATGTAATAATGAAAAGAAGATAAGGAAGATACTTGATTATCTTTTCCATCTATAACACTTACTATCACACTAAACATTAAACGTGACCTATGGGTCCTATTACCTTAGGCGAATACACTCCGTAAGGTATAGGGACGTAAATTGTTTGTATGTATGATCAAATTAACACTTACATACATACATTGAAAATTTTTGACTTTATTGTAATTAACACTATTTTTATATAATTATTTTAGTGTATGTTTATATAATTTTAAATGTATGTTTATGGTATGACAATTTTAAGAGTTGTTTAACATACGGATGCTATTGGTTGATATAAACTGTTAATCTGTGTGTAATTTATATAAATAAACAATACACTATTACGTCTTTTTCCCTAACAAGGCAGACAGAGCTTAGGGCAGCAAGGCCCAGGCCACTTTTAGCGTGATGGTGGGCATGAAGGTGGAAAAAGGAAATCATAATCTTAAGCGATGGACTTCAGATCATCACACCACCTTGTCCTTGGGCGACCTCTTTTACTTCTAATTACAAGCTTTTATTTGGTTTTATCTGTCCCGTTGTCTGTGTTCAGAATCAAATCTTGCAAGCTAAATAGACCCATTTTCCATTATTTGATTGAGTTGAAACTTCACATACTTATGTAAGTTGGGTGAAAATGCAATACCTGATCCCATGATAAAGCCGGAAGGTGGTCATGGCATCTCTGTGATAGAACAACAACAACCCGAGGCCACACCGGGCCACCAAGCTCCTCGCTCCTCCTACTTGGAAGTCAGATTGATCTACAATGGCGGGGCGAGGATCGAATCAGGGACCTTACATCATCATCATCATCAGATCCTTTTTAGTATTCACTGCTGGAGCACGACCCTCTCTGTAATACCAGTGCCATACTCGTATATCAGTCAGAAGATTTGGCCTACACTCTCCACGCTTGCCAGATGGGCGAGGTCTCATTGATGTTTATAAGCTTTGTTTAGCTTGTTATTCCAAAGTCGCCTTCTACGACACGGAAAGACTTGAAGTGGTCCTATTCTACTCTGCCGGGAACCACCCAGCATAAAATTACCTTTCATATTTATCAGTAAACAAAAGTTACACAAAGTAACAGTCGTAACTCCAACTATCCAATTATGAAGTCATAAACCGTCAATCCGCACGGCTCGGCGATTTTTCGCATTACTCCAATACAATCGCGATTTTATCGCCCCCATAAAAATATCATTTGTAACGCGTGCCTGTGCTCTACGTGATAATTCAGATATTTTATGACCTGTCCTGTTGAGATGTACCTCTTGCTGATATTTTTATTTTGATCAGCAATCGACAGAGTATGGTTACTATACATTTTGCCCGAAGTACGGCAAGCCAAAAAGGTTATGATTTTACCGGTTTATGTATGAAGATGTCAAGGATTTATCCTTCAAATTAAGGCGGGATATATATTTACAACTACATATTTTAAAGTGTTATATTTTTTACAACGACTTGTGGTTTCCGGCAGAGTAGAATAGAATCACTACAAGTCATCCTGTGGATGTTGTAGAAGGCGACTTAGGAAATACAAGCTTATCAAAGCTTGGTCATCTTATACCTCTCCAACCCGTCTGGCCAGCGTGGAGAGTGTAGGCCAAATCCTCTGGCTGCTCTGGCCAAGTATGTCTCTGGCAGTACAGAGAGGCTCATGCTCCTGCTGTGGAGACTAGAAAGACCTGATGATAATAATTCATTCCATAACCCATAAACCTTTCCCTTTTCTTGCAATACGAGTAGATCCTTCTCCTGCCGAAACTTGTTCAAGGGTATATCTTCCTTTGATATATTTATGAATGGGTTTTAGCGGGAGCGCCACATACAGAACAGAAAAAAATAGTTTTTTCTACATTATATCAACTTCTCCAAAGGGCCTCTACGTGTTGGATCTGTATCCCCACGCAAGCCTCCCAAAGGACAGGGGTGAGAAAACTCGTGAACCCATAAGAGATACAAATAATAATACTCGTAATGAATCATTTATTTCAGGCAACGAAATGAACATTTACATTATAGGCCCATATTTCCATATACCTTATAGACTAACATACATATAACATAGAAATTAAAACTATTAGGTATTACCTATATTAATGATGATGATATTTTTACAAGCTTTTATTTAGCTTGCCTTGTTTGTTGTCGTTTATTTGTTTGGGTAAAATCTTACAAGTTAAATTTGAGAGAAATTTTGCATATATGCACAACGCAACCTCATTAAGTTTAGGCTAATTATATTTGTCTTGATTAGTACTTAGGCATCCCAATAAAACCATTTACGAATTTTTTTTTCAATAACTCGTTTTTATAGAATACAAAAACGTGTTCTTGATTACATTTATAACTAGTTTGCTTTGGAGCTTCAGTATTTAGCTTTTTTATTACTTTCTGCAGTAATCAACACCTTTGCTTGCGAGAGTATAGGCTTAACAGACAATAAAATTAGTATTGTTAAAAAAACTCAAAGTTCCGGAATAAAAGAATCGATGAATCAGCAAATATACTCCCGCATCGTCCCGCTTGAGACGGGACGGGCGGTGAATGAAAACTGCATTTTAGATATAGTGTTCAGTATATTTTATTTACATTTAAACAATGAAGATTTGAACATTCTGCTTTTTATTTTATTTTAATGTCACATACATTTTTAAAGAACATGATTACTCTCTAATTTTGAACATCTTACCCAGGATAGGAATTTCAAGAAATGAGAATAAAACTCTTACTAAGGATGCCTAATATCGTGGAATTTGGATAAGAGGAGTCGGAACTTAGTACAGTTTAAACTAGTAATTATTTGAAAAAAAAATTTTTAAACAAGCTTTTAGGTGTCTAAAACAATAAACTAAAAAATTAAAAGTGCTGTCAAGACGAATCAATTAAGCCCAAACTTGGAGGGGTAATGTTATTTTATCACACAGGTGCCGTGACCACCTTCCGGCTTCATCATGAGATTAGATCATTGGTACCATAATTTTGCATTGTCTCCCAACTAACATCATCACTTTGTAAAGTTTCAGCTTGATAACGGAAAGTGGGTCTAATTTAGCTTGCAAGTTTTAATTATGGACTCTGATAACAAGACAGGTGAAACTAAATGAAATATTGTATGCTATTATTTTAAATTGTCAAGCAGAACCCTAGACTTTGCAACCCCAATACACGCACGACCGACTCCTACCTTAAATATACGCGACTATTTACACAAACTTTAAAGCATTCTGTTTTTTCCACATATAGGGGAGAACTTTTTAGTCGCAACAGAGACTAGTCAATCGTAAATCTACGGACTTGGTTGACTCATTTGTTGGATCGATGCTATTCAAGTTGTATCAACAAGTTGAGAAAAATGTTGGATCGATTTTTCACCAAACTTACCTCATATTTTTCTTTTATTTGAACTTAGAAAAATACCGGAGTTAGTCGAATAATAATTTAAATTAATTTAGATGTTACCGAAATATTGCAAATTCTAAGTTTAAGGCGAACTTGTGTTGTGGGATACCAACCCAACGATACTATATTTTATGATAAGTACATCTATAGATTAAACCCCAAGACACAGGACAATTTAAAAAGGTAAATTTTCAGCTAGCACTGACTGGGTATCGAACCCAGAACCTCTGGTTTGGCGGACTAGCGTGTTAACCATTATGCCACCGACGTCGAAACAATAGAAATTTCAATTTCTTTTTTCGAAAACTAGTTGTCAAAAAGCATGGAATGCCGAGAATCATTAATAATATAGGGGAGCCCAAGAGGGGGATGAATAGTTTTTATTACAAACCGTCAGGTTAAGTTTTTTTTTTGTAGTCTTTTATTGTAAGACCAAAGTGAAAAATCAAATGAGCCCAAACACGATAGGTTTTCATCGATTTCAATAAGACCCTTGATCTTAATTGGTGAGAGTGGACAACTGGGAAGGAATCGTAGCTTTTTTTTACCCCTCCCTGTGAAAATTAAGAAAAATTAAATACCAGTTGTCCCCTCTGGTTCAGATCGGAAGGAAACAAGTGGGAAAATTTGTCATGCCGGTAACAACTGGGAAGAAAACTCACAGTTGTCACCCCGGGGACAGTGCTAGAGGGGACTATTGGGAATAATCGGTTTCATTACTGAGTTTCTATGGCTACCTCCCGGCTCCACCATCAGTTTACCAATATGATATCGTTATATTGTACTGTCATCCTGACATGACACGACTGCATCTGACGCGCTCGAGTAAATCCAAAAATCCCCCTCTTGGGCTCCCCTACTATAACTTCGTAAATTCGCAGGTATCTTAGTATCCGTGTTAAGTTGACTAGAATTTGTTTTTCTCTATCTATCGTTTTTAAAATTAGGCAGGCAAATATATGATTAAAAATTAATTTTCAAATTAAAAGATGACCTAATTTAAGAATTTATTACAATCGTATGGCTATTCATAAAACAGTACATCGAGAGTTGACAGTTCAGGGCGAACTACGCCCTAGCTAGAGAAATTCTTTATTACTTTAAATACATATACTATATATATAAAAAATAAACATAATATATCTCAGTATAAAAATATAAAATGCCACACGTCAGCCGTTTTGTCAAAATTGAGCGCACACGTATTTTTCCACAACCCTTATTCGAAACTCTGAATAGCTCCCAATCTTAAAAATCACAAAACCACCCCCTATTTGCCAAGTTAAGTCACTGTAACTTGAAGTTTTCCCCATGCGGGTGGAATCAGGTGTATCCTTGAATCAAGTACGAGTATACAAGGATGTGCGTTACCTTCATAACTTCTGAAAAAAATAACCAAAGAATGGAAACAATAAGTATACAAAGTTTTTTTTTTTATTCAATGTAATTAAAACTTTTTAAAAGTCATTATTTTTAAATAATTTTTAGTGCAAAAGCTAGAAACTACTAGCGTTTCGAAACGGTCACTGCTGGTAAGATACGCCGAAAGAAACCCAGTTCAGTAAGGTTGATGTGCTCACCAAGCCTGATGGGCTGTGTTACAAAACAGATTTACACTTATTCACATTATATTTTACAGTGTACAATGTACATGTATTAAAAAAAAATGCAACTATTCTGTTTTTATGATATTAAGTGTTTCCAAGAATATTTATCAGATAAAGTAGTAATTTACATGATAATAATATGTACGCTTTTTTTAATAATTGAATTTTAGCGGCAGTCCTAAACTCAGATAATGGCAAGTGCCTGGAGTTTATATACAGCGATTATAGTCTGTTCTTTTTCGGTATTTCATTCTTTTATTACGATGCGTTTTTTTCTCACCTTCGGATGGATCAATCATTATTACTTTTATCCTGAAATATAATGATTTACTCTTTAGTTCTTATCTCTCTTTTCAATATTTAAAATTGAAAAAACGAGACAAACAAAATAAAAAGCTTTTTATAAATACGAGAGTAAGAGTTTTTAATCTTTTCGTTCAATACCTACAACAACGCGTTTAGGACGTTGTTGCGGCTGCCTCGTTACTGCAGTGCATCAAGCATGTTTGCTGAAGCACACGTGGATGGCTTTCACGTTACCATGCGCAAGAGTGCAGCTTCCATGATGCGGTGGACTCGTGACAGCGGCAACAGCCTCTTGGCAGTTGTTGGGGATCGCATGCACAGACCTTTTATGTCTAGTTGGGTTACCTTGCATATCCCAGTAAGCCGTGAGGTAAGAAAATATTAATTTTTATAAATTTTAAAATATAAGTACCTACTAACATTTAGTTTTAAGAATTAATTTTGTTATTATGGTCTATCATGTTGATAGACCATAATTGTCTGAATTAATAAATGAATTGAATTGAATAAACAGAATTACGGTATCCTACTTATAGCTTTTTAGTTGTTCAAAGAGCTTTTTAAACCGAAAATATTATATTCTTAATTAGCGCAATGTTCACAACTAAACAGTTAACGCACGGGGATTCAGACGTTTGTAAGAATTTCCAAGCACGTGATAAGATAGCGTAGACTTTTTTAACGACGCGTTAGTGTTACTTCTAGGATAATCCAATTCCTTAGGGCGAACCCCTAATGTACTTGACTGTGGATTGTTTTCACGTTTAGGGTGCAGTCGGAAGTACTGTTCGGATTTAAGGCTTTTAAAACACTTCGCGTGCTCGTAATTGGTAGTAAAAACGATTTGCTACTGCAGTTGCATTAAGAGTGAAATTAAGAAATTCCAGGTGAAAAAGATTACAATATTTATTTAAAAAAATCAAGAATACTTCAGCTAACAATTTCAATAATATCTTTGTAGGTGTAACGATGCTGCATGCATCATGTTCAAACCTCCTTTTTTCATCTCATCCTGTCAGTTTTTCATTCTTCATATCGTTTCAAGTTCCCTTTCATTCCATTTTCAAATCATTGACTGATCCCTTTTCACTCATTCCACCATCATCTCTTAAGCTGATCACTTGCTTCACTCTATCTGTTGTATCTTAATAAATTAAATATTATTATTTTATACTCGTATGTAACAGTCAGTATCAGATAATAAATTTCATATAATCTATCGTTTATCGAGTCTCTATTCTCTACCTCTTCCACTATCTTCAATGTGGGAGCTCGCCTAGAGCGCCGGGACAGGTCGAGGTCCCACATAGGTATGTTACTTTGCATCCTAGATATCGTAGAGAATAGACGAGGAAAGATGTTAGGTGATCTGCTACGACACGAAAATTTCATAACGACTATCATTAAAGGAAATATAGAAGAAAAAAGAGGACCAGGTAGACCGAGGCATAGCTACATAAAATAGATAAAGGAGAAGGCGAACGTCGTGTCTTACAGCGAAGTAAAACAGCTGGCGGATGAGAGAGCAAATAGAAGAGAATTTATACTCCACCGACAAGAGCATAGCTCTTAAATATAGATAGGTAGGTATGTTACTTGATCTCTTAAATATAGATAGATAGGTATGTTAATTAATGTGACGACCTCCGTGGCGTAATGGTTAACACGCTAGACCGCTAGTCCGGAGGTTCTGGGTTCGATTCCCAGCCAGGGCAAGTTGGAAAATGGCCTTTTTCAAATTGTCCTGGGTCTTGGGTGTTTATCTATATATGTATTGATTATAAAATATAGTATCGTTGAGTTAGTATCCCATAACACAAGTTTAAAAATCTTACTTTGGGGCTATAAGCTAGCCGTGTAATTTATTTATATGTTGATTTTGTAAGAAAATTTGTTAAATATATTAAATAAAACAGTTTTAATACATACGTTCGTAGATGCAAAATTATTTGATAATTTTGTTATATATAACATAATTAAATGAAGGGCGATAATTGTATTTATTTGATAGCAAAACGCTCTTGACACCTTAACCTTAACCAAATTGAATTTATGGTTCAATAGAGCCATCGGAGTCATACAGGATGATTTGAATTTTGAACCTTGCAGCTATATTCAAGGATATTAAGTTTAAGCCAAATAAAAAATACATATTCTGTCATATGTATCTTGTTTCATAATAAAAACCAAAGATATCAGCCGACAAATGTGTACCAAAAATCTCCCATTGGAATGTCACCACCCGCTACTGGGCTCGTGGCGGTCGGCGGCCGGTGAGCCGGATAACGCCCGCGCGTACAGTAAAGTAATATGGTGGCCTTTGAGTCTTACGGCTCTGGGCTCTGTCTGCTAAGAGCCGCAAGACGCAAAATACTCTGTCTGCCCCATTTGGGATAAAGACGGGATAGTATGTATGTATGTATGTTTAACAGTTAGTTCTATTGATGATTCTGTACAAGAGTTTAGTTTAGCAAAATCAACCTGTATATCATTTAGAGACACCGGCTAAAAGCGTGTTGTAGATCAACTTTTTTAAATATTAAGGATAAATAATCAGTTTCAAAGAAACACACAATATATCCAAAACATGTGTTAATTACATAATGAGTTGTTTTTTTGTCGATCAAATTAAATGCTGAAAATAAGTTAAATGAAATGCTAAAACGAATTTATTGAGTCGTAAAACTTGTGATTTTGCATATACATATTTTTATTATCAGCAAGTCTTTTTTAGGCTCCACTGTAGGAGCACGACCCTCTTGAGGGCCGTATATTAGCCAGAGCAGTCAGAGAGTTTGGCCTATACGCTCCACGCTGGCCAAACGGGTTGGAGAGGACCCAATGATGTTTATTTTATAAGCTTTGTTTAACCTGTGTTTTCTAGTTCACCCCGTACCTCATCCCCCTCGAGCGTTGAAAATCACGTGAAAATCTGTGATGACAAACAATAGATAACTTACCTCCTAATCTGTCATATCCGTTTCAAAGCACCGAATGCACATTAGTCGAATTAAACTAACATGAATTCCCTATTTTCGGGTAAAATCAAAAGCTGCCGATTATCCAGTTAATGCTTTTGTCTAGATAGCGCTGACGCATGCCGATGATTCCCTGAATTGGGTCATTTGCTTCAATGTGGTGGTAAATACTAAATGTGTTTAAATGTTATTGCTATTCAAGTTAATGTGGTTATTTTACTGTTAACTTTTACGTTACTAAAACATTGTCTAAGTAAATAAGATAGCGTGTTAATCGTCGTATCCTAGACAATGTTTTTTTGATGCCATAACGTCAAACAGCTGCCATTAGTATGAACGCCGCTTTTAAGGAGCTGAAAATTACGGTACCGCTTTTGGAGGGAACCATTATTTTAAGCGCGTCTTGTATCAGAATCTCTGAGATTATACCACAGAATAAAAATTACTAATGTACAGAAGTCTCACTCAAGAAAGAAATTCAAAGACATATCTACTCAATGTGGCTAGCGATATGGTTTAATTTAGCTCACGTCAGAACTGAGCACCTTTTTGTATAGATACCTAGACATACTATTACAAGCCAATTGTACTCTATATATATTCGTATAACTGTATAATTATGTATATAATGCGCATAGTAATAATGTATGTAAATTTTCGATACCTAGACGGGGAGACACAGGCCTGATTATACTCATGTACGTTCGTTTTAAATCTACCACCACATGCTTCCAGTGAAGAAAAACATGGTGAGGAAACCTGAACACTAGTTCACTAGTGTGTTAATGACCGTTGTCACTAGGTGACAATCATTGATCTACAACTACTTTTACATTATCGCGTTGCATCATTATTAAATTAATGCATATGGGAATTAACGCGGAACATACTTTATTTATTAATACCTTTTCGGGCTATGCTAGGTGTTTCTTTACGTGATCAAATCAGAAATGAGAAAATTCGTAGAAGAACTAAGGTCACAGACATAGCCCAGCTGATTAGCTCATTGAAATGGCAGTGGGCGGGGCACGTAGCGCGAAGAACCGATGACGTAGGACACCCACCTACTAGGTGGTCAAGTATCCTGAGCAAGGTTGCAGAAAAACGCTGGATGCAGGCCGCTTCCGATCGGTCGTTTTGTAAATCCTTGGGGGAGGCCTATGTCCAGCAGTGGACTTTCTGTGGCTGATATGATGATGATGATGATGATACTTTATTTATTTATTTTCGCTGACGTTTCGTCGGGGTTGCACTGAACGTGGTCTCAGTCTGACTGAAGCAGCGATGTTAGGCCTCCTCCTGCCCGGTGTGATCTTCGTCCACCGTCATGTTATTTTTTCTCAAACTATTATCACACACTACACTCACATTGTCCATATTCTGTAACGCAACTGTATTCAATTGTGCACCAAACGGGGGTTGTGTCAAAGAATACACTGCGCGAAAAGAAACGAGCATGTGTGCACGTAAAATCGCTCGCCTATGTGTGGGTAGCTGGATGTGCGAGGGGGCCTTAAGAGGCGCGCGGGGCGTGAAACGAGCTATCGCTGACTACTTTGGCCGAGGGCTGGTACCTAGTTCGCGTCTCTCTCACGCACCGAACGATACTCTATTTCGGTTCGGTATCAACCCTAGCGTTATGAGCTCCGAGATCAAGGTCATCAGCATTCGAACTCTCACGTACAGGGAGTGTCGCCACTGTGGTTGTGTTTTGTTAATCACAGGATTCTTCGAAACGTCAGCAAAAAAAAGGTATGTTTCACGTTAATGTCCGCATGCATTAATTTAATAATCATTGTAATCAAATCTGACACCAATTTTAGTAATAAGTAACACGCACTACTATAGAAGCAGGTATTAAAAAGGAAGTGGCAATAAGATTTTTTTTCAGATTTACCTTTACACGCACTGGCGAGCCCTTCGATCTTGTAAGGTCATATTCTCAGTACACATCTATTGTTTATAGCGTCGTAAATAAGTGTAGTGACAGTTTTTATTGCCACAGTTCCGCCTGCAGATTAACATCGGCCGAGAGCGGAATACGAATGAGGGTTCCGCGCCATTTTTGTTTGTGAGAAATTGGTTGTTTTGTGTAGAATTGATTTTGAGTCTCCACTATCGTTTGCCATGATGATTTGGGTCAAAGAAAGTAAAATGTAGGTACCAGTTGCTTTTTAACCGTGTTAATTGTAAAAACTGATCGAACTAAACAGCCAACTCAGCCAACAGCCAATTGATGCTTGCCCATTTTTCCGCTCGGCTTTTACGCATATCGTAAAAGCCGAGCGGAAAAATGGGCAAGTATTTAATCTGTGTTGTAATGTGTGTGTATGTGTGTGTGTGTTAAAAAGAAGTACTTTTATCAGCACCACCTGTAGGTTGAATGGTGGAAAAGGCCCTGGGCCTGAAGTCCGCCTTTCACATGTTTTTGTAATAAAGTAAATAAATAAATAAAAATAAATTTTATTAATAGCAGTGCGGCGATTAGTATGTATGACTTTTTTATATTTAACAATTTTTTTTCAGTGTCTTGCTCATACATACATACATTAATACTATAATATAATACTATCTCGTCCAAAAACCTGATAGGGCAGACCTAGAATTTAGGTTCTTGCAATTAAGAAGACAAAGCCCAATCCAGAGGTCACTTTTAGCGTGATAGTGGGCGATAAGGTGGAAATAGTAATGAAATTGTAATGGATTGCTAGCCAAGTCACCTATTAACATGATTCGCATATTCGCCCTTTCTCTCTACTTTCATGATCTGCATGGGAAGAGAAGCAGCTGGTACTTTATTTTACTCTCAGGCCAGCTTGGAAGAACGTCTTTCCCATCTATATGAAATTATGTATTTTTAAACGACATATTTGAGTGTCAGTCTTTAATGATATTCATTAATAATAAAATAGAAGTTCTTGTATCCTTTAGTAACAATTTATTTGCTAGGCAAATTAAAAAAACCCCGGCTGTCAAGAACGCCATCTTGTGATGAGTAGCGGAACTACCGATACGACTTGATATCCGTAGCGCCATCTTTTATTTGCTAGAGAAAGCCCTAACTTTCAAGCGTTAACCCCCAATGACATTTAAACGGCTAAACCGATTTTCAACAAACATAACCAAGAACCACCGCAAGCGAACTTGCTTTCTCGTAAAAAAACGCATCGAATTGGTCCATCCGTTCCAGGACTACGATGCCACAGACAGACAGATAGACATTAGCGTCAAATTTATAACACCCCTCTTTTTTGTCAGGGGTTAAAAAAACGTAGAATATCTATTCTAAAATACCTCAGTTGAATCCAAACACAATAAATTATGAAGGAGAATACAAACCTCCAAAAATAAATTAGTTCTCAAACCAAAATAGAAATACTCCTTGCAAATGTATTCACAGCGTATTGATGACATTTATAGGGCCATTGTCATTTATACCTACTTAAGAAATTAATCTGGCGATGGAGAAATCGACTGAAAGGAAGGCATTTCTTAATATTTTCCGTCCATTGAGGGCTCTAAACAAATTCGGGAGGAATTCCCTCTCCGAACACGTCAATCAACTTTTGTGAGATGGCACTAAAAGATAGGTGGGGGGCGACTTGAATGAAAATGAAATTGAAATGTCAAATATCAGGTAAGTGGTGGTCCTTATTACTTATACGAGTATTAATGGAGTAAATAGTAAAGTCAACAATAAACTTTTCCAAATGGATAATGCTGCGATGCCTGAAAAAAATATATTTTCACAGTAAAAAATTCAAGTAAAGTAAAGTAAAAATTATTTGTAGACACCACTATTCTTCTTCCACAAGAATCAAATTCATGTCATGCTCCCCGGCGGAACCACTTTTAACAAGTTATATTAAAAAAATCTATAAAATTCTGGACCTGTTGAAAAAATTCAACGTCTAGTTTCGCCGTTATTTTTAATTTTTTTAATAAAAAAAATACGGCGAAACTATAGACTTATGTTTATTTCAGGCGCTTATTGACCTACAGTAAAAAAATATGGTGTTTTAAGTCCTTACCTATACTAATTTAACTTAAGTAGATTGAGTATTTGGGGGTATAAGTAGTTGTCTAGAGCGTTAAAAAGTATCTTATGTAGGAAGGATACTTTTTATCTCGGAAAGGGCAACACCGCAGATTAGTTCCATATATTTTTTGGAGAATAATTTATTCAGTATAATGTGCAAATCATGGACTATTTGCTGTCCTGTCATGCCCCATCTGTTCTACATCTTAAACTTTCATAACGACAGGAGAGTAACTGTGGTCACACACTAGGCCACAATTGAATAAAAAAGCATTTCTAGTCGCTAGAAGAAGAAGAATTGAACTTAGTCTATAAATTTTGATTCATAATTACCGCATTTTTTGTATCAAACCTTCATACAAAATGAATAATCGATCTTATGTCTTCAGACAAAAATTGAAGCTAGAAAAATATATTTTGATCTATTTGGGCGGGTGCGTCGTAAACGTGAATAGGAGGGTTAAATCTCATTACTTTATGGCGAATGTAAAGCGATTTATGGCGGTATGCCTTTCCACCATATTTCGTTATGTTCCTATAATTCCCCTGGTTACGGTCAAAAAAGATATAATGAACAGAACATGCCCTTCGTAAAAGTTGTTGTAGCAATGCACAACACAATTATTATTTTTCTAACATGACAATTAAACGTGAGCGACGCGCAAGGCAGCGCTTTGAAAAGATTGAACCTGTCCAGGTCTTCGCTCCTAAAACTTGGCCTGAAGATGTTCGTTTAGGGGTTCCTAGACACTTATAACATAAAAATACACTCATGTGACAACATTTATAATGATGACTGTAACTGTCCCTCAATAGCTAAAGTTCATCAAACGAAGTATTTGGGTATAGTTATGGATGAGAGACTATCCTGGTATCCACAAATTGAACAAGTGGCAAACAGGATCAGAAAATTCATTTGGATGTTTAAAAATCTAAGACACATATTGTTAAATAAGTTGTTAAACGATATATATGTTTCGCTGGTTCAATCTATAATTACTTACGGTATCTCAGTCTGGGGCGGCGCTCGAAAAACTCGTTTTCTGGAGGTAGAAATAGCACAACGAACGTTACTTAAAGTAATGTACTTTAAAAAGCGAACTTTCCCGACAACAGATTTGTACAAAACATGTAGTTTATTGTCCGTAAGAAAGTTATATATTGTACAAATTACTACTAGGAAACATAAAAAGCTAACATACAAACATGAAGCTAAAGATCGAAGGAAAAGAAGATATGATGTGGCTGAGGTTCGTATTACTCGTACTGAATTTGCAGGAGCCCAATATGAATATCGCCCTGCCTTCATATATAATAAAATAAACAATGAACTATACGTGTTTAATAAATCGTACCAAGAGTGTAAAGAAATATTGACAAATTGGATAAAAGAAAAAAAACTGTGACGAAATTGAAACATTATTAATAAGTCAAAAATAATAAATACTTATATAACAAATTTAATAAAAATAATATATATATTTACATATATAATAAGTATATATCTTATATCTTATTCTATCTTCATCATCATACACATTGACGCGCACACACACACACACACACACACACACACACACATACACACATACATACACACTCACTCACTCACACACACACACACACACACATACACCCATAGGCTATATTGTTTTTCATCAAGACAAACTGTCTTATAAATAGGTCAACTATGTTATTTATAAAGTACTAGAGATAAGAAAGAGCGGAGTCTCCTGACACAAGCATACTTTTTGCTTAAAAGGAGGCTCCAGCAACAAAAGCTTGTAATTTAAATAGTTACCTAATAAACAAATTTTATTTATTTATTTATTTATTATTACTTATTCAGGCAGTGCTTTGAAAAGATTGAACCTGTCCAGGTCTTCGCTCCTAAAACTTGACCTGAAGATGTTCGTTTAAGGGTTGCTAGACACTTATTAGGACGGGCATTTTAGATTCGGCAGTATTTGTCAAACAACAAAGCCGACTCGAACCTTTTATATAGGCTTTTCCCCCGAATATCATCTACGTAACTGCGATTTGACCATCCGGCTGTGCCCATTAATGCAAGCCTGAATAATATCACTCTGTAGCAACCCTTAATCGAAGGAAATAAGCCAGCATGTCTGACTTCCCTGCGTACGTACACACTACGTTCCCTACTTATAAATGTATCTTACGTAAGTTTTAGTGATATTAATCGTAAATGCATTTATGTTGTTATAGAACTGTATTATATAGTAAAGGTACCTACCGTTTTACTTCCTATCTTTTATTAAATCTTCTCACTTTGGAATTTGCAGCTCAGAAGAGCTGCAACTTCCAAAGTGAGAAGCTACAATCACAGGAATCGATAAGAACATCGAATCCGAATAATTCCACTGTAGTTTCAATTACAAATCATCTTTGACCGGTATGTGGCCACGGTGATCCCTCTTTCGTTAGCCTCATTAAGGTCCTCTATAGTACATGACGTAGGGTAGCGCAGACACGACAAAAGGTGGTCCATCGACTGAATGGCACTGCAGTCGCAAAGGTCGTTATCAGCGAGAAGCCACCTAACTCGTTTTTCTCGACACCTCCCAACACCAGCCCGGAATCTATTGAGAGACTTCCAGACTTACCAGGGTATCTGTTAGCTCCAGGTTAGTTCAAAGATGACTTGCGTATCAAAGGTTACCTAGGTATGCAGAAAACTGTGCAAAGTGGGGAAAATATAATCGGAAACCTTTAAATGATTTGGTTGTGGCTTTCAAATACGGCCTGGCGTTAACCGTCCTTGGGAATGCAGTTATTACACAAGATGTTCTGTACTTTATCCTTTGATTGCCTCTATATCAGGAGTAATCAGGACATCTACAGGATAGTAGGATACCTACAGGAAGATATAGTGTTCCTATCATAGTTATGGAAGGTTTATGAGTAGCTGGACTTAGAGTTACAGTTCTGTACACTTTATAATGCGTAGTTTCAGCCTTTGTGGAATTACGTTGATCGTCCGTTCGGCTCCACCGACTTCGGCCGCGGTAGTAAAATATTTATCGGTTTCGTTCAGTTGCCGAATATTTTGTTTTAACTGTTGCTTATAATTTTGAATGGCTGGAAAATGTTGCGTCAATAAAAAATATATGGTCGAAAATGGTGAGTCGTCAATCAAAACGTTTTCAGTTTAAATACTAATGCCAAATATTTTGTTTTAACTGTTGGTTACAATTTTTAATAGTAAAATACAGCATTAAAGCGGTTTCGCATTACGTCTAGATTGTTCCCGCTGCCCTCGGGAATTACGAGTATGTCACTGAATAAAATTATATCCTTTTAGTTTTAAGTCTTATTTACGTATATACCTAGGCTGTTTGATAAGTACCCGTTTATGGAAGAAAAAACATTTCTTTTTGTATATATGCATTTATTTTTCTACGTAGTCACCTTTTAACTTTATACATTTGTTCCACCTATACTCAAGCTTCAATAAACCATCCAAAAAGTATGATTTTGGAAAGTCACTAAAATAGGCCTCTGTGGCGGCAATGACTTCGTCATTTGATCCAAATCGCTTGCCACCGAGCCATTTTTTTAGGTTGGGAAGCAAAAAGAAATCGCATGAGTCCAAATCTGGAGAATACGGGGGGTGAGACAATAGTTCGTAGCGTAACTGTGCTAATTTAGCCGTCACAACTCTGGACGAATGAGCCGGGGTGTTGTCGTGATGAAACAGTACTTTTTTCTTTTTTAAATGGGGTCATTTGTCCTTCAACACGGCGTCAAATTCATCCAATAAATTGGCATAGTACTGCCTGTTATTGTTTTTCCCTTTTCTAAATATTCAATATGTATAATACCCTGCGAATCCCAAAAAACGGTCGCTATGACCTTTCCAGCCGATGGGACGGTTTTTGCTTTCTTTGGAGCAGGTTCACCCGGTAAAATCCAGTGCTTCGACTGCTCTTTCATTTCCGGGGTGTAGTGGTGGACCCACGTTTCGTCTACGGTCACGAAACGACGCAGAAACTCCTTCGGGTTACGTTTGAACACGGCCAAACACTGCTCCGAAGCACCCACCTCGCCGTTACTTTCTTCATACCCAATTTTTCTTCTTATATGTGTTATACCCTCTCGATTGAAACATTTACAGCATCAAAAATTTCTCGAAGTTTAATTCGGCGGTCGGCTAAAACGATATTTTCAATTTTCTTAACCATATCGTCTGTAGTCACCTCAACTGGCCGGCCTGGGCGATCCTCATCAATGACGGTTCTCCCCCGCTTAAACTCATTATACCAATATCTGACGGTTGTCATAGAAGGAGCACATTCATGGTAAACCGCTTGCATTCTTACTTCTATTTCATCACATGTTTTTCCTTCCAAAAATAAGAATCTAATTACAGACCGATACTGTTCTTTCTCCATTTAAACAATTTTAAGTTCACGCCTTCACTAAATCGTTGTCAAATGAGAAAAAAAAAACAAGAGAATGCCATTTTTTTTTTAATTTTCCCGCCTCTGAAAAATGGCTTAAAAAGGTGGTATACTTATTTGCGGCCAGAGATATTAATATATTTAGAAAACGGGTACTTATTAAACAGCCCTTGTACAGATACAGAGCTTATTTTGATACAAAAGCGAAGTCGCTAAGCATAAAGTTATGGAATTAAATTTCATTCGAGATTTTAATTTCAATGACCTAAACTTTGCATAATAGAGACATATTTTAAAGTAAACATTTATTAAGAAAAATAAAATAAGATGGACACATACACACAAATCTTACAGCTCACAAGGGCAAACTTTTAAAATTAAACAAAACGAACAGCATACAGACAACGGCACCCTATGCAAAAAAAAACAGGGCAAAAGAACAATATTTGGCGCGATGCAGAATCGCAGCATGTGCGTGCAATTCTTTGAGGTGCATCTGCAACAACGCGTCACGTGGGCTATGCAGACGGGCGGTAGAAACGTAGCGATAAAAAATAATTGTAACAGATATTTTAAAATCAAATTCTACTATATTATATCCTATTATTAATATTATAAATGTGAAAGTTTGTATGGATGTTTGTTACGCTTTCACACCGAAATAGCTATAAGGATTGAAATGAAATTTGGCATCAAGATAGTTAATTACCTGGACAAACACATAGTATACCTACTTTTTATCCCGGAAAAATGTGACGTACCTGTGGTATTGTCAAATGGCCTTTGACCCCATTGGCAATGACGCGGACATCTAGTCTGCTAAAATTGTCAACTGTTGGTAAATATATATTTGTGTGTTTGTCAGAAACAAAAGAAACAAATTCTGAAACTTGCTTCCCATCCTTTACTTGTCTTTGTATTACTTATCTGTTATATTTATCAGAAAAAGTTATAAGTAAAATAGTCTAGTCTAGAGCTGTAGCTCTTGAAATCTTTGCAATATTTTTTTTTAATAGCCATTTATGTCCTATAGTTGGGCAAAAGCCTCCCCTTTTCGTTTCCAATTACTTCTATCCTCGGCTGATTCCCTCCACTCTTTATCGAAAGCAGACAACTCGTCTCTCCATCTCATCCTAAGTCTTCCTGTCGACCTGTTTCAGTCTGTAGGTACCCATGCTGTTGTTGTGTGGGCCCATCTTTCGGGCACCATGCGGCAAACGTGACCCGTCCAGTTCCACTTCAATCTAGCAGACTTCTTTTCGACGCAGTGAAGTGTTTCTGACACGGTCTGTCCTTTTTATACCTAACATACTGCGCTCCATTGCTCTTTGACAAACCTGCAGTTTGAGCTTTTGCTTTTTGGTCAGCGACCAAGTTTGCGCACCATAGGTTAGGATAGGCAAGATACACATGTCAAAGATTCGTCCTTTAAGGCAAGTTGGAAGGTCACCTTTGAATAAGTCCTTCATTGACCAATAGCTATTCCACGCGTTGTCAATTCTACGCACGACTTCCAGTTCTTGACGATTTGGGCGTTTTTTTTTTTTTATGCACCCTTGGATTTTGACAAGTCCGCGGTTTTCAAAACGCTGTAAAAAGTTATTTTTTATAATTAGAACCATGTAACTTGTAAATTCGTTTAAAGATATTATTTATTTATTTAAATAATAATAAAAACCACTTTAATATATCTAAAATAAAGAGATATTGGTAACGGGGAGAACTGTAACCACCATTTTTAAGGTGTCCGCTTACTTTTTTCTCGAAAACAAACGTCCATATTTTTTTGTGATAGGAATATTTTTATTAATTTATACTTTGTTTTATGAAACAAAACTATAAATTAACAATATTTAACCTTATATTTACTGTAGTATACTCTAAAATACCTTTAAAAGCGTTTAAACATTTCCGCTAAAATTGAGTTCCCTAATACGTTACCAAAATTAATTATACCATATCATTCAAAAATATAACGAAAATTACCAAACGACGGTGATATTTCCGAAGTGGCAACATTTTTCTTTGTGTGTCAACCCAGAAATGTCATTTTACCGGTCAGTTTGAGCAGGAATTCGTTGGGAAGTATTGTGCTTGGGAGTGATCGACTTTGTGTTTCCCCTCGATACAACAGGTTTGTTGCATAGATTTCCATACATATCATCATATTATCATAAGACATTTTAATCACACAGGAGCAATATTTCATAAGAAATCACGAATAAGTATTTCATTCTTCATATTATTAGTAAAAGTTAAGTAACTAATGGTTTTACTAGCTCGAGAAATATCCGTTACCATTCACATTCGTTACTGACTTGTAAATCACGTAGTAAGGGAATATAAAAAGTAACGGAATGGAAACATAAAACCACGTTCACTCACATCGGTTTTTTTTTCTTTGTTGACTGGGTAGAATAGGAAGGGACTGTATAATTTTTTTTTTTAGATGAGCAAAGCAAGTTAGATACCTACTATTTTTTTCCAAGCTGCAAATTTTAATAAAAAATGTAGGTACATATTTTTATCAAAATTTGCAGCTTGGAAAAAATAGAACATCGTAACTATCCATACTACTATAATATTATAAATGTGAAATTTAGTGAAAATAAGTAGGAATGTATGGATCTTTGTTATTCTTTCACGCAATAAGTGCTAAACGGATTTGAATGAAACTTGGTATGTACAGGTAAACCTCGACATAGAATAGGACAAAGGCTACATTTTATCCAAATATATCCATATAAATATAAATCCAAGTAAAATGTAAAAAAACAAGAAACGAGTGCGAGTTAAACTCGCGTGGAGAGGGTTCCGTACAATTGATTGAATTCTTATAGGTTTTCCTGTAATTTACAAGCAATGAACTATATTTTGTATTTTTTTCAAAATTTTAGGCTCAGTAGTTTCGGAGATCAGGGGGGGGGGGGGGAATGGTCAATTTTCGTATTCTTTCATGAATAAAATCGAAACTATTCATTTTACAATAATAACAAAAATATATTTGAGATCCTCATAACAAACCCTTTCATTTGATATATGACACAGTAAGGTTTGCAAAACTCTTTTTTTACTTCCTAATTTGTCCCCCGAAAATGACCCTTATTTAAAAAAAAAAATTTACTTTGCACATGTGTTTGGGTCATAGGATTACAACATTCTCACCTGATTTGGTCCAGTAGATTCGAAGCAAATTGGCTGTGACAGACGGACGGACAGACAGAGGCACGAGTGATCCTATAAGGGTTCCGTTTTTTCATTTTTGTACGGAACCCTAAAAACAAAAAAAATAAGCGGGGGCGAAGCTGCGGTTTCTTGAGAGGCGACCGCGACTTGGAAAACAAAGTGTAGGACGCCACCGGGTGGAATAACGACTTGCAAAAGGTCGCCGGCAGACGCAATACTCGACTAGCCGAAGACAAGGTAAGCTGGCGCGTATTGGGCGAGACCTATGTCTAGCATTAGACTGCTATAGGCCGATGAAGGTAATACAAGGAACATAATATCTTCTATTTCTTATATATTATACTGTATTTCTTTTTTTAAGATCATGGCACCTTCAACACCAGCAGAAAAACAAAAAAGGTACCGCGAAAAAATTAAAAAAGACCCGGAGCGATATGCGGTCCAAAAAAAGAAAGACTTAGACAGGATCAGAAAAAATATGAAAGTTAAGAAAATTGGAGAGATGAATGAAGAAGAAAAAAACGAGCAAAGAAAAATTTGGCGAGAGAAAAAAAATAAACAAAAACAAAATAAATTGGAAATAAAGAAACAAGAAGAAGAGAATAAGAAACGAGAAAAAGAAACAAAGAAGGAGACGAAATCAAATGCAAAAATACTTAAAGAAAAGAAAAGGGACAAAGGGACAAAGGGGGGGTTACCAGAAAGTATAATCGTGCTGTAACACGAATAAAAAAATTAAAAAATCGGCTTGACTACGAAATAAGAAAATATAAAAAGCTTAAAACTTCATCTGAAGACACCATTCGAAATCTAGAAGAAATCATTAAGAAAAAAGATGCGAGAGAAGAAATTTTAGAAATTGCAATTAGGCATGCTTACAAACACAGTTCTAGAACTGGAAAACAAGTTTTCAAAAACATTGCAATGCAAAAAATTGTTACAACAAACAAGGCTAAAGGCTACGTGGCGAAGTTGATGGGTTTACGTGGCAAAGTTCGGCAAAAGAAAATAAAATCTCCAAAAAAATTTGAAACTGAAAAGCAAATTCAAGCATTTTTTATTCGAGACGACATTAGTCGTTGTACTTCTGGAAAGAAAGAGTGTATAACTAAAAAGAAAAACAAACAACAAAGAAGACATCTACTGGATACTCTGTGGAATTTATATAAGATTTATAAAGAAGAAGGAGGAAAATCAAGCTTCTCCACATTTTACAAGTATAAGCCGTTCTTCGTTTTATCACCGGGACTTACTAACAGAGAGACATGTCTGTGCATTAAGCACAGTAACATGGATATGCTTTTTATTGCTTTAAAAAGAAACGGATTTATTTCCTACAAAAACATGACTGAACTAATAACAGACTTAGTGTGTGACCGAAAACAATTTGAATGTATGTATGGTGAGTGCGAGAAATGCAGAGGACAGAAAATAAATTACAATATTGAGAAACCTAGTGAATCAGTAACATGGCAAAAGTGGGAACGAGTTAACCATCAGTATGAAAAATTGGAAGCTGGAACAACAAAGACTTTGGTGACGAAAAAAACAGAAAAGCAGACTAAAAATGGAAGTGCAGATGAGCTGAAAGAGGTCTTTGAGAGCAATTTGAAAGCATACAAGAAACATTGCTATAACGTTTATCACCAACAGCAAAAATACCAACAAATCATCAGAGAGTTGGGACCAAATGAAGTTCTACTGTTGTGTGATTTTTCAGAAAATTTTGCATGTAAATTGCATGAGGAAATTCAGTCGATGCATTTTGGTGCTAGTAAAAATCAGATAACACTGCATTGCGGAATGGTTTATTGGGCTAAGGAAGCACAATCATTTTGTACGGTATCCAATAATAATTCGCATGATCCCCCTGCAATCTGGGCTCATCTTTTACCTGTATTAAAAATGATTAAAGCCAAAACACCCAAAGTTGACACAATCCACTTTTACTCAGATGGGCCGTCATCTCAGTACAGGCAGAAAAAAAACTTTTTTCTTCTCAGTTTGTTTGGAGTTAAACTAAACTTGAAGTTTGTAACATGGTCGTTCTTCGAAAGCGGGCACGGTAAGGGAGTTGCCGATGGAATTGGGGGTGCTGTGAAACGTTCACTTGATCGACAAGTGTTATATGGAAGAGACGTTACTAACGCAACAGATGCCTGTGAAATACTTACAAGATGTATGAAAATGGTTATGTGCATGTATGTGACGGAAGGAGATATCAATAACATAAAAACTCTTATCCCAATCTTACAGGCAGTACCATCGACGTTGCAAATCCATCAAGTTATATTTCAAGCTGCCTCTACAACTACCAACGATATTTACTACCGAAACTTCAGCTGTTTTTGTACCAAACAGTATCTATGCCAATGTTACTTACCCAAAAAGCACACATTTCCTACAATTACTCAGAATAAAACTGTTCCAGAAAAGTTATCTCCTATCCAAACTGCGACTCAATGTGACCGGGAGCCCGTTAAAACACCGAAGTATGAAATTGTGGGTACACTGGAAAGATCTGACGAAAAGGAAAACAATATGTCTATAACTCATGTAGTTGATATTCATCAGCCTGTGCAGCGCTTTAAAGATGACAAGATTTCCCAGAGCAACGAAAAAGTTCGACAATACCATCCAGACCTATTTGACATAATACTTACTATTGAAGAACCTGTTTCGGTTACAAAAGAAACTGATGCTGGAAATGATATCTTTTTTCATGATTTTCTCGAATTAGCACAGTCTGAAAAAGTTAAAGTCGAATATATTGTAGATGAATGTAATACCACACCAAGACTAAAAAGTATTGATGATCAAAATAGTAGATCCAAGACCGAATTTGATTCTGTTGGCTGCTTTACTATGGTATCCGATAAAAATGAACCTCAGTCTATTATTGCACCAGTAAACAGCAATATTACTAATGACGATATAATCATGGTTATTGACTCGGACAGTGATATTAATCCTCAATCTACAATAACTTCCAGCCAAAAAAAAGAAATAACAGAAAAGTCTGAAGGATTACAGTACAAGAAAAGACGAATTTTTAAAGAAGAAAAGAATAAGAAAAGCACATCTTTGCGCACAGTAGTTTCGCGATCACTTACGTGTAACAAATGTAAAATTTCTATGCACTTTACAGCATGCCCATCAACATTGATTATTATTATTCTGTTTACTTTTTATTTTTATTTTCTAAATTTAACTGTTTTTTATTGTAATGTTTTTTTTTTTTTTCTCTCTTTTCTTATATTTGTAAGTAATCAAATTATAACTTTAACATTTGTAAGTAATTCAATAATTCATAATTTATCATTTTACCAGACCAAAATTTGAACATGACAATTATAACTTTGTTTTTAGCTAACCCTCTAGTAGCAACTGACTAGATAACGTGTAGTTAAATAAACTGTGGATAACGTGGTTGGTTGCAAAATTATGTATATATATTTATATAAGCCTATATTGTATAAGATTATATTTTGTAGCTGTTTGTTATTCCTAATAAACAAATAAAAAAAAAAAAAAAAAAAAAAACATGCATGTCGTGCAAATTAAGATATTGTTTTAAATGTAGTGATGGCCAAACTCAGCGTGATTATATCTGTGACATGTGTCTACTTTATCATGATGTTCTGACAAACACATAAATGATGAGCAATTATTGTAATTTCCTACTTTTTAAACAGTAAGGCAATAAAGCTGTACTCGGTATTAATACTTTGAAACCTTTGCCATTGAAGTTAAGTTATAAAAAAAGATTTTTTATATTAAGTAGAGTATTATCTAATTCAAACTAAGTCATACGTATTTTAAGTACATATTAAGGCAACAAAACTGTGATTATTAATCCTACTCTGGAACATAATATCTGACCGAAGATATGTTGTAGTTGTGTAATAGAGAGTAATAAGAGAAATTTGAGTCTAATTAGGTAATTTAACAGCAGTGTTAGAAAATAAATGTCAGTAAAAGTTCAAAAAGTTTAAAAGTTCCTATGTATAACTTAAAAGTAAAATGGCTACAAAGCTGTGATTATTAATCCTACTCTGGAACATGTGATTGAAGATTTGTTACCTATTAAATTATAGTTTCTTTTTTTAAGATAATAAAGAGTAATAAGTTTAATTTGAGACTGAGTCTAATTAGGTGAAGCAACACTTGTGCCATATAATAAATATCAGTAGTTTGTTATTTATTCTATATTTATTGATTTGTGTCTTATATTAAGCGATTTATAAACATTTAATTAAAATTTCTACTAAATCGAGATTTTTACTTAAGCACCTACTTGAACACTGAATTTTGTGTACTATATGAGTACTGCCTTAGGATTCCGTTACCGTTCTTTCCGTTATCTTCGCAAAAAAAGATTTTAATGTTTTATAAATTTCTTAAAATTTAATTAAGCAATTATTTTTATATCTGTGATGGAATTTAAAATAATATTTCCCGATTTATCTAAAATACAAAATGACTAGCTTACTTATGCAGTTCATTTACAATAACGAAATTCAGACTAAAGTTTGTACCAAATGGTAACGGAACTACAGAAAATATTTTGTAATTTAAAATTTGGAGCACATTTTATAAAAATAGTAATAGGTATTTATAAAGGGCTGGCAAATTTACTAAACTACGCATATTTTTTAACAGTATCTTTTTCTGTTTTGGTCCTAGCGATAAATTATATGGTAACGGAAAGGAAGAAAAAGACAGCTCCGGCTTGACAAAACTCGTTATTTATAAGTATTTCGTGGAAATATTGCTAATGTTTCTCAGTTTTCATATAGTTTAAGATCCAAAGTTTGTCTAAACCTAATAAAACTCAAGATAAATAGAATTTTCAAAAAAAATATTTTTAAAATTCATGGTACACATAAAAAAAAAATGCCCAATTTTCAAAGGAGACTATTTGTCCTAAGTAAGTATACTCATCGAAATATTGTATTATATATCTTGCCCATCTACCGTTACCTTACGTCTCGTGCTGTTGATCATGATTTGGGTTTTTGCCCGGTTCATGTGAAGCCCAACCTGCAGACTTGCCGTGCTCAGATCTTGGAGCATTTCTGTGAGCTCAGACGCGGAAGAAGCGAACAAGACAATATCGTCGGCGAAACGTAGATTAGTCAATCTTCTCTCACCAACGACCATGCCCTTCGCCTCCCAGGAGTCTGCTAGTTGATGGAATACTTCCTGAAGTGCAGAGGTAAATAATTTGGGCGAGAGCGGGTCACCTTGTTTTACACCTCTCTGTATATGAAAAGGGAAGATTGAATTTTTACATCGGCTGTACTATTGTTGTATATATTTTTAATTATATCTATGTAATTTACATATATCTATATAATAAATCTTTGAAATCTACTTTACAATAAAAGTCAGTCCTTTCATGTCTTTGCTTACAGCCTATATAAATAAAATATTTAATAAAAAAAAGCCTATATAAGTCCACTGCTGGACTAAAGGCCCCTTCCAATAAAGGAACGATTTTTTCCCATAACCACCACACTGGGCTGACGGGTTGGTGATCGCAGTAGATTGTATGGAATCTTGGCACAGAGGACGCTGCTTCCCTTTCTTTGTTCTGTGCCATCCCCGGCCAATACCATTACAATTATGCAATAGAAATAACTAATTTAATAAATCCAGGGCCGCGTCTACCCCCGGCAGCGCCTGTGAGCGAAACCTGTATAGCGCCTTTTTCTTTTTGCTGTCGTGTTTCTATATATTTATAGTCTCCCCTCCTTCCCTCTCTGCTTACAGATTCTTCTGCCTATACAGCTAATAAAAAAGAAATAAGCGCTGGCATTTCATCCGGCCTTCCTATTGCTTTGATCGCATATAGGGGCGGCACGCGGCGCGGCCCTACATACCTAAACCCGCTCGTCTGTGCCCATAATATATTTGCAGCACATGGCGTCTTTAATTAAATTTAAAACTTGTGTGTCTGCGTCAGCTGATTCTTCCGGCAGCGGTTTGTTTGTCTAACTCTGACTTTACGCCACAACTTTTATTCTTTGTATGCAAATGTGGATTTCATGACATTTTGAAACTATAACATTTTTGGACTAAGTAAAATAAAGGGGATTGTTTGTTTCTCAGAAAAGTAAGCTCTTGTCTGTGGAGCCACCAATATTTAGTCAGAAGAAGAATTACTTATATTCTTCTTTTCGTTATTGCACCAAAAACACAGATACAAATAATATTCAAAAATATGTACAGTACAGGTATACCTACAATAGCAAAACATTGACAAGGTGGCCTTATCGCCAAGCCAATTTTTACAGGCTACCTTTGGGCCTTTTATAACATTATTTAAACGAAATTGATACAACAACAATATATTAATTTGACATCCTCCGTGGCGTAATGGTTAACACGCTAGTCCGTCACTCCAGAGGTTCTGTATTTGATCCCCAGCCAGGGCAAGAAAGAAAGAAAGTTTAAACTTGTATTATGGGATACTGATAGAATGATAAAATATTGTATATAAAATACATAGGTATATAGATATACACCTATGTATTTTATATACAATATTTTATACATATATGTTATATATATATATGTATTTTATGTAAAAAAATAATATTTTAAGCATAATTATTTGAGCAAAAGTCGAGTTTTCCACAACGGTTTACACGTAAGCATCAAAAATCCTGGAGAACTTACAACGAAATTAAACTAATTGAAAAACTTTTCTAATTATCGTCTTAACAGATACTTGGAGTAAATCGCCTTAAGGGTAAACAACACCTCAAGAATTTGCCCTGGTGCGTTCCGAATAATGATGCGCCCTAACTCACAAGCTGAAGTTTCCGCTTCAGCGTGAGCTCTATTGAGGACTAATTCCAGTACATAGGTTGTGAGTGTTTTAAATATAAAATGTCCTATTCATAATGTAAGTATTGAATTAGGTGCTTAAAATATAAAAACGTAAAAGTTCCATTAAATATTAATATGACACTTTATTCTACATCTTGAAACTGAATTAATAAAGACTTCTTGCTATAATGAAATCATCCCTTTATACTTATCATCATCATCATCATCGGCAGCCTTCTATATCCCACTGATGGGAATAGGCCTCCCTCAATGTATGCCAACCACGTCGGTCCTGCGCCTTACGAAACCAGTATATAACCAGTTTATATTTATACAGTAATAAAATTTGAAACATAGTTCTATCCAATACTAGCTATCCCAGCGATTTCATACCACCTCATCATACAAAATGTATGAGAAATTTAATTTTGTTATTATTATTTTTTTGTCATTTTATCTCATATGATCATTGCATATGATGAATGAGATGTATGGACGATGTTGCATTTTTTTTCGTTATTCTTTTTGAAACAGTATTTTTGTAAGTTAGAAACACCATTTAAATTCGTATCAGATTAGTACAAATAATAATTTTAACCAGGTAGGTATTTATAGGAGGTTTCATTAATGTTTTCTTTGATTGCAACTACATCGCTTTGGTTTTATAACTTGAGCCACAACCCAAATCTCTTAAGTCTTCGAATTAGCGCGGCTGCACCTTAAATTTGAATTGAATAAAAATCACATTACTACCCCTGCATTATACAGGCTGCTCTATAAGTCTTACAACACAGGGTGCTTCCAGAATAACAGTGAACGTTAAACGCACCGCTTGTTCAAATGTATTGCTTTCGTGTCCATAATTTCATGGCAAAAGTTGCAGTATTTTATGGGAGAAAATTGTAAATTTTATTTTATGACTTTCATTAGTAGGGGAAGAACAATAGTACACTCATTCTGATGAACCTAATTTACATTTTCAATGTCAATAATACAGAGATAACTTGAAAGACGAAAGTAGTTTAAAGTTGGTAATCTTCCTTGTACTTTGTTATAATAGGTACCTACTACTTTCAACTCTGTGTAGAATTTTCAACATGTATCAACTCGGGTGCAATAAAATGTGTAGTATTATTTTTGCAGGTAATATACGTAATTTATTATCATTGTTTTTTAACAAGAAAGCATTGTTTTAAACAAAAAATATTTGAGAACATTTTCTTATTTATTTCAATTATTACAGTACAGTTTATAACGGACATTATTAAACTGTATTAATTATTAAAATGAGTAAGAAATAAAATGAATTAGTCGAATTAGGTATAGCTAACAATGTATTTTACTATTTTAAAAAGAATGACAAAAAGTCATAGAAAAACGAATGTATATAAAAAATAAATAAAAAGAGATTGCAAAAGAGTGTGCAATACTAGTTTTCGATGGATTTTTGTAGATATTGTTTTGGAAATATTTACCAAAGATGCTACAAAACCAAACACCATTCATTTTCAACAATGTAATTTTCCAAACGATCTAACAACAAAATTGTACGTACTTAGGTAAAGGCGCCCGTGCACCCAATTCATTTGTTATTCATCGAAAAGCGACGACGCGTTCAAAAAAACTCCTAACCATCTTTAAGTAAATTAATACGGGGATAAAACATGATTAAAAAAATTACGTCAACAACCAAAGAGGGGGAGACAGAGGGCGCTTCCCTTGCGTATGAATGAATGTTTTCTATCCCAAAAAAATTTACTTACGATAATTAATACCGTTAAATTTTGATCTGTATACTGTTAGAGATAAGGTGGTGATGTTTTGTTATAGGGGGTAATGGTAAGTTGGTAATTGTATATGCCAAGTTTATCTTCAAGTGTTATAAGTTGTAATGTCTCTCAGCGGTTTAATATAAGTTGCCCGGGGCGAAACAATGAAAATGTTAATGTAGGACTACCGCTATTTTTACCCCGGCTAGCGATGGGGAACTGTCTCCCGCGGTAAACTTGTAGCCATAAGATTATTCCCAAGCCACTATTATATTAGAAAATATTATATTATATTATAAAACTATATTACGCTCAGTTTCGACCTATTTTGCGCTACTACAGCACATACATAACTATTCTTCATTGTTAAGTATTGTTTTGTTTGTTTACTTTAGGTTATTATTCTGTTCTTATACCGACTTCGTGTGTGTTTATGTGATGCAATTTTCTTGAATAAACGTAATAACTATCTAAAAAACACCGGTAAATTGTCAATTCAATCCAAACTAAGTAATAGTAAAAAAAAAATATATGTTATAGTTATCAAACATTTTTGTTGAAAAAGTGTTAGTCAAATCTGTTACTTACTCAAAAAATCACAAACGACAGAATGTTTTTCTAAAAAAGCAAGTTCAGTCTATGTTAATTACCCACTTTTCTATGGAACATTCATTCGAAATTCCAATAACATTTTTTTTATTGCCGTTTTTCTCGGGCTTGCTCAAAAAAAAATCGCACTCCGGGAGTGCCGACGGAAGTGAAAACTTGAACAAGGTGGTGTCGGTTCATTCGTTGGTTAATTCCCATCTCGAAAAACGCCTAACGCGCCTAAAGAACTTTAAAAAGAAAAAAAATGTACCTTGTAAAAAAATACCTTGAATATTTACTCGTTTCTTCAACAAGTCCGAATCGATATCAAAAAATTCTAAATAAGTATCTTTATTATCATAGAATATTTATAATATCTCTTAATAATAGTCACTATGTTTTGTTTTGCACAAATGTTGACGTCAAATCGTTACTTACAGCTAAGTTTATGCCGCTTCCTCGGCGCAATTTTTACGGTATGTGAAGTAAAACCTACATGCATTTATTTGATTGACAAACAATAAAACGATGAAGTGTGAATCGCCATTTGCATTCCACGCCTCGGGCGATGTCAGTTGCGTGTCGACTATTTGTTGCCTGTTGACCTATTTGAGGGGCGATTTCTGTATTTATTTTAATTATTGTTGCAGTGACAAATATTTGTTTATGCAGTTGCAATGGCGCACGCAGATGCAAATATTTCGCACGCTGAAGTCATTCTTTTTTTTTATTATTAGAGATTTGAGTGCGTTTGACCTCTGTCTAGCCTGATGGGAAGCTAAGATGAGGTCTAAGGTGTAACACGCACCTCGCGTTATTATTTCAAATGGAATATAATATATTAGGTATTCAAGCTACCTCAAGCTTTCTACTTTGATTTCTGCATCTTTTTTTTATTTTTCTGAAGGTTAACAAAAAGTACCTCATTTGTAATTAGGTCTACTTATAATCATTGTAGATAGTACCGATTGAAATGCTAAATATTTTTCTTTATTTCATTAAAGTAAATTTCAAGAATTCATACACGTGCCTAGGTAATTTTGTTTCCATTTTAGAATACACGATAAAAACAAAAATGTTAGAAAATCTTCTCTCAACTTGCACTCAGCAAATTCTTGCGCATTCAATCCGTTGATTAAACTTGTATGAAAAAAAAAATCCACATTTTCTTTGAAATTATGTAATTGCGCTTGTATTTTGTTAGTAGCATAACTTTGCGCCCCGGATTTCAATACATAAAGTGGGCTATACACCACGGACGTAAGTAAAGCCATGGGGGTTCACTGAGTAAGAGAACTGGCGCGTGGTTAAATCTACGCGACTATTTTGGTTGCAGTACCGAAATACTGTTTTTATAAGAGAGGAAAAAGAGTTCGTCGAGTTGGAATCGAATTTTTCTTTCTGTTTTAATATCGAGAAATAGGCAGTGTAGCTAGTCTTCTTCATCCAAGCGCGTTTCCGGTTGCATCCTCAGCTCGCTCTTCTTCTCCTCGCTTTTTCTTCTCCAAATATTACATACATGTTAATGGTCACCCAAGGATGCCAAAGACCTTGCGTTGGAAAAGAAATAGCCGGAAGAGTTTAAACGATTTGGCTATAGTTTTAAGACCGACCGCCACCTGACGTCAACCTTTTTTGGGAATGTATTTGGGCGAAAAGTTTTACAACCGGCCGCCGACCGACGTTAACCTTCCTTGGAATTGTAGCACGAGATGTTTGTGCTTAATCCTTTAGTCGCCTTTCACGACATCTACAGGAAGAGATGGAGTGGTCCTATTCTAACCCGGAACCACACGGGTGGCAGTGTAGCTAGTAACCGTCACTATTTGGATTCCTTATTCAGCCTATACGCCATTCACATCGGTTTGGGTGTAAATGACCAATGACACCAGTGTTGGTGATCAGCAACTAACCAACCTCTTATTCTATAAATATGTAACTTTTTATAACTTATGTCAATGCAAAACAAAAGCAAGAAGTAAAAGTCAACCTTCACAAAATTTTCTCCAATTTAGTCGTTTGATTTTTCACAACTAGTGTCAAATTTTTCAAGCAGCCTAAAGGCATATGAAACAGCTTCACGACCGCCATACTATGATGGACCAACGGCATAACGTGCTTTCCGAAGCATGGAAGACCTTAATATTTTGTTATATTTTGTGGTCACATGTACAAATGCGGACCACACACAGTTTCACATAACTTGCGAAAGCGCCAATAATGCGTAGTCCCACCACGCCAGCGAGCTCAAAGTCAAAGTCAAAAAAAATATGTAGGATAAATATCTCTTATTGAAGGTATTTTTTTAAATTTATTTTGTGTGCAAAAGCTGCACACTTAGGGTAAACGTGGACCTGAAGGTGAAAAATCTGTCTATCTATCTATCTATATATATATAAATCAATTGCTGTTCGTTTGTCTCGCTAAAAGTGAGACCGGCTGGGCCGACTTAGCTGATTTTGGTTATGAAATGTTTGTCGTAGTCCAGAGAAGGTTTAAACGGTGAGAAAATATGGAAAAAGAAATGGGAACGGGCGAATATAAGGTAAAACTGTTATTATTCGGTGTTTTTTTTATCAGATCACCATGAAAGGCACCCCCCAACCCCTAGAATCCCCGTTCCGCTATACGCACACTCCTGGAAACACATAACGCAGCACTCAAGGGAGCGCGTTTTGCATATGTATATCGGACTGATTGAAATTTTACGCTCGCAGGAATTTTTACGCATATTTTAGGACGGTTTCGCAATTTCACACCCAGCCTAATAAAGTCGTTTGAGAAAACGTATTTCGTATATAAATTCGCGTATTTACGTAAACAAACATACGCAAATTTGGAGCAACGTACGCGTTTCTTGAATTGAGGCTGATTTTGAAACACATTTTTGAAGTGTAAAACCATATATGTTTTTTACAATTCAAATGTATTTCTGCTTTTTTATATAAGGTATGTATACAAATTGGAAGGGACATACCCGTAATAAATTGAACCACGGGCTATACTGAACTGAACCACTAAAGTATAATGACATTAAAATAACAGTCAAAAAACAAAAAAAAAAATCGTAATTCCCATACAAATCGCCCGGGCGGCCGCAAACTTTTATATGGAAATGCCGAGGTTTTTTTTTGGTTGTTATTTTAATTTCATTATACTTTTGTGGTCCAGTATAGCCCGTGGTTCGATTTATTACGGGTATGTCC
Organism: Acrobasis repandana; assembly: GCA_963576875.1. Taxonomy (NCBI): domain Eukaryota; kingdom Metazoa; phylum Arthropoda; class Insecta; order Lepidoptera; family Pyralidae; genus Acrobasis; species Acrobasis repandana. Next base: position 22,446,465 of record OY756218.1, on the reverse strand, counting down.
CTTCCACTTTGTTTATAAAAAAGCAGAAATACGTACTCCGTGTAGTAGTAGGTAATTACTAATAAGTATATAAAATATTATAAAAGAAAAAAAAAGAATTTTCAAAAGAATCAACAACTCATTGTTTTCGAATTTAGTCATATTTTTTATAGTAAGACTATGTATAGAACGTATTGAATTTTCTTGCTGGCCTGGGCGAAAAAAAACTTCGAATGCACCAGCTGCTCTTTTTCCCGCGTAGATAACAAAAGCCGATCGAAGGAATAGGTGGGAATCTGAATCATGTGCGATGCGGCTAACAACCCATCACTATTTTGTTTTCTCATTTCCATCTTGTCGCCCACCATCGCGCTTAAAGAAGCATTTGGGTCTTCGACCCTAAGTTCTGTCTACCCCGTTGGGAATAAAAACGTTTATTTGTTTATTAATTTAACTTACACACAGATCAACATTTATATCAGCCAAAGTTTATAAAGCATCCTAATGTTAAACAGTTCTTACATAATGTGAAAATTAACATACCATTGAAACACATATTTAAAATTATTAAAACTGAAACTAAAATAATATACATAAAAAGTTTAACTTACAATTACGTCAAATATACGCAAAATGTTACACAATTATAAAAAGAAAAATTAAAAACTGAATCAGCATAGTCAAATTAAAATTTCAAATAATACGTTTTTTCGGGCGATGGGGTAGTTTGTACAAATATACTCGTAGTGTGCTCGTACGAGTAGTCTTATTGCAGTAAATTTACGCAAGGCACGCCAACCACCGCAATCACTATGCATTATCTGTGACGATATGAAAGTTACATCAGGGAGATGCAAGATAGGATAGCACAGGTGTGGAGAACTTGCTGTTTTGTATGTATTTTTTGGAAACTTAAGTTGTAATAGTTTATGAAATCTTATACAACTTCTTCTTCTTCTTTGTCTAAGCGCGTTCCCGGTTGCATTCTCAGCTGTGCTGCTTCAGAGCCCGGGGTGCGCTTTCCTGCTTTTTCTTCTCCAAATATAACATGCATGTCAATGGTCACCCAAGGATGCCAAAGACCTTGCAAAATGGAGAAGAAATAGCCGGAACAGTTAAAATGATTTGGCTATAGTTCTACAACCGGCCGCCTGCCTGACGTCAACCAACTTTGAGAATGTATTTGTGCGAAAAGTTTTACAACCGGCCGCCGCCCGACGTTAACCCTCCTTGGGAATGTAATTGTTGCGACGAGATGTTTGTGCTAAGTCCTTTAGTCGCCTCTTACGACATCCACAGGAAGAGATGGAGTGGCCCTATTCTAACCCAAAACCACACGGGTAAAATCTTGATAATTAAATCTTATATAACGTCTAACAAAATATACTTAAACTATTTTAAGGGTGAATTCAGTTCATGATACTGAACAACTTTCCCTAAGGAACATAATATCGAAATATGAAAAATATTTTTTGGGGTTCCATACAAACTCGGATCAGCTAATCGCTCAACTTATAAGGGAGGCCAAAAATTATTTTTGAAGAAAAGTTGATCAGTAGGACCACTCTATCTCTTCCTGTGGATTTCGTAAGCGGCGAATAAAGGACTTAGCACAAACATCTCGTCGCAACAATTACATTCCCAAGAAGGGTTACCGTCGGGCGGCGGCCGGTTGTAAAACGTTTCGCACAAATACATTCTCAAAGATGGTTGACTTCAGATGAACAAGTTTTTATTTTTAGGTCTAAGTACTTAACAAGACAAGTGTAATAAGCCCCTAGATAGGGTTGCGTCGTTTTATTACAGGGTTCCTATAGCCATCTTCTCGCTCCATCATCCGATCAACTTTTGGTCATAATAATAGTGCATTGTCATGTGACACATTGTCATACAAAATTTCATCTCAATCAGAAACATGGAATTGGCTCTAATTTTACTTGCAAGATTTGACCTAAAAAAACAAAACATCATCAAACAGGGAAACAACAAAAACAACTAAATAAAAGCTTGTAAAAATGGTAAATTCTGTGACACCTTCCGGCTCCATAATCAGATCATCTGCTTGTCATAATAATACTGCATTGTCATCTGATTTACATTAGCATACAAATTTTATCTAAATCGGGAACTGGGACAAACAAACCATTCAAGCTAAATTAAATAAATAAAAAAAAAGCTTGTAAAAAGTCATGCTATTAAAAAATTCACTCAACTTTAAGCCATCAACTAAGTAAATATTGAGTGTAAAAGCACATTCTAAGGCTAAATTAGCAACTTCAAAGAGATGGCCACTAAATAATGATGGCCGAAGGGACTTAACTGGGTTAGTGGGGCAGATGGTGGATCATTACTAAATAATAGGGAATTTAACTTCAGACTATCAGATCTTGATGACAAGACTCTAAGATGTCTATCTTGGCTACAACTTAGCAGTATAGTATTTGCACAAAGTTGTGAAGCTTGACTATCGCAGATCGACTCATTTTAAGGCCGTACCTGAATTTTCCGGGGTCCAGTGCTGCCCCCATTTAAAATAAATCTTTTTAAAGAAAACGGAGACATCATTTAAAATTTTGCTACTACCAAGTCCTAGATAACCCTTCAAAGTATTTTATGAACTACTGTTTACAGTTTAAAGTGAGAAAACGGCCACTTTTGGCAAATGTGCGTAGTAAAACATAACGTTCTCATTATAAACTGTAAACAGTAGTTCACAAAATAGTGACTAGACCCCGGAAAATTCAGGTACGGCCTTAACAACCTATCTTAAGAAAATTTAATTCTGCTATCAACCTATCAGTATTTTGATTCCTTTTCCCACCATCTCGCCTACCATCACGCTAAAAGTGGCCTTTGGGTCTTGTGGCTCTGGGTCCTGTCTGCCCTGGGTCACAAGACCCATCGAGCACTGACTGCCCTTTTAGGGATAAAAATGTGGTAGATACATTATGTTCTGAGTTTTTTTCTTCTTTGTAAATTTCATTTAAGATGCAGTTTCTTTGCAACACTCTTCCACTGCGTCAGTTTGTAAATCAAGTAAAGTAAAATTAACTCGTAGTCAAAGAAATAGCTTAATTTATTTAGCGAGCTGAACTGGGTTAGCGAGGGCCAGCTGTTGGTTTCGTTCATAGATGACTTATCATAAAGACTGAACAGCATATCTATTCTTGTTTTATTTTATGCTTAGACCATAGGTACAGTATTAAACGTTATAAATTTTAACTAGAGCATTGTAAATTATAAGTACTTTAAGTTGTAAGGCAGAACCATGTTGACTCAACTGGTTTCTCTGACAACCAGCGTCTTGGTCTCAGAAAACCTCGACATAATGCTAAGAGTAACTATTTTGGGAGCATATTTTGGTTTTCTTTTATATTCAATGTCGTTTGTTGTATTATAAGCTCTAAATAAAGATCTTATACTTCTTTTAATCATCTAAATATTCATAGTAAAATTCTTAACAGAAGTTTCAATGACTTTCTTTTTTAAACGTAGGGAAGCGGGGGGAATTGGAGCCTACTAAGCAAAAAGCTTAATAAAAGGCAAATTTATGGATACTTTAAGAATTTTTTATTAGAAACTAAATCCTTAGTTACTTGACTATCATTTAATCACAGTGGCAACGTAACATTAGTAGGCATTTGGCCATAGACAAAATGTTTAAATTATTCGACTTTGCGGGAAATGAGAGCCTATAAATCGTTATATGTGTAATGGGAGCTACTTAATTATTAAGTCCGCCTCAAAAATTTCTATAAGTCAGTCTGAAATCTCAGTAAAATTATTCATAATACTTAATATCAATATTAATATAAATATAACCGTATTATAATTTAAAAAAATACTTGCTTATGGGGTAATTGGAGCTATGAGGGGTAATCAGAGCCTAATAAACTCTGATTACCCGAATACCACCACCTTGAAATTTAATAAAATTATATCCTGAATCTAGCTTGTAATGAAATTATACGCACAGATACTAAAAA